>OV725078.1:51650382-52850382 GCA_928085145.1 Nezara viridula
AACCTATTTTTTTAATTATCATAATTTAAAAAAAAAATGTATTACCTTTAAAAATAGTATTTGATATTTAAATTAATAACGTGTAATAAAACCAACTAATATGATGTTAAATTCTTAATTTATTTTCAATATTCTAATTAACTGATTTTATCCTTATTATTAATGTTTTTTTATTATTAATATTATTATTATTTTTAACAGAAAGTAGTGTATTATGGCTAATAAGTATAAAGGAAATTTAAAAGTTCATCTTACAATTAGTATAAATACTCTATGGCCATTTTAAGATCAAATTAGTAACCTAAAAAAATTACTGATAAAAATTAGGCAACACCCTAAAACTGGAACTAACCATCAATGTTCCATGTTCCTTTTGCGCCCCAACTTGTGCGTATTCCAAAATGTGTTACATTGAACAGGTCAGGATCTGGCCATGCTACTAGTGGAGTATTTTCTTCATTGATTCCCAAAGCTATAACCTTATTATAGAATGTTATCCAAAAAGTTTTTGCTTCACTTCCATTTAATATATTTGGAAATGGGAGTTCTACTACTTCTGGTTTTTCTCTATTTCTACGTATGGCTATTTTTGAGTTTTCCCATCCTCCTATGAACACCTGATAAAAATTGAAAAAAAAAAAAGTTTAGTTTTTATAAAATATTGATAGCATAAAGTTTTAGGTGATTGTAACAGTAAAATAAATGTATTTAATGAAAAAGTATAGAGTTATAATAGTGATATACATGAGCTTTTTATCATAAATTGTAATTTTACAGCAATTGTAAGACCAGAAATATTATAAAACTGGCAACCACACATCCAAGGAGTTTGAAACGATGCAGGGAATACGGCAGGGGTGCAGCCAATGTCTCCTACTTTTCGTACTGGTGTTGGATATATTGAGGTTGAAAGGACAGACCCTGGAACAGGTGCAGGATTTCAAATATCTAGGTGCATTCATCAACCAAAGTAGCTATATCGATGAAGAGGTGTCACAATGGCTAGTAGCAGCTGGAAGAATGTTCCACTCAATCCGGAAAGGTTTCCTTAACAAAAGAGAAGTGACAAAGAAAACAAAGATATCCGTTTACAAGTCAATGTATTGTACATAAGCTATTTATCATAAATTGCGAGTTTACAGCAATTGTAAACTATATGTCATTGTAATCTGAATCTATGAGCAGTTTCAAGTGATTTCAGTCAAGTATGAGGAGTTAATGTCAAGTCCTAAATAGCTATATTTTTTTTTTATCAGGAATGAATAAGTGGAAAATTATAAAAGAAAACTGTAGGATATGATTTAATATGTTTGCGACAAAAGATAAAATGATTTTTTTTATCTCAACTATAAATATTTGAATCCTTAAGTTTTGATATCATCCTTTGATTGAAGTGAAATGCGATTGAAAGGATTGAGATGCTATAAATGTGCCATTACTGACAGATAACACCCACGTCTCGTCATTTGAGAACAGTAGTAAGATTATTTGGGATATCAGTTGTATAAATCATATAGGGAATGGAAGCAGGACAAGCACATCCTGAAGAAAACTGTCGGGTTTATAGTTTTAATGCTGGGCCTAACCATTTGAGGGAAGATGAAAAATGAAGAAACAGCTCAGCCACTTTGGCACCATACATAAAGGGTGTTCCGTAAGTAGAAGGAAATTATGCTTGGAGTGATAGCAGACCTCAAGACCTACAAAAACGTTTACATAAAAAATGGGCCAATTTTCAGCAGAAAAGTAGGAAATCCAAGCTTTGTGTTTTTTTAAGTGAGTTATGTTTTTTGTTTATTAGGAAGCTGCAACAAAAGAAATATATTTTTTTTATTTATGATATTTACAACTGTATTAAGAAAAAATACATTCAGTAAGTGTGATGACACAAAATAGAAATATGAAAACACTTGTTGAGAAACTACCCATTGGTAGCACTCTATAATATTTAATTTGAGTAATTAACAATTACTTCACTGTAACATTTAATTTAATTTAAAAGAGAGTTTGTCATTATTAAAACCATTTAAAGAAGAAATTTGAGCGGCTAAACTAAGCTAAGTTCTGTTTTTAAAAAAATCATAAATTATTCGCAATATTTTTTTTATCATCACCAAACTACACTACAGTTACCCCACTTTTAGAAAAACTACATCGTTTAAGAAGGTTTAAGTTTATATTAATTAAACTGAGGCTTACTAGGGCGAAAAATTGAGATTCACCTCAACTTATGTAAGGAAATGAAGTGATTTTCTATCCATCTCATAAAAGTACCCCTTTTTCAGCAACAATGACTAAAAGTAATTGTTACAAAGCTTTTATTTCCTGTTTTTCCATGATCTGGGGTGAATTCTAATAAAAATAATTGCCTAGATGTATATTTTATTAATAAAAAATATATAAAATATAAAATAACGATTTTAAAAATATTTTTCATGTAAGGTGGTTATGAATTGTTTTTTTCTTTCAGATATCTGTCATAGGAGTTGATTCCTATTTATAAGTGACAACCTTGATGTTTCTAGCCCTAATATTTACGTTTTCATGAAAATAATTGAAGCAATCAGTAGATTTCTTTATTTTAAACGTCAATTTTAGGACTATAAACATTATGTTTGTCACTGATAAATGCGGATCAATTCCTATGATAGAAATCTTGGAGAAAAACACAATGTCATAGCCACTTTACATGAAAAATATTTAAAATATCGTCATTTTTAATTTTTTTATTTTAATAAATAAAATTTACATTTAGGCAATTATTTTTATTACAATACATCCCAGACCATGGAAAGTCAAAAAATAAAAACTTTGCAACAGTTAATTATTGTCATTTTTGCTGAAAATATGAGCACTATTAGGTGACTAGATAGAAATATAACATCATTTCTTTACACAACTTGAGGTGAATCACAATTTTTTTCATAACAAACCTCAACCTTATTAATACAGACTTAAAGCTTAGTTAAAGTGGAGGTTTTTCTAAAATTGGGGTAAATGTAGTACACTTGAAGGGTGATAAAAAAAATCAAAAATAATTTAAGAATTTCTTTTAAACGGAACTTAGGTGTCTTTGTCCGCTCAGTAGCTCTCTTTAAATAGTTTTAACAATGACAAATTCTACTTTCGTTTAAAATAAAGTTTGTCTAGTTTAGTATGGGGCAATGTTTAATTACTCCATTCAAATATTTTTTAAGTTATCGCTTCCTATTCAACAAAAATAGTGACTCACTTAAATAAATACAATACTTTAATTTACTAATTTCCTGCTGGAATTCGGGCTATTGTTTATATATACTTTTTTGTGGCTCATGAGTTCTGCTATCACCCCTATAAATATTTTCCACTACTTATGGAGTATCCTGTATATATAAATATATATATATAATTCATTGCATCACTTATGTATAGTATTTCTTCAAGTTTTTGATTATCCAAACTGTTGCAGTTCAAGTTAAGGTGTGAAAAATAAACATTAAAAAAAAATTAGTGATATTCTAGTTTTACACGTAATAAGAAACTGTAATACTCTGGACAATAAGCAAATATAATAATATAACTAGACAATAAAAAATATAATTTATTTACTCACCTCATACATAGGATTTGCTTCAGCAGGGCCAGATGTTAACGCTATGTGTGCATCATGAGGAGCTTGTACGCTAAATTTGAGGGCTTGAGTTTGCACCGGAAAAAATTTATATAGCATAGAATCTTCTGTCTCAACGTCTGTAAAAAAATGTATAATACAAAATTATTAATTTTTCATTAACTCATAAAAAATATTGGTGTATGGTCGAATTAAAAAAAAAAAGAAAGAACTTAAATTAACTATGTTAAGTTTCATTTCGTGTAGTGTAAGAATAAGTTATAACCATAAAGCCACTTAAGTACATGATGTTTTGTGAATAAAACAATTATTAAATTTAAAATCATCTATTGGTGTATGATAAAAAGGGTTTCATTAAAATTGTTGAGGATGGGCACATTTCGAATGGGTTGTGATTTTTCTAAATGAAAAGTTTCAAATCAGGGGACAAGGGGAAGCATGGAACAGAGCTATGTAAGTGTAATTGTATATGATCTATGATGTCATTAAGAAGAGGAGAGCAATAAAATATATTGGGTGGAGGGGAGAGAGTTTATGTGCCATTGATCTCAAGGGGTATGGGCATCCCTGATATATGCAGTCACAATTGCTTTTATTTAATCAAGAATTATGTAAAATAGGTCTTAGTTAACCTAAGTGCAGCTTGTGATATCAGCTTGCTGGTTCTGAACAATGAAAAGGAGTTCTGAGGTGAGAGAGAGGAGGTATATCTGGAATAAATGTGGTTACATATCAACCAACGGAATCTTCCGTCATAGGAAAATTTGAAATTCAAAAAGCTCTGAAGGTCAGAAAGGTGAGTTAAAGAAAGCTAATTTGCATCTTGTGAGTAATAGGCGACATTGCATCATATGAGTAATAGGCAAAATTAAATATCGTTTAACATCTTAAGATGTTACAAACATATAATTATGAATAATAAGTTAATTGAAAATAGAATTTACTTTGGAGTTTCAGTAAGATAAACTTATCTGTGGGCTTGTTACAAAGTTGGACAAGGCACTTTCTGTCCCTTCTCCTCATCATCATTTTATGATGGGTACCAGCCTCTCCACAATTTATTGAATAATAATTGACTAATAAATTGAATAAACCGTATATGTAGTAATTATATAATATATGATATTACAGGTAATAAATTTATTACTGTGCTACTCCTTTATGTATGGCGTTCTACCACCCTCCCTTCCACTACTGAACACATAGAACAGAGCTATCATGCTATACTAACCTTTGCAGGGGTGACCAGGGGGTTCCATGCCCCTTTATAGTATAGCTAATTATAGCAATACGAATTTAATAAACTCATTAGATTATTATTAGCGCTTTGGGAGAAAGATTCAAAAGTTATGTAGAGTAATAAATGTTTAAGTTTGGATGTCGAGATCTCAGCCGAAAGCAACTAGAACCTAACCAAATTAGATAGGTTTTGTTTATGGTTTCACAAGGAAAAAAATGACATGAGTCACATTCCGTAACCAGTCCTCTCTTAAAAAATATTGCAATTTTAAAATCGTAAATTTGCACATTTTTTATTGTTATTTTCCATCATAGCTTTCTTCAGAAGGGGTTTTCGCAAAAACAAAAAAATAATAGAATATTTCCTTTTCAAAATTGAATTTTCTATGAGACCGCATAAAAAATAATTTTCATTAAGATGGAAAATACCAATAATTTTGTTTACCTTTTTCTGGCCCATTAGGTACTTAAATCTTCTTTACAAACTGTAATGTAAAAGTTCATATGAAGGAAATGTAAAAATTTTGCCTCGAAGAATCAAACTCTGACTTGTTTAAGTTTTGACCATTGTGTGTCGTAATGCTTATCACATCGAGAAGACATAATTTCTAACAAGCTCTGTGACATAATAATTTACAGCTTCTGTTGCCAATTCCTTAAGATTTTTTATTCAAAGTTATTTCGCTTGCATTAGGTTTCGGAGCAGAAAAGAAATAATAAAATAGGTTTTGTACACTGTGGTACATTCTGACAAAAACAAAAGGATTCTATCGGGATGACATAACTAAAGATAAAATCGTCACTCATTTAACGGAGAAAATGTTTACTTTTAATGAAATTGTTTTTCAAGTATATACTTGTCATCTTTTTATTTATTTTTTAATGGAGTTTAAATTAATTTTATTTATAAATAATCATGTGTTTTTATTTAAACAAAATACTAGCACAGATTAGTCCAACATATTTAAAGGGCAAAATGGACATTAAAAGACTATTTTAAAATAAATTGATAAATACTAAGTTTTTTTTTTCGTTTCATATATCTTTTTTTTCTAGTTGTCAATAATTATGACATCTCTTTACGTCAGTATTGAATTTATTACTTTCCACTAGATTTACTTCATTTCTACCGCATATTTTAAAGAAAATTCGTAAGACATAACAAATCTATACAAATTTAAAGACGTCTTCTCTAACAAAATTGGGATGACATTTTTTTTTAACAATTCCAGAACGACAGTTCGATGTATTCAATATTTGTGATTAATAAATATTATTAATAATATTAAAAGTTTCCATTTAGTTTGTATATTTCATTTAGTTTCCGTTAAATAATATTAGTTTTCAGAAGCTTTTAGTTTTACTTTTTTCATCACTCTAAATCACCTGGTACAACTTTTGGTTAGGTCTCATTGTTTCCAAGATCCTTAGCTTTACGATATATTATAGATGTGTACCATTGTTCTCATTTTCTAAAATTTGTTTTCATGGTGTGAAAATGTTTCTTCGTTTTTTTTTTCCTTTGCTACTTAAGAAATAATTTCATAGTTTATATTGAGCCATTTCTTATTGCTATTAATTATTATAGACCGTTAATTACTTCAAATAAACTACATTAAAGATACTTCGCAGAATAAATTTTGAAAATTCGGCATTTAAGTCTTATAATAAATACTATTTCAATGAGGATAAGACCAATTTGATGTTAAAAGTCATTTAATTGTACCTTTATATCACGAGTTTAATAAAAATTGATAATATCGTTTTCGATAAAATCGATTACATTAAGTTTTGGTAAATTGATTTTAATGAATAAGTTGCTTCAACATCCCAAGCATACGCCTATCTTCACTATTCAGCGAGGCATGGTTATTTATTTAGACTCAAGATGTCATAAATCGTTTTGTTTGTTTCTTTCGATGTCTAGGCGCAAAACATCCAGGACATCAGATCCCGGTCAACTAAACGACACTATTTTTATACCGTTTAAGGTGGTTGGTAGGAAAAATAAAAAAAGGATAAAATAAATAAATAAATTTTAAAAAAGTAGCAATAAAATCAATAAATGAATTGAAATTAATAAATCAATGAACTTTTAAAATTAAATCAATCTACCTATTGCCTTTAATTTGCTAGGTGTGCTGTTGTTCCACTGTCTCCCATTCTTGGGATATGGTTTCTCTTAGAGGTCGTGCAAGTTCAGATGGTGTCAAAAAAGCTTTACCGCGGCCTGGAAAGGTAAGAACTTCTTTTGCTGCTCTCGTTTTCTTTAATGCTTATATGGCCAGGCGACCAGATAAAATATGCCGTTGTTCCAACGCCATAAAGCGTTTTTATAAGATTTAACATGTTAACTGGATGATCTGGATACATGTTATTCATGGCTTTCATGGTACTTAGGGAATCCGATACCACAACCACATTTGCAACTGGCTTCTTCATGACGTATCGGAGACTCATTGCTACGGCGTTAATCTCCGCTGTGTAAACACTACAAAGATGATGTAATTTATATTTGTAGGTAGTATCAGGGGTGACAAATGCTGATGCAGTAGCTGTATCTGATTTAGATCCGTCGGTGAATATCAGATGTTCAGGTAATGTGTTGATTATTTTGTGAAAATTTTCTTTACAATCTGCATAGATCGTGTATTTTCCATGACATCTCTGATTTGATATGTTTTTTTCACGATCGTTAATTTAATATAGGTAAAATTGATGTAAAAAATTGGGCACTGAGATTTTTAATAATAAAACAAACTAAAAATTCTATATTTTCAATAAGAAGTTGTCTATATTATGGAATTAACTAAAATTTTATCGCTACCAAAAAGTGAATTTTTATATCCTTGCTTTAGCCAAAATATTTCTTTTCGTTTCACTACTTTTAATAGTCCTGATGACTTCAGTATAGATTCTTTTATTGTACATTAGAAATAAATATTGTAATAAAAAAAGAAGCTTTATTTTTATTAATTAAAAAAACATAATAATTTGCACCCACACTATGCAGAGCCCAAAGAACTTTGACATTCCCTTGAAATTTCGTTTAACCGGATTTGACCTTATTTTTCATACTTTGAACTAAAAATCATGTTTTGTTTATTATAGAGTATCAAATCAGTAATAATTTTATAATTAATGTATAATTTTCAATAGTCTGTTAGTAATTAAATTTAAAATACTACCTTCATAAAATGAGAATTTGACGCGAATTTTAATTTCGGCCCTTCCGAATAATGACACCATTCTTTGTTTTACACCAAAAGTAATGTTCTTCTGGATCAAAGTCCACGCAACGTACATAAAGATATTCATTGTATAATTATTTTTTTAAATCTTTTTGTATAATAAAATAATTTATAGATAATAAAGGGATTAAAATCTACATGAAACAAAACCACAGTTAACAAGTGGTTAAATAAGACTAAGTTCTACAAGTACTATTTACTATACATAAAACTTAATAGGGATAAGTTTTGATATCGTACAGCAGGAGTATTAACTAATTAAAACTATTCAGTGAAATAATATTTACATTACATTTCATAATATTACATTTCTATTTGCAAATTATACTATGATGACGAGGTGGTAATTGTATTGATTTTCTAGTAGTGACGTAGCTTTCTAAAGAAAAAAAAATCAGTATTTAATTTTCCGGAAACTGATCAGATGTGTTTCCGTCGAGTATGGTCAGTTATGGATAGTTTATACTATAGAATCGAAAATACACTGTATATTAAAATTTTAAATGGCCAATACGACTAACATAATCATTTTCCTAACTAATGGAAATTTGGGAAACTCTTGACAGTGGCATTTTTAGACTATTTGAGGTCTGATGTAGACTTCTTTTTGAAAACAGTAAAAAAAAAAATTATTTAAAAAAAATAAAAAGTGAGCCTAGCCATCATAGGTTTACCATTGACAAGCCATTAAAAAAATATATATATTTACAAAATTTCTCCAATTTAAACATTTTAGGGTTCTCTAAATAGCCCAGTAAGTTACTGGCAGTAACCTTGTACATCGTAAATTGCAATGAATGGGGATAGGTTTCTTTTCATTTATTTTGTATGGGATATTGCTGGAATACAAAATACAAGTTTTCGACCGCGAATCCCTTCTTCCTCCCTCCCCGGATCACTTTTGAATATCCAAAATTGGAGAAATAAAGACAATTACATATGATCAAACAAGAAAAATAGCCTAATATTTTCAAGTTCAACAAAAATTTCCAAAACTTTGAAAACCTATATGTAAAACTATTGAAGTTACCGAACTTGTTTTGATCTTAAATTGTAACATATTAATTTTAGTTTAAAAATGTATAGAATGTTTTTTTGTCGAAAACCTGCTTTTTCATAGTCAAAATGGGAAAAAAACGAACAAGTGCGAAAATATATCAGTTTTTAGGACCTTCAAAAGTAAACCGGGGGAGGGGGGGGGGGGCACCGAGGTCGAAAATTTTTGATTTCGCATCTCAGTCACATCGCATATAAGAAAAAAAAACAAAAAAAAACTTATATCCCTATTCGATGCAACTTAGACCCCCCTTTTCATGACAAAGTTACTGGGCTAAAATACAAAAATATTTTATTTTATTTATTTTTTAAAATAAGCTTGTTTCCGTCTAAATATATATTATTATTTCTTTGGGAGGAAAGGGGGAGGGAGGAGGATAATATTGTGTCAGGTTTTGAACCGATATCTACAAACATGCGAAGTCAGGTAATATCGCTTTTTGTACTTGATTTATAATTTAAATTAAAATTCCTGAGGTATAAGAATAGTTATGTAACATGCAACTAACATGTAAAATAATTAGTTCAATATTTCACGTTGTTGTTTCATGACCAACCGACGTTAAAAAACCAGACAACTTGCAATTAGATCTAAAATTAATAAACAAACAAAAAATCATTAAGTATATCAGGAATTAATCATAAATTGCTATTTCAACTGATAGGATGATTCATCAAAAATAAAAATGAAATGATGTCACATATCAGAAGCTCATATTTTATCAGTATTTGAATATTATCTTAAAGCAATGAATCTTATTGAATGAAGTTACGAGTTTCCATGACTTTTTTGACATTTACAATCAGTAACGGGTCCAGGATTTAGTTTTTTGGCTAGCCCCCCAAAAAATACTGAACATACTTGTTAAATTTAAATTAAAAGTCTTGAAGTATAGGAATAGTTATGTAAAATAATTAGTTCATTAGTTCACGTTATTGTTATACCATCAACCGACGTTAACAAACAAGACAACTTAAAACTAGATCTAAAATTAATTAACAAACAAAAATAAATTAATTTCTACTAGAAATTAGTCATGAATTGACATTTCAACTTATAGGGCAGTTCTTCGAAAATAAAAATGAATTGATGTCGGATAAAGCTCATATTTTATCAGTATTTTAATATAATCTAAAAGTAATAAATCTGAAATCTCTCTTTGGTTGAAGTTACGAGTTTTCATGACGTTATTGACATTTACAATCAGTAGCGAATCCAGGATTCAGTTGTTTCTTTGGGGGAGGCAATTTTTTTTTATTATTATATAATGGTAGTGATTGTGGAATAAAAAGAAAGAAACCATATAAAATAATGTTGGACTGATCCGTGAAGGTGTGTTAAAAAAAAAAAAAATGACAATTACATGATCAATAAACTTTCTTGAAACATGCATTTATTAGCAGTATATGCGTTATAATTTAAAAATAGTACATACTGTGATTTCTTAAGAATTTAGCTCAGAATATCCACAGAAACTAATATGGCCCAATAAAAATAAAAAAATCCTACTTTGGGGGGAGGGGAGGGTATTCCTTGTTTTTTTGTTTGTTTTTTTTGTTCGTTACGCGTTTCCTCGGTACCTCTACAACTTCATTTAAACAATAATTTTTCCGTACTTTAATATTATTAATTGTGGGTTGACGGTGACTGTCGTGAATAATGAAGAGAAGGATAGTTGGGGTGATCAGTCAGAAATAAAAAGGCAAAAATAAATATTAATATAAGTTAATATTAAGTAGAAATAAAAAGGCAACAATAAATAATAATATTAGTTTAAAAAAATATTTATTTTTGCCTTTCTATTTCTGACTGATCACCCCAACCATCCTTCAATAATATTAATATTGCAGCGTATAAAAATTAAGTTTCATTTCCATAATAGCTAATATAGTTCCTGTACAACCATACAATAAATGCTCAAATATCCTGATTTAAGCAAATTTAATCTTATCCTAGCTCACATACGGCTCAAAAGACTCGTCTCACTAAAATAAAATAAATAAACAGTGTAGTTAATTTTATGGCAATTAATACAATTATTACACAATTTTGACTAAACTGTAAAATTCTGACGTTCCTTCGAAGTAGAGGATATATTTGCTGGATTATGCTTTTACGCGCGGCATGTCCACAAACTATTAATAAAGGCCAGGACAGCGCCGAGTTATAAAAAGGCAGGCATTGACCTCCCAAGGCAGCGCTCGCCCGGCAAGAAAAGGAATGTAAGAGGCCATCCACCTGCACTGCAGAGAATGTCGCTCCATAGCCCAGTAAAATTAGGCATGTTACCTTGCAAAAGGTAGGGCAATTCAAAATTTATTTTTACTTTCCTAACTATACTAGGTAAGGAAAGTATTGCGATCGGGTCAAATTTCTGATGAAATGAAAAAATATTTTATTATTCTGGGACTGTTGTCCCTTAAGAACAAAATATAAATGCAGATTGTATGTCTGTGTGGTTACAATTAGATTGTATATTTACAATAAGAGTTGACTTAAGATAAAAATACTGAAAAGAGAAAGAAAATAACAAGTAAATTGTACATATATATGAGAAACTAAAATAACCTAAATAAATTGAGGTAGTCTCTGGCGGTGCTTAGATATTTCTCTTAAGTATATTTCACAATCAGTCGGATTGAGAAAGGAGTATGTGCTTAAAGAGGAGAGGTTTGAAAGAGGAAACTGATTGAGCGTTTTTTTTTTTTTTGTTACTTTTAATACCAAATTTATGCGACATCATTCAGTCATAAATGACATAGTTATAGTGCCATACAAGAATATAGGAAGTAAAAAGGAAAAATAATATATTTTTGGACAATTAAATTATTGTATTAATATCTGTTCCTTAATGCAATAAAAATAAAGTACTAAAACGTTATTTTATTATCATAACGTTATTTCGCCATTTATGAGTACTGAATGATGTGGCAGAGGATTCTAGGCGCCTATGCCAACACCGCTTTTCCGCCGATAAAGTGTACTATTTTCCACCTATTTTACTGAAATTGGTCATCAAAAATTACTTGTTTTCTTGTTACTTTTAATACAAAATTTATGCTACATCGTTCAGTACTCATAAATGGCATAGTTATAGTGCTATACAAGAATATAGGAAGTAAAAAGGAAAAAAAAAAAATAGTTTTGGGCAATTAAATTGTTGTATTAATATTTGTTCGTTAATGCAATCAATATAGTGTACTAAAACGTTATTATATTATTTTGCCATTTATGAGTACTGAATGATGTGGCAGAGGATTCTAGGCGTTTATGCCAACACAGCTTTTCCGCCGATAAAGTGTATTTTTGATGTAGCTGCTTTGAATATTTTAAAAAGTAAGCAGTGTTTCAGAATAAGAAATGTATTTTCCACTTGTTTTATTTGAGCTGCTTTTAGCACTTCCACTTGTTAAGTAGCTGCTTTGAGTATTTTAAAAAGTAAGCAGTGTTTCAGGAAGAAAAATTTATTCTCAAAATGTTTTTTTTTTTTTGAGCGTTTTATAATTCAAAAGGTTCAAATTCAATCTTAAACACCTTAAAATTTTGAAAAATATGTTACACGACGGGCCTGACCCCCCTACCGTGCACCCTCCCCCCACATCCCAAAAAAATGTATAAAGTTGTGTTCCTCGTAACTATTTATTGTAAAAAAGTTAATGTCCCGTCAAAAAATTGGCCGCACTGTCCCAAAATGGCGTCGAAACATCACGTATTTAACTTGAATTCGTTTTTCGGTCATTGAGATTCAGTATTTGGCTTAATTTCGTCATAATTGGGCTTTTATTAAAGCTGGATAGTTACAGAATAAAAATATTAAATAATAATTGGTCTTGGTAATAAAAAAGACCAATAAATTAAATTTGTTTAAGTAGTTCAATTTAAAGTTGAAAATCAAGTGTCCTTTGTAAATAAACGGCCAACAATAACGAAAAACGCTCAAAAAACAAAACATGTGGAAAATATATTTCTCATTCTGAAACACTGCTTACTTTTTCAAATATTCGAAGCAGCTACTTAAAAAATACACTTTATCGGCGGAAAAGCTGTGTTGGCATAAACGCCTAGAATCCTCTGCCACATCATTCAGTACTCATAAATGGCAAAATAACGTTATAATAATATAATAAAGTTTTAGTTAATAATTTTTATTGCTTAACGAACAAATATTAATACAATAATTTAATTGCCCAAAACTATTTTTTTTTTTCCTTTTTACTTCGTATATTCTTGTATAGCACTATAACTATGCCATTTATGAGTACTGAACGATGTAGCATAAATTTTGTATTAAAAGTAACAAGAAAAAAAGTAATTTTTGATGACCAGTTTCAGTAAAATAGGTGGAAAATAGTACAAATAAAATTATATAGATTTTTTCGTATTTCTAAACATCAATTTCTTATTAGCGATTTGTATTAAAGTTGTTAAGTTTAGAAAAATATATTTCCTATAAAAGCTGCAGTAAATTTTAAGTGCTTTAATATTTAATTTTAAAATTTGAATTAAGCCACCTATAAAAACAGATAATCAGTTAAAAACAAAAAAATATACATGTTTTTTGCGAATTTTCAGAACTTTACCCATTTTGAAAGCTCGATAGTTCGCGTCCTGTTTGGCTTAGAAAAAAAATATTACATAATTTTAAGTTCTTTTTATCTATATCGCTCTAAAAAAGATATATTTAGCGTACAGCAAAAAAAGTTCGACATTTTAATGATTTTTGTTGCACTACAACGTACCACTCACAAGGCTTTCAAGGGAGGAAACTTTGATTTTTTATATTCACTACATAATTAACAATATAAAAAAGAAATTTGAATTACACGACCTAAGAAGACCTTTTTTTTTTTATGTGTGTGTGTGTGTGCTGATTTGACTAGGCCAGTCAAACTGGCGAACTGGATAATAATTTATTTGACAAAGACTTACCAATCAAGAACATATTTTACTTTATTTCGGGAGGGGGGTAGTGGTGGGAAGAATATATATGATAGATAGATAATTAGCAATATGTAAAAAAATAACATACTCTAGAGAACTTTCAATATTTTAAGTACTGGTTAAAATACTAACTAATGTATATTCAAATCTATCAGGAAGCCATGTTGATAACATTTAGGGTCATTTGAAAAAATTGAATAGCACCCATTATAGTTTCAAATATTTTATTACTTATAGAATAAAAAAAAGCTACAACCCATGAATGTTCTTAGGTACAGTACTTCATGATAAAAAAATATTTTTTCTACAGATATTCCAGATTTTTTATACAGAAAAAAAAATTTTTTTTCTTCCATAACAAAATTAGACGAAAAAAAAAGTCGAAGTAATCAAAATAAAACAATATGCGTCAATATTTACACGTACATGTAAGTAAATATTTATTAATTAATATCCCTCCGAGGCGTCTGAAAAGAAGATGGCCTCGGGATCTTCTAATATAGAACTTTAGTTTGAGTTCTACCAATGGGTAGTTTCTCTTCATGTTGTACATGCCATGTTACAAATTTCTCATTTACTTATTGTATTCTCTATGTAGTACAGTTGTAAATTCCGTTAAAATAATAAAAAAAAAATTAATATAAGCATATATAGGCAATTTTTTTTAAATTTATATTCACACGTTTTTGTTCAGTATTAAATGAATGCACGCACTATGGTAGTAACATATTTTTCAACGATGAACAAAGACATATCTGTTTTTAGATACAGAGGATGTAAACATTAAAATTAGTCTATAATATACATGTTTTAAGTGTTAGATTTTACTTTGTTTTTCTAATAACATATTTTTCCTTTATTTCTCAAACGAGTTATGGTGGTTTAACAAACTCTGTTGTACCAGATTTCGTTAAAGAATTATTTTTAATAAAAATATTCTTATATAAGTATTTATTTTAATATATATTTTAAAAGTGTGGGAATTGAATTATGTGAGGCAACAGATTCAGCATGAACCGGGTCAGCTGATCGATGGGACAAATTTATTGTTGGGTGAGGGCGGTGCCTCAGAAGCTACGATAACAAGTTCCTTTCCGATAATTAACTTTAGGAATCTTCAAGATTATCACATCTTTTGTTGTTATTTTTTAACTTCTTTATTTCAGTGAGTCAGGTTTCTTCAACCGTAACGATGGCAATGGCCGTGAAAAAAAAGAACAAGGTTGATAAGTCATCGCAACATCTGTCAAGATCTGGGGCATGACGATGGATCTTAAAGATTTCGCGTATACATCGGTTGTCCCCAGCTAGAAACACAAAAGAGAAGATATATATATGCATATGTGTATGTGTATCAAAGAAAGTTTGTTGTACTTCTTTTTAATTAATTTGAATTTCATTAGTGGAAAATGTATGTCTGTTTGATGTTAAAAACCACAGATGGGAAAGAAGATCATATGGACTGATAATAGGGAGGTTATTTTTAAACTAATAAATAACGTAAAATGTCATCATTTAATTATAAACAATTTAAAAGTAAAATAATAGCATTAAATGTTGTTTATCTTTTTACAGGTCAGATTTTAATGTAAAATAAATCTTAATTGTGGGTTGATGGTTGACTGGAGTGAATAATGAAGAGAAGGATAGATAGAGTGATCAGTAAAAATAAAAATGGCGAAAATAGATAATAATATTTATTTTAATTTAAAATAAATATTATTATTTATTTTAATTTAAAATAAATATTATTATTTATTTTTGCCTTTTTATTTTGACTAATCACCCCAACTGTCCTTCTCTTCATAAAATAAATCTTTATTATGAAATCATTCAAAAGATTGTGTTATAATAAAAATATTATTTTTACAGAGAGAAACTCAATTTTGTTGTTATTTCTACTTCCTTTAGAAGATTGAGCTAACGTTGATTGACTGTTTTATCAATAAACTCTGATTTAAGAAACTTGAGGTTTTTACTAGAAAATTTCGTGAATACAGTTTTAAAAATCTGGCGCGCGCATCACACAACTTTCACTTACCCTCTCCCCCCTCTTCTTAGCAGAAATAAGTATTTTCTGACAAACCGAAGTGAAAGTAAAAATCATAGACGCTATATTTATTTATATTTCGTTGTGGGTATTTTTATTTGTATAAGAGCCCTCATCTATACAAAGTGTAATATTTATAGAATTGTAATCTATGTAATTAAATATTAAATAATACCAACAATAGCATTTATGAAAACCGCATATGTATATTTATATCATCTAATCTTTCGTGCGAGCTCGGGAGCGCTTGTATTCATTTGGTTCCTCAATTACAAATATTCTCCGTTACGATCTCTTATTTCTCCTTTAGTTAATTATCTCTTTCATACTTTATATTTAACTATATTTTATATTAGAGACTAATGTGAAATGGTCAATTGTTTCGAATAAAAAAAATTAAAGGTACTTTAGGGAAATGTTGAAAATTAGCCATTTAAGCCCTGCTAGAGAACACTAATCAAAATAAAACTACATTTTATTTAAAACTGCTTAATTTTACACTGACATAATGAATTTAATCAAACTCGTTTTCGAGAAAATCGTAAAAATGTATTTAGTCCATGATATAAAGTGCCACTTCCGGTTAGCCGATTTTGACGAAAAAGTTGCTGTAACATCCCTAGCATATAACAATCTTAAATATGCAATTTCACCTTCGTACGACTTTTCGTTTTTGAGCTAGACTGTTAAAACACACACACAGACCATTTTGTGGGACTTAGTTATTTGGACTCAGAGGACCTCAAAACGTGTATTTCCTTTGAAAACTGAGATTCGAAAATTTTCACGACCGCAATATTTTTCTTTACTATATATCTCGGGTAAGTGAAGGTAAAAATTATATAGAGTGTGAATGTGATCGCTTAACACTATTATAAATGTCCTTTTGAGACAGATTGTAATATTTCTCAATAAACAATTTCTAAAAAAAAACTAAAAAAAAAACATGAAATTGATTTTAGATTAAATACCGTGTTTAATAAATTTATAAACGCTTCTTGGTAGAATTTTAATTAATGGAAATTTTTCGCAGTTATCTGACGGACACTAATCGTATTCTGAGTAATCTTAAGTTTGACGTATCCTATTTTGTATTTGATTCAACGGACGTGACCCATTATTCAATTCTATCGCCAATCTTAAAAGATCTACTCCATTTTATTTAATAATTTACACGATTATATCATGAAAGTTATTACTGAAAAATGGTCAGTTCTTTGAAGACGATGTGTCATTACCTAAATTAAGCCAAGCAAAGGAAAAATATATTTGAATTTAATCATATTTCTAATCTGCATGAGATTATACAGTTAAAAGAACGGGTACTTTCTTTATCCTAGGTTAGATGAGTTCAACTTAGATGTATATGTGTGTACGATACTTTGAAACTTATTAGAGATATGTATGTAGTCGACTAATCAATTATAAAGATAAAACAAAATTGTACTGAATTTCATTCAATATATTTTTATTGGGTTAGCCTGTTGTAGAGAAATTTTTGGAAATTTCTTACATTAAAACTTGTGACTTGCAGTTTCAGTGAAGTTAACTGAATTTTTTTTTTCGATTGTTAAATATAGTAAATACCAATTTTTACTTTCACTTACCTATATATATAATACATAGTAAGGATAAGTATTGCAATCGTGAAAATTTTTGAATCTCAGTTTTCATCGGAAATACACGTTTTGAGGTACCCTGAGCCCAAATAACCAAGTCTCGCAAAATGGTCTGTTTGTGTGTGTTTTAACAGTCTAGCTCAAAAACGAAAATTTGTACGGAAGTGAGATTACATATTTAAGGTTTTTATATGCTAGGGATGTTACAGCAACTTTTCCGTCAAAATCAGCTAACCGGAAGTGGCACTTTATATAATGAATTAAACACATTTTTACGATTACCTCGAAAACCGCTCTAACGATTTTGATTAAATTCATCATATCAGTGTAAAATTAAGCAGTTTTAAATAAAATATGGTTACCATTCTGATTGATGTTCTCTAACAGGGCTTAAATGGCTAATTTTCAATATCAGCTTCCTCTAAAGTACCTTTAATTTGTTTTATTTGAAACAATTAACCATTTCAAACAGTTAAATATAAAATATAAAAAAATTTGATAAATATCTAAAGGAGAAATAAGATATCGTAACGGAGAATAGTTGTAATTCAGGAACCAAAGCAATACGAGCTTGTCAGAGCTCTCCCGAAAGATTAGAACACACTTCCATACGTATCACAAGATTAATATAATACGGATTGTTTAGAGAACAGCGATATAAATATTAAAATTTGTATGTGGGTACTTATACAAATAAAAATACCCACACTGAAATATAAATAAATATAGTCTATAATTTTTACTTTCACTTCGGTTTGTGTGAAAATACTTATTTATGCTAAGAAGAGGATGATAAGTGAAAGTTGTGTGATGCGCGCACAGCACCAGATTTTTAAAAAATTGTATGTAGAATTACATCACAAGTTTCATTTACAACTAATTTAATATTGTAGTGTACAATAACTATTTTCAGTAAATTCTTTTTGAACCTGTTTTTTTTTTACTATAGGGCAGGAACATGAGAACAATAAAGTCCCGAAAAAAAAACCTTTAACAATACAACCCATGGAGGGTCTTGGGTTCAGTACTATGTGAGGAAGTACTGTAACAAGGCCAACGGTTGTACAAGGAGTTAATTTGACCGATTCCTTAACGACCAGGTCCTCCCCCTTAAATAATTTATAATTAATTATAAATTATTTTATTATTAAATTATTAATTATACTTAACTATAAAGTCTCGAAACGTCGTCAAAATATAGTTGCTTACTTATTGGCCGAACCTCAACATCCTCAGGAAAACAAATATACGAGTATATTATTCAACAGTCGAGAAATATATATATTAAATGTACTTCAAATCTGGCCCTACCATAAATTACATTAAAATTAAGGAGTACTTTTGCAGTTTTCAAGACGTAAACATTTCAAATTTTATTTTATTTTTAGTTAAATTAAATTAAGAGCTGTTTTCCTTTTAATGCACAAAAAAAACAATCCTTTTTAAATGAAACTTTCAGGTGGAATTTTGATGCGCAATGCTTCAAATTATAAAATGAAATGGAGTCGAAATGAAAGACTACCAAAAGAAGTTTTTAAAAATAGTTCCGCAGCTGCGAAGGATTTTTTTTATTGCATTAACATTTACATTTTAGCACAAT
This sequence comes from Nezara viridula, assembly GCA_928085145.1. NCBI lineage: Eukaryota > Metazoa > Arthropoda > Insecta > Hemiptera > Pentatomidae > Nezara > Nezara viridula. Next base: position 51,669,750 of record OV725078.1, read on the forward strand.
AATTACATGAAGACTTTATAAAACAAAACAACATATTTGCATATACAAAATAAATATTAAATAAAACTATTCACAAGGATTTTTCGTAACATTCATTGTACTTGCACTCATCAAGGATTCCGATTGCTTCGGTAGTTCCGTTTCCGGTTAGCACGGCTGTCCCTCATGCTAATGGCGAGTGTTCATATATATTTAAACTCACAAAAAGTAGGGCTTAATATACATTTTTAATACATCACTTCAAAAAGGAATGCGACCTTACTTCACAACTGTCACTCCAGCATGATGGATGGGCGCAAGATCTGATCGTCATGACAACTCATTGCATTATAAGGAAAGGTTCGAATAATATGAACGAATACAATTAGCACTGGAGTTAACACAACATATTTACGGTATAAAAAATGAATTATTAAAATTTTGCAAATAACAATATTACTAGTTAAATTTCGATGTAAACACACCTTAAGAAAAGAACTCCCATCTTGAAAAGCCTTGTAAATTCACAAACGCTATGGAAATCTATTTTAATCTATTGATTACATAAAAATTATGTTAATATTTCAGAATTAAAGTTATTCGGTACTGTTCGGTATCTATAGGTGAAAATGAATAGAACTTTTCAGGTATACCAGCCTATGAATAGCACTTCATACATGGAAATCGTTTATGCAAAACTTGCAAAGAAAAACAACATACATTTCAGAAAATATACCCTTCAGAAGGGAAGGTAATAAAGCGGATGATTAGAAGGGATTAATAGAATTCAATATATGATTATTTTTTATATTATAATAAAACTTATTTTTTACCAACCGCCTCCCGCAGTGCCACATCCAACGCCCTGAAGACGACCTGCAAAGTGGGTCGAAACGTCGGCAAAAATTAAAATTATTTATATATTTTAATTTTTTTTTTAATTTTTTGACCGCACCCTCGACTAATTCCTTCTCATATCTTATTTTTTATCTATGGCTCAAAGTGAAATTGAAACACACAGTAAAAAAAATATTTAAAAATAGTAAAATGGTTACAAGAAACAAATAAAGCAAGAAACTCTTCAAAAGATTTATTTATAACCTCAATTTAAATATGTACATACTCAATAAAATTATAATATTTAACTGTGGTTATTTAAAAAAAAAACTAGATAATTTTACCTAACGGTCAAAATGATACACCTCACTTCATTCAGGCGGATCTACGGGGAGGGGAGGGGGGCTTCCGGGCTGAAGCCCCCCAAAAAATGGTAAAATATAACCATGATTTATGGTAAAAAATATTATTTCTTAAAGAATTATTGTTCGTGTAATTACATTTAATAGAGCTTCAAGGATCACTTTAACACCATTTCATATAGGTAGTTAATATCTTTATTTTTTTCCAAATTAATCATCGTTTTATATATATATATATATATATATATATATATATATATATATATATATATATATATATAATATATATATAAAAGCTTCCGGGCTGAGGCCCTCCCCCAAAAAAATTAAATCCTGGATCCGCTAGTGCTTCTTATTAAATTTTAAATAATGTTAGTTTAGTTCAATAACTTGTAAGCAAGACATTATGTTCTATCACTTCTTTCAGTCTGTTTGTAATTGAGTCGACCAAATATTTGGCGAATTCTGGGCTTAGCCTGTTCTAATCTTTGAGGAGATATTTGTTTAAGTCTTCTTTGCTAGAAATTTCGTATGTTCTAATTAAGATCTGGTGACTGCGGTGTAACAATTATAACTTTTGGAAAATTATAAAGTAGTCATTCCTTAATTAACCTGACAGAATGTTTGAGGTCATTATCCTGATAAAAACTAAATTTATTTTTTTATCCCCAGATTGTCTGCAATTTCAGTTTCTTTTCATTTTTTTCTTTTCAAAATTTATATATATAAACATGTTTATTCACTATACCATGTGGATGCTTCCACTATAAGGTGAAGATTTCCAACACCAGAAGCCGCCATACACCCCCAAAACAAGAAACACAACATAAGAAAACAATATAAATTGAACTATTTATTTATTCTATAATTTCTTTTAATATCTAGGTTTACTAACGGATCCCGTATTTAATTTTAGGGGGGCTTCAGCACGAAAGATTTTTTTTGTATGTATATATTAGGGTAATTACTTCGGAAGAAAGAAAGAAACTAACTACCTATATGAAATGGTGTTTAAGTGATTCTTAAAGTCCTATTAAATGTAATTAGACAACCAATAATACTTATTGAGATAATTTTTTCATAAAACATTGTTATGCTTCACCATTTTTTGGGGGGGAGAGGACTTCAACTCGAAAGCCTTCCCCATAGATCTGCTTATGTCCAGGTGTACCATTTTGACTTCGAACCACTGTATATTCTACTTGAATCATTTATGAAATATGGAAAAAAAAAAAAAAAAAATTGTATCACAACATAGAATATATCCCAAAACTGGAAGTTTCGCCTACTATAGAAATTTATGGATACAACTGTCAAATTAAAGTCATTTTGTAAATAAGACTATCCAAGACATTCCAAAACAAAATTAAAAGTAATTATATTATACTTTTTTTTTTTAATGTATATGTGATTATATCGCCTCTGATCAGCCTCTACTGGTCCTTAATACCAGTAATGCGGCTGAGTGAGAGGCGCTGGGATCTTCTAGAGTCCTGTATTTCCTTCCTCGAGTGGGAAGAAAGGCTTGGCTCGGAGATCTTGAGTGAATGTTTTTTTATTAACTTTTCTTTCAGATATTGTTTAGAAGCACGTATGTATGTGAGTAGTTATTTTTATTAGTTTAGTTTCTTTTTGTTTATTTTAGTTTATATACATTTACTTTCAGTATTATTGTTTTTTCTGTATTATTTATTGTTGATAGAGCGTGAATGTGCTTTCTGAACACTATTATAAATGTCCTTATTTGTGACATAATGTAATATAAAAAAAAATCTGTATTTGAGAAAAAAAAAGTGTTGAATAAATGATTTTTTTTTTTTTTTTTAGAAAATTAAACTTTATTCTGGGACTAAGTTCCTTTAGAATAACAACGATGAGATAATACAAAGTAAAGTACAAATCTGGCCAAAAACTAACTTATAAAAATTTTAATATTATATACATTATTTAAAAAGTATGTAACCAGTAAAAAATAAAAAATAAAATATATATACAAATGAACATAAAATCTTCTCAAAATTACTTAATTGTGATGAAAAAAATGATTTTATAATCGTTAACTCTACGAAACCGTTGCTTGCATCACTGTTACTAACAAATGCGACAACTATAAAACTGCAATTCGGATTAATTATTATGAAATGCCAATGGAATGATGAGCTACAAAGAAAAAAATGCCGGTGAAAACAACCGGTTTCGCTTATTAAGGTCACTCGATACCGGTGAGATCAGCTAGCTAGGCAGTAGGCGTAATGCGAGGTTGCAAATGCATATTCTACAACTACTTAAAATAGCTCCTTAAAAACAAGTTTAATTATATTCCAACTTGTATTGGTAATGAATAAATATATATCTGTATATCAACTCGAATAAGGTAGTATTAATTGATTTAAAAGCTCTCAGAACCACATTCGGATGTTAAAAGACCAAGAAGAGGAAAATTATTTCTTATCGATTTTAAATAAATAATACAATATCATCAGTGATTTAATTACTAAATTACATCTTCGGCAATGGTGTAACTATCACGAGACAGCAAAAATAAATACATTTTTACCTAAAAAATTTAAAAAAACTTGCAATATAATCATTTCAATACCACGATATAGAAACACGAAACAGGTAGACGTTTCTATTACTTTTAAAATTATAACAGTTTAATCGTTGAACGAAAATAAGTGTTTTAAACACTCCAAACCATAAAAGTTGAATATAAAAAGCTTCTTTTATGTTATTGAGGTCATTTTATGTATTAAATATACTAATTTTATCGACGTATGTTTCCTAAATAATAAGATTGATATTAAAACAGAATTTATTAACATATTAGAATTTATTTTGATCCTAATATTTTAACTTTTGAGCTTAAACCAAATGCTTATATTACTCGTGTCATTAAGTTAATTCTTATTACAGTCCTCGACTCCTCATTCGATTAAACAATCTAATGCTTAAAAAAGTATTAAACAAAACTGGTTCATTTTTTAGCATGAATAATACATAATAATAGGGCTGGTTAAAATGATTTCATTAAGTTTTTAAACTCGAAAGGTTAACAATTCATGGTTGTATTCATTTCTGTCCATGTAATATCAGAAAAATCACAATTAAAATAGTTTATTGAAACATATGGTAGTTACAGTTTGTTTTAATTCTAGGAAATATATTTTTTAGGAATATAACGCAACACAATGATCATTTCAAGCAAGTTATTGTATTTTAAGAGCAAAATAATTATTTCATAATTTTCGTTAATTTTTCGCTTAGGTTTGCCTGCTTCTGACTCGATTTACAAACACTGCTATTCTTTTCCAAGAAAGAATTTTTGATTACGCAGCTGTTTTATTGTCTGTAGCATTAAACGGAATTGTGTACTAGGTTGCAGACAGGGATGCACTGATTTTGCAAGGTGAGGCGAAAACTTCGTGGGAGCCGCTCCACCAATATTTCGGAGAGCAAAAATAAAATCAATAACAATAATTACACATCAATGAAAAAAATATTTAAATAAAATAAAATCAATTATGAAAATAGGAAAAGTCTACTAAATAGCTAACCTAAGGCATAGAAGTAAGTATTTAAGTATTTTACCACGCCCTATGTTCCTATTATTGAAATTTTAGTTTATATTCAAAAATAATTATATTTAACAACATATTATAGAATTTTATGATTCATTTATGAGGACTCTTCCATTATTAGTGAAGATTTTATTTTATTACCCCCCACAAATATGGTGTATCGAAGAATTGAGAGTTGTTCTCACTGCCTCAAATTTTTAAATAAAAACAAACTTATGTAATGTATTCAATTGATTTGTGTTAAAATATTTTCACAAAAAAAAATAAATAAATAAAAACTAATATATAAATATATATTTCAGTTTATTTTATATTTAGTATTATATTGTTCGTTTTACAATAGTTATGTTGATTATATTAATCATCGCTCATTATTTTTATACATAATAAACTCCCGAGATTTTTTTTGGACGGTCTATGGCCCAATAGGCGGATCTACAGGGGTGAGGGGGCTTTCGAAACACCATTTCATACAGGTAGTTAGTATATTTCTTTTTTTTTTCAAAGAAATTATCGTTATATGTATAAAAAAAATGGTGGATTGAAGCCCCCAAAAATTAAATCATGGATCCGCTAGTCAGAAGTAAATCATCCCTCCCCTAACCAGAATGGAAAGTATGCGCCTATGAGGTATGTGAGATATTGCCACAGGCCTTCTTATTTAGTTGTACCATTGCTATCCGATATCATGTTTTGAACTGTCAACAAGAATTCACGATAAAAAAAGTTGACTTCAATTGTTTAAGGGACGACATTCAGCTGAATACGGTTCGGTGAGTTGGATGCGTTTCGGTTGTCAGGCTTGAAAACACAAGGCAAGAAGAACAAAACGGAAGAACGCATCCTGTTCTTTTATCAATCAATGCCGCCCTAATTCTTTACTACAGCCAATTTGGTTAATGCTTTAATTAAATTTAAATAATAAAAAATGTTTTATACAATGAAATACACTGAGGTTATTATGTTTATCCTGCATAATGCAGCTGTGCACAATTGTAAATAAGTACTCACTGATAGTCATGTTGTCGGTCTGGTAGTCGAGCCGGCACTGGTGGAAGGAAGGACGTTTGCGCAATGCGCCCCACTCGTTTCTTATTAGCGGTGATACAACCACTTAGGTATCTTCCAGCTCACCAATACTCTTAAATTGTCTATCCATTCCAGTGTAATATCACTATCAAATAATTAATTACAATTAGATAATATATAGAAGTCATTATTTATTTACAAATTTACGAAACATAATATTACACTTGATTACGGATGAATCATCGTCATTAAAAAAAAATATATTTGGTTGATGAATCAAGGAAATTTTAAACAATACGTTACTCCTTACAAATATATCTATTTACAGATGAATTCCTACGAGTTTTCAGAGTAGGTTTTAGATTCCGATACCTTTTACAAAATTTGCTTAAATGCAGAGTGAGCGAAGGGAGGAACTTGTCACAATTCTTCCTTAACATTTGCGGTAATATTGGCAAGAGTGAGGACAACAGCTGATCCTTATCGTTGAATTAGCGATAAACTCCTTTAAGTATTCCCAAAGGAGGGACGGTCTTCTAAGCCTTGATTTAGCTCTGCATATGGAAGTTGTGATTATATCGAAATCGCCCAATATCGTATCGATACAATGGATTCGATATTATCGTAATATGTAATGAAGAATGCCAATATCGGTTTCGATTGCTTAAACATAAATCGATTTAATATCCTATAAAAATATTTTTAATCTCGCGAAGGGAAATTTCATCAAAGTTCTAAGTGATTTAAGGTTATGAAAAGTCACTTGATATCGTTTTCTGACGTTAAATTCAAACACATAAATTTGACACGAGTTTTTATTTTTAATCATTTATGGAATAACTCTCATTATCAACAACCTTTTGCCATCTAGCGTACAAATTTTCAATGCAGTATCAATAAAAATCAATTGGTTTTTGAGCGAAATGGCATTTTGGACGTCATTCAAATTTGCAAACCATTTGCTAATAAGAAAGTGTTGAAACGATCTGAACAAATGGAAATCCGATGGTGAGACATCGGACGAGTATGGTGATTTCACTGAGTGAAATGAAATGAAATTAAATGAACTGAAGTGAAAAATAATTTTATTCTGGGACTGAAGTCCCCTTAGAATAATATTAGAGTTTAAAAAATATGTACATCAGTCTGGCATGTAAGTATTATACAAATATATACAAAAAATACCTAGTAAATTGTAAGCACATAAAAATGCAAAGGAAAATATAAATATCTACAAAACATACTAACGATAAACACAGATATATACAATAAAATACTGAGATATGAAAAAAATAATAAATAAAAATAAAATGACTTCTATTAATTAACTGCTGGTGACCAACGTAATTATATAACCCAGAAATTTTTACAAGCTTGCGGAAGTTTGAATTTGTAGTGGGTGGTGGAATAGGAGTAGTTTAAAGGAGTTTATCATAATAATTTGGACGTGGTTTGACGTATGGAGATGGGTAAGGAGTTCCATAAGGAGATAGCACGAATGACTAAGGATTTAGTGAAGGAAGTGGTTTTGGGAGGGGATATATGAATCTATATGTTGAGTACTGGTATTGAGAGAGTGAATACAGGAGCGTAAAGTAAGGAGTTCTAAGCTGTAGGGAGGGTTTTTGCTTTTGAGAACTTAAAAAAGAAAAACACCAAGAAGGAATTGCCGTAGGAAAGTACGATATAGCCAGTGATGCAGTACCTCCTACTCCAAATCAGTAATTTTTTTCGGAGTTCGTCTTACGCAGTGCGATATTGCATTTTCGTGTTGCAGAATAACGCCTTTTATGTTGAAAATCGCGTGCCATTTTTCAATTAATGATGGATTTACAAGTTCCAATTATTCATAATAAAGGTCGGCATTCCTAGTTTCTCCAGGTTTCAGCACTTCAAAATGAGCAACGCCGGCCATACTCCACCAAACACATAATGGGGCGTGCGCGTCGATACTATATGTGAATTAAAAGCATAGCTTATAAAAAAGTTGACTCCTTCCTATAAAATCACACTTAGTTACTGTGTTAGTTATCCTAATCACTATTATTACACTGAATTGTAAGGTGTAATATGTACTCCCTCCATGAAATGTCCATTTCTGGTAGGAAAAGTCCTGGTCAACACTACTGTTACCCAAATGCGAGATTGAGACGAGTTTTGGTCTTGCAAACTCAGTCTTGGTTATGGTCTAGGTCTTGCGCAAGAGTCTTGCAGTTAACTATTAGCTTATTACTATAGATATGTTATTGTATTTTTTTTTGATAGGAGAAACCTAACTAAGCCCGAATGAAAAATTAGAGGAGTTAGATACAAAAGTATATTGGTTATACCAATTGTTAACATATATTAACTAAGATTATCGAATATTAGTAACTATTCTTCTTAATTTTTATTTTAAAAATCGATTTTTTTCACCAGTCCTGGTCTTGGTCAAAGTGCAAGACCAAGACCGATTTTGGGCAACACTAGTCGACACATTAATGGGGAACTGAGTATCCTTGGAAAAGAGGACGCTTGTCAGTTGTCTTGACAGTATTCCAGGCTAGGAAAATCAGAGCTCTGGTGGAAAGTTATTTACAACAGTGACTTAGGCGAAAATGTTTAGTGTTGTTACAAAATGCATCAGGATATTAGACCTACCACTTTGTATTGTTTGTATCTTCGAGCTTCAAGTCAATTAGATTTTTTCTTGATCTCCTATTAGTGTGGTTTTCCTCAAACTAAATATCTTCCATATTTTACACGATTGTTCGCTACCCAAGGCCTACTCTTCTTTCGGACCGTTATGTTCAGTAACACCTTATTATTCCTTGTTACTTTTTCTTCCTCCCTCACAATTGATTTAGTTAACCTTCCAGGTCTCATTTAACATGTTTAAATTATTTTAACCTGGTCGAATCAGATAACTCTTTTCCATTTTACAGATGTAAGAATATCTTTTCTTATTATTTCATTTTTAATCCTTTCCCTCCTAATTTTTCTTGCTTCCCTTCTACAAAAGTCCATTTTAGCAGCTAGCAATTTTTGTATTATTTTATTACTCTATTAACAATTTCCTAGTTTAGTTTGATTAAAAATTGATGTCACAATATTGAAATCGTCATTCTAGATTTTCAGAACCTGATTTCAAATTCAACAACTATAACGAATTGTAGAGTGTTAGAAATAAGACGTTTGAAATTCATTCAATTACTGGAAATGGATTAAATGAGATTAAAAAATAGGCATTGACTAGCATAAAAATGAAAGAGATTATGAAAGTTAGATTTAAATATTTGTTATTTCTTTCAAACATTTTCGATGATTCTTCTTCAAATTAGTTTCGTTTTAGATGTGAACTGTGTCTTTATATTGCAAGTGTTTTTTATAGTCTTAGTTGTCATTTTTGCAGAGAGAAAAATACTTTAATTTCATAAAAGGGTGCTGTCCTATTATGTTGTATTGCTACAGTATACTTATTAATCATTATAGACAATTTTTTAAAAACTAATATACAAATACCATCAGTCTTCACTGCCTTCCAATACAAATACGCGACTGAGAGAGAAGCTCTGGGAACCCCTGGAGTCCTGCTTTGGCTTCCACATTTGGGGGACAAAGCTTGATTCAGAGTCCCCTGGGCCAATGTAAATATTGTATAGAGGTGTGGATGTGTTTTATTTATTTTATTATCATTCAGCTTTAATCTTTTTTTTTTTTTTTTGACCGTGAAGATCTTTGACCGCGAGTGTGGTCTCCTAGACCACATCCCGATTCCCGATTTAAAGTACGGGGTAGGGTCATCAATCCTACGCCCGATAAGTGTGCGTTACCTCCAGTAGGCTGACGGGCCTTACATACCCGGGGGGGGGAGGGAGAGAATCTCGGGCAGCGTGGCTTTCCTTGGTGGACGGTCACCCATCCAAGTGCTAAACGCGCTCGGCGTTGCTTAACTTTGATTACCTATTGCAAGCGCCTTAGCCCGCAAGCCTAACCACCCCAGCCCCCTATTTATATATGTATATATATATATTTTTTTGTTTTTACTTTTATCATTTATATTTATTTTCCTTTCTTATGTAAATATTGTGTGAATGAATACTATAGCCCTAGTACCAATGCCCTTCATTGTGGCATACTGTATTAATACCCAATAAAATCATTATAAACCTTTATTTATTTATTTATTTTTTTTAACAATTTCTTTCACTATTTAATTATATTATTTTAACTTGATCAATTAAATTAGTTATGAAACAATATTTTTTTTATTTAATAAATTGATACATATTTTTTAGTAGTATTTCTTAATGATTTCTGTTACAGTTGTTGTTAAATTGATGACTTATTTAATAGTTAGTGAATTATTACGGTAGTGACAATAACGTGCTTTTTTATGCATAATATAGTAATTCACCAATAACGTGGCAATATTTCCCAACCTTATCGGTAAAAGCTCTTGAAGTCTCAGTTTACTCTAATCTTTGCAAGCGATAGGTAGTTGCTACCAAGATATTGAAGAGGAAGGTTCTTCCTGTGGGCGAGGCTTCTATTTCTTCGTGATGGACGCCATTAAAGTTCTTTTAGAAAAGAATGCTTTGGAACTGAAAGGTATGTATTCTAAATCAATGAAAATTTAACTTTCAATGAATAATATAGTTAATAATTAAAAACTTTATCAGGAATATAGATATATTTACGTATATGTATATCACACAGTCTGGCCTGAGACGCCCTGGTGTGTACATCGGTGTAATTCGTTCATATAATCTCTCAGTTTACTTCAATTTAATTTTCAGTGCAGTTAAGTTCAGTTTTTTTTTTCTCTTCTCTTTTTTAAAAAACCACTATTATTAATCACGCTATTAAGTGTCGGATCTTCACACCAATCGGAGTAAAGAAAGCGCAGCGAGATTGATAGAGTTCTGGGAGCAACGAGCTGGCAGGCGTCTACTAATCCTAACAGCATTAGACCAGCATTAGACGTTGTTTACTACCGTCAACAGTCTTGGTATTTATTTATATTTTAATTGCGAAGTAATTCTCATTAATAAATTTAAAAAATGGTGCAGTGTAATATTTGCAACAACTCTATCGCACGCGAAGATAAGAACAATATACACTGCGTTAAGTGTAAAATAATTTTTCATGGTAGGTGCGTCAACCTTACTGATAAAGACTCCGAAGCATTAAAAATAATTAAAAAAACATGGGTTTGCTCTAACTGCGAACAGGTGAAAAAACAAAATAACGAGCCGTCCCCCTCAGAAATACTTGCGGCAGTAAACCGTTTAGACGCTACCGTGAACGAAGATATAAAAAACATGAAAACAGCACTAGATAAATACGGAGAGCTCAGTTTTGAACTAAACGAAAGACTGACGAAGATTGAAAAACATCTGGAAGGTCAAGCTAAAAAATTTGAGGAGATACTATTAGAAAATAAAGCACTCAAATCCCGAGTGGGCGAATTAGAGGTTCGCTTGAATAACGCAGAGCAAGGACTATTGAGTAGATCACTGGAGATCCGCGGTATACCGGAGCGACCGGGCGAAACGCCCGCTGCTTTGGTGACCAGTATAGGAGCAAGCTTGGGGATCAGGCTTAGTGTGGAGGACCTGGACAACGTACATCGCCGCAGAAGCCGAAAAGATGACTCGCGACCACCGCCTGTTATCGCACGTTTTGTCAGGCAATCAATTAGAGATGACTTAATTACGAAAAGGAAAGTGAAGAGGGATTTCTCCACGCGGGATATCGGTTGGCAGGAAAATGACTGCCACCGAATTTATCTGGGTGAAGAGATGACTCGCACAAACAGACACCTCTATTGGTTAGCCCGGCAGAAGAGAGCGGCGGGAAAAATCAAATATACGTGGTTTGCTTCCGGAAAGGTGCGGTGTCGAAAAGAGGACGGACATAGAGTCATCCTGATAGAACAGGCCTCGGATCTAGATGTATTTGACTGACTACCTAGAAGCCGTCAACCCCTTAGCCTCATTAAAATAGTCTTACTTCTTCTCTTAGTGCTATCTCGACACCGTCACTCACCAATCTATTTATTTTTAAGTACATTCTCTTTATTTATTTTTAATGTTAATATTACTTTTTCTTCATTTAGTTTCATGTACGATAATCGCTTTTCTGTACTTTCTACTCGTTTTGTCTTCTCGCTACCAAACACTGACTGTTTCTCTCCAAATCCACTGTATGTCTAGTTCCCTAATCACATGTCAAGTTAACTCTCAATCACTTTCTGCCCATTATGACGAATTCCTGCAATACTTTACCCAAAACTTTTATCATATCATAGCAATATCCGAAACCTGGCTTAAACCTTATATTCCATCATCTTCAGTATCCTTGCCGAATTACATCCTGCTCCGTCATGACCGGGTAAACCGGACTGGCGGTGGAGTAGCCATGTTTGTCCACAATAGCCTAAAGACCCGAATCCTCGATTGCTCCCCATCTTCCGATCATCCTCATGTAGAATATCTCTTAGTAGAAATTCTCAGTAATATTTCTCCTATCCTTTACGCCGTGGTATATCGCCCTCCTCTCGTGCCATTTGACCCGTCCTTCGAATCAACTCTATTCAACTTCGTTCCCCTCTATCCCAGAATAATTATCTCCGGTGACCTCAATACCAATTTCCTCTCAAAATCCAATGACAAATCCTATTTAGAAAATCTGTTTTTCTCACTTCACCTATTCATCGTTCCTTTTTCCTCCACCCACCACACCAGCAGATCTGACACTTGGCTAGACTTCTACATCATCGACTCAGCACAAAACCTCCTCTCCGCCTCTCAAGTGCCAGTATCCTTTCTTTCATCTCATGATCTGATACAAATAACGTATAATATCCGCACTCCTCCAATCCATCCTCGAACTATCACTTTCCGCCAACTGGATACCCTTACTCGAGAAAAAATATTACCTGATCTAGTAACATTGGATTTAAATGGAATATATCATTGCTCCTCTGTCGACACCATGGTTGATATTCTCACCACCAATCTTCTCAATATACTCAATACCCACGCTCCTCTCAAAACCTCCACTTTCCGTCATCGTCCTGCTCCTTGGATGTGTCAGGAAATTAAGGATCTGCAGAAGAGACGCGACGCTGCACGCAGACGCTTCAGACGGACTAGGCTTGCAGATGATTATCAAATATTCAGAATGCTTCGCAACACGACACAGACAAGGATCCGACAAGCGAAAGCGAACTACTTTCACGAAGCCCTTTCCTCAGCTCCTGATATCAAATCAAAATGGCTTCTACTTCGTAAGCTTTCCCTCTGTGAACCTTCTAGATCCCCTTCCTCAGTTTTCCCAATATCACCTGATGACCTAAACTCCCACTTTATATCGGTTTCCACCTCTTCGTTACCATCCCCTTCCGGCTTTTCTCCAGAGGTACCTTTTAACGACAATAATTTTTATTTTTCCGACATTTCTCCCACAGACCTTATTACCGTTATAATGAAATCCCGTTCCAATTCCGTAGGCCCAGATGGCATTCCTATCAAACTAATAAAATTATGTCTCCCTGAAATCCTCCCAGCACTCCTTTTCATCTACAATTTCTCCCTGCAGAATTCAATATTCCCGACCTCTTGGAAAAAAGCCATTGTCCTTCCTTTAAACAAAAAGCCTAATCCATCCTCTCCCGAAGATTTCCGCCCAATATCAATCCTTTCCAATCTTTCTAAACCCCTAGAAAAGTTAGTGCAATCCCAAGTTTCCAACTTCCTTGAACAATCCAACCAACTCGATCCTCTCCAATCTGGCTTCCGTCCTGGCTACTCTACACAATCTGCTCTGATTAAAATTACTAGTGATATCCAGACTGCAATAGATGACAAAAAATTAACCATTCTTATACTTCTTGATTTCTCTAAAGCTTTCGATTCCATTATCCATTCCATCCTTTTCAACAAACTAAAATCATTATCCTTCTCCAAGAGTTCCATCTCTTGGTTCCAGTCTTTCCTCTCACAACGAACCCAAGCAGTTTCCATACCTAATCAACCTCTATCTGCCTACCTTCCTTTATCCTCAGGAGTTGCACAGGGTTCAAGCATGTCTCCTCTTCTTTTCAGTTCTTATATTAATGACCTAAATGATACAATTATCCATTGTTCCCACCACCTTTATGCCGACGATTCTCAAATCTATTTATCCTTTTCTCCCGCTGAGTTATTGGTGGCATTTGCCAAAATTCAAGAAGATTTAGATCGAATTAATGCCTGGGCCAACTTAAATGGATTAAGGCTAAATGCTGCCAAAACTCAGGCCATTCTCATTGGTTCCAAGCCCCTTCTTAGATCCCACACCAACTTTCCCTCACTCTATCTAAACAACCACCCCATCACCTTCTATCCCTTTGTTAAAAATTTAGGCTTTCTCATAGATCAAACCCTTTCCTGGAATCACCATATCTCTCATATATCCCGCCGTGCAATTTCTACCCTCAAACTATTCCATCACTTCCGCCATCTTCTACCCCAAAATACCCGTAGACTCCTAGTTTCCTCTCTCATCTTTCCCCACTTTGACTACAGCTGTGTGGTGTACGATGGCCTCTCGGTGGAACTGCGTGATAGACTCAAAAGACTTATGAATTGCTTCGTAAGATTTGTAATCGGAACCCCGAGACGCTCCCGTGTCTCCCACCACTACACTGAGTTAGGGTGGCTCTTCCCCTCCTTAAGAAAACAATATTTCCTTGGCACTTTCCTTTATCAAATCATTACCGATCATCGTCCTTCTTATGCCTACAACCTTCTCCAATTTAAGTCCTCAATCCATTCACTCACTACAAGATCCCGACCCTCTGACCTATACATCCCTTCTCATAGATCTGCCTCATTCCAAAATTCCTTTATAGCCCGCTCTGTCAACTTTTGGAATTCCCTCCCGATCAAAATTCGACATGCCCCTTCCCTGTACACATTCAAAAACCTCCTATTCCAATTCCTGTTCCAAAAACAGTCAGATACCAGCTAACGATTATTATTATATATGTATTGTGTAGCAATCATATAATCATAACACTTGGTAAGAGATAGTACATGCATTTCCTACTATCGACGTAGGAATTTCAATACACACATTTTTTTGTATTTTTTTTTTTTTATTCAATTATAAGTAACTGTTTATTTTCATATATATATTCAAGTAAAGTTTTTTTTTTTTTATGAAATGAACTCATTGTATCTCTTTCTCGTTCTTCATTTCTCAAAGTGTATGTTTATGTTGTTCAACCCTTAAATATAATTTTGTTCATAGTTCAAATGATTCGTTCATAGTTTTAATTGTTTTATTCATAATTTTAAATGCTCTGTACATAGTTGTATCTGTATTGTATATAGCTTGTGCACCTAAGGTTTTCTTTACTTTTTATTTTATTTTATCAATTTCATTTATTGTTTCAACGTTCAGGCCAGTAATATTCTATTATTTTGTACATTATTGTTATTCTGAAGGGACTTAGTCCCAGAATAAAGTTTTTTTTTTCTATCTATCTATCTATCTATACTATGGTGTGAAAAAGTCTACGAACAAACCTAATTTTTATAAAAAATGAAAAATGTTTCAGTTTGAAAATATTTTTATCCTCTTAATTGTGAATTTATTTAACCTTGCAGCCATTGTAGATGTAATATATATTTAAATTAGCATTATTTTCAATTACAACAAGCCAAGGGACCAATCCGTTGTATTACTGTTATTTTATTCCCTAAATATTGCTATCTGATTTTGTTCCTGTACTTATCCACTTCAGTCTTTATACTTTATTGTTAACATCAACAGCCATTGTATGAACTCTTGTATTTTTCATATACATTTGTATATATATATATAAAATTTAGACTTATTTTTTAGTTATTTCAGATCTTTTATTTTATTTATTTATTTTTTGACGCTACGGTCCTACAGGGTATTGTAGGGCCTCTCTTAATATTATTCTCCGTTCTACTCTATCTCGGGCAAAATTCTACATCTCCGGATTCCCATCCTTTTCTGAACGTCCTCCACCAGCCATCTCAGGCATGTTCTTCCTCTGTCACGTCTTACATCTGGTCGATCCTCCAGCTAGCGTTTGGGAATTGAATCTTTGGGCATACGCGCCACATGGCCCAACCATCTGATTTGCCCAACTATTGGAATTCGCTCCGGTTTTCGTTTCGTTCCATCTTTGTACCAAACAACACATGAACCGCGATATAGAATAATGAAGCAAATATGCGTAATACTAAAATTATTTAAAACGACTGAAAAATCATTGAGGCCGAGGAAAATGGAGATAAACGGAGAGAACTACAGACAAATGAAGATAAAAAAAAACAACGAACAGGAAGTTTTAGGAACATTGATGACAGCTTGAGAGCAATATTCTACAAATGGTACACCTGAATCAAAGGCAATGATTGAATAAAACAGGTACATAGAAAAGGACATTTTATACGACAATGAGGACCCTGTCATTGTAAAAGAAATGTCAATTGATCTTTTCAAAAGTGGCATGTTGATTAACAAACGTCTGACTTGACGATCAGCTGGTAAAATAAAAATTGTTGTTTTTAGGTTCCAATTTTTGAATTAATTTATATAAATTTTTTACCGTTTTTTTTTAATTGATTCTAAATTTTATATTATACATTTGTTTGTTTTTAACTTCTTTTTTTTTAACAAAACTATTTTTTGGTTGGTGAAATTCATATATTTGACTTAATTTTCTTTAAATACCTCCCTTACACCAAGTTATAGAAAAATAATAATGAAAAAAAATCCATTTCTGTTTTCTAATTTGCTTTTTTTATTATACGCACAATTTAATTATCTTAAGAATCATTAATTTAAACTAAAAATAACAACACACATAGACACTTTAAGGGGATCCTACACGGTCATTCGGAATTGCATTCCGAGGCACTAATGACGTTCCGATTTATCGTGTAAGGTAGTGAATGAAGTACCGATGGAGGTGTCCGGCGGATTTCCGAACATCCGGAAATCAAAGGTTCATTCACGAGAAGTGGAGGGGGGACTGAGGTAAATGTTGTGGGAAGACTAATCATATTACTAGTCTTGTAGTACTAGGTAGATTAGTTTACCTAGGCCTCACAACCATTATAAATTCTTGATTTTCATTAAAAGTAAATAGTTAAATAGTTTTTCATATCCCTTGTTTATATTTCATAAACCATCTTCAACTATTTCTTTTAAATAGTCAAATGGGCAATAAATTAAAAAAAAAAAGTGGAAACTTCACAATTTACTTATAGAAAAAAAATCTTAACTATTGTGTTTATTTGTCATTAATGTTTACATTTTTCTTAACAAATTGATTATTTTCGCTCTACTTTTCCTAAATTTTTGTAAGTAGTTGATTTATATCTTTCTAACTTTGGTCTAAACGATTTTCAGGCAATAGGAAGTAATTATCATATCTCCATTTTTCTCTTGATGTCCAATACTATAGAGAACAATTTCCAAATAAGCTTATCTATGCTGTTTCTTTGTTTACAACTGAGCTAAAATGGCGTCAGCAATGATAAGTAATGATTGAACATGTAAGGGTCTTCATGATCAAAGCGATCTCGAGCAATCCTTGCCATTCTTGTGACGTTCATTCGCGAATGATCGTGTAAGGTGATAGGTAACCTAACCTATCCAGTAGTATGGTTAGTCTCCCCACTACTTTTAAGTCAGTCCCCCCTCCACTTTTCGTGAATGAACTTTTGATTTCCGGATGTTCAGAAATCCGCAGCGCACCACCATTAGTACTTCATTCACTACCTTACACGATAATTCGGAACGTCATTAGTGCAATTCCGAATGACCGTGTAGGGTCCGCTTAAGATACTCTCCAACATCCTCTATAACAGGCTAGCCCCATTCGCTGATTGTCAAATTAGAAAATACCAAGCTGGTTTTCGAAAGGTTAGATCAACTATTGATTAAATATTTTCTCTCCCGACGATTCTAGGAAGAAGTCATTAGTATAAAATTCCCACTTTTTTTTTTTTTTTTTTTTTTTTTTTTTTTTTTGTTCTTCCCTACCTCGCCTTTTAGGCTATACGGGATTTTCCCGGGCCGGGGGGTGAGGGTGGGGAAATTTAAAATCCCCTCCGGTACCCCGAGACGCGAACTCGTACTTTCTATATCATCTCAAATCTCTGTTATCCGGTTGCCAGGCAACTAGCGGTGCTGTTACACACGCTTTAGCCTATTCAGCCACCCATCATCTGTTTATTGACTTCAACAGCGCCTACGATACCACAACGAGATACAAATTATATGAAGCAATGGGAGACCTAAACATCCCCTCTATAATAAGTCGTCTAATAAAATAACAATGCAGGACGTACAGTGCTGAGTACACATTCATTCGGAATGTTCCTCGGAGTTTCCGACCAATAAAGGACTTTTAAGCATGTTTATTGTTTAATTTGGCTCTGGAGAAGGTGGTGAGGGACTCTGGCATTCAGACTAGGGGCACGATATTTACAAATATGGTGCAACTGTTAGGTTATGCTGACGACATTGATATTGTTGCACGGTCCTTTGCAGTTCCCGAAGGTACCTTCCTTGAATTACAATTAATGAGAATAAAACAAAATGTATGTATACAGAAGAAGGAGAAAATCCCCAAAACCAAAGAATATCTCTAGGCTCTTACACCTTTGAGAATGTAAAAGGTCTCTTATTTGGGATTTTCAAATTATGACAAAAAATGAGGCGACACTTGAAATAAAGCGAAGTGATGCTATTTTGTCCTAGTTAAGCACATGAGAAGTTCACTAGTTAGAAGACGAAAGAAGCTGCAGCTCTATAAAACGCTCATCCGGCCAGTTCTTACCTACGGTAGCCAAACATGGACGTTAGCTAAAAATGACGAAAAAGACCTTCTGGTCTTTGAAAGGAAAATCCATAGAAGAATATTTGGCACTGTAAAGGGGAGACTGGATGGGAGAATTCGGAATAATAGAGAGGTCAACGAATTGTTTAATGAATCTGTGGCAACCAATGAATGTGGCAAGAATAATAAAATTAGAAAGGATAAGTTGGGCAGGATACATAGCTCGGACGGAGAGTTCTAAAATCCCGATAAGAGTGCTTGTAGAACCATCAGGTGACGGGAGAGACTTGATGGGAGTCAGGAATTGGAAAGTGGCCGCACAAAATAGAGAAATTTGGCGAAAGCTCATTGAGGAGGCCAGGAGCCACTAAGGGTTGTAGAGCCATTAAGATAAACAGATAGTCTGTGTGTGTATGTGTGCGCGCGCGCATTTTTTATCTTGGTAGACAAAATGTAAATTTTCAAACAACAAAAACGAATATTTTATGTGAACTTTTTGTATCCTATTTTAGTTTCATGTATTTTTTTTTAGAAACAAATAATTAATGAATCTTATTTATACTCAATACAATTGTTAAGACTAAATTCGAGAGTGTGTCCAGTTATAGGAGAAATTAGTAAATACCAAGGAATTGCTCGGATTTTCATACAGACCAAAATAATTTTAAATATTATTTATCTGCCCTTAGGTGGATCAAGCGGTCAAAATTACTAAGAATTTCACTTAAAATTATTCCTAAAAATTAAAAAGAATCAATTTTTCGAAACATATCGGAACTTTTTTCAAATAGAAGTTTTTGTAAAAATTTGATTTAAAAACAGCTATTTCTGTTAACAACAAAGCAAAATCATTTCAAGTAAAACAAGTTTTAGAAATTATTATGTGTTTCTAGTTAAGCAGTGGCAGTAAAAAGTTGATAGAATTCCAAGAAAAAATTATTAACCAGCAGCTCGAAACAAGTAATTTTATGAAACCTATAAATCGCACGAAATTCCACAAAATTACTAGGTTTTTAATTTAACTATTAATAAAAATTATAAAATAAAATTAGTGCAAGATGTGTGTACGTGTATAGGGTAAAATGTATACTCGCCAACTGAAAATATTCTCACAATCTCCAAAAGTTACCAGTAAAACAGTTTTTTCAAGTTATAAAAAAAAATTAATTTTAGCTCACGTCAAGAGTTTTCGGTTACTCGCCCCACTGTGCGGGGCACATTCAGAGATGTACAAATGCTACTCCATTTATTAAGTACCGAGCACCAAGTATTTGACTCAAATTGAATCACTATTGAAAATTCAATCACTACTTCAGTTAATCGTTTGACCTCAACTGGAGTAGTAATTAAATTCTTTGGTACTCAAAAATGGTCAGTATTTGAGTAAAATACTTGGTACCGGGTACTCAGAGTAGTATTTGCCCACATCTGGGTACAATGGGGCTAGCGCATAGATCCGTTGAACGTTGTACAGTGGCCTAACGGGTCGTTGTCTTTTACTTTCACTTACCTATATGCAATATATAGTAAGGGTAAGTATTGCGATCGTGAAAATTTTCGAGTCTGAGTTTTCAACGAAAATACACGTTTTGAGGTATCCTGAGTCCAAATAACTAAGTCCCGCAAAATGGTCTGTGTGTGTGTGTGTGTGTGTTTGTGTTAACAGTCTAGCTCAAAAATGAAAAGTCGTATGAAAGTTAAATTGCATATTTAAGGTTTATATAAGCTTTCGATGTTACAGCAACATTTCCGTCAAAATCGACAAACAGGAAGTGGTGCTTTAACACATTTTTACGATTTACTCAAAAACGGCTCCAACTATTTTGATTAAACTAAGTATATCATTGTATTATTAAGCAGTATTTAATATAATGTAGGTTTTATTCTCATTAATATTCTCTATCCGGGCTTAAATGGCTAATTTTCTATATTGTCTTTCTCTAAAGTAAGTTTATTTTTTTTTATTTGAAATAATTAAATATTTCGCACTAATCATTGATTTAAAAAATAGTTAAATATGAAATATGAAAGAATTTTATAATTAACTAAACGAAAAATAAGAGATCGTTACGGATAATAATTGTAATAGAGGAATCAAAGGAATACAATCTGGCCAGAGCTCACCCGAGCTCGCCCGAAAGATTACAACAGGCTTCCATAGGTGTCATGACCATATTATGTTTATATACATATGCTGTTTTCATAAATGCTATCGTTAGTATTATATAATATTTAATTGTATAGAATACAACGATATAAAAATTTAAATTTGTAGTTATAAGGGTATTTAAACATATAAAAATACCCACAATGAATTGTAAATAAATATAGTGTCAATAATTTTTACTTTCACTTCCTCTTTGTTTGAAAATACTTATTTCTGGTAAGAAGAGGATGGTAAGTGAAAGTCGTGTGATCCGCGCACCACATTTTTTTTTAAGTTTTCTCTATATTGACAATGCTAATGTTCACTATTAGATAAAATACTAAGAAATTCCGGTCAATATATATACTTGGAGCTAAAAATACCAAAAAAAAATGCATACTCATAAATCAAATTAAATTGTTGAAAAACTTGTATTTAATCGAATAAATTTGGTCGGCCAACAATTTTCCTTTTTACAAAACTTTAATTTCATCCCTTTTGTTTATTTGTTATAAAGTTTTTCCATTCTTTAGAAGATAAGTATCGAAGTCAATTGAATGACATAATCATTTTTCTGCTCTTCGGTCACCATTTTTAATTTTGTGTGACTGTTGAAGTTTGAAGGAAACTCTACACTTTTGTTTCACTGAAAATTCCTCGAATCTTGAATATTTGAAAATTGGGCAAAAACCTGCAATCAGATGTTTACACCTATAATAAACAAACGGAAGCTTCACTGAATACCATCCTTGACTTACAACTCTTTGCTTTAACTATTTTCTAAAGTGAGATGAACAATGATTATATCAATTACTTGAGTAGTCAGTCTCAATTGCATACCGCAGAGGTTTCTCATTGAATTATAATTTTCGTCCAAACCTCTTTCTACTCGAGGCTGTCACCTGTTAAAAATTTCTGGAATTATCCGTCAACAGTACCTTCAGAAAGACCATCTTCTTCTTCTAAATGCCGTATTAAAGACTAAATTCTTTTAAACTCTTTTCATAACAAGAGAGAAAAAAAAAGAAAGGAAAGATATGACATATATATACAAAAATAGAAAAATGTAATATAATAGTGATGTCCATATGGATTGATAAGTATGCCGTGTATGAAGCAACCCTATGTAGCAGGGCATTACTTTTAATAAAGTATTTCTCTCTCGAATGAGTAACATTTAATGAACGATTTCGTGTTATTGAAAGTTATTGTTATGATTGCAGTTTAAACTAATGTTTTATGAATATTTAAATCGTTATATAATATTACAAATTAAGACGTGAGAACCATTGTTGTTGTAAATTAAGTCTAAAAATCTTATTTTATTTTTTATGTTGGAATAAAAGTGAATTGATTTCTATAAAGACTACTCAAAGTTATTATTTTCAAACCTAGGAATCAAATATAACGGTTAGTTATACCTTGAACCTTAACCGAATCGCTATAATCCATTTATCTGTTTTATTAGTAATTCAAATCTAATAAAGATTGATATCACATTAATCTCTAGACTAACCTAAGATAATTTAATTTATAAAAAAAACTTTAAGACTTCGTTTTGCCTCCAATTTTTTTTTCTCTCTTTTCATAACAATAGGGGAGCGGGGTAGCTCAGTGGTAGGGCACTGAGCTTCCAATGCAAAGGTCCCGAGTTCGAACCCCGGCTCATGGCAGATAATTTATTTATCTGTTTCATTGGCCGTGGAGCGACCTTGGGTTAGGAGTCCCTCCTGGGGCACACCCAGCCTCTATAAAGTGGGTACCCTTAATTAAATAATTAATTAAGGGGGAAAACCTGGCGGTTGAGCGTGATCTCGGTCAAATCACCTCCTTGCACAACCGTTGACCTAGAAACAGTGCTTTCCCTAAATAGTACTGAACCCCAGACCCTTCATGGGTTGTAGTGGTACAGGTTTTTTTTTTCATAACAATACTTCTATAAATTATCAACAATAAACCATATCAAACTATAGACATCGCATAACAAACATTTTCCTAAGATAAAAAAAAAAAAATTTAAACGCCAGGAACTCAATACAACATCGCACACATATATACCAAAGTAATTCCACCAATGTAGATAAAAAGATAAGACCATTATATACAAAATTTTAAATTGAATAAATAATCAATAAAAGGCCTCCTCAATCACTATATAAATGACAGTGATGATCCCCAGGGAGTCCAAAATAATATTTTCGACCAATATCGCGAGCTCTCCAACATCAACATCTAGTTCCTCAAGGAAGCTCCTAGTTCTTTCCGGGATCGTTCCGCGAGACCCAAACCAGAGACCTCTCACGGTGAACTCTCTCTCTCCTAAGTTCTCGCGGAATTTCTCTTTTAAGAAAGGAATACATTTGTCGTATATGTTCCTCTTTTCCCTTTCCACTTCACCCGCCTGATCGAGGTTATTGCTCCCAAAGCGGACAGTTGGATCCAAGATCAGCGCTTTCCTTCCTGTCCTGGGAAACGCGACAATATCGGCATACCTTGTAAAGCCTTCACTGTCAATGCAATAGATCTCGTCAAAGCAGGCATTCATTTTCTCTATGGAGCCTCATCACCTTGAACTTTACCCTATGGTGCAGGCGTGTTATGAGGAGGGAGTTGTTGGAGCATTTTCCCAGCACACGGGCTGGTGTTTCAGACTCTGTCGCATTTACAACAGAGGGACCCAACTTCGACTGCCCACTGGCTCCTGGGAGTCCACGTAAATGTGCGTGATTGATTTTAAGGTGTTGGACCATTCTGACCTCGAAAGCACTTGTTTCTGGCATATGTATTTATTGGCTTTCGGGGTCTCTTTAAAATGTCGAACTCCAACGCCTTGCCACCTGCAGCTGGCCCATTCTTCGAAAGAGTTTTCTCTTAGCGACTGTCGTAGAGTTCTCATGCTTCGGTGGCCCTGGCCCATTCCCAGTCTTTCCGCACATTCTGCGATTTCTGCATTATAATCAAATGTGGACTGGAACAAGGCATCCAGTACATTAGACAGCCGCTGGGCAATGGACCAATGCTGCAAAGGAGCCACCCATTGATAGCGGATCAGTCCCAATCCACGAAACCTCCTCGGTACATAGAACATCGCCGTTGATGCATTTGCTGGGAGCCCGATAATGGCCTTGATACTTCTGCGGATAGGTGTATCAATTCCTTCCAATATCGCTGGACGTATCTTAGTGAGGGGCGCCGTCTGGATAGGGTAGTTAAATTCCGGGAATACGTACTGGTTTACAACGTTGATCTTCTGCTCCGGTTTAAGAAGGCAAGAGCTAACCAAGTTGTCTAAGTTGTTTTTTAATTTGGTCACGATTTCCTCATTCAGTATTAGCTCTCCCGAGAACACAAATCCTAAATACTTTATAATTTCACCAGGCTTTGTTGATGCCTTCTCCGTTCCCTAGGGAGAGCTTTGTTTGTTGCAGTTAAAATTAAATAAATTGATTAAAATTTATGCACAAAATAAATGTCAGTAAGTCAAATTAAATAAATAATTTTTAAAAAAATGTTTAAAAATGTATACATTGATAAAATAGTTTTAGTAAGTTAAAATTAAAATAAAATAAATAGATTATAAATATATATATATATACAAATGAAATAATGTCAATGAGTTAAAATTAATTAAATAGATTAATACTGTTTAAAAATATATGACTTTTAACCCATAATAATGTCATTAGTTAAAATTTAATAGGTAGATTAATAATATTTCAATATACCTACATATATAAATATGGATTAAAAAAAATGTCAAGAAGTTAAAATTAAATAAATAGATTTTAAACACATTCATAGGCTAAATAATACACACTGTGCACCCAAAATAAAAAAAAAAAAAAAAAATAAATATATATATATATATATATATATATATATATATATATATATAATAAAGAATTACATATATGTTTATATATATATAAAAGAAGATGCATTCCTAATTAAAAAAAAAATCAATAACCAATTACTAACGTATATACATACAGTAAGAGGAATATCGTTATTACGATATTTATTCTTTTCATAGGAAAAGAAGCCAGGCTCTTTCGAAGACAGGCACGAGGTTGAAGTGGTCTGATTGGTGACAGCTGACAATGACCTTGGCAGGCAGCTGGTGGAGCACGGTTGTTGGGAGGCGCAGGTATATTCCTTACGGTAGATAAGAACCAAGTCTGGGTTATGAGCAGCTTCCTTTACCCTCGATTTATTCCGAAGACACTCGATAGATTTTCTTCAAATTTCGTACCACACTCACAATCCCTTTCAACGACCTTCGTGACAATTTTGGACTCGAACGGATGGGAAAAAACACATCAGAGGAGAGTATAACATAGACCCGATGTTGCTCCGTCGTAGGCTCAAGCCTAACTATTAAAAAAAAAAACTCTTAACCTTCAAGAAAGCTACTCCAACTTAAATCATTGTTGTACCCGGATTCAGGAACGCAGAAATGTCATTATTTGAGATAATAATATTCCATTGATTTATAAAAATTTATATTTATCTTGAGGGATATAAAATAAACTTTTCTTTGTCTCAGCAAGAAAAATTGGTTGTAACCTGTTGAAAATTAAGGATAGTAGTTGATAGAGGTAAGGAAAAAGGGAATCTACGGAAACTTAGTAATAGCCAAAGTAGTTGACAATGAGCCACATATTCTACAATACTTCTCGCCACTTGATAGATCTTCGACCCTTGATACTAAAGTTAGCTACCTGTATCAAAAATCCATGGTTCGAGGCACTAGCGGATCCAGGACTTAATTTTTTTTGGGGGGGGGCTTCAGCCCGATTTTTTTTTTCATTTATATAACGATAATTACTTTGGAATAAAAAAAAAAGATACTAACTACCTGTATGAAATGGTGTTTAAGTGATTCTCGAAGTCTTATTACATGTAATTGCGTGTACAATAATACTTTAAGAGATAATTTTTTAATATTTTTTCCATAAAACATGGTTACATTTACCATTTGGAGGGGTCTTCAGCCCGAAAGCCCCCCTTCGCCCTCTCCCGTAGATCCACCTGTGGTTCGAGGAGAGACAAAACTGGTCAAAGGAGTAGAAGTCTATAGAGGAATTAGGGATAGAATCAAGTATTCTATAAGATACACATTCTACTGTGTTTCAAGCAGAAGTATTTGCTTTTTCAGCAGCCAAATGAGACAGGGCCGTTATTCATCTCTATTCAGATTTTTAATCATCTCTTTCCAAACTCTATATCCCATAAGGGGGTCTCCGCTCGAGTGAAAGAACGCCAAATTTAACATCCATCGATGTCCAAGCAGTAAAAAAAGCCATAAAATCCATGTCATTTGACATATCGCCGGGGCCGGACGGAGTTTTGGTCCGCACTATTAAATTCTTTGATGTATAATATATCATAAAGACCATTGCCAAGATCTTGCTGAGGGTGGCGTATGTACCAGAACCTTTACGTCCATGCTGACATTGGAGACTCACTTTCACTCTAAGAAACTGAAGTTAGTAAGTGAACCAGGCGAAAACGAATTACATGGTAACAGAGGAGTCGCCAAGACGCAATGAGAGGTGAAATTCGGAGACAACCGATTTAACCAAATTTATTTATATTGAATCAATGGTTATCCAGAACAACAGCGCCGAAACAGAAATTAGAAGGAAAATAATTTCTGATAACCAGTGCTACCATAGCCTGAGAAAACAGTTTGGTGGCAACTTTCTCTTGCGTCAAACAAAATTACATTTGTATAGGACTATAATCCGCTTATTATGCGGTTAGAAAACTTGGACAACGACGAAGATTAAAGGAAAATTCTCCTTGTATTTGAGCGAAAAATCCTTTGGAGGAGTATTGTGGATAGAACATAGAGGAGGCGCACAAAGTTAGAGGTTTAAGATTTATTTAAAAAGGTGTCGAATGTCGTTATGGTGTGCAAGGGTGAAGAAGAGTTGCCCAAGAAGATACTGATGGAACGAGAAGACAAAGAAGACCCAAACATAGATGGTTATACTGAGTTCCAGCTGACTCTCGGAACGTCCTTGGAGTGCGTATCAGGATGGCGGCTGCACGGAACCGTAACGATTGGCGGAAGTTGCTGGTGGATGACCGTAGCCGGCAACTAGTTGTTAGTAGATAATAATGATGATAACAAGCATTTGTAAACTTCTCTATTTCACATAAATTAATAAAACTACATGAAATTTACGAATTTTGCTTCTTTTATTTGTTATCTTGATCATTGGTGTATCATTGGTGATAATGGCGTATTAAATAAGCCTTTAGGAACTTTATTAGGGTTTGGATATCAATCCCCTCCACTTGCTTTCGGGAATTCTCTGCTAGTGTGGACATTCCGCGAACTATCCGAATCGAAAATATGTGATCTTGGCGCACTTATGAACCCGACGAGAAACTGCTATAAATTTATCAAACTTTTATTTGTTACAAATTCTGAAGTACTATGACCGAATTTTATCTAAAATTGAAAATTGTATGACCCTTATTATGTCACAAATGTATACATAACCCATAATAACTTTAATGTATCCAGTGCAGAATCTACCCGAAATAGATGTTTATTCTTCCATTTCCAATCCCACAACCACAAGTATCAACTAGCGGATCCAGGATTTAATTTTTTTTTTGTGGGGAGGGGGAAGGGGGGGGGGAATTCAGTCCGAAAGATTTTTTCCATACTTATATATATATATATATATATATATATATATATATATATATATGGTTGAGTCAAATCACCTCGTTGTACAACCGTTGATCTGGAAACAGTGCTTTCTCTAAATAGTACTGAACCCAAGAGCCTTCATGGGTTGTAGAGGTACAGGTTTATTTATTTATATACATATATATACACATCGATAATTAATTTGAAAAAGAAATAAATAAATTAACTACCTATATGAAATGGTGTTAAAGTGGTTCTTGAAGTCCTATTAAATTTAATTACACGAACAAGAATACTTTAAGAGGTAGTTTTTAATACTTTTTTTTTTATTTTACCATTTTGGGGGGGGGGCTTCAGCCCGAAAACCCTCCCCCCCTCGTAGAACCGCCTGTGCAAGTATCCAATAGCTCTTAACCTTATTATGGATTTTTTAACAATAGATTAACAGTGGGCATTTAACTATAGATTAATGGATTACAGATAATCCTGTGAAGTCCTGTCAACACAGGTCCAACTAGATAACAATTTCAAATATAGGACTATCATTGATTCTCTCTCTCTCTCTCTCTCTCTCTATATATATATATATATATATATATATATATATATTATATAACAATATTTTTTATTGTTTTATTCTGTGTTGAACGTGAATTTTCATCACCACTCACTAAGCTTTGTGAGTAGATAAAATTTGTTTTCCTTAAGTTCTAATTTGTTATTCATGGAATGTATTTCAGTGAAATGTATTTTATTTCTAATTATCTTCAACATACTTCTCGCTATGTGTATATATATATACTTTATTTTATTTTCTCTTCTCCTAATCTTTACGCATAATCACTTAAATATCTTAGGG
Source organism: Nezara viridula (assembly GCA_928085145.1). Lineage (NCBI taxonomy): Eukaryota > Metazoa > Arthropoda > Insecta > Hemiptera > Pentatomidae > Nezara > Nezara viridula. The sequence continues at coordinate 51,698,069 of OV725078.1, forward strand.
AACATATGTATATCATTATTTGTTTTTTTATATATTTTTTTGTTTTAGTTTTTACAATTTCTTTCCCTACATATTAACAGTTATTATTATTTTTTTAAATTTTTATATTCCATCACTACAATGCTTTACCTATAAAATAGATTTTACTTTCCTTTCTAATTTCATTCAGTGATTATTATGCAATTATTTTAGCTCCAATATTGTAGTACTGAACCCCTATTACCCAACTGTCCTCGTTAATTTATCCTAAGAGCTTAATTAATACTTAATGTATTACATGTATTTTGTCATTATTCATTGTAATAAGTCTTTTGACCAGATTTGTAGTTAATATATATGAACAATACTGTTGTTCTAAAGGGCCTAGTCCCAGAATAAAGATGATTTTTCTATTTCTATTTCTATTTCTATATATATATATATATATATATATATATATATATATATATACTGATATTTTAATATGGTTACATACTGATATTGTAAAACTAAAAAAAATAATGCATAAAATAAAACACGATACCATACACAAATACTAGAATTAGGAATACGTAACATATCACGGATTAATTAGAAATATTATATAATTTTCATAACAGTTTATTAGTATTGTTCTCAAAACATCGTGGTTCAATGTCATAATCAACAATCACTTCAAGGAGGTGCTAAAGTGGTTTGTTTATTTTACTGAAAAACGTTGTTCTGCATTCCGTGTTAAAACATGGTTTAGTCAATAACGGCTTATCAATAACTTATTTTCAGTTAATAAACATCCTAATTAAAAAATGAAAACTCATAGAAAAAAATAGAAAACAATTCTATCAATCAATAGATCACTGTAATCACTTTAAGTCTCCTTTTTGTCCAGAATAACAAAACATATTTTAAAACATGTTTGGATCTTAACCATCAAAATAAAATGAGCTCTCAATACATATTACTGAATGTGATGAGTACAGACAAGGGCGTGCGTGGCTTTAATATTGGGGGGGGGCATGACGGGAAATACAGAAAAATCTGTGGTAGATAAATGATTTTAAACTCTATAATATTGTACTAAATAGTTTATTCTTATTACAATTTATAAATATTTTTAGATGAAATACAATGTAGATAGATAGAAAAAAAAAACTTTATTCTTGGACAAAATCTCTTTAGAATAACAAAATTGTAAAAAAAGAAAAGAATACTACTGACCTAAAAGTTTGAAATAATAAATAAAATAAAAAGTAAAGGAAACCTAAAGTGAACAAGCTATATACAAAACAGATAAAACTATGTACAAAATACTTAAAACTATCAACAAATCATTTAAAACTATATATAATGGTACAGAGCAGTATAAATATACACTTTAAGAAATTAAGAACGAAAAAGAGACAATATAGAATAAGTTATTTTCATAAAAAATGTTAATTGTATATAAATAAAAAGTTAGTGATAATTGATTAATTTTTTTTTTTTTTTATACAGATGTATTGAATGGCGTTGAAAGTAGGAAATACATGTACTATCCCTAACAAAGAACAGTACTATCGTATGATTATATGACTGCTATGCAATACATATATAGTGTGAATAGTTAGCAGGTATCTGACTGTTTTTGGAACAGGAATTGGAATAGGAGGTTTTTGAACGTGGATACGGAGGGGGCATGCCGAATGTTGATAGGGAGGGAATTCCAGAAGTTGACAGAGCGGGCTACAAAGGAGTTTAGGAATGAGGCAGATCTATGCACATAATTTACATAATACATCCCAAATCATGGAAAAACAGAAAATAAAAGCTTTACAACAATTATTCGTAATTGTAGTCATTTTAGCTGAAAACAGGATTACTTTTACTTGATAGGTTAAAAAATATCATTTACAAAATCTAGTTTTTCCCTAATAAACCACAACTTAATTAATACGGACTTAAAGATTATTAAACAACGAAGTTTTTGTGAAAGTGGGGTAACAGTAGTATAGTTGGATGATGATTTTAAAAAAATAGCGATTAATTTATAATTTTTCTAAAAACAGAACTTAGCTTAATTTAGCAGCTCAAAAGTCTTCTTTACATGGTTTCAACAATGATAAAATCTATATACATTTAAAATAAATTTCATCTGGTTTACAATAAAGCAACTATTAATTACTTAATTTAAATATTTCTTTAGTTATCGCTTTCGATTTAATTAAAAACATGACTCACTCAAAAATCCACAAAACATGGATTTGCTACTTAACCCAAAAAAAACCAAAAAAATTGAGCCATTGTTTATATGAACTTTTTTGTAGCTCTTGAGGTCACTCCTATGAAAATTTTTCTCTACTCACGGGACACCCTATACACACACACACACACACGCATATATATATATTTTTTTATTTTTTTTTCCTGTTGGCGCTACAGATCATGAAGATCTTTGTCCGCGAGATGTGGTCTCCTAGACCACATTCCGATTTCCGATTTAAGTACACGGGGGTAGGGTCATCAGTCCTACGCCCCGTAGGTGTGAGTTGCCTCCAGTAGGCTTACGGTTCTCACATACCGAGGGGGGAGGATATTGCAAGCGCCCTAGCGCGAACGGCTACTCCAGCCCTTTATATTTATATATATATTTATATATATATATATATATATATATATATATATATATATATATATATATATATATATATATATATATATTTATATATATATATATATATATATATATATATATATATATATATATATATTTGTAGATTTTACCGTACCCTTACATTTGATAAAATAAATAAAAAATAATATGATAACTATCAGAAATATCATTATCATAAATTTGATACGTAATGGGTATTCCTGGAGTCAGCCATGTGCCAATTTCATGCAGCTAATACTTTCGATTTTCAGGTATGGAATGAATTGCCTTGACAAATAAAAACTATAAGGCGTTTTTAAGTATTATCAATAACTTCAGAAGTACACTAATACATTTTTTCATTGTTCAATAAAGGTTTTCATTACTTGATATTATGTAAATTTCTTTGAAAAAAAAATAACATGATAAAAAAAATTATTCTCGAGACGAATCGTTCTAAGACGGGTTGTTGGCAACACTTCCCGTTTTGAGAGAGCTGCCAAGAAAAGAATAGAACGATGAATGAGTAGAGCTTTCTCAGATGGAAGGTAAAACGTTCTATATATTTAATCATATTCCCTCAATAATCTTATATTTCCTTTTGATACAATTGTTCTGTTCCAAAAAGAGTTTTGTCTATCAGCAAACTGTCAGACGCCTGCGCAAGAAAGTTTGTCCACTCGAAAAACTGTACTGCGCATGCGGTTGTCAGTTTTCTGATACACGTGATGAAATTATTTTGTATACAATTAAAAATTATAAATGCTTTGTTTATTAATTAAATGAGGAGGGGCAGTGACGGAAATAACATCCATGAGACCTTCGCGGTGCGGATTGCGGAGAGTAATCGGATGTATGAGTGAGTGCCTAGAATTAGAGTGCAGGACGAAGCCTTCTGAACTATTTACAATTGAGCAGTTAAAAGTTCTCTCCCTTCTGAATACTCGTGTTCGAATAATGGTTGCCACATAATGTTTTTCTTTATGTAGAATCGGTGGGCAGTTATGCGCATGCGTCGATTTGATAGAATCATGTAATTTCTTTTTTTAGAGTCCCGTAACCTGAGGAGAATATAGAGATGTTTTCTCCATTAGAAACGCTCAGAATCAATCAAAATCAACTGTGAGCCTATGAAAACAAACAAAACAAAAACATATGATATTATTTTTTTGTGAAGTAGGCGTGAGTTGGATCGTACAGACCAGATGTTCGACGATCTGTAGAACGTCCGGCGATTACCTCTTATCAGTAAGCCAGTTTATATCTGTTAGCCAAATAACCTACAGATCAACCTTCGCATGCACAAACTTACAAAACAATAACAACCTCTTTTTTTTCCCCTACCTGGCCATTTGTGGCATACGGAATTCGGTGACAGTAGGGTAGTGCGCATGGGTTTTGCGCATACCACTGCCACCAATAAACTCTTTTGTATTTTTGTTTTTGTTTACAGTTCTTTATTTATACGTTTGTACATGATTTCGGGATATTTATTTTTGGGAACAATTCGGGGTACCTGTAGTGAAGCCCAGCGTGCGGTTGCACGCCTTAGGAAGGGACTGCACCTTCTCTTTCTTCTTCTTCTTCCTCCGTCGCTTCCTCTACGGCTTCCGGCGGGCGTCCTCTACCAAGGGTGAAGTGCTCCGGGTCCCTTAGTGAAGCAGTCCTCGCTTATCAGCCTCGGTAGGTCCGCCTCTTCCATCGCATATGGTCCTGTCATCCTTGACAGCCAGGCACTGTGCCCAGTCATCTTTTCGCAGCTCAGGACTACATGCTCCGCCGTGTCCGGAATCCCACAAAAAACAATAACAACCGTCAACAAACCCGCTAAATCTAAATAATTCACGTCACGGGCGGATCTACGGGGGAAGGGGTTTCGGACTGAAGCTCCGCCCCTCTCCCCCCCCCCAAAAAAATGGTAAAATATAACCATGTCTTATGAAAAACATATTTAATAATTACCTCTAAAAGTATTATTGTTCCTGTAATAACATTTAATAGCACTTAAAAATCACTTAAAATCTATTTCATATAGGTAATTAGTTGCTTTCTTTTTCTTCCTAAGTAATTGTTACATATTTGTGAACAAAAATCTTTCGGGCTGAAACCCCTCCTTCCCCTCCAAAAATAAACCCTGCATCCGCTTGTGATTCACGTTATTACCATCTGCTGTATTCAGAAACTACAAATATAATATAATCTTCATTTTTTCGGAAATATTTCCTTCTTGTTGTAGATTGACAGTAGCGGTCTTCGACAATTGGCGCCTTAGAGCAATAACGTTATGGAGTCTCCTCTCCTCCACACCCTCCAAAAAAAATCAGTTTAAAATTAATTTCTTAAGTTTTTCCACACTACCTTAAAAAAAGTAATTTTTGATAATTTCCAAAAAGTTTGGAACTTATCAACCCAAACCTCCAAGTCGGAGCCCCCGTGCGTGTTCCCTCCCTGCGGCCGCCACTGCAGATTTAAACGGCAATAATTAGCAATGCGGTTCTATAACTATCAATTCCCAAGGGCGGACATTGATATCTTGCATCATAATTCTCTCTCCTAAATATTTTATCTTCCAAAACCCTAGTTCATTTTACTTAATTTTTAACTTAAGAGGAAAACTTATAAATTTATAATACTTTATTCATTTTTTTTATTCATTGGGGGGGAGAGGAGGGGGTGAGAAGGCGCCAGGAAGATAGACCTGAGTATTAGAGCTAGCCCTTAAAATAATATCCTAACAACTTTATATTTTATCTTTTTTTTTTTTTTTTTAGAACTAACTCTAATCTCAAATTTATTATATATTCACCTTATGCTTCTTTGCTTTTGTGATTTCAATGAAAATTATGTATTTATGAATTTATTTCAGATTTTTTTATCACATAATCCATTATTTATGTTCACGTTTTATTTTATACCGGAATTCCACCATAATTTTTAAAAGTTGTTTATAATTTTCAGTGCTGTTATTATTATTTATTTTATTTTATTTTTTTCATTACAGACCATGTAGATTTTTTGCCGCCTTAACAATCATGCTCCATCAATGCCTGTCTTGGGCTATTTCTTTTCATTAATCTGTACGCAGATCTATTGCATCTCTGTTGATTCTATGTATCCATCTGCTTTACGGTCTTCCACGTGGTCTTCTGCCTTCTATTGAGACATTCATTGTTAATCCCGATGGATTGATACGAGTTATAGGCCCCGCCCATCTTAATCTCCGTGCCTTCATATCATGGGATATCGATTGACTAGTTTCTGTAAGCAGTTCTTTAATGGTCTTTCTTCTCTATGTTAGTAATCTGATCCCAGATCGCTCTGGTTAATTGCGGAGGATTTTATTTTCAAATCTGTTAAGATTTTTTTCTGGGATACTGGTTAGTGTCCAGGTCTCACAACCATATATTAATACTGACTTTATCATATCATTTTATACCGTTAATTTGGGATTTCTTGAGATTTTTTCAGTATTTCAATACCTTTGAAAGAGAGAAGAAAGCGCTGTTTGCGCTGGTTATACACTGGTCTATTTCTGCACGTTGATCATTCAATGAGGTTATTCTGGAGCCGAGGTATTTGAATGTTTCTACTCTCGTGAATGATTTTTCTTCTACGCATACCCTGTTATTAGGGGTGGAATTTTCAGCTTATTATCATATATTTTGTTTTGTCTTCATTTACTTGTAGGCCAAACTGCTCTGCCTCCCTTATCGAGTTTCTCTATGTCCTCTTGATTACATCCAAGGACAGCTATATCATCTGCGTACCCAAGGATTTTATGTTTCGTTCCGACGTGGACCCCTCTATTTTCCTGCGATGTTGTTCTTATTACCTTCTCCAGGGCTAAGTTGAACAACATTGGTGATAGTCCATCTCCATGCCATAAGCCAGTTCGAATTTTGAAGGCTTCAGTGTTTCTCCTTGTATTAGGACTCTACATTAAGGGTCGTTTGTACAAATCTTTTTCAATCTCACCAACTTACCGGGAACTCCCATTTCTGTCATGATTTTCCAAAGATAACTCCTGTCCACAGAATCATAGGCTGCTTTGAAATCGACAAACAGGGCGTGGACGTCCTGAGAAACGTTTTTCTAGTACTTATTTTAGGATGAAGATCTGCTCTAGCGTGTTCCTCTTTTTTCTGAATCCAGCTTGGTGGTCGTCTATTATGTTTTCGTATTACGGATATATCCTGTTTAGTAAGATATTGGTCATTATCTTGTAGGCAACCGGAAGGAGGTGCTATGCCTCTGTACTTACTACACTCATACATTGAGCCTTTCTTTAGGATAGGACTGATTAGGCCCGTATTCCAAGCCTCAGGTATGCTTCCTCTTTCCATATTTTCTGGATTAGTTGTAGTAGCTTGGTTCTTAAGTCGTCTCTCCCATCTTGAAACAGATCTGATGGTTGGTTGTCTATCCCTGGAGCCTTTCTTGTTTTGAGCCTATCGATAGCTATTTCTGCATCCAGTATACCTGGTTTTTCAACCTCTTCTGGGTCAAGGTCCTCAGTGTGGTCCATGTCTTCTTCGTTCCAGATGTCCCCTTGATTGAGAAGTTCCTGGAAAATTTCGAATATATCAAATATATGCTATTATTATTACAAAAATAAAAAGAGTGAAAACGATAACTAATAAAAAAAGAATAATAAAGAATGGCGATAAAATTAAAAATAGGAGGTACTTTAGGTTCAAGGTACATCAAACATTTTCAGAGTTCGAACTCCGGCATTACTCAGGTAGGCAACATCTTCATATTGCTGCTCTCATTAAGCAGATCATAGAGCCATATTCTTTTATGCACCTTGTAGGGGAAATAATATAACCGGATGTAGAGTTTATAATAGAAGAATCTACCTTCCGGAGTTTTGTTCACTTAAGGTGTCCTGCCGTCTATCTGTTCACATCTCGTCCTGACTTTTTAGTTTTTTATAACATCTTTTATTTTCTGTTCATGTAAGTAATAGATCCCTAACTAAAAGTGATTAAAATCGTTTATATATCCATGCTAACGTAGACGTGGGTGTTAAATGGAGGCATAGAATTTCTTTTTTTCTCGATTATCCTCAACCCGCTACGTATGGCATAGGGAGGGGACGGGGTTTCTAGAAGTGCAGCCAAACCTAATCTAACTGTAGTGGGAAGGTCGAGATTTATTCCGTTGCTTCATTCATTAAGGTTCATTCATAAAGTACTATTACAGGAAGTTTAGAAGGTAGCAACAGAAATAGTCACTAGTTGCTCCCACTATGACCGCTGCTCCCCACTCCAGACCCTCTCCCCGCATACTGATTTCTTATCTGTGGCCGTTTCTACTAAGAAAATCGCAGTGATACTCTTTTAAAATGGTAAAGTGCCGACCGCGACACTCGTGTGCTGTACTTGCCAAACTATTTACCAAAGTATAGTGTCAAACCCAGTAAAAGAATGGGAGAATCGACACTATATTCACTGAAATCGGAAACATTGCCGACGACTCAAAAATCATAAATAATATTTTAAAAACAGGCAGATCCCATCTGTAAAATCTTCTAGGGGTGAGATGAAAAAAAGGATTTCTTCCTTTTTATTTAGTTGGGAAGTTTATCTAATTTATAATAAGATAGGCAATGAAAACATACATTATTTTTATGTCAATCTTATATTTGACATAATATTTACGCTAACGTTTCGGGATTGTATCACATCTTCAGAGCTTTTACTTGCATTTTAATTCTGTTTCTTATTATAATGATTATAATTCAGTTTCTTATTATAATTCACAAATAACCATTTCCGAAATAACATTAAAGTAATTAAATGAAATAAATTATTTCTGAAATAACTGTGTGAGGTTATTCAACGATTTATTTTGGGAATATTATTTCAAATATATTCTGCTCAGGCCTACTTTATATTAATTGCATTAAGTTTGTATTTATAAATAATATTCCTAAGGCTTATCAACTACTATGGTTGTAAGTAAAAGTTTTGTTATGCACCTCACCAGATTTTTATTATTATAGCCAAGACAAATGTCAAAGCTACTTTTTTATTATCTCAAGGAGAATAGGTTTCCCAGGATAAAATCTACTATTCGTTTAATTCAAAGAATACTAAATGCAGTTATTGTGACGTAAGATATTGTAAAAATATGTAATAAATTATAATTTCAAAAAAATTTAAAATAGATATAGAATACTGAGTGAGATCCTAGTGTCTATCTGTTTGTTTTTCCTCGAGAGTATTGAAGATTTTGAGGATAAAAAAGATTGTTAGAATCTGCTTTCAAAATTTCTTTAATAAGTTAGCCGACGTTTCTACCCAAACGTGTGGATCATCATCAGGGCTATAAATTAAAATATATAATATAACAATAGAAAAATGATAAATTTAAAAGTGTAAGTGTAATAAGAGTGAAAAATAATAGTATTAAGAATAAATAAATAAGATAATAATAATAAGAGTAAAGAATAATATTTAAAAAAAAATGATAAATATAAAAGCATAAGAAACGATAACGTAATGAATAAAATCAGAAAAATGATAAATATAAAAGAAAAAAAAGTGAATCCTTTCTTCTGTTAAACTTTTATATTTATCATTTTTTCCGATTTTATTCTTTATTCTTATTACTATTATCTTATTTATTTATTCTTATTACCATAGGTTAAAATTCGAATTGATGAGGCTCCTTAGGGAAAGGGAATTCACATGCTTCGACGAGGTCTATTGTATTGATAGTGATGGATCAACAAGATACTCAGATATAATTGCATTCTCCAGGACCGGACACTGGTCTTGGATCCAACTGTTCGCTATGAGGGCAATGACCTCGATCAAACCAATGAAGTAGAAAGAGAAAAGAACGAAATCTACGAGAAACGCATCCCTTACCTAAAAGAGAAATTCCGCGAGACCTTCGGAGAGAAAGAGTTCACAGTGAGAGGCCTCTGGTTTGGGTCTGACGGAATGATTCCTAAAAGAACAGGGAGCTTCTTCGAGGAACTGGGCGTTGATGTACTAGGGTATTATTCTGGACTCCCTTGGGATCATTCATCATCACATATATGGTAATTAGGGATTGATTATCGTTGATTATTTATTTATTTATACAATTTGAAATGATTTAAGTGACCATATCTTTTTGTCTATGTTCATAGGACTATGTCACTTGCTGTGTGTGCGTTCTAATTTTCTGGTTTTAAAACTTTGGCATTCAAATACTATATTTTTACCGAGATATGTATATATTGTATAATTGTAATTGTGTATATTAGTATATTATAGTATTGATATTGTTTATGCTGTGTAATATGAAAAAGAATTTATATATATATATATATATATATATATATATATATATATATATATATATATAAACATATGATTAAATATAATTAAGTGCTATAGTCCAAAAAAAAAAAAAGATTGATGAGTATGCTGTGTATTGAGCAACCCTATATAGTAGGGCAGCACTGCTTTAAATAAAATATTCCTCTCTCTATCTTGTTACCGTTATTCATCACTCTTTTTGCTATTATCTTATTTATTTATTCTTATTACTATTATCTTGTTATTGTTATTCTTCACTCTTATTACTCATAGACATTTATATTTATCATTTTTCTTATGTTATTTTATATTTTTTTAATTTAAAAGTCCTCATGATGACCCACATGTTTGGATCGAAACGTTGGCTAACTAAATGTTTACTGCAAATCCTGACTAAATGTTTCATCCTCAAAATTTTCAACACTTTCGTAAAAAAAACAAAAAAAAAAAACAGTCAATTACTTACCCATCCCCAAAGTTAAAGATCTTGCGTTTAACTATTTTATAAAGGACAAACATAAAATATAAAAGAGCAGTATATACAAATAGAACTGATTTTAATTCTGTTCACTTGAAAGTACTGGGCTCCCAACTGTCTGTTCTGCTATCCGGTGATCGATTCTATGCCCCCACTGGGACACGCCTAGCTTCAGCAAACCTGAGACTTCAACGGGTTAAACCCCTGGGTTAAACCGGGGATGGGTTAAACGTGGCTGAAGGTTACCAACTAGTGTGTTTAATGATCTTGATAGCTGTGTTAACAATATTTTTCCATCATCATCCGAAGATTTTATACATATAGTTTTTTTTATATATATATATATATATATATATATATATATATATATATATATATATATATTGCATTAATCTTTAAATATTTTTTAAAATGTGGTAATTATACATATTCCTCATAGATACGATGTATTTCAAATTTTAGTACTACTTATTATTCGTGAAGTTTTAAAATGCAAATTTCTATTAATATGAAGACGAAACTTAAAAAAACAGTGAATAATGGTAAGGAAAATAATAGTTTCCCACCGAAGGTCATTGTTCTTCCTCCTTTTTTTTTTTTAGTTTTTTTAAAATAAATTTTAAACATGCATATAGGATAGGCTAATACCTTGCCAGAACGCGACCTGTTTACCTTCATTATCAAAGGCTTTTATATTCCTAATTCAGTTGTGCTAGCGCTGCGAGCTAGTACGGAGGCAACCGTTTGCAGTGTCGGTTCCCGGCGTCTTTCTAGGTCAATGCGCTTTGTACGGAAATGGATTCTAACGTAACACAGATACTTCTCGTCGAAAACAACGCCGCAAAGATAGTTGGTATGTATAATTAAATAGTTTGAATATAAAGCCGTTTGGAACGTGGGTTTTGCCAAATGTACCTTATCTAATGAACTTTCTCTTAGTTACTCCTGCGGGCTTCTTCTCCATTATTCTTTTTTAGTTGGCTATTTTCTCTCATCTCCATAAATAGCTTTAAAAAAAAAAACATTTTCTACAATCAAAATTAATAAAATAAAAGTAAGATGAAGTATTTTCAGGCCTTTTAACAATAAAGTAAAGTAGAATATTTATTTATTTACTTTTTTTTGTTTTTTATCTGTCTAATTCAATAGATTATTGTTTAACGCTTTAATAAAACCTAACAAAAATAATAGTTATTTGATAGTAATGATAATAATAATAATAATATTAAACCTTCAATTATGTCCATAGCTCGACAACATAAACAAACTAGAATTAATTTATAATTTAAATCAAATTAATTAAATTATTTAATAAAATAAATATTAAAATTGATTAAATTATTAATTAAAATAATTAAATATTAATATTTATTTAAATATTTAATAAAATAAATATTAAAATTTATTTAATAAAATAAACAAACATTAAAATTGATTATATTATTTAATAAAATAAATAAATATTAACATTTATTTAATAAAATAAATAAATATTAAAATTTATTTAATTATTTAATAAAATAAACAAACATTAAAATTGATTGAATTGTTAACATAAAATAATCAAATATTAAAATTGATTTAATTATTTAATAAAATAAATAAATATTAAAATTCACTTAATTATAAATATTCAAAAAATTGTTCAAAAAAAAACAAAAAAGAAATCTAAAATAGAATAAGGACTATTTATGTAACTGATTGTTTATAAATTATTATGTGTTTTATAATGACACAATTAAAATTTAAATTTGTTTGCAAAATTTTGAAAACGGCTCGAGAAGCCGAAACGTTGGATAATAAATACATAATGCGCAAACGTTTAGTATTGGTTAAATTTGGCCTAATGCTTTTTTAAAAAAAAAGATAAGAAGTATGTTTTTCTAAATATGGAAAGTAACTTTTTTTCATAGAGACAAACACTTAAAAAAATCACGATGTGTCACCTTGTTGTTTATATAATGCAGATATAAACATCAAATATATAATTAGCAGCATTTTAATACCGGTGTGTGTTTGAAATCCACAAATTATGATTATAACATCATCTCAAGCTTCACCTGTTGAATACTACAGGATTTCTGAATCTTAATAAATTGAAGTTGACTTGTAACCAAAATATATTTCGATCTGCATATTCATCACATTTAAAGACAGAAAAACTATTAAAAACCAACACGTTTTGGTAAAGTAATTGTTTTGTCGTATGATCCCATATGCACTTTTTTCATAACCGTGAAGGAACAATTCAAAGAATAATTTTTTTTTTTTGTCATAAATTATTGACAACAAAGTTTTCATTATAAAAAAAAATGAGCATAATTAAAGAGTAATGTAAATTTAATTTAATGTTGAATTGCTTACTACAGCGTACTATTGAGCTGTACCGATAATATTATCAGTTTTTTTTTCCAATGAAACACATCATTTCCTTCTATTTTTATCTATGAGATAAGTCTATCAGATATGTTAATCTTGTCAACATGTATATCAAGGTAACAAGTTTCTGTTTGGCACAAATATTGTAGGATCATGGGCTGGAGCGAGTTGTGAGTTCGAAAATAGCGATAACCTTATCTCGTTCCAACCTTGAACTCTGCATTATTGATGAATGGATCCACTGCCTAATTCCTCATAATCAAATAAAATTAATAATTTAAAACTGATCAATTATTCCCACTAAAGGATGCGAATTAGATTGGATCACATACGACAGTTCTGATAATGACTAGGAATGTGGCGATAGTATCCTAATCAATAAAAATCGATTTGTTCCTTTCGATATCGCCCAATATTGTATGGGAACGAAGGTTTCGATGGTATCGAATTATCAGTTTTCGATTTTTTTTTTAACAGTAAAAATTCAAGAGTAGTTCACATTCAAAACCCTCTTATTACAATTCCTCTTCACAACCCAATCAGACACTGGTTAATTATGTATCATGCAACAAGGATAATTTTTTTTTCTTTTTTCATACACCACTATTTTATTTTATTTGTGAACTGGAAAGATTCAGTATCACTTTTGGCATAGCACTGTGAGGTGATGCATAAAAAGTAAGAGAGTTTGTTATTTTTATACATTTTCCTTTTTTCCATCTACAAGATTGTGAATATTTTAGACGTATTTCATTCCATACATTCCTCAATTTGTATACATATTTATCTTTCTATGGCTTTTTCTTTCTATATATGTAATTCTTTTTTTTTTTTTTTTTTTTTATAAATTGGTCAATAATTGTCTTATGTTTTTGTCTACATTCGAGGAATTGTTGTGTTATATATGTGTGCGATGTTGTATTGAGATCCTGGCGTTTAAGAATTTAAAAGGAAAATGAAGTTTTTTTTTTTTTGTTATATTTATCTGGGGGAAATGTTTATTATGCTATGTCTATTGTTTAATATGGTTTATTGTTAATGATTGGTAAGAGTATTGTTATGAAAGGGGAGAAAAAAAAAATGAAGGAAGATATGTCATATATATATATATATATATATATATACATATATATATGTGTGTATTTTATATATATATAAAATAGAAAAAATGTAATATAAAATTAATGTCCGCATGGATTGATAAGTATTCTGTGTACGAAGCAACACTATGAAGTAGGGCAGCATTACTTTTAATAAAGTATTTCTCTCTTCTTTTTGTTATTTTTTCCAGTAAAATTATAAATATAGTTGAGAAGATTTTATTTTATTTTTTAGTATTAATTTTGGGGGCGGGGTGGCCGAATAGGCTAAAGCGTGTGCACAGCACCGCTAGTTGCCTAGCAACCGGATAACAGAGATTTGAGATGATATAAAAAGTACGAGTTCGCGTCTCGGTGCCGGGAGGGGATTTTAAATTCCCCGCCCTCATCCCCCGGCCCGGGAAAATCTCGTATAGCCTAAAAGGCGAGATAGGGAAGAACAAAAAAAAAAAAAAAAAAAAAAAAAAAAAAATTATTTTTTAGTAATTTACATACTATTATTTAAGTTGTTGCATATATTGTTTGAATCTTTATTGAGTTAGTTTTTGGCCAGATGTGTATTTTTTTCTTTTGTAACTGTACATTATTATTATTCTAAGGGGGCATCGTCTCAGAATAAAGTTTATTTTCTATTTTCTATTAAACATAATTCGATTTAATATTTTAAAAAACTGAAATGAGCGTATTAACGTCTACGAATATTTTTCAATTAAAAAAAAAAAAACCTGTACCACTACAACCCATGAAGGGTCTGGGGTACAGTACTATTTAGGGAAAGCACTGTTTCTAGGTCAACGGTTGTGCAAGGAGGTGATTTGACCGAGATCACGCTCAACCGCCAGGTTTTCCCCCTTAATTAATTATTTAATTAAGGGTACCCACTTTATAGAGGCTGGGTGTGCCCCAGGAGGGACTCCTGACCCAAGGTCACTCCACGGCCAATGAAACAGATAAATTAATTTTCTGCCATGAGCCGGGGTTCGAACTCGGGACCTTTGCATTGGAAGCTCAGTGCCCTACCACTGAGCTACCCCACTTTCAATTAAATAGAAACTCTTAAATATCTCTATATATATATATGTAAAATAAAAGTTTTGTCTGTAAATTGAATAGAATCAACCCATTTCATGATATCTTTCCGTTTCATGGATGGCAGACACCAAATCCACTTTTTAAAAAAATCTGTCAGGGGTAAGCTCAGCAATGGGAAATGGCAGACTTTTGAATTTTGGCATTATATGTAGGTTTGCTTGACTTAAAACGTAGGCTTTAAATGAAAAGAAAATATTGAGTACAACCAAAGTTATGAATTCTTGAGTAATTGAGGGATAGAGATCCCGGTAAGGCAGTTACTTACTTCGATTCTCATCCCAACCTACTCTACCGCGAGCAACATTTAAAAGTTGTACTATTCAACCGATGTAAAAAATTATCACGACTCAACGGTAAAAATCCGAAATACCGAACGTCTGTAACGCGCTGTCGCTTAAAACACGGGTAAAACAAACTCATTGTTCAACTTTGTCCGATCTTTCCGTTGAATGTGTCATTCGATTCAACTTCCCGAGCCTGACAAATGTTAAATACCTATAAAAATCTCGTATACATTTTTAACATTAACCAAACGGATTAGCCGGAAATCGAAGAGAAAAAAAATTCCCCAAAATTTCACCTCACCCGCCATAATATTCAGATCAAGTTCTAATTTTACACGGATGTAGGTGACTCAATGTCCAATGTTATTTTGCGAGCGCTAAACTCAGCAGAGTTTAAAAAAGTGGAAAGACTACAACTCTTTTATTTATTTAATCGATTCCACAATCTCCTCGTTACGTCATAAATGAAAATTAAGCACTTAAAAAATTTTAATGGATCGGTAGTGGTCGGTTTAGTTGTGTGGCACCTAAGCAAATAGCCGAATAACAAAGTTTTTATTATGGCTATTGCGAAACCTTTACTTCCATAAGCCCCGCCATGAAAACAACAAACTCCCTCCCCCTCCACCCAATTTTATGAAATTAAATTTAGATCCTCCCCCTCGCCATAATACAAAATCAATCTCAAAAAATGATTATCAAATTTCAGCGTCGTTGACGGGTGTGTACATCAGCTAATATATTATAAAATGCAGTTACAATACTATCAAAGTAAACTGCTGAAATCGTTTGATTATTGCAAAAAGACATTGCATACCACATTTTTGATCGAACTAAACATTTTATATATATATATATATATATATATATATATATATATATATATGTATATTTTTTTTATTTTTTTTTTTTATTTAGGCCTTAGTTATCGATTTAATAAACAGTAAGTGCACTAAAATGACACAAATTGTATTATATATAACATTTTTTTAATCTCATGAAGGTAAACTTTTGATATAGATATTGGCGATGTTGAAAACGATAATTATCAGAACTTATCCGATATAGCAACAACCCTTGTATTGACAATGATAAAACAAATTGGTGCAGTACATCACACACAACTTTATCTACTCATCCTTTCGTTATATATATATTTTTTTTAAAGGTAATAAACATTAAAAATATTACGTTAATTATAACTACAAACTTATGCAATGGATATAAAGTATGACAATATGTTGGTTTATCAAGCTTAAGAAAACCATTAAGTTTTCCATTTATTTTTGATATAAATTCTATTTAATTTTCATCGATAAATTATTTAATAAAATAAAAGTAAACATTATAAACTATAAAAATTTAAAATTTCTAGTTTTTCGTCACTCTTCATTTCTCGGACTTTAAATGCTAGACATTACTTTTTATAAAATCTTTAGCTTACCAACGGCTTATGAGGTATATATAACTCGTCTTATACATATATATTACAATTTTTAATTCAGCAAATTTACGTTTGGCCAGCGAAAAACCCCATTTTCTCCTTTAGTGAACGATTAAATTCTTTGATAATTCATCGTTTAATACTATTAACAACGAAAGACATTCGACATTTAAGCTCTGGTTATCATTAATGTTTATGTTTATGTTTAGTTAATATTCTTCTTCTTCTTTGTTCTAATACATGGTCACGTCTGAAAATCAGCGGTTCTTCTGAGATCCTCTTGTGTTATGTAGAGTTCGTTTTCAAGTGATTTCGGCTCAGGCCGAATCTACTTTCTAGTTTCATCAAGAAGGATAAGGTCATAAGAAAATTCTGAAAAAAAAAACAAAAAAAAAAAAACGGATATACAGGGCGAGCCAGGCTTCAGAGAACTTGGTGTGATGGGTTGGGTGAAAGGGAACTTAAGGGATTATGTATGCTAGATAACTATGATCAGAGGAAGGCATCCGTAAATTGGTGGTAAAGTTTCCAGAAAAAATAATATTGGAATAGGAAGGAATTGCGTTGTAGAGAGTAGTCTCAAATAATTAATAGGGCGATAGATGACAGAGAAAAGAACAAGACACGAGATGGTGGAGGTCTCGGCGAAAATATACTTAATGCAAGGGGGAATCTGAATGGAGAGAGCAACAGAGCATTTTGGATTTAATGCTGTCATCGCGAATCAACGCTGGGGTCGGGTGATCCTCTTGGGGCACACCCAGCCGTTATAATTTGGGTACTCCTAATTAAATAATTAATTAAAAGGAAAAACCTGGCGATTTAGAGCGTGATGTCTCGGCCCGATCACTTCCCTCCACGACCGTTGACCTTGAAACAATACTTCCTTGCAAAGAATTGAGCCGATGAACCTCCATGGATTGTAGTGGTACAGGTTTATTTTTATTTTTTATGAACTGGTTTCCTTATCCTTCATTGAGTTTGAGAGAGAAAACCTGGCGGTTGAGCGTGATCCTAGCATAACCGTTGTAATTTTTTTTTTCTGTTACTAATTAAGACTAATTATGAAACATGATATATCATTCTAAATGCCTTGAAATTTGCCTTAATGAATCTCTTAAACTAAAATAAACAGATTTGAAATTATGGCCATTAATGTCCTAGACGTAAATTATCGAGGTGATAACCGAATGAAAGATTGCGTTTGACCCTCGCCTGACACTTCAAGCATATAATGCATTACTGACTGCTTCCGATAAAAAATTTAATGTAATTTTTGGACAAATGGTATCTCGATAAAATGAGATAAATGTGATATTTATCTCATTTTATCGAAACACCATTTGTATCAAATTACATTAATTTAATGTGAGTAATGAATTATATGCTTAAAGTGTTAAGGATAGAAAGTACCAGCGAAACGGATTTTTAAAATATTTTGAATATCCAACTTTTTTTAAAATTCATTTATTTAAAAATATAATAATCTGTCACGTGGAGAATAATTATAACATAGGACAGAAAATATAACATTAACAAAAGTAAAATAGTAACTAAATAATAATCAAAAACTATGTACAATAAAATAAAATAACCTAAAGATAAGTAAATTAAAAACATGAAAACACAGTCATACCTATATGCAATATATACAATCAGGCAGGGAACCCCAAGCCAGGCTTCTTCCTCCAACAATAGAAGGAAAAGCAGGACTCCAAGAGATTCCTGCGCTACTCTCAACCGCGTCAGTGGTGCTAAAGCCAGTGGAGTAATATCCAAATTTAGCTTTGAAAATATCTTTTTTTAAAAGCGAAATGTGTGCTTTCGGCTCATGTAACAACCTCAGTAATCGAACAAGAAAAAAAAATTAAACCCACGGAACATTTTCTTAATCCTTTCAAAAATCGAATTTAAAAAATCCTATCGCATTTTGCGGTTTTTATCCGATCCTGTAAGCTGATTTTTTGAAGATTTGGCGAAGAAGTTATAGGCCACCGTTCCTCGATTATCCTTAGATCCCTTCCTTAGGTGATCCTCTAAACTAGACAGAAACGAACTATTTATTTCGTTTCGAAATAGCAACCGAAATAGCTTTTTCACGTGGCGCTAACTGCTGATTTTATCTGAGACTAGTTGATCTACTTGTTTTAAACCCTGCTTCAGCTCCTGGTATAAGATGCATCGAATGTCGACGAACGTTCGACAAACATACTTCGACGTGATGAGGCCGTATTTTCAACTACGAGTCGCGAATGGCAACATAATGGCAAATGACGAACGTTCATCATTAGCACCTGCTAAACGATGTATTATTTCGCTACACGTTGCTACAAATTCTCCAAACGCTAGGTGAATATAATTCAACGCACATGCCAAATAACGAACGTTCGCGTTAGGACATGTTCCGTCAGTTGTCGGTCTTCTGACCAGAGTTAAAGTAATTTCCAAGAATCAACATTCGGCTGTGCAAGAAAAAATGTGAAATATTTTTCAGAATCATTCATGTATTACACAATATTTAAAATTTAGGTGAAGGTCAAACGCATTCTTTTATCCGATTGCCGTGGATGATGTTACTTCTAAGACATTAATTGAAATCAGTTTGCCTATTTACAAGATACATTAGGTAAATTTCAGTCTAGACAACTTAAATTATGTAAGATATTATTCATAATCTTAATTAGCGGCAGTAAAAAGAACATAAATAATTGAGTACGGTTATGCAAGGATCTGATCAAGATAGGACTACGCTCAACCAACAGATTTTTCCCACAACTAACCCATTTTATAGGATTTCCCAAACACAAAAGGTCCACCTATGGTTAATAAAAAAGAATGCCACAGTGGGGCGCGAACCTGGTCCCGGAAGTAAGAAGTACATTACCTCACGCACTGGACTACCTTTCCTAACTGCTAGAAAAAAAAAACAGAGGAATTCTCGTTTTTTTATTCTTCCCGCAATTGACAAATACGTAGTTCCTATGGTTTAAGCTAATCCAATTAAAATCATTATTATACATAACCAAATAGCCGGACCCTAATACATAACAAAACAAAGTATGAAAGATATCGTCAAATAAAAACAGTCACTACAGTGTACATATTAATAATAATAATAATAATGCTTTATTTATTCTGGGACGAGTCCCTTTAGAATAATACAGAAATACAATAATGTGGGCTAAGGAGCCTTAGAGATACATAAACAAAAATATAGAGTAATTAAATAGTCAAAATAAAAATAAAAATAATAGAAAAAATTATAAGTTACTTACTAATTTAGATAAGTTAATGATAAAAAATAAAAAATTGAAAATAAAAATAATGAAGAACGATCTAATCATTTATATACAGTAGTAACTATTTACAATTTTATGGGGACAAATTAGGACAATTTTATTAGTCCAGTAAAATTATGGATTGACCCCAAGATTCAAAAAATAAATATGAAACCTGTCAGGAATTGTTCAATACCATCCCCATAAGAACTGGTAACAAGTAACAAAGAATCCCGCGTTGGGTTTTCATGGGGGGAGGTAGAGGACTTTATTAGATTATAAAAATAATCCTATACATTTATACATATAAATATAAATATCCTATAAATAAAATCAATGGTTACGGGGATATTTATGAAATTACATTTATTGTATCTTTACTTCAAGTAACCATGAAATCGATCTTGTTCATACTACATGATATCATTATGAAGTTTAATTCGTTTTTTTAACATTTTCGATCGTTCAAATTATTATTAAAAGTTTTTTGTTTTGATGATTCAAAAAAGTCAATGACAAAAGAATTTTATTCGATATCAATCAATGCAGAATTTCGTGATATTGTTATGAAGTTTAGATTGACATCGATTTCCTATAGTTGATATTATGTGGTATCAGACCTTATAACCATAAATCGTGGTCTGATTTCCTAAATCTCGTCAAACAAGAAAGTTTTGTCTAAAAGCGTGGTATCTTCTGTATAAAAGTGTGGTAAAACTCCAGTTGATGAGTTATAAACATAATCGAGAAGAATCCTTGATTTTACGAAAAACCGAACTAACCGTAGTTTAACTGCTTAAACGTCCCCTTTAAATGATTTTAAAAAAGACAAACTTAACTTGTAATTTATGTAAATTCTATCTAGTTTATTATAAAGTAATTGGTTGAAATCTAAATTAAATAATTTTTTAATTATTGCTTATTATTAAAAAAAAAGTGGTAAACTTAAAAAATACAAAATTAAAGTTTCCTGTTTCTATCTATGAAAACAGACCATGATTTATAGCAGGTTATAAGGTCCGATACCACATAATTAGTGTTGCCCAAAATCGGTCTTGGTCACTAGCGGATCCAGGATTTAATTTTGGGGGGGGCTTCAGCCCGGAAGCTTTCTTTTCCATATATATAACGACAATTACTTTAGAAAAACAGAAAGATACTAACTACCTATATGAAATGGTGTTTAAGTGATTCTTGAGTGATTGATTTTAGTCCTATTATATGTAATTAAACGAGCAATAACACTTTAAGACATAATTATTTAACATTTTTTACCATAAAACATGATTAAACTTTACCATTTTGGGGGAGGGCTTCAGCCCGAAAGTCCCCCCCCCCCGTAAATCCGCTTGTGGTCTTCGTCTTGCACTTTGCAAGACCAAGACTAAGGCCGCCTAACTGTTGCAAGACCAAGACCAGAACTGGTAAAAAAAACGATTTTAAAAATTAAAATTATGGCAAAATGGTTGCTAATACTCAACAATTATAGTTACTATATGCTAAAAATTGGTATAACCAATATATTTTTGCATTTAACTCCTTTAATTTTTCATTCGGGCTTGGTTAGGTTTCTCCTATTTAAAAAACTACAGTAATACCTCTATAGTAATAAGCTAATAAATAACTGCAAGTCTGTTGCGAGACTCTTGCGAAAGAGCAAGACCATGACCAAGGCTGAGTTTGCAAGACCAAAACTCGTCTCGGTCTCGCATTTGGACACTACACATAATATGAACTATATGAAATCAATGTCAATCTAAACTTCATGACAATATCATGAAATTCAGCATTGATTGATATCGAATACAATTCTTTTGAGAATGACTTTTTAGAATCATCAAAACAAAAAGCTTTTAATAATAATTTGAACTATCGAAAATGTTAAAAAAACGAATTAAACTTCATAACGATATCATCTACTATGAACAAGATCAATTTCATGGTTTAGAACAATTTTTACTTGAAGTGGAAATAAAATAAATGTAATCTCATAAATATCTCCGTAACCATTGATTTTATCAAAAAAATATATAGGTTTATTTTTATAGATATTTTAAGGTACCTTAATATAGTACTGATCAATGTTTGCGAAAAAGCTTATGTTTTTTTAGATATTCCCCAAAAAAAATAAAAAATCGTCAGTTTTCTGTACTTCACCCCCTCCCCCAAAGAAAACCCATCGCGGAATTCTTTGGGACTTTTTACCAGTTATTATGGGGAGGGTAATGAAGAATTTCTGTCAAGTTTCATATTTATTTTTTTAATGTTGAGGTATGGCTGTTTTTGTCACTAACTTTACTGAACTACATACTTAGAATGTGTTCCTCCAAAATTACTGTAGGTTCCCGCAACAGAGACCTTTTTTAAAACAGAAACTGTATTATTTTTAATTTTATATTTTTTTTCTGTTTTTTGAGTCCTCAAAAATGTATACATAATGCATCTCACATTGTAAGGGGGTCCTACAAAAAGTATTTTTTCTTTGAACTGCTTGGCAGATAAACAAGGGGACCTTTTCTATTTTATTTTATTATTATCTTTTTTTTCAGGGGACTTAAAATATTTTCATCTCTGTCTCAAATGGTCTTGGTTCGTCAAATGTCCAGATTAGACCCAAAAAATTTTCCACACCAACTGAATTAAATATTTGATAAAAAAAACTAGCGGTTTCACAAAAATTTGATAATTTTTTTTTTTCTATTTATAGTAAGGAATGTTAAACCAACGGGTTTATGTGATTATTTTTAAAAAATAGATTTGAATGTGGTCATGGATAATGAACGTGTTTAGAATCTTCTCAACAATTAAATTCTAATCTCGCATGGGATTAAAGCCGTGAGAAAACCATAAATGTTTGAAGAGAAACTTGTACTCGTTTTTCACTAAAATTGATACTTTTTTTTTTTTTTTTATTTCTTTATGACATTTACAACTGTATTACATAAATACATCAAGTAAATTTGGACATAATTGATATAATGACATGAATACACTTGCTGAGTAACTACCCAATGGTAGCACTCTAAAAAATTGATACTTAAATCCTGAAAATTGTACCATCATTTAATGTGTTTTCGAAGATTCAATATATTTAAGGCTACAATACTAATACCTGTTTTAATAGTTTACTAGGTGTTTTCCAGATAGGAATTTAATATATACTTTTAGCTAAAATTATGGACGACATTAGAAAATATTAAAGATTATCTTTTCAATCACCAAGGAGAGAACTATTTACATGTCCTCTATGTTTTAGTTGACTTTTTATATATCTGGTTGAGGTGAACGATGCAAAGTTATGACTATCGTAAATTTCAATTACTTAGATAATTTTTTTTTTAGTTTTTTTTTAAACGCTATTTGATGAAGATATCAGAAATTTATCCATTTAATATAAATTGATATCCTACTTAAGATCTTTCACAGACATCTTCAAAAACTAAGAAAATGTCTCTTCTTTTATTATTTTTTATTTTATTTTTTTGAGGGAGGGCGGGGACGTCGACTTTTTTTTTTTTTTTTTTTTTTTTTTTTCTTTTTTTTTCTTTTTCCCCTACCTGGCCATTTCTGGCATACGGGGTACGCGGGGAAGTCGACTAACCGTGCATACTGATCTTGAATAATCATTGGACTAAACATATAGTTTGTGGGCCAGACCCCCTTACCGTGCTCTCCCCTCCTCCCCCGCATCCCTATAAATTTCATATCGTTGTGTTTCTTGTAACTATTTATTAAAAAAAAAGCCAATGTTCCCACAAAAAAGAGTGAACGCACTGCCCCAAAATGGCGTCCAAAGATGGCGGATTGACGACTTTGACTTTAGTTAGTTTTTTGGCCACTGAGAATCAGCATTTGGCTTAATTTCCTCATAGTTGGTCTTTTATTAAAGCTGAATAGTCATAGAATAATAAAACAGGAAGAAATGTTAAAAAATAATTAGTTTAGGCTATGAAAAACACCAGTAAAGTCAATTTTGTTAACAAAAAAATTTTCAAGTTACAAATCAAGCGTCGTTTGTAAGGATACTGGTCCTTTTTATCTTTTCGGAGGTTTTGGCACTTCCTTTCTCATACGCTTAATGTATTTTTCCTATTTTCTGGTTCAATTTCGCCTCATTTTGAGACCAAAAACAAACAATCAGTTCTGGTTTATAGAAGAACTTATAGCGTCACCCTTTCTATATTTCTTTGTGCAGGGAGAATAATTCATTCAATATTAAAATTTTTCGTTTATTTATGATATATTCCAACTTCCGCAGAAAATAAAGGAAATAAAAATTATTTTTTTAATTAGTGATATATGTTTTACTAAATAACTCGGTTGCTATTCATTATATATAGTTCAGATTAGGTATATATTATTTTAGTTTATAAAACAGGTATTAATATGACTCATTTCCTGAGAAGTATATAAAAATTTTAATTACCTCTAAGAATCAGTAAATATACAAAACACAGTGTTAAATTGCAAACGTTAAATAAAAAAAGATATTTAGCAAAGTATTTTTTAATTAAGTTTTATTATTATAATTATACCATTTTTACAATTGAGGTCTTCTTAAACAACCTACGTATAGAATAATGGAGGTTAAATTTTAAAAAAAATAATAATAATTTTTTTTTTAATTTTAATTTTTTTTTACAATTAAATTATTGCATTAATATTTGTTCGTTAATAAAACCAATATAATATACCAAAAATGTTATTATATCACTATAACTAAGCCATTTATGTGTACTGAATAGTGTGGTGGAGGCCTGTAGGCACCCACGCCAGTACTGCTTTTCTGCCGCATAAGTGCATTTTCTACGGAACTGCTTAAAATTTAAAAAAAAATAATCAACGTTTTAGAAAGAGAAATATATTCTACAGATGTTTTATTTCAGCACGTTTTGCGTTATTGTTGACCGTTTAATTACAAACGACGCTTGATTTGTAACTTGAAAATTTTTTTGTTAAAAAAATTGACTTTACTGGTGTTTTTTATAGCCTAAGCCAATTACTTTTTAATATTTCTTCCTGTTTTATTATTCTATAACTATTCAGCTTTAATAAAAGACCAACTATGAGAAAATTAAGCCAAATTCTGATTCTCAGTGACCAAAAAACTAACTAAAGTCAAAGTCGTCATTCCGCCATCTTTGGACGCCATTTTGGGGCAGTGCGTTCATTTTTTTTTTTAGAACATTGGCTTTTTTTTAATAAATAGTTACAAGGAACACAACGATATGCAATTTATAGGGATGTGGAAGGGGGGGGGTGCACGGTAAGGGGGTCTGGCCCACCGTGTAATAGCCTGTATGTGTATGATATATACATTTGTGTACATCATTCAGGTACATAGATATTTTTATAACAAAAGTTTTATTTATTTATCGACTGAAATGTAGGACAACCCCTTTCCCTCTCACCGCGTATTCTCTCTCTATAAATTAAATATCGCTGATTACTGAACAACTATTAATTTAAAAATAAAACAAAGAACTCCCCCTAAAAAATGTTATTAGGCGTCCAGATTTATTGGACTAATGAATTTGACTATAGTTAGTATTTTACCAATTCATTTCGTCAGCCTTTGTTTTTATTTTTGTAATAATAAGCACTATATTAAAGCTGTATAGTCAGATAATAGTAAACGGAAAATAATAAAAATAAATAATTTTCATTAATACTAAAAAAACACTAGTCAAATAATTTGTTTTAAATAGTTCACATGAAATTAGATAATTTATGTTTATTTTTAATTAAACGGACATCAATAACAATTCATATAAAATCAGTGGATCAATTCTCTTTTTTTTTATATTTTAAGTGGTTCCTTAGAAAATGCACTCGAGTAGGAGCGGTGAAGTAGTCAATTTTTCCACATCTCAATGAGAAGTCATAACGTATCAATTTTATCAACTTGTTCAAGAAATGTTGATAATATATTAGGTTGATTGAACCAACTAGTTTATATTAGTGCTATAATTTGAGTGTCAGCAATATTTAGATACAGAGCTCTAAATGTCTAAGATAAAACGTGGACAAAATCACCTACTTCAAAAATCAGCTGTTAATTTGTGAGTGCGAAGGGAGTGGATCAGCTGATGCGAAAGGACATGTTTCTACATCGTCTCTCAAAATTTGCTTATTTTACAGTGAAATCTTTGAGATTATTTATTCAAAACAAGTGAAGAGTACATAACAACAATTGATATTTATTGTTTGTTATAAATTATAGGGTTATTTTTATTTTATTTTATTTTTTTTTTTTTCATTTTTTTTTTCCCTTATATGCGATATCACAATCAGGCCATGTCTAGTAGAGCTTCTATCAAGAGAATTCGGCCGTTAGGCTCAACACCTTGTTCTTCGCCTGTCAAACAAAAGCCTCGTCAATGTCGTCAAACACCTGCAGTAACGCCTATTAGCTCCAGAGAAAATGAAACCCAGCCAGGAACATCATCAAAACCAACAATTGAAGAACTTCAGCATCAACCAGGTACATCTTCACAAGAGATAACCGAACAATCTCCGTTTTTCACCCCTAACCCCTATCAGGTGCTTCAGAATGATAAAGAAGTGATGGAATCCGCTTCAATACCAAGAGATCCCCGACCTCCACCCATATTCGTTAAAAACATAAACAATTTTCAGTTACTATGCTCACAACTGAACAAAATAACAGGCTCTGGAAGCTATTCATGTCTAAGCAGAACAAAGGACACGAAGATATCACCAGATACAGCTGAAACCTACAGAAAAATTGTGAAGTATCTAACGGAAACCAACGCGGATTTTCATACGTACCAATTACGGCAAGATCGAGCTTTGAGGGTAGTCATAAGAAATCTACACCCCTCAACACCAACCGAAGCAATAGAAGAAGAATTGAAAACTTTAGGTTTCATAGTGCGCCAGATTACAAATGTACAGAAGGAGAGTAAAGAACAGCCAGGAGTAAAAGTTCCTCTACCCTTATTTTTCGTAGATTTGGAGCCAAATCAAGGGATCGAAAAAATATACGAAATAAGAAGAATATACTACACAAGTGTTATAGTAGAGAAGCCATATCCTAAGAGGGAAATCGTACAGTGTCACAATTGCCAGGCATATGGCCATACCAGGACTTACTGCCATCATCTGCCGCGCTGTGTGAAATGTGGAGAGCAGCACAAATCCGGGGAGTGCACAAAACCGAAACGGGATCCTGCAGTTTGTGCATTGTGCCTTGAAGGACATCCAGCGAACTACAAAGGCTGTCAGATCTACAAGAATATTAAATCAAGATATCAAAAATCCCGGACCCAAGAAGAAGCAGAGGCATCAAGAAGAGAACCTAACGCATCAAGAAGAGGACCTTCAAAAAAAATTGACCCAACGGTGTCTTTTGCACACTTATTAGGAGGTAAGAATGATGTTACTTATTGTGAGACCCTGCCGCAACAACAACACATACCTCAAAATTCTCAACCCCACCCTCAACATCCTAATCAAACTTCACCTAATCAACAGTTTTATCAACACCAAATTCCCCGCATTCCTCCTCCCTCAAATACCACAGATCTCACCAGTTTACTTACATCTTTCCTCTCCGAATTCAGATCCCTTGTTACTCCTTTGATATCTCTTCTCACCAATCTTGTATCACATTTTATCCCTCCCGCGAAAAATCCTTAAATGACTTCCAATAAACCTTTATCCATTCTCCTTTGGAATGCGAATGGTGTTAGGAATCATACAAACGAACTAACTACATTATTACTTGACAAAAATATTGACGTGGCACTAATTACTGAAACTCGACTAACCACTAAACAGCACTTCAAAATACCACAATACCTGACATATCGTACTGACCACCCTGACGGAAAAGCACATGCCGGTACTGCTGTCATTGTACACCAATCCCTCTCCCATCACCTACTCCCGTTACCTACACATGATTTCCTACAGTCCACCGCTATCGTGATAAAAACCTTTTCCTTTCCGGTTACCCTTGCATCAGCGTATTGCCCTCCTAACCGATCCATATCCAATGCCCAATTCCGTTCTCTCCTCGACTCCTTAGGACATCACTTCATCTTGGGTGCAGACCTAAATGCCAAACATCAACAATGGGGTTCCAGAACCACGAATACTCGTGGCCGAACCCTGCTGTCTGCACTCAATTCCCAACATTTTCACCTCCTTTCCCCCAACTCTCCTACCTACTGGCCTACAGATCCCAACCGTAATCCTGATCTTCTTGATTTCTTTATCCACAGCGGCTTAAGTCCCCTCAATTGTTCCATTACACGTCTAAATGAACTTTCCTCTGACCATAGTCCTCTAATCCTTAATGTTTCACTTGAACCCGTTCCCAAACCTTCTCCACCGTCATTTATTAGGGGCCCAGTTAACTGGGACCTTTTCCGCCAAATCATCTCCGATAAAATTGATCTTAACATATCCCTCAAAACTCCCGATGACCTTGATAGTGCCGTAAATTCATTTACTACCACAATCCAACAAGCCGCCTGGACTGCTTCCTTCCCAAAACACTCCTCCAGAATTCCTAAAAAGACCATTCTACCCCAACACCTCCTTGACCTAATCCAAACCAAACGCCGTGCCAGATTATTGTGGCAAGGTACCCGACATCCTACCGACCGCTGCTCCTATAATTATTACTGCAAAAAATTAAAACTGGAATTAGCCACCTTCAGATCACATTCCTTCAACTCCTACCTATCCTCCCTTTCTTCTCGTGACAATTCCCTTTGGAAAACCACTACCAAAATCTTAAATCCTCAATGCATTTCCCATCCCCTCCGACGAGATGATGGCTCCTGGGCAGCATCTGACGAAGATAAGGCTGAGGAGTTCGCCATTCACCTATCGAATACATTTATTTCACATCCGGAATCCCATCCTGCCTACACCGTAACAGTAGAAGAACTTCTTACATCACCAATCCCACTTTCCTTGCCCCCAAAAGCTATTCATCCTTCCGAAGTGAAATTTCAATTAAAAAAATTAATCCCCCGTAAAGCTCCTGGACATGATCTCCTTACCCCTCAAATCCTTCGACAACTTCCATCCAAAGCAGTCATATTCCTTACATATATCTACAATTGTATCCTACGCACCACCCACTTTCCTCTGCTATGGAAACACTCCACTATTATCCTTTTCCAAAAACCAGGCAAACCTCCCAATATCTCAACATCCTATAGACCAATTAGCCTACTCCCAATCCTTTCAAAAATTTTTGAAAAGATCCTTTTGAAACGAATCCTACCCATTATAGAATCCCAAAATATTCCTTCCCATCAGTTTGGTTTTCGCTCCCAACATTCTACTGTTCAACAAGGACTCCGAGTTGTTGATCATATTTCCTCAGCTCTAGAAAACAAGGAATACTGTTCGGGTGCATTTCTGGACATTGCCCAGGCATTTGACCGGGTATGGCACTCCGGACTGCTCTTCAAGCTTAAAATCCATTTACCTCAGTCCTTGTACCTAGTCCTCCGATCCTACCTCTCTGACCGCTCCTTCCGAGTTCGCTGTGGAACAGAATTTTCCAATATCTACTCCGTTAAAGCCGGTGTTCCCCAAGGCAGCGTCTTGGGTCCCGTGCTTTACATCCTCTTTACTGCTGACATCCCTGTTCATCCCGATACTTTTCTTGCAACATTCGCTGACGACACCGCAATCTTATCATCCAACTCTGATCCCAACATAGCATCCTTAAATCTCCAAAACCACCTCACCTTGATTGAGCACTGGTGTAATAACTGGCGCATTAAAGTTAATGAATCTAAATGCCAACATATTACCTTTACACTCCGACGCAGTTCCTGTCCACCAGTACACTTTAATTCCATCCAGCTTCCTTACTCAGACACAGTCCGGTATCTTGGCTTTCATTTAGACCGACGACTAACGTGGAACCCACATACTAGACTCAAAAGACAAGAACTCAACCGACGATACGGCCAGCTATACAGACTACTAAACAGAAAATCCAAACTTTCCATTGATAACAAGTTACTGATCTACAAGACAATACTGAAACCTATCTGGACTTACGGACTTGAACTGTGGGGAACAGCAAAATTTACTAACATCAAACGCATCGAATCCTTCCAATCCCAAGTGCTTTGAACAATAGTCAATGCTCCTTTCTATGTAACCAACAAAACCCTACACCATGACCTTAATATCCCATTTGTCCTAGACCTTATTCCAGAAAAATTCTCCAAATTTCACCAGAACCTTACCTATCATCCAAATCCCCTTGCACAATCTCTATCCAGCACCACCCATCCTTACAATCCTCCTCGAAGGTTGAAGCGGCAGTGGCCCAGAGACCTTTTGTAAATAAGCATCTATTGGAGTTTTGGCAATGGCCAGATCCTCCACTCAAGCCCAAGTGTGTATGATTAGGTTAGTTCTTTTGTTTATATACATTTATTTTATTTTATTGTATTTATTTTTATTTTATTTTATTGTATTTATTTTTATTTTATTTTATTGTATTTATTTTTATTTTATTTTATTGTATTTATTTTTATTTTATTTTATTGTATTTATTATTATTAAGTTTCTGTATTATTATTCTTTTTTTTTTTATTGTAAATAGAGTGTGAGTGTGCTTTCTCTGATCACTATTATAAATGTCCTTGATGTGACAGAATGTAATATTTCTAACTAAATAAATATATATATTTATAGAATTTGTGAGTGACTACTGTTAACACTTGTATACTAAAATTTATACTCCAATCTCGACAACTGTTGCGTCACCCACTTATTTCTGTTTACAAAAATTTAATCTGCTTAAGATTGCAATCCTACAATGTTTTTTAATTAGTTTACTTTCTTTTTTTTTCAAATAATCATTTATCAAAGTTTAAGAAGTCAACATTGACAGCATAAAAATTACCGATAGCATGGCCCTTCTGTTGATTCTTTTTCAACATCCGTTGTGGTATATCTTTTACATGTTTTCATTATTTTTAGTTGACTTTCCATACGTCTCATTCAGATATATATTACAAAATAATGGTTGTTATGAAAAATATAGAAAAAAATAAATTATGGCTGCAGTAATCTTCTCCATCAATTTTATTCTATATGACGTGCCGGCAAAACATGCCATCATCAGATATAATCTAGTTAATAGTAGTTTTCCATATAAATAGTTTAATTACATTATCATTCAATAGACTTAATCCGTAACAAATAATAATAGAATAGAAAATAGAAAAATCATCTTTATTCTGGGACTAGGTCCCTTTAGAATAACAGTATTGTTCATATATATTAACTATAAATCTGGCCAAAAGACTTATTACAATGAATAATAACAAAATACATGTAATACATTAAGTATTAATTAAGCTCTTAGGATAAATTAACGAAGACAGTTGGGTAATAGGGGTTCAGTACTACAATATTGGAACTGAAATAATTGCATAATAATCACTGAATGAAATTTATTAATGATTAATAATGATATTAATTTAACTTTTATTTTGTGAAATAACCCAATTGGTGAATCATGTTTCATCTTTTAGTTTCTCACGACTCAAATCATAAAAGCACAAAGCCCTAGATAGCCAGGTCAAGCTATCTCCGATAGCTTAGAAATAGTTATCTAGAATGTACCGACTGGACACAAGACCCATTATCAAAACGTAGGGAACAATAACAGATTTCAGCAAAAGGTCGCTGTCTCACAGACTTCATATCAATCCTAAAAGATAAGGATATCAATTCTTAATAGTTATAACTTCATTCACACGCTTCCTAGACCGTCCAGAATTGATTCACCCCCCTACTATTCCTGAGTATATAACCCCCATGCTCCTCAGACCAAAGCACTCATGTAGTTACATTTTTGAAGTCACACTCTTAACTGTAGGAGACCTGGAGTGAACTGATGTAGTCAACTCATATATCCATACTATATTACTTATATTATATTTTAGATTCCATTTGTAACATTATGAATAAACCCATTATTTATAAAGTCTCCACTGTCTCCGATTCGTTAACTACCCGTATTAACTCGCGTTAAGCTGTCGAGTACCTTTTACAATGCAGTCGTCGCCTTAGCTGTTACTGGAGTCCCGCGGGTTATTAATGCTTGGATACTTCTGAAGGAACTCATCTTCTGGGACCAAATATACTGTAGGCTCTGCTATACCCGTAAGTCCACCCTAGGTCGAAGAACCCGTCCTCTTATCCATTAATTGTCATCCCGCCAGATCCGCGATCAGCTGGTGGTTAAAAAGCAAGTCCACATCGATGATCGGCTATCCCACTTCTACAGCAATAAAGCGCCAGGTTATTCTTTATCATAGGCCCAAATCCAACTCAAAAACGCTATATACTAGGGTAAAAATTATTTTACAAAATTTACTTGATCATACTTCATCAAGAATTTTACAAGTTGTGAGTGACAAAATCAAAAATGAAACCTTTCCAAATTTAACTTTGATAAGCAAATGGGGTTGTGATGGGGCATCAAATCAATCTCAGTACAAACATTCGTTTTCTGACAATTACAGTGACGATTCTTCAGTTTTTATTATGAGCGTAGTACCAATTGAAGTGTTTAACCGTAAAAATGAACAGATAATTAGGGAAAACGAATTTCCTTCATCC
This sequence comes from Nezara viridula, assembly GCA_928085145.1. Lineage (NCBI taxonomy): Eukaryota > Metazoa > Arthropoda > Insecta > Hemiptera > Pentatomidae > Nezara > Nezara viridula. Next base: position 51,730,687 of record OV725078.1, read on the forward strand.
CCACAGTTTTGTCGGCCGAGTCTATTTGAATTTATATAAGAGACTGTTGATTTTGTAAAATCTTCAATTGAAGAAATCGAATCACAAATAAATTTGCTAAAACCATTTTGTAACGATCAAGTATCAGTAAAATATGACATGCTCTTAACAATGATAGATGGCAAAATTTGTAATATTTTGACTGAGACTTCTTCTGCCGTGCGATGCTAATTGTGCAAAGCTACACCAAAAGAAATGAATAATTTAAATTTAGTTGCAAGCAAAGATGCAATTAATGTTGAGTATTATTTATTCGGCTTGTCGCCTTTGCACTGTTTGACCAGATGTTCCGAGTGTTTACTCCATATTTCGTATAGACTTCATTTCAAGTCTTGGAGTGCAAAATCAAATGAACATAAGCAGTTGTTGGAAAATAAAAAAAAGAGTTCAAAAAAATTTTAATAATTAGCTGGGCATAAATGTTGATTGTGTTAGGCAATATTCTGAATACATTTTTTTATGGATTTCGTTCAATTTTTTTTATTGTGAATTGAATGGTACCTACTCCTCTTATATGGAAAAGGGGAATTTGGTTTGCCGAAAAACTCCGTAACCTATTTATTACTATAAATGGCGCTGTAACTTGGAAATGAGCTCCCTAAGAGAAAAACCCATAGAATCAAAGTAGTAGAGCATCAAATTTTGCGTCTACTGAGTACTGATATTTTTATTGTAGACCAGTTATATATCTCAAATCGGGATTCGTTATTCCTTTATAAAATTCGGCATCGTTTAGCAAAATACCTTTCTGTTGAGAGGTGGAAAAGAGGCTTATACTGCATGTAACAGAATCTAAACAAAACTAACTCAGTAGAATAGGCACCCATACTGTTGAAATATTGAAAATCACGTTTACCTTCATTACCCATTTCTAACCATCGGGAGATTACAGATTTTGTTTGCATCAAGTGATCTACATTAAATTAGTTGGTACTCAGTAGATGCAAAATTTGATGCTCTACAACTTTGATTCTATGGGTTTTTCCTCTTAGGGAACTCATTTCCAAGTTACAGGGCCATTTATAGTAATTTGTCTCAGTTTTTGACAAATTTGGTAAAAATCAGTGTTGGTTGGCCGTGGTTTTATACCTTACCACGAAACCAAATTTTAAGGTTTATGTACTCGTTTGACGCAAAATTTAACGTTGTTTAATTTATGAAAGAAAACATTTTTCGCTTTGATGCATAGTTTAGGAGTTAAACGTGAAAAACCCAAAAAATATCGAAAACGATGACTTTTTTGGCTGTAAAAACTTTCCCTTGGTGGCCCGCGTTAGCAATTTTGTTTTTTACATTTCTAAACCCATATATACAAGTTAAAAAAATAAAAACTTTTCTCACATTTTTCGCAATGGATTTCCCGTTTCTCAAATCCCCGATCGTCAAATTACTGGCCTAATATTCTTTAAATCAGTCGCCATTTTTGAAAGCAGCGGCTCTGGAACGGCAGACAAGGTTCTTTTTACTCAGAATAACAAACACTTTCGTAATTTACAATCAAACCTTCGCCAGCGATCAGGTCGATATTTGGGCCCTGGCTCCAGGGCTAATAGTCTCTTTACCGGACTCTTCGATGGACGCTACAGTGCCATTCATGATCCTGCTTGGCAGCCTTCGAGCGCAGTCAACTTCTCCAATGTGGAAAGCAATCGGTTGTTATAATTAGGGGGACAAGTCAGCATTTCCTCGGCCAGTTTTCCGAATTGAGTCTCACCTATCTCAGCTATTCGATCAGCTACTTTACTAAGATTTTCAAAGCCCTGTTGATCATGCAACTAATGGACCAAATGGACTTTATCGAGTTCATAGTAATTAAGTTATCCCCCTGCTGTAGGATATCTCTCAAGAAGTGTAAGGGCCGTCAATTGCCGAGCTGCCGTCCATCCAATAACCTAAGAATTCTTATGTTATCGGATTCCCCATTACACTCGATTAATTTTGCTCGCGGAGACCCTCGTCACCGTAAGCGGCTCCACTAAGTCATTAAACTCGAATATGGCTTCGCTGAGATATCGAGACACAGTATATTAAAACTTTTTCAGTCTAGTTTCACTCCTTTGAGTAAAAATCAGTTTCTAGTTGTAAAAATAAAACTTAGGTGTCATTCTTATTAAAAGCCGGCAAATGTTTCCTACTGTTCGCTGCGGAGAAAGTCCCTATTGAATCGGAGCTTAAAACGCTCTCAGTAAATATTTCTTAGCTGTTTTTTTACGCATATTTTAATCTGTAAGATAATTTAACTGAAACGTGATTCTGTAAATAGTTTTATACGAACATCAGTTTTAATTAATTTCTGTATAAACGAAGATATAATTAAAAAAACTTTAATTACATATTTAATTTTAAAAATATATTTATATTATTTATATTTACGTATCACAGGAAGAGTATGAAAGTTTATATTCATAGCTTAATAGTATATTAAATAGTATATATATATTATATACTATATTATTGTAATATATAGTATATTACAATAATGACTCATCTCCACCTCATAACAAAAGATTCTATCCCCAGATGTCAAAAGTGTAACCAATCACTAACTATAAAACATATTTTGGAAGAATGCCCTTTTTACACGGCAAGATTAAAAGATCTCGGAATACCCCAGAATATATCAGCATCCCTGGGAAATCAAGAAGAGATCGTTACCAAAGTCATCAAGTTCCTGAATGATGAAAGACTTAAAAACACATATGACAGGCTTATAATTAATGATCCTTTGCATATCTTTTTATTTATTAATTTTTTTTATCTATTTATTTTTATTCTATTTTCTCTTATTATTTTTATTTTTTTTTTTTATTTTTTTTTTTTTTTTTTGTACCGACCATCCAAATAGTATTAAGTGATGTTATATAGTTGATCGGGCGCTTATGACCTGGATGTTTTGCGCCTAGACATCAAAACAAACAAACAAATATATTATAGCTATAAAAATATAGCTATAAAAATATAAATATTATACCAATAGTATATTATTGTAGCTAACGTCTTCGTCATTATCTTTGTTACCATCGTTATTCTCCGTTGTGTCATTTAATTTTGGATTTATAGCCCCGAAGAAATAGTGGGATAATAGATCTCCATTCCATTTTGGAACCACAGTCTATCCTCATGATTTCCGAACGGGGAAGTAATAAGGAATATCAGAGTGCATTTCATGGGACCTTTCCAAATAGATACATGCGGGAGGGGGAGGGCTTTCGGGAGCCAAAAAAAAGGATAAAATATTACCATGTCTTATGAAAAAAAATTATCTTTAAAAGTATTATTGTTCGTGTAATTAAATTCAATAGTACTTCAAGAATCACATAAACACTATACCATACAGGTAGGTAGTTTCTTTCTTTAGTAATTTACGTTAGATATACTCGTATATAAAAAAAAAAACTTTCGGGCTCAAGCACACAAAAATTAAATCCTGGATCCGTTAGTGCAAATAGATGTATGATAGCCATTTGGCCTGTCCCTTAAGATAATCATAACATCACGGCATTAATGATAGATCGAAATATTTTGAGGAGAAGTTGTTTAGGGGTGCGATAAGGACAGAAGTAGTAGATTTGGAGCCAACGTTAGACGTCCACTCAGGATTATCTTCAGAAGTCAACATTACCATCTGCTATTTCGTTTCAAAATGGTAATGTTACTATAACATCAGTGATGAATATGAATATGCATCAGAGGTGTGAAACGCCACTCACGACTCGACTTTTCTCTGAGACTACTAACCTGATTTTAATTTTTTTATTTTTGGTTCCAAAATTACCTAAGGATCATCCTCGGAACTCGGCATTACACACAGTAAACTTTTTTCAAAATGACATCGGATTTGATGTTTCATAGGCCCTCGTCTCGGCCAATCATGAAGATAAAGGAAAAATATAGTTACCTTCGCAATTTTAGACTTCCTCTAAATTCTTTATTTTTTAAATAATTCTTTCATGTTGACGTTTAATATTTCACCTACATTTATATGTCTCCTCTTGTCATTCATTTCAAATTATCAATAAACGTTGGTTTTGATATTTAAATAAAAAAATTAAAGTGGGTAATTGCAAATTTGATCTATTAATAATTGCAACTTAAAAAAAAATGAACAAAGAAAAAATACTACATTTAGGACTCAAAATATAAACAAGATAAGAAAAAATAGATTATCTTTTGTTATGCTTTGTAAAATGATTCCGAAAGACTTTTTATTGTTTGTTTGGATTATCTATTTAGAAATACTAAACCACTGTGTCATGATTTGCAAGCTTTTTCAGTAAATATTTATGTGGTTTTAAATGATTATACACTAAACAACCATTCGCAGTGTTTTTTTTAAAGGAATGTTTATTGTTTGACAACATAGTGTCATTTTTTCTTTTTTATATAATGACATTTTATTTATTTAATTTTTCTTTCACAACTTTACTCATAAGCCAAATCCTCTTTTTTTTTTTTTTTTGTATGTTTTATTACTATTCGAATACTTCGGGAATGCTTTGTCTACCTCTTTAGTGTATAAAATTCAATAAAAACACTAAAATAACTAAAAACATTCACAAGTTTCCCCATTTCATACATTATTTTTTATAGGTTCTGCATTGAACCAGTCACATCAATTCGAGTTTGAACAATACTTTATTTATTTTTACTACATAATAATGGTCTCATACTCTATGGACTGACGGTCCAATTAGTTTTAATCTTACAGATAATAATAATTATGTGGTGCGAGGAGCGCATCACACAACTTTCACAACACCTTTACCTTTACCATCTTACCTTGAGTATAAATGGGTATTTTCATATATAGTGTGTCATATACATATATAACACATTCATTTAAAACATTTTTTTTAGTCCGATGAGAATTCCGTGGCAAAAAAACGTTTGAGAACTGTTGGTATATAATATGAACTATATTATGTACCAACAGTTCTATATTATATTATAGTTCTATATCCTCACCTTGGTGAGGATCCTTCTTTATCATAGAGGATATTTTTATTTGATTAAAGATAGTTATATAGACGAATTTTGATTTTAATATGAATATACGAACAATTTAATATCATTAAATTTTAATATCATGGGTGATGAATATTCAGGAGGCAGTCTTTAAAAAAAAAAAAAATTAATTTTTCATTTATGCCAACGTTATATTACTGTACAACCATTATTATTGTAATATTAGTTAAGATTCATGTACCATCCATCACTATAGTTTATTATTTACCACTATCGGTCTTAAAATATTATATCTCTAATTGTATTTTATTGTATTTAATGACCCTGAAGATGACCCACATGTTTGGGTTGAAATGTTGTCATAAATAAAAAATTTTTATAAAAAATTAAAAATACTTTTTTTTAAAACTACTAGACTACATCCTGAATATTCATCACCCATGATATGTAGAACAGTCAACTAACTTCCTTCAATAAATTTTAATATAATTTTATAATTAATATAACAATACAATGGGGTAGAAAGTTTCATTTTATTTTCTTATATGCGATATAACTAAGATGCAAAATCCAATATATCTAAGAAACTGCTATATTTTCGCACTTTTTTCGATTTTCCCCCATTTTATCCATGAAGGAGCAAGTTTTCGACAAAAAACATCCTATACATTTTTAAACTAGACTAAATATACTACAATATAACACCAGAGCAGGCTCAGTAAAACAAATAGTTTACAAGATACAGTTTTTTAAATCTTAGGAAATTTTATTTTCCATTTAAATTATTTTTCATGTTTGATCATATGCAATTGTCCCACCCCTCACATCACTACAAATTTCATATAATTGTGTTCCTTGTAACTATATATTAAAAAGTATATAAGTGGCCGCACTGTCCCAAAATGGCGTCCAAACATGGCTGAATGACGACATTGACTTGAGTTTGTTTTTCGGTCAGTCACTGAGATTCAGCATTTGGTTTAATTCGTAATAATTGGTCTTTTATTAAATTTGGATAGTCAGAGTATAAATAAGCATAAAAAAATTTAAATAATAATTGGCCATGGCAATAAAAAATACCAGTGAAGTCAATTTTTTCAGAGCGTTCAAACTAAGGTTGAAAATCAAGCGTCATTTTTAATTAAACGGCCAACAATAAGGAAAAATACCCTAAAATAAAACATCTAAAGAATACATTTATCTTTCTAAATCACTGATTGATTTTTAATATATTTGAAACAGTTCTTTAGAAAATGCACTTAATCGGCGGAAAAAAACGGCACTGCCGTAGGCTGCTTCGAAACATGTCGAACGCACTAAATGACCTAGCTCATTCTAGGTCACTTATTTTATCAACTATTTATAGCTATTATTATTTTTAACCATTCCTATACCCATGTAACCAACTTCTTCAAAGTAATAACTTAAATAAATGTTTACTTCACTAAATCTTACAAGGCAGGTTATTGAAGACATAAACATGAAATTAGCTTAAAATTTTCAAGTTTCGAAAATTTCATTCACTTCATTTACTATTATGGTATGCACTTGATGAAAACGTTGGTTAATTTTTTTTTTTATTTCATTTTCGGTCTTCTGGTCGTGAAAAGTTATCTCCCCCTCTCCCACCAAACCTCCCCTCCTCCTTCAAAATGTTAAAATAAATAAAAATTTACTTCACTCAATCATGTAAGATGGGTTACTGAAGACAAGCGCTTTTGATCAAACAGGAAAAATAACTCGAAAATTTTCGAAAATTTGACAATCTGTGTGTCGTTAACTATTTGATTTACTGAGCCTGTCCTGGTGTTAAACTGTAGAATATTTAATCTAGTTAAAAACTGTAAAAAATGTTTTTTGTCGAAAACGTGCTCCTTCATGGTCAAAATAGGAAAAACCGAAAAAAAGGACGAAAACATAGTAGTTTTGGGGATATTCATAAGTGATCCCGAGGCGAGCCAAGATCGAAAACTTGGAATTCGCATCTCAGTTACATCCCATACAAGAAAAAAACAAAAAGAAACCTTCTACCCCCATTCGATGCAACTTAGATCCCCCTTTTCATGACAATGTTAATGGGCTATTTAGGCTACACGGGGTTTTTCTCGGACCAGGGGAGGGAGCGGAGAATTATCACGAGTTAAAATTCCCACCGTGTACCGGGATTTGAACTCGTAATATTTTTCCGTCTAAATTCGGTTATCGGGCAACGCGCTGTGCTGTTCACCACACGCATTAGGCCACTCGGCCACACCGCCGCCCATGCAATCTACACCTATACTATCGGAACCAACATGTTCCTCGCCAATGATATAACATATTATGCACGTTAGGGAGCAATGGTAAAGTCTCAATCCTGCTCCCATCTGACTAACCATTATTCTTTGTATAGTTAATCATGAGATCTTCCATAGATTATATTTAACCATTTTTATTACTAATTACAATGTTAAAGGGTCAGTTATATTAAATAAACAAAATTAAAAGCCAATTTGAGTTTTGAAAATTATGATCCACGGTGGATACAATCAATCACCTTGCTGATGGAAATAGTCGAAAAGCTACCACAGGAAAGCGATGGAAGATGCGTACGTTGTTACTGCATAGGATTGGATGTTAAGAACTTTGACGCTGCATAATTAAGATGCATCTTGGTGCAATGGGGCGTTCCTCCTTCCCTTAGTCAGTGACTTATTTAAGTACAGGACACTGACATGTGCAACTGAAGATGGTCCAGGAGATTTCAAGTGATAGGGGAGTACCGTTGAGTTCAGTGTTGGGACCCCTACAGCGAAACGCCATGATGATATTGTACACAAAAACTTAACCTTCCAAAGGATGGCGAAACAGTGGGTTTTGCCGATGACTTAGCAGTGGTAGTTGAAGCAATGTAAAAAGAATAAGAGATCCTAAAGGCTATCTAGAGTATTTAACTACTCTTCAACATGAGACACAGAGAGGTGGAAACAAGACTACCAATAGGTTTAAGCTAGACAATACAGCAGAGTGTCGAGTATACAAACTGGTAAATGAAAGCGTCGAACATGCATTTTTTTTATTCTGTATATGGATATACGCATAACGGCACAGGTCATTAAGAGTCTAAAAAGAAAGGAACAGGAAAGTCGACTCAGGATGTAGCCTAATAAAATGAGGCGGCTCATAGCAATTCTATCACTATAAAAAATAATGCCAACGGTAGTCCTGTGGATGATGGAGTAAAAGTGTAGGGAGGTGATTTTGGTGGTTAAGAATCCCACACGCGGATAGTTATCTGCGCGCACAGATCATTTTGTGAAACTTGGTTGTTTTGACTTGGGGCTCCTCAAAACGTATATTTCTCTTGCAAACTCTAAAATGAAACATTTCACGATCGCAATACTTTCCCTTGATATATATTGCATATATAAGTAAACAAAGGATCATGGAAATGTTTCTCGTGTTATTATTAGTTGAAAGAATATTGAGTGCTGAAAAAAAATTTTAAAATAAAAATCAACTTCCAGGATCATCCCGAATTCAAAAGATAAGTTTTGTCAGACCTTTTGTTTCTTCTTTTTGCTTGTTTTTTTTTTAACTGTCACTTGGAACTAGAAAAGTCAGTTCGAAATCCCTACTTTTCACCATTTCAAAAACGCTCGAATTTTATGTATTCAGATTTTTAGTTTTTTTGGATAGAAACTAAATGTGAGCACAGCGACAATGCTCTTCAAATGAGAAAAGTAATGTACAATAACTTGAATTCAATTTAACCTAAAGTTCCTACATAAAAGAGATTTTTTTCTTTTTAAACGAATCATAAACTTTATAAAGTAGTATGAGAAAAGGCGGTATTGAAATACATAATATTTTTTGGGAGTTTTTTATTTTTGATATTAAGAATATATTAATAGAGCATTTACCATAGACCATTGATATAATTTAAGCAATAATTTTAAAAAAAAAATGCCATCATATGATATATTTTATTACTGTAGATGTACAAAAAGTAAGCACTTACACCAACTTTGCAAAATAAACCGCTTTACTTCTAAAATCCTTGTAGAAGGAAGTTACACGACTGTTCTACATACCATGGGTGATAAATATTCAGGAGGCAGTCATTATAGAGTTTTTATTAGTGACGGCGTTTCAACCCAAACATGTGGGTAATCATGAAGGCGTGTTTCGAGCACTGAAGGTATTCAAGTGAATATATAATTAATGCATCCTGAATATCTATCACCCATAAAATTCTGGTATATATCTAGCAATCTGAAATTGTGTTTGAATTGTAATAATTTTTTTTATAGATATATTTAAAATTCAACATCGGTTTATTGTATTCATAATTTAACGATATATATATTTATTTTTTTTGGAAAACGGTAATGCACTATTTGTTTTGTATATTGGTCAGTTTGATGTATACTGAACACACAGCTTGCTTTGTGTGTAGTGTATAGTGTATCTGTTGATTGGTGCTAAACTCATTCAACCAATTTATATCTAAACGTAGGCTAATTGAGTAAATTGTTCCGAATGGAGTGGACACCCATTAGAATAAGTTGAATCGAGGGAAGGACGCAGTGGAAGAAAAATGAGAAGGAACAAAGGTAATGTTAATCGTAGTTTAGTTTTGTATTGCTTTATTAATAATATAAACATATATATATAATTTTATGTTCAATAAAATATTTTGATATTTAATTAGGCGGTAACTGTTTCACGTATCAATAATTCTATATAAATAGAAAGAGAGAGAGTGAGAGAGAAAATGAAATATATACCACCTTTTTAAAAATTAGGAGCCGCCTCATTCACTGTTTCCAGGTCATTGTCATTCTTCAATTACCTGTTTGAAATGTAAATGACTTAACAGTGATTTACAACTGAATGAACTGAATTAATCTTCAATATTTAATTACAAAAGTGTTATCGATATTAGATATTTAAATTACTTTCGTCATATCAAAATTACTTTATGTATTGACATTTAATTATAGAGAAACTATAAGCTTAGAAGAATAATAAAGTTTAGGTATAAAAAAAAAATCTCTCTTTCTTATTATAATGAAAATAAAGGAAAAAAATAGATAGATTAATACAATACGAAATATATGGAACTGACTTTGGCAGAACACGAGCTGCTGCTTTGTGTAGGTCCCGTCACAGGCGGATCTACGGAGGGGGGCTTTGAGACTCAAGCCTCCCCTCTCCTCCTCCCCCCCGCCAAAGAGGATAAAACAAGATAAAAGATGAATAGCGAATAATTGAGATATTTTGATTTATATCTTCAATAAAACTCGATATCATTTTGTTATCAACACTACTTTCCCCTTTTCTCCTCTCTATCAAGCCATCGCGTTAATATACAATTTTCAATATCAGCTCATTACAAAGAGGATAAAATGATGAACATTTTCCTCGAATACAATATGTAGGTACGATTTATAGTTTTTGAGATATTTCAAACCATATACAAAAACACTTCAATTAGTCGACTCCAGCCGACTTTATCCGAGCGTTAAAGAAATTTGACGGCTCAATCTAATTCATTCTCCATAAAAAATTTGCAAAATGCACCTAAAGAAGTTTTCACTTCAAAAAGTGGACAAATGTTACACCATTTTCCTGTTTTTTATCTATAGTCTATCTATCTATCCTGTTTTTATCTATAGCTCGTATAGCTCGAATAGTAAAGAACCGATGTTACATTCACGAATCTGACTGAATGAAAATGAAATATTTTCTTACTCGTATTTCATTTTGAATACCTCTAAACAGTTTGATGTTAGTTGAAACGTTGAGTAATCGATGAACTATTCGCAAGATGAAGACAGAAAAAAAAATCTGATATTTTTTAACACTTCTATTATTTTAACACTCCTTTGAGCTACTTCTAAACTATTGGAAAACACCATTTTGCAGTTCTTGCCTAGTTCTATGAATTCCGAAAATTTTTGAAACGGTAAAAACCGATCATATATTCATGATACGTATGAAGAAAAACGAATGAAAATTTGGACAATTTTTAACGCTCTTATTTCTTTGGGCCTGCTTCTAAAAGGTCGGGATTATGTTGGATCGCTGAATAATCGATAATCCCTTCTCGAAATAAAAGACGAAAAGCGTAGGAAAAAACAAAAAAAAGGGACACACCTTTCTACCGTCTTTTCTCGTATCTCAATTATGTGAAAATTGTAGGACCGATGATAAACTGACCATCCATTCACGAGATGTAACAGAACCAGCAAACAAAACTTATATATATGTATAATAACTTACATAAAATAACTTATATAGATATTTTTAACACTCCTATTTCATTTGGGTTACTGATAAATTGTCGGAAATATTGTTGGAATGCTGAAATCCCGATCATCTAATCATGAAATAAAAGATGAAAATCGAATAAAATAAGTGTGAAAATGTTTTTATATTTTCCCGTTTTTCCTATCCTTGAACAGTTAAAAATTTGCTGAAACGGTGAAAATTCGATCATCTATTTACTACAGAAAAGACAAGAAGCGAATTAAGTTTGGAAATGTGTTCTCCATCCAATTTCCTTTGGTCTCCTTCCACAGTCTGAAAGATGCTCGATAGGTGCAAACTTATTCACGAGGCAAAAGAAAAAAACGAATAAAAATTAGGAAACACTTTTATACCACTTTCCTATTTATACTTACCTATAAATCATGCGAAATTGTTGGTAGGATGAAAGGTAATCATTCATTTACGAGATAAAAGAGGGATAGCAATTGAAAATTCTTAACATTCATACATCATTTTCAGTGTTTTTCTACCTAAAAAGTCAGAAAATCGTTTTAGTGGTGATTTATCAGATCATCTATTTATGAGATGTGTACGGAAAAATTGATACTCCGCCCTCTTCTTCACCATATAAAATTATATAACAAACAATACATTATAGACTCTATATAAAGCAAGTAAAAAAAAAAACGTGATTTAAATAATTTCCTATAATTGACAAAACAAAACAAATTTAATTTATATTAGAGTACCAACCCAATTATGGGTCAAATTATGTAAGTAAAATGAAAAAAATAATTTTATTCTGGAACTACGGTCGACTAAAAATAATAATAGAGTTACAAATTTATGTGTCTTAGGCTGGCTTAGAATAATACAAAATACAAACTAATTAAATGTTGATTGTTATTGCAATTGCGCAGTAGATTAAAATTAAATAGCATAAGGATGCAAGTAACTTTACATGTTTGGACATATGCTCCTCAGGTGTGGGGTTCATGCAAAAAAACTCACTTATATACTATTCAAATCTTCCTATCTAAATTTTTCCCGTATATCACTCATTGTCCCTTCTACGTAAGCAATAAATCGCTTTATAAAGACCTAAAAATACCACCAGTGACTGACGTAATTAAGAAGTTTTACAAAAATTTTCACGACCCACTTATTGGACATCCTAATCCACTTGTACAAACATTACCAACAGATAAACTACAGCACAATCCAACAAGAAGACACAAACGCCTCTGGAGCAGGGATCTGCTACATTAAGATAGATTAAGATTCCATTACATTAAGATTCCATATTTTATGGAAAAAAATATTAAAAAATTATCTCTTAAAGTATTATTGCTCGTGTAATTACATTTAAAAGGACTTTAGGAATCGCATAAACACCATTTCATATAGGTAGTTAGTTTCTTTCTTTTTTTTCTAAAGTAATTATCGTTATTTTTATGAAAAAAAAAATCTTTCGGGCTGAAGCCCCCCAAAAATTAAATCCTGGATCCGCTAGTGGTGCGAAGCGCTGGGATCTCCTATAGTCCTGACTTTCCTTCCACGAGTGGGGAGAAAGGTTGGCTCGGAGTTCTCCTGAGTGAATGGATTCTGTAAATATTTTATAGTATGCATATGTTTTAGTTGTTATTTTGATTAGTTTAGTTCTTTTGTTTATATATATTTACTTTTCTTATTGTTATTTTCTGAATTATTTATTGTAAATAGAGTGTAATTGTACTCTCTGGACCCTATTATAAATGTCCTTAATTGTGACAGATTGTAATATTTCTGAATAAATAAATAAAACATATATATATATATATATATATATATATATATGTGTGTGTGTGTGTGTGTGTGTGTGTATATATAGTCATTAATTGTTTCATATATTATGTTATACCGTCTATAATTTTTACCTTCAGTTGCTACCGCTAAATATTTGAATAGTAGTATTGCTTTATTAAGGGCACTAATAACAGATTTATTGAGCCTATCAAATGATCAAATGATGAAAAGACCTATTTTTACTCAAAGTAAGGTTGTAAGTGAACGTAGGGTGGTGCGTGCACCGCACAACATTGAATTTTTTTTAAATTATCATAGCATTTATTTTTCTATTATAATCTAAATGTTAAGTATAAGTCAATTATAATACATGTAGTTTTAAAGAATTTTGTTTTGTTTTTCAGAAAACGATGACCAATGCCAAGAAAGGAGGAGCCTTCAAGAAAGAAAGACTGAATCAAAAACAAAGGGTATTGCGTTTTTATTTAATTAATTTTTTTTTTAATTTTAATGATTAATATATCAATACAGATGCATAGCTGTTTTATAAATACAAATAAATAAATTAAATTATTTAATTTAATATCTCAATCTCAATAATAATAAATAATAAATACGTATTAAAACAATACAAAATACTTTAAAACAAATGTATAATTAATACAATGATAATGTTAATAAAAATATATTTTTACAATATAATTTAAAATATCAATCCAAACGATTGACATTATAAAAGCTTTAGAGCATTTTAACCTTACTTCCCAAAAGACAAATCTTCTCCAAATAGTTATTGGGGAGGGAGGATTTATTTTTATTTATTTATATTGAGATCCCTCATTTAGCAAGTAATTCCATTTAGTTATATCAGCCACACCATGGATTAAAATTTAATAATGGATATTGGAAGTAAAGAGGAATGTATTTTTTTTTAATTGAAGGATTAAAAATTAAGAGTGAGGGCATGTTTGGAGAATGAGCACTGATTGAGATCCACGTAAATTTATGGAGGCAAGATTAGACCCAGAAGAAGATTTCGAATAATCTTTAATAGATATATTTCCAAGTTGGGTCTAGCGAGAGGAAAGGCGTTGTTGAGATGAGTAGTCATAGTTGCGAGAGATAGAGATAGATAGAAATGGAGATCCTAGAGATAGATAGAAATCGAGATCCTGTAGATGGATAGAGACATATAGAGTTGGAGATCCTAGAGATAGATAGAGATGGAGATCCTGGAGATAGATAGAGATAGAGCTAGTGATAGATAGAGATGGAGATAGATAGAGACATATAGAGATGGAGATCCTATAGATAGATAGAGATAGAGATAGATTTTTAGATTGAGATAGAGAGAGAACTTGTTCGGATTTCTTTATCATTTATACATTAACCTATAACAATGTTTGTGCCTATTCAAACCATCAACAGGTCCATTCTATAAAAGACCAAATCTGTACAGGAATTACATTACAATACATCGTATTGTAAAGTGGGTAATTGAATTTATAATATAATTTTAATTTATTCAATAACCTGTTAATTAATTAATATTATTTTAATTTACACGAAACCTCAGCACATTTCTGCCAATTCAGACCCTCAACATGATATAATTCATTATTAATTGAATTGAGTTAACATATATTAAAATCGTTTAATCTTAATTAAGTCATATACATAGTTGTAAAATATTTTTTAGAATTATACCTTAACTGGTTATTTCTCATAATTACATTTAGAAAAAAACAATTATAATATTTAATATTTATGGGAAGTCAAGTCATCTGTATTCTTTATTATTCAATTCAAGTATTATTTATTCAGTATCATTAAGAATTTTCAAAAACTTATCATTATAGAGGGTATCATTGTGGAGGGCTCTATATAGTACACGAAATGGTACAAACCCGACCTACGTAAAAAAATTACAACCAAAAAAATAAAATAAAAATGATTGAGTTTTTCTTAATTTTGTGCTTAAAATTGAATGGAATTCAAAAGTTATTAGTATAGTTAATAATTTCTACTTTTACACCATTCGATGAAAATAAATTTTTCCATGGAAACTAAATGGAAATATAAATTTTATTCTCATCTTGACAAATTAAAATAGTGATAAGGATTTTTGTATTTTATAATTTTTATAAATTTATATTCATTATTAAAGCGATATTCTAAATTCCATTAATTTATTTAAAATTAATTTCTAGTTAAAGAAGAATGTTAAGTAGTGCATACACCACTATATTTTTAAATTTTATTTTACGATGTACATGTATTACAAATATATTAAGAAGTAATTACAATATGATTTAATAAAAATAAAATTATTTTAAATGAAATGAAAATATAATCGAATTACTGCAAATTCTCCGTCTAGAAATTATAATTTCCGAAGAAAATGGGATGTATTCCTAAAAGAATGAATGGTAGTGGGGATGTAAATGAATCAAAAAATATATATCTTCGCAGGGGTACCCATCCCCTCCTTTCTTTATTAGGCTAATCTAATTGCTATAGCTTGATTTTTAATTCAATACTTACCTGCTAAAACAAATTCACCCCTGTTTTCGTACAGAAATTTCCAGTCAATGTTATTTATTGATTAAAAGTTGCATTTATAAATTTAACATAAAACTTTTTTTGACATTTATCGTATAATATTATTTTTCCGCAAAAATATCATATATATCAATACTGATTAAGCCGGCTTGGATTACCATCTCTGTCACCTATTAAGGGGATTAAAGTATATAATATGTAAATTTGTGATAATATTGTACTATTTTTTTTTATAAATATGAGCATATCACTTTTTTTTATTTATTATAATTTATTTTATATTCAAATTTGACTATTTCTTTTTAGCTCATATACTTCATAGCTTTATTACTCAGTGAAAAATCATAATTTATTTATTTTTAGTAAATTCGTGACCTGGACCCATAGATACCCATCCCCACCAAGGCCGATGGCGCATAAACCTTCCCCTACACCTCCCAAGATATTTTTTTCCTCTCTTCTTCTTAAAACAGTGCAAACGAAAGCAGAATTTAAATATTCATAGTACTTACCTACTTACCTACTTCATAGTACTACCTACGATGGCTTCTACATACCGGGGTGGGTCTTAGCCTTCTCTAAAACTTCCGCAATTCAGCTCCGGTCCCTCGAGGCCGCCTTCCAGTTCTGTTGGTGAAATATCGTCCTCGAGTCTGCGGCCACACCGTCGATCCATCTCAACCTGGGTCTTCCTCTTCCCCTTACTCCCTCTATAACTTCTCTGGGTATTCTCTCTTCAGCCATGCGTGCCACATGTCCTGCCTAACTGAACCTTTCCACCTTGATGAGCTGTATTTACCAATCATCAGTCCAGCATTATCTCTTTGAGGTTTCATGTTAATTAAGTTTAGGAGAAGCAGGCTATCGGCCTACTGCCCTTGACTCAGGTGGAGCGACTGGCTCCTCAGAGCTCACTGACTCGCTCCCCCGTTCGGGGATGCTACCTAAGGGAGGTTGCCCTACGGTGAGTACTGTTATTTACCTTAGTGTATAATGTTGGAGTAAGTGTAGTGTGCTGTAATCTATGTACTGTATGAGTGTCAGTGTACTGTACCTCCTACCTGGAGGTCCAATGGCTCTCTACGGTACTTAGACCGGGAGATGGGGCTGCCATCGCTCCATGCCGGAAAAATTCCCCTCTTATTCTTAAAAACAGTGCAAACGAAAGCAGAATTTAAATATTCATATATAATTACACATACTGCTGTCTGTTCCATGCTTCCACTTATCTTTTGATTTGAAACTTTTCATTTTGAAAATTCATAACGTCGTCGAAATATGCCCCCCTCAAAAATTGAATACCCCGTCAAAAAGTGCCCTCCTGATAAATTTTTATGGCTCAACTTGCGCCATTGAACCCACTTCTGAGCACCCCTGCTAGGACCACTTCTGTGTTTGACAAGTCCTTCTTAACAAGAGCTTTCTAATACCGAAACACTCTCCGCCTTAAGTCATGCACTAACATTTCCTCATTCAAATCCCTACTATACAACAACCTTTTCCTCATCCAATCAGAAAAATTATTATAATTTATTATAATATTATTATAAATTATAAATTATTATAATATTATATATATATATATATATATATATATATATAACTTTTTTCTATAGTATATACTTATATTATTATTTTATATATACAAATATTATAATAGCAACTTCCACTTATATTGTTTAAAAATAAAAAGAGGAATTTGAAGAGAGAAACGTTTCGGTTTGGGGTCTTTGGACAGAAACTAGAGAAGAGATTACGCTTTCAACTGTTCATTTTTTTTTGGAAAATCTCGATGTGTAAAGAAGCTATCTGCAGAATATGGCGGAACTTATTATATTGGACTAACAACTTCACCTGTATTACTTCTGGCCATTTCGTTTTTTACTCTATGGACAGAAGTGATAAGGAAGAGAATGAGGAGAAAATCATAAAAATTAATGAGTAAATTAATTGTTCGGTACTTTGGATGATAGACACGTGAAACTTTATCTTTTTTGTTCTCTCTTATTAAATATTATTGATTAAGAATGATCTGTTACCATGTGTCATTTAGCAACTCAACAGAGTTAAGTAGCCGTACGATTTTTTATACTTTTCCTCTCTTAGCATTGCTACAATAGATTTTCCCCTATGCCACTGGTGTGGTGTTCCGGAAACTGCTGAGCACCGCTTATGAGATAATAAAGGCCAACGTGATCACAAAGGATGATTTCCCTCGCTAGTAAGCATGGACAATTGTACAAGTGGAGGATAAATTATTTTAACCTCTTTCATTGAAAAGGAGTAGAACAGCGAATCGGAAGACTGAAGAATTGTAATAAGAAACAGAAGAAGTGGCATGAGATACTATTTCCTAAAACCTTTTGACGAGAGGCAGATTAGGTCGGAAATAAATAAATAATAAATATCTCTAAAACGACTTTGTCCTTGAATAATAAAGCATTTTTACTTCCCTACCTATACTAGGTAAGGAAAGTATTGTGATCGGGTCAAATTTCCGACATGCGGTTTTCGACGGATCTATACGTTTCAGAGCCATCTGAGTTCGAAAAACTCATTTTTAGCCATTGGTGTGTCTGTCTGTGCCAAGATTTTCTCGGGAACTAGTCGACCGATTTTGTTGCTTCTTTTTTCATTTTGTAGGGTTTTGACTACTGATGCCTGTGACACAAATTTGGTGCTCCATGCGCAATAGCGGGTGTGCAATAAATTAAAAACATATTTTTCTCAAGACTGTAACGCGAAAAAGGCTCTAACGATTTTGATGAAACATTTCTATAATGTTCTAATAATTGTCCTTTCAATTTTCGTACATGGACTAAATTCCCGAGAATATTCAGGAAAAAAAGTTATAAAAAAAAAAATGTTTTGGGACCTAACTCGGTAAGTATATATTATATGGTAAAATTTATAATAAAACTTTTGAAAGATAATTACATTATCAACAAAACAAAAAAAAAAAAAAACATCATCGGAATTGAACCAGTATTAGCGATGATACAGCTTATTCTAGTTTCTACACATGTTTTAATTTATTATTTTCCTACCTATGATAGGTAAGGAAAGTATTGCGATCGGGTCAAATTTCCGATGCGGTTTTCGACGGATCTATACGTTGCAGAACCCCCTGAATTCGAAAAACACATTTGTAGTCATTGGTCTGTCTGTATCAAGATTTTCTCGGGAACTAGAGAACCGATTTCGTTGCTTCTTTTTTTATTTTGTAGGGTTTTGACTACTGATCCCTGTGACAAATTGATTGCTCCATCAGCAATAGCTGGTGCACAATAAATTAAGACCGTTGAAAGGTAATGAAATTCCCTAAAAAACTATATAAAAAACTTTCATTCCGGAAAACTATTAACGAAGTTATAGCTATTCAATTTCAAATTTAAGATTACAGGTTCATATCGTGGTGTCAGAAAGAGTTGAATGAGAGAAAAAAGATAGCTAAGTGTAAGTAAGAAAATCTGTTGCCCGCATCAGACAAGCTTCACAATATCCGCTACTTGTAATAGAAATTATTGTTTAATAAAATTAAGCTATGGCAAATAGTTTTTTATATATTAGAGTGTATTGAAATGTTTACACTGGTCTACCTTAAGCCGGTTTACATTGCTTTAGTTTATCAAATAGTTCGTATTCAAATCTTTTCTTTGATCAATTTTCAGGAAAATAAATCTAATTCAATTTTTTTTTCTTGATGGATATATGTAAAAATATAAATACTTTTCTGAAATAGGTTGGAAAGTCATGTGAGTGGAAACACCAGATTTATTTTAATTCAAAAACTCGCTCTTGTAAATGCACTTCTAAAAAGTTAAATCCTTTATGTCACTTTAGTTTTTTGTAGGAATATTCGTTAAGAAGCGATGAGAAAGGAGAATAGGTTGCATGAGATCCTGTAAAGTGCATAAATGTTTCCGTTTTAACTACATCAAGGATGTAATAGTAATTATACTCATCAAATGCGGCTCTTCTCCTTTGTGTTTTTAGACTGACCAGTGGAACAATGTACAATAAATCAAATTGAAAAATATATAATATAATTTTTTTTTTTTTTTTTATTTGTTTATTTAGAAATATTACATTCTGTCACATCAAGGACATTTATAATAGTGATCAGAGAAAGCACACTCACACTCTATTTACAATAAAAAAAAAAAAATAAATAAATAAATAATACAGAAACTTAATAATAATAAATACAATAAAATTAAATAAAAATAAATACAATAAAATAAAATAAATGTATATAAACAAAAGAACTAACCTAATCATACACACTCGGGCTTGAGTGGAGGATCTGGCCATTGCCAAAACTCCAATAGATGCTTATTTACAAAAGGTCTCTGGGCCACTGCCGCTTCAACCTTCGAGGAGGATTGTAAGGATGGGTGGTGCTGGATAGAGATTGTGCAAGGGGATTTGGATGATAGGTAAGGTTTTGGTGAAATTTGGAGAATTTTTCTGGAATAAGGTCTAGGACAAATGGGATATTAAGGTCATGGTGTAGGATTTTGTTATTTACATAGAACGGAGCATCAACTATTGTTCGAAGGACTTTAGATTGAAAGGATTGAATACGTTTGATGTTAGAAGCTTTTGCTGTCCCCCACAGTTCAAGTCCGTATGTCCATATAGGTTTCAGTATTGTCTTGTAGATAAGTAATTTGTTTTCAATAGAAAGTTTGGATTTTCTGTTTAGTAGTCTGTATAGCTGGCCGTATCGTCGGTTGAGTTCTTGTCTTTTGAGTCTAGTATGTGGGTTCCACGTTAGTCTTCGGTCTAAATGAAAGCCAAGATACCGGACTGTGTCTGAGTAAGGAAGCTGGATGGAATTAAAGTGTACTGGTGGACAGGAACTGCGTCGGAGTGTAAAGGTAATATGTTGGCATTTAGATTCATTAACTTTAATGCGCCAGTTATTACACCAGTGCTCAATCAAGGTGAGGTGGTTTTGGAGATTTAAGGATGCTATGTTGGGATCAGAGTTGGATGATAAGATTGCGGTGTCGTCAGCGAATGTTGCAAGAAAAGTATCGGGATGAACAGGGATGTCAGCAGTAAAGAGGATGTAAAGCACGGGACCCAAGACGCTGCCTTGGGGAACACCGGCTTTAACGGAGTAGATATTGGAAAATTCTGTTCCACAGCGAACTCGGAAGGAGCGGTCAGAGAGGTAGGATCGGAGGACTAGGTACAAGGACTGAGGTAAATGGATTTTAAGCTTGAAGAGCAGTCCGGAGTGCCATACCCGGTCAAATGCCTGTGCAATGTCCAGAAATGCACCCGAACAGTATTCCTTGTTTTCTAGGGCTGAGGAAATATGATCAACAACTCGGAGTCCTTGTTGAACAGTGGAATGTTGGGAGCGAAAACCAAACTGATGGGAAGGAATATTTTGGGATTCTATAATGGGTAGGATTCGTTTCAAAAGGATCTTTTCAAAAATTTTTGAAAGGATTGGGAGTAGGCTAATTGGTCTATAGGATGTTGAGATATTGGGAGGTTTGCCTGGTTTTTGGAAAAGGATAATAGTGGAGTGTTTCCATAGCAGAGGAAAGTGGGTGGTGCGTAGGATACAGTTGTAGATATATGTAAGGAATATGACTGCTTTGGATGGAAGTTGTCGAAGGATTTGAGGGGTAAGGAGATCATGTCCAGGAGCTTTACGGGGGATTAATTTTTTTAATTGAAATTTCACTTCGGAAGGATGAATAGCTTTTGGGGGCAAGGAAAGTGGGATTGGTGATGTAAGGAATTCTTCTACTGTTACGGTGTGGGCAGGATGGGATTCCGGATGTGAAATAAATGTATTGGATAGGTGAATGGCGAACTCCTCAGCCTTATCTTCGTCAGATGCTGCCCAGGAGCCATCATCTCGTCGGAGGGGATGGGAAATGCGGTGAGGATTTAAGATTTTGGTAGTGGTTTTCCAAAGGGAATTGTCGCGAGAAGAAAGGGAGGATAGGTAGGAGTTGAAGGAATGTGATCTGAAGGTGGCTAATTCCAGTTTTAATTTTTTGCAGTAATAATTATAGGAGCAGCGGTCGGTAGGATGTCGGGTACGTTGCCACAATAATCTGGCACGGCGTTTGGTTTGGATTAGGTCAAGGAGGTGTTGGGGTAGAATGGTCTTTTTAGGAATTCTGGAGGAGTCTTTTGGGAAGGAAGCAGTCCAGGCGGCTTGTTGGATTGTGGTAGTAAAGGAATTTACGGCACTATCAAGGTCATCGGGAGTTTTGAGGGATATGTTAAGATCAATTTTATCGGAGATGATTTGGCGGAAAAGGTCCCAGTTAACTGGGCCCCTAATAAATGACGGTGGAGAAGGTTTGGGAACGGGTTCAAGTGAAACATTAAGGATTAGAGGACTATGGTCAGAGGAAAGTTCATTTAGACGTGTAATGGAACAATTGAGGGGACTTAAGCCGCTGTGGATAAAGAAATCAAGAAGATCAGGATTACGGTTGGGATCTGTAGGCCAGTAGGTAGGAGAGTTGGGGGAAAGGAGGTGAAAATGTTGGGAATTGAGTGCAGACAGCAGGGTTCGGCCACGAGTATTCGTGGTTCTGGAACCCCATTGTTGATGTTTGGCATTTAGGTCTGCACCCAAGATGAAGTGATGTCCTAAGGAGTCGAGGAGAGAACGGAATTGGGCATTGGATATGGATCGGTTAGGAGGGCAATACGCTGATGCAAGGGTAACCGGAAAGGAAAAGGTTTTTATCACGATAGCGGTGGACTGTAGGAAATCATGTGTAGGTAACGGGAGTAGGTGATGGGAGAGGGATTGGTGTACAATGACAGCAGTACCGGCATGTGCTTTTCCGTCAGGGTGGTCAGTACGATATGTCAGGTATTGTGGTATTTTGAAGTGCTGTTTAGTGGTTAGTCGAGTTTCAGTAATTAGTGCCACGTCAATATTTTTGTCAAGTAATAATGTAGTTAGTTCGTTTGTGTGATTTCTAACACCATTCGCATTCCAAAGGAGAATGGATAAAGGTTTATTGGAAGTCATTTAAGGATTTTTCGCGGGAGGGATAAAATGTGATACAAGATTGGTGAGAAGAGATATCAAAGGAGTAACAAGGGATCTGAATTCGGAGAGGAAAGATGTAAGTAAACTGGTGAGATCTGTGGTATTTGAGGGAGGAGGAATGCGGGGAATTTGGTGTTGATAAAACTGTTGATTAGGTGAAGTTTGATTAGGATGTTGAGGGTGGGGTTGAGAATTTTGAGGTATGTGTTGTTGTTGCGGCAGGGTCTCACAATAAGTAACATCATTCTTACCTCCTAATAAGTGTGCAAAAGACACCGTTGGGTCAATTTTTTTTGAAGGTCCTCTTCTTGATGCGTTAGGTTCTCTTCTTGATGCCTCTGCTTCTTCTTGGGTCCGGGATTTTTGATATCTTGATTTAATATTCTTGTAGATCTGACAGCCTTTGTAGTTCGCTGGATGTCCTTCAAGGCACAATGCACAAACTGCAGGATCCCGTTTCGGTTTTGTGCACTCCCCGGATTTGTGCTGCTCTCCACATTTCACACAGCGCGGCAGATGATGGCAGTAAGTCCTGGTATGGCCATATGCCTGGCAATTGTGACACTGTACGATTTCCCTCTTAGGATATGGCTTCTCTACTATAACACTTGTGTAGTATATTCTTCTTATTTCGTATATTTTTTCGATCCCTTGATTTGGCTCCAAATCTACGAAAAATAAGGGTAGAGGAACTTTTACTCCTGGCTGTTCTTTACTCTCCTTCTGTACATTTGTAATCTGGCGCACTATGAAACCTGAAGTTTTCAATTCTTCTTCTATTGCTTCGGTTGGTGTTGAGGGGTGTAGATTTCTTATGACTACCCTCAAAGCTCGATCTTGCCGTAATTGGTACGTATGAAAATCCGCGTTGGTTTCCGTTAGATACTTCACAATTTTTCTGTAGGTTTCAGCTGTATCTGGTGATATCTTCGTGTCCTTTGTTCTGCTTAGACATGAATAGCTTCCAGAGCCTGTTATTTTGTTCAGTTGTGAGCATAGTAACTGAAAATTGCTTATGTTTTTAACGAATATGGGTGGAGGTCGGGGATCTCTTGGTATTGAAGCGGATTCCATCACTTCTTTATCATTCTGAAGCACCTGATAGGGGTTAGGGGTGAAAAACGGAGATTGTTCGGTTATCTCTTGTGAAGATGTACCTGGTTGATGCTGAAGTTCTTCAATTGTTGGTTTTGATGATGTTCCTGGCTGGGTTTCATTTTCTCTGGAGCTAATAGGCGTTACTGCAGGTGTTTGACGACATTGACGAGGCTTTTGTTTGACAGGCGAAGAACAAGGTGTTGAGCCTAACGGCCGAATTCTCTTGATAGAAGCTCTACTAGACATGGCCTGATTGTGATATCGCATATAAGGGAAAAAAAAAATGAAAAAAAAAAAATAAAATAAAATAAAATAAAAATAACCCTATAATTTATAACAAACAATAAATATCAATTGTTATTATGTATTCTTGACTTGTTTTGAATAAATAATCTCAAAGATTTCACTGCAAAATAAGTAAATTCTGAGAGACGATGTAGAAACACGTCCTTTCGCATCAGCTGATCCACTGCCACTCATATATAATATAATTGAATTAATTTGTTTTATCTGTTCCAGATGTCGATGAACAGACGAAAACATTTAAAAGAAGATGGATCATGCTCTTGTTATTCTGTCTTTCTTCAGCTCTCAACGCCTTCCATTGGATACAATATTCCTCTGTTGCAAATGTTGTAATGAGATATTACGACGTTTCTGCGATATACGTCAACTGGTCATCCATGATTTTTATGGCTGTCTATGTTCCTTTAGTATTCCCTGCAACATGGCTCCTGGAGAAGAAGGTACTAACATAACCTTGATCGCTGAAATATAATATAACTATAATAAAACTGCTGGTGGCTCTCAGTGGGGGGGAGAGACTTTCGGGTCACTGTGAGTGATCTAAGCTAAATATAATACGTAAACAAAGTATTATTTTGTAATATACAATGCGTATACAGCTACTAAATATTACTACACCTTACGAAAAAAATATAAAAAATTATCTGTATTAAAATTATCTGTAAATATTAATCTGTTCGCCGTCCAAACCCAGTCCCTTCAGATCAGCTTTAATGCAATCTTCCCACCTTCGCTTCGGTCTACCCCTCGGACGCTTACCATTCGGCACAGCAAATATTAACCTTTTAGAAATTCTCTCGTTACTATGTCCAACAACTTTACAAGCCCATTTGATTCGCCGTGATGAAATTATCTCAATTATATTACTCGGATACAGTTCACGCAATTCGGCGTTGTGTAACCGTCTGAACTCTCCGGTTAACAAAAAAAAATTATCTCTAAAAGTGTTATTGTTTTTGTAGTTACATTTTATTTTTATTTTTTTAATTGGGCTTCAAGCATCAGTTAAACAACATCTAGTTTCTTTCTTTTTCTTCTAAAGTAATAGTCGTCTTATATATATAGTTTTCGGACTGAAGCCCTCCCTCAAATTAAACCCTAGATCCGTTACTCAATATAACTGTAATATAATATGACCTTGAACGGCTCAAATTTAGAAGAAACTTTCAGGAATAAGTAATAATTAAATTGAAGCGACCGATGATTAATTGTAATCATTAATTAAGTCATTTAAATTTTCAATCGATTATGATCATAAAGAAGTTAAACAAAAATAAGCAACTTTTATCAGTTTGTTTTTCACTGAATAATGAAAACAGGAAAACACACGGCTTGAGACACATTAGGAATATTCCTGTCACAGAATAAATGAAATTCGTTCAGTATTGTAAACAAAAAGTTATATAATGTAAAATACGTCTCAAAATATCACAAATTAAAGCAAAAATTATAAACTAAAACAATTAAAAACCTTATATTTATTTTATTTTTTTACATTGACTTGGATTCACTAGCAGATCCAGGATTTTATTTTGGGGGGGCTTCAGCCCGAAAGATTTTTTTTCATATACATATAACGATAAATAATTTGAAAAAAAAAGAAATAAATTAACTACCAATATGAAATGGTGTTTAAGTGGTTCTTCAAGTCCTATTAAATGTAATTAAACGAACAAGAATACTTTAAGAGATAGTTTTTAATATTTTTTTCTGTAAAACATGGTTATATTTTACCATTTTGGGGGGCTTCAGCCCGAAAGCCCCCTCCCCGTAGATCCGCCTGTGCTTTGATTTATTGAAGTAAATTAACTTTTAAAATACACTTTTTATCTATAAAAAAAATATGTAAAATAAATATTTAGTAAGAATATAACAACAGCTTATTTATTTTACCCAAATCAATATATTTTTTTTATACATAAAAAGTGTATTTTATCAATCAATTTATGATAATACATCCCAAGTCACTTTAGAAAAGAAACAAAAGCTTTGTAACACTTATTTACAGGTAATTATTTTTTTTAAATTACTGATACTCTCAGAAGTATTTTACTTTACGTATTGTTTTACAAAACCAGATTACAAATTACAAATTCCGATTATTCTACAACAGCCCTTAACTTAACGGGAACTGAAAAGGGGGGGGAGTTAAAAATTCCTGCCCAAAGTGCCAGCTACTGTAAATCGGAGCCTGGTTAAAACAAAAGTAAATATTATAATTTTAAGCTCCATAATAAATTGAAACCTGATTTTCAAGCTTTTTTGGCGCTTAATTACTTTTTTCAAAAAAACGTCGTCGATATATTTTTAAACTTCCATCTCAATCATTCAAGCTTCTAACTATTTATAGGGTCTTCGTATAGCAATGATTATCGGAGTCTTGATGTCTGCGCTAGGATCCTGGATGAAATTACTTAGCTTGGACAGAGACAAGTTTCTGGTTGGATTCCTAGCCCAGTTTATCATCGGTTCAGCGCAAATGTTTACCCTCAGTCTTCCTGCTAGGTTAGCTGGTCTCTGGTTCGACTCTTCCCAAGTATCTACTGCTTGTGCGATTGGCGTCTCTAGTAATCAGGTTTGTACTTTAAAAATAATATAGTTATTATGAATCTCTATGTAATATCATAACCGACGAAAGGTTTTTTTTTTTTTTTTTTTTTTTTTTTTTTTTTTTTTTTTTTTTTTTTTATCATTTGTCAAAGACTAACCTACTATTAATTACATGCTATTTATTACGGAAGAAAAATATGATTGATTAGGAATGTAAATATCGGAGGGAAAGGGATAATCGATACATATCTTATCAGTGACGGATTTAGGAATTTTCTCAGAGGGGAACGCACATGTATACCAGATGCTTCCCCCACCTCTACCCGCTCCCCCACCACTACCCATCTCTCCCCCCCCCCCATCCTTAGGTGAGTTTAGCTGCTTAAAAGTCCTCTTTAAATGGTTTTAACAAAAGCAAACTCTTCTTATATTTAAAGTAAAATTTGTCTAGTTTATAGGGAAGCAATCGTTAATTACTTAAATTAAATAATTTTTGTTGTTATCACTTCCTATTCAACAAAACTCGTAGCTTACATGAAAAATCACTAAACTTTAATTCCCTACTTTTCTGGTTAAAATCGAAACATTGTTTATATAAACTTTTTAGTATTTATTGAGTTCGGCTATCACTCCTTTAAATATTTCCCTCTAGTTACATTAGGAAATTCGTGTAAGAGAATGAATTTTTCCTACATATTTCTTTTCCTTAAATAGGTATTTTTGTCACTTTTTCAGATTTTCCCCCATCCTTGGGAAGGGCGCGCCCCCTGGCAGAATTCGCTAGTGCTGGTCACGATAATGATTTTTTTTTATATTTCATTAGGGTATTCATCGTCTATTAGGATGAATTTTCTCTATGTTTCCCTTTTCTTTAAATAGCTGTTTTTTTTTTTATTTGTTTCCAGTTTCCAGGGGGGGGGCGCTCCCCCCACGTCAATTAAGCAGCTTAAACATTAAAAAAATAAATAAATGGAACAAAATCAATCGGACACCAAATACCACATCACGCAGCCAATTTGACAACAATGTAATTCATATAAACTATGGGCCGATTTTCAGCAGAAAAGTACAAAATCCAGGCTTTGTGTTTTTTTAACCAAGTCATGCTTTTTGTTGAAAGCGATAACTAATGAAATATTTAATTTAAGTTATTAACGATTCCTTCACTGTAAACTAGACAAAATTTACTTTAAATGAAGATAGAGTTTGTCATAGTTAAAACCATTTAAAGATGAATTTTGAGCGGCTAAACTAGGCTAAATTATGTTTTTAAAAATATCATAAATTATTCGCAATTTTTTTTATCTAACTATACTACAGATACCCCACTTTGAGAAAAACTTTCTCATTTAATTAGCTTGAAGTTCATATCAATTAATTGGAAGTTTTGTTAGGTAAAAACATGATATTCACTTCAAGTTGTGAACTTCTTATTTATTTTAAAACATTCTTAATTGATTTTTCAAATATTTTTCAGGTAAATTGGTTATGAACTCCGTTTTTCACCCAGATATCTGTTATAGGAATTGATCCGTGTTTAAAAGTGACAAAATAAATGTTCATAGTACTAAAATTTACGTTTAAAATTTTAAAAAACTGCTGATAACATCAATTATTTTCATGAAAACATAGATATTTGGATCAAGAACATTTATTTTGTCACTTATAAATACTGATCAACTACCACTATAGAGATCTGAGTAAAAAACACAGTTTCATAACCATTAACCTGAAACATAATTGTAAAGTCATTATTTTTAACATGTGCCATTGACCTTGGGGGAGGGGAGGGGATGGGCATCCCTGGTTATTACTTCCAATTCAACAAAAATCATGATTAACATAAAAAAAAATACCTTTCCTACTTTTTTATTGAAAATTGGCGCATATTTAACATGGACTGTTTTGTAGCACGTGAGGTGTACGGTCACCCCTTTAAATATTTCCCTCTTCTTACAGGACACCCTTTATACCAAAAAAAAAAAACTATTTAGATGAACTGCCGATGCTGTTCATCTTTGCGAAGAAAATAAATAATCACGTAAAAATGGAGGGGTGTATGAATTAATTCTAGTATATGTTGCTATAAATTATTATCTCTGAATATAAATAAAAATTTAAACAATAGGGACATTTAGGTAGTATTAAAATACTCACACACCTACTTCTAGACCTTAGCTTAGGAAGCTAGTCCAATTTTCCTATTATCCAAATCGATATTAGTTTAAATATTTTATTCATTCGTGTAGATCGCTTTATAGTTTTGTTTTTTTACTTCAAATTATTGGGAGTGAGGGGAGGGAGATAAATGATATTCTCGCCCCCACAATATTTTCACCCGAAGTTGATATTGAAAAGGCAGTGCAGTACCGGCTTTAGACATTTTGTCTTACCAGGCAATGACATAATTTCTCCCAAAAACATTAAATTTATTTCTTAAGCTGTTGGAGTATATTGGAGAAGAGAATATCGGTCCTCGATAGTTAAATTTTGATATCGATATCGATATATATATATATATATATATATATATATATATATATATATATATATATATATATATATATATATATTTAAACATCGATTTTTCTATATTATATCAACATCGTGGTTAACTTGATTTAATTATATTATTTTAGATAAATTTAATTGTTTGGTAGCTATTTTTTTCTTTTCTTTTTTTCACAGCTTGGAATTGCACTAAGTTTTCTTATTCCTCCTATAGTTGTCAGAGATTCAGAGGATTATACTCAGATAAGAAGTGACTTGCAGTATCTTTTTATTATGATGGCAGTGCCAACAACACTACTTCTGATTTTGGTATACTTCTGTAAGTTTTTTTCTTTTTCTGGTTTGTAAATATTTAACTGAATATTTCAATATTCGGAATTTCAAAGTGATTTCCTCATCACCATTTATTTGACTTTCACTGTATGAATACCAATTTCTAATTGGTAATTGGTTGACTGTCGTGGATAATGAAGAGAAGAATAGTTGGGGTGTTCAGTCAAAAAGGAAGGCAAAAATAAATTATAATATTTATTTTTTACATATGCCGACGTTTCGACCTGAAGTTCAGGCCTTCATCAGGGCTAAGAAAATAACCAGATAACAAGGTATGAGAAACATAAGTAATGATGGTAAAAAAGATAATAAAAAATATTATTAGAAAAATAAAATAGATAAATATAAAGTAAAATGAAATTGTTAGAATAATGACTAAGAACTAAGAGATAAATAATAAAAAAAGAAAAAACTGTTACATAGTGTGGAATGATGAAGTAGGCATAATCAAAAAGGGGTGACAAAAGTGTTACAATGGGAATCTTAGAATAAAATGTAAAACATAAAAAATAAATATAAAGTTATATAAGAAATGAAAATAAATAGTAAAATTAAAACATTGAGAATGGAGTAGTTAGATAGAAAATTGAGATATTGTAAAGTCTATCAAGATGTACAGACAATGTATAATATAATAAAGAGTTAAAAGCAGAGAAAAGGAATGAAAGGAAGGAGGGAAGAAATTGAGAAAGCTGAAATAAGAAATAAATAAAAGAAGTACTACCTTTCTCCTTAAGTGTCGAAGGGAGAATAAAAGTCGTTACAAGGGAGGGGGAGAGAGAAGAGATGTGTCTACACACATCTTTTTTTTTTTTTTTTTTTTTTTTTTTTTTTATTATCTTTTTTACCATCATTACTTATGTTTCTCATACCTTGTTATCTGGTTATTTTCTTAGCCCTGATGAAGGCCTGAACTTCAGGTCGAAACGTCGGCATATGTAAAAAATAAATATTATAATTTATTTTTGCCTTCCTTTTTGACTGAACACTCCAACTATTCTTCTCTTCAGAATACAAATTTCAATTTATATAAAATTTTAAATAGTGAAACATTAAAAAATTATTAAAAAACGTTAATTTGCTGTATTTCATTTAAATTCGCCTTTCACAAATCAATGTTTATATTTTGTATTTATATTTATATAAATATTAATACATGTTTGCGCCTCCATCTACCACCGTACATTCAAGACCAGTTATAGTTAGGTCCTGACCCTTTACCCATAACAGCAACTTTTTTTTTTAATTAAAGACAAAGAAAAAATTAAAGAAAAAATACAACGTAAATAAATGAAACAATTTATTTATTTGAACAAAAATATATTTAAAATTATAACTTCCCTTTTAATTAGTTTATTAAACGAGCATTTTTCCATTGAATGGATATTTTTTGACAATGTATCACTTTTTAACAATATATTGGAAATGGCACAACAAGAAATATCTTTTATAATGAATTTGACGTTTAGTGCTACAGCTAGAGTATCAACATTCAATTCCTCACTTGACAAAAAATGATTACCAATTGAAAAAACTTTTTCAACTACTGCATTAAGTTCCAGGGCAGCACAACATAAATTCAACAAGAATAAATAAATTTTCATAAGGAATGGGTTCATATTTTAAACGGTTAAATATTTCCCGCCCATCTTTTATCACTTTCAACATGCTGATTTTTCCACTGTTTAATATGTTTAGTTTATCAAAATATAAATATAAATTCAGTCTTTTAATTTCTTCAAAAATACAATTATCATCGATTTTAATACAGGTATTTCTCTCGATAAAAACTTATCACGATTTTCAATATCTGCCCAAATTATTTGCGATTAGTCCAAAAACATCATTTAGAAATCGTTATTTCCTGTTGTATTTGTTTAAGGATCAGTTTTCATTGCATTTGTTTCAGTATTCATTGTTCGAGATATTGAAAAAATGTTTTGTAAAAATTTTACACTTCTTTGGTAAACTTTCCCATTATGGCCGGATTTGACTCTTCTGAGTTTAAAAATTTTCTTTTTATTCTTAAAGGTATAGATTTTTCTTTAAAACATGATTTATATTGAAGGACAAAATCGTTCAAAATATGACTAACTTCTGTAGCTGAAGTAAGTTCTCTTTCAATCTTTTGAATCGTCTTGTGGAAAATTGATGCCTGATTACGTACAAAACATATTAATTATATATCCAATTATTTAACATTATAAACATATTAATTATTATATCCAATTATTTATTGGAATTGAAAGCTTTCAGAAGTTTTGAACATTTGTCTAAACTTAAAAAATATGAACTGAGATGCTTAATTGTAAAAAACGTTCTTTAGCAGGTGTTGTTAGAGCGAGCTGCCTAACTTTTAAATATTCTAAAAGTTTTTTTGTACTTAAAATTTGCGCCTTCACTAAATTGTTTTAAAGTAGACACACGAGCAGTACAAAGGTTAAAATATAAATAAATTTTCGCTATTATTACATCTACAACAACAGGTAAGGCACATAAAGCTGTGTTGATTACATTTAACAAAATATGTGCATTACATCCTATTCCTAATATTCTTTTGGAGCAAATATTGTAATTTTACAGGTGTGTGTTTTATTACTTACTGTATCTACCGTCAGGGATGCTCATCTCTCCCATGGTCGATAGAACAAAAACCTAAAACCAAAAACAAAAAAAACAAGATTCTTGGTTCAGCAGGGATGCCCATCCCCCCAAGATCGATGGTGCATGAACCATCCCCCTCTCTAAAAATTGTATTACTCTTATCTTTTTAAAAACAGTGCATGGGAAAGTAGAATTAGACAAATTGTAGATCATAAACGTTTTCCTCCTAGTTCTCTGTTTTGAAAATTTTCACTGCAAAATTTTATAGTCTCATCGAAATTGTTTGGAAGGACATCCCAGTGGATGGATTTAGATTATTAATAGATGAATATGGTGCAATGCACCGAACGCTTGATGTAACAATAAAATTAAATGAGACTGAATTAAAAGGGTATTTTTCCATATTTCCAGAATACTATATACAGTCTACCTATTATACATAGTTACCAGATTTTTCATTAAATTTTAATAATATTCACTTTAATTTTAGTTTTTGAAGCATCCCCACCTGCTCCTCCCAGCTTGGCTCAGCTTTCTGCGAGGGAGAGAGAAAAGGGAAGAGGAACTAGTTACAGTACTGTCTTAAAGACACTAATAACCAACAAAGATTATGTTCTTCTTATGTTAAGTTATGGATTAAATGTGGGTGTTTTTTATGCATACTCCACACTACTAAATCAACTGTTTCTAATTCACTTTCCAGTAAGTATATGTGTTTTAATTATATGAACCAATTAGAAATGTGATAAAACATCACTGAATGTATTCAAGATTTCAATATTTCTCTAGATAAAAAAGTTTACTTTATTCATTTAAATAAAAATCATAAAGTACTATTAGTACTTTTTTTAATGAATTGTGCATTAGAAATAGATTTTAATTTTAATCTTTATATTTCAATAATTAATTTAGCAGTGGTATTTTAAGTACATCAAATATTTGATGCACTTTTTATTTCAACCAAGACTAAACAAAAAAAAAAAGATAAAAAGATTTTCTGAAATCTCACAGTTGTTTAAGCATTTCAAAACTATCTTGATATGTTTAATATACAATGTTTTTATATAACATTTTTTTTTCAGTCTTACACTCCTTAGTTTTGTTATTTATTAGTAATTACGTTATGAAATTTTTACATATTAATAATATACATTACAGGACCCATACCAAGCCTATCCTCTTTTGAAACATATTTTATCTTAGCTGAATATGGTCTGTTCCACCACCTACCCCACATTCAAACTTCCGAAAACATGTAAAATTACTTGCATCTGTACATTGTTTAATGTCAATCTACTGCACATTTGCAATGACGATTAACAGTTAATTAGTTTATATTTTTTATTATTATAAGTCACACTTAGACCCATAAATTTGTAACTCTGTTATTATTCTTAGGGGACAGTAGTCCCAGAATAAAATTATTTTTTCATTTCATTTCATTTGCAAACCTCCTCCATTTTAATAATATAGTTGAAGTTTTTATGATGCAAATTGATATAGTGATTACTGCAGACTCTTAATTGACTTACAGTCCTTATTTTTCGTATCCTAACATTGAATTTTAGGTAATTTTCTAGTTGAGGTAATAAGTAACTGCAAATACTTCTATAAAGAGGATTATAATTGGAATTAAAAACAAGTTAAATATCTACAGAATACAGGTTGTTTGGTACTCTTTCCAAAATAGTGTTCCAAAATAGTACAGGACTGTATGAATGCTTTAGTGAGGGGGAACATTTTTAATATCGTCTACGAAAGAGAAGTGATAAAATGACATTCGATGAAATAAAAGAATGACAAAAAGATGAATTATATTATAATGATACATTTTAGGAAATTTCATGAAGCAGTGCATGTTTGCAGGATCTTGAAAATGAATCCTGAAGCCGAAACATCGAATAAATAATACAGGATGTAAAAATTGTGTACATTGGTGGCCTTTGGCCTAATATTTTATAATAACTTTAAAATAAAATAAAAAAATGTATTTTTATTTTTCTCTGACTTCAATCCACAACCATAATTATATTTCAATAAAAGTTATAACTGTATACATTTTTCTACCTTTGTTGATTCCAGAGAAAGAAGTATATTAGTGGAACACCTGATAAGATTAAGTTTATAGTATATATTAAATTAAGTTATTTAAAAACTATAAATTGATGTAATTAACAATATTTTGTATTTTCATTGATAGAATGGACAAACTGAAGCTGGCCAAATAGGATTGACTTTAATCATAGGTGGTATGTGGGGATCAGTTGTTTGGGGTATAGTTCTGGATAAAACTCATATGTTCAGGTACGTAAATATGCCATTCATAAGTATGGAAACCTACTATACACAGAGATTTTATCTTAAATTCAAGTTTACATCATTGTGTTTATGGAACATTTGTAGCTTATACAAACCAGGAGCCACAAAAACGGTAGTCAACGTACTAAAAAGGTATAATATACTATGAACAGCCATCCAAGATATAAGATGGCTAGAAGGTGGTGATACCACTATCGACATACATACACTATTCTACAATGGGAAAAACAATAAAGATAGAACAGCCAGCACCTGATTTATAGTTAATCCAGCAGCAAGGAAATCAATCATTAACTTCAACCCAATTAACGAAAGGATTAGTGTATTAAGAGTTAAAGGACGTCAGTTTAATACCACGATTATTAACGTGTATGCACCAAACGAAGATAAAGAAGAGATGAAGGATGATTTCTATGAACAGTTGGAAAATATTGCAGAGCAAACTCATAGACAGGACAAGAACCCCAATACAGCCCCATTATCAGAGGTCGAAGTCTTCACAGAAATAGCAATGACAATGGAGTGAGATGTATCAGTCTGGCAGCAGGTAAAGGTTAGTTGTCAGCAGCACATCCATAAGTACACTTGGGTAACCTCCAAAACAGCAAAAAACCAAATAGATTGTGTGCTGGTAGACAAGAGACATCAGAGCTCAATACAAGATGTAAGAAGTTATGGTGAAGCAGATTGTGATTCGAATAAAAAAATTGAAGAAAATTCACAAAACAGGGGATCGAGTTGAAAGGAGATGCTAAGTTTGTAATTTGAAAAATCCTGAAGTAAAAACCAAATTACAACTTGAGCTGAAGAATAACTTTGAATCCTTGAACTCAAAGTGGACCAACACAGGGCTTAAATAAATAATAGGAATTCAAGAGAAATGAAAAGCTAAGAAGTGGTCCACAGAATCATGGGAAAAGGCAATAGAGGAAAGAAGGATCACCATTAGAGCTGTTTAAAGATAGAAGAGATGACTTAAGAGCCAAGTTACTACAACTAATCCACAAAATATGGGAGCAGAGACTAGGAGCATGGGTCTAATCTTCCCTATCCTAAAGGAAGACTCCATGTATGAGTTTAGTTATTATAGAGGCATAGCAGTCTTTTCTGTAAATAGCATAGTAATAATAGCAGTCCTAAAACAAGCCTATGATTCCATGGCCAGAAACTGTCTTTCGATAATCATGACTGAACTGGAATTTCCAGGGAACCTGGTGAAATTGAGTAAGATGCGCACATTGCCCTATATGTCGAATCCTTATAGAAGAAATATCTGAATCCTTCAAACTTTGAATTGGCTTGCAGCAGGGATACGGTGTCTCACGGATTTTGTTCAACTAACAACTGGGAAATGTGATAAGAACATCACATGAATATGGAGGGGTGAACATCGGAATGAATCATGAAATCCTTGGTTATGCAGCTGATATAGCTGTCCTTTGAAGCAATCAAGAGGACACTGAGAGATTTGCTAAGACTGACAAGAGAAGCTGAGCCAATATGCCTACAAGTAAATGAAGATAAAATAAAGTATATGAAAAGTAAAAAATTCCATCCATACAGCAGGATCTGTGTGAAAGAAAAAATCGTTACTCAGTACACATGAAGTAGATAGACCAATAACTACTTACAGAAACTTGTCAATCAGTATCAGTTATGAAGGCAAGGAAGTTAAGCTGGGTGGGGCATGTAGCTTGGAGTAATCCAGGAAGCCTCTACACAACAATAAATGTCTCAAAAATAGGCAAGAGACCACATGAAAGGCCATAAACCAAATGGATAGACAAAAATCAACAAAGATGCAATAGAGCTGCATTCAGATAACTGAAAAAAAAATAGTCCAAGAAGGACAGTGATGGAGAAGGCTGATTAAGGTGGCAAAGATCTAAAAGGTCTGTAATGCCATCGGAAAAAAAAATGTATATATATATATTTACATTATTTTAAACTAAATTACTAGTATAGTTATTATATTTATGTTAGATATTGTTTAAATAAATATTTTATTTAGAGCAATTTGAAATAGGCAACTACTGGAAAGAAATCAAACTGTACAGAAAAAAAGAGAATACTTTCTTTGGAAACAGCATGTATAGAATAATTTGACAAAGTCTTATACCAGTTGCTCCACACAACCTCAGGTTAGCACAAACTGAAACCAACATCACATTTGGTGACAGCTCAAACCTAAAAGTGGAAGAGATTTTAAAAGAAGAAAGTGTTGTTTAGATAAGCATATACACAGTTTTATAAAAAATTAACAAGGGATCATTAGTAGGTCTGTAAAAAAGGTATATACCTACCAAGTTTCATAAAAATCAGTAGTTATCGTTAAACGCTCATGACCCTCTCCCCTCTTCAAGGAGGACAACTCATTTATTCCTAAGGAAAATGAGTAGCCCTAAGTTTTATCACAATGGGCCAAATCAACAGTACTTTTAGCTGTCAGATGAGAAATTCTTTTAGCAACTTTCCAAACATATTTGTCTCCCCAAGCAAACTAACCAGCAACTGTTTTTTGTTTTTTTTTAGTTTTTAATCTCTCTTCCTGTTTATTCTAGATAAG
The DNA here is from genome assembly GCA_928085145.1 of Nezara viridula. Lineage (NCBI taxonomy): Eukaryota > Metazoa > Arthropoda > Insecta > Hemiptera > Pentatomidae > Nezara > Nezara viridula. The sequence goes on from OV725078.1 coordinate 51,767,625, forward strand.
AAATATTTTTGAAGTGAACTTTTAAGTTTAAATAAAACGAAATACTTCAATTGTTTTAATAATATAAAAATTAAAAAATCATTTTTTAATTTTTATGTTTGCATATTTAAATTTTAAAAATATAGCTAGATAAAATTGATACCACATTTTTAAAACATATTTCAATGATTTTTCATAAATCTAAAAATTATTAAATATTTGTATGCATACTAGGTTAGGCATAATATTATTAAATTACTTCTGCTTAAAATGCATACTTGACAAATATAAAAGTAAACCAATGACTGGATCATTGATGAGGAACAAGATTGTTTGTTTGGGTTTATTAAGGGTGTAAAACTACTAGGCCATCAATGCTCGTTGGTTTAACTTGGTATTAGTTGGTTATCCACCAGTCTGAACCTGACAGAACACCAATGAGAGGCGTCCCCAGACCCGAAGGGGCCTAAGTCCCACACGTCAGATGGTGGTTTGATGGGGACACGAGGATTGAACAGATAGGGATAAAAACCATGTGGTCTACCTTGAGTACATTGGTACAATCCACCAATGCTTACAATTATTTGAAATTCCAAATCCTCTCAGATCTTTGGAACTCTCTGGGAGTTGCAGAGTCTCCATAGCCGCCAGCACAACCCCCAAGGGATCCAAGAAAACCCGAAAAACAAGATTTATGATTGATATACTGATTCAATGAAACAAAATATATCCCTTGATTTATAAACATATTTATTGTTAGCTACAGCTTTATTGGTGGATAGAAAATTTTATTTATTATTTACAACTAAGTTTTATATCAAAAATTCTTTAGTTAAACAACAATTAATTACTTATAGCAGTAGGAATGTTGTTTTAAATGGAACTGGTAATAATTCAGTACTCAAAACATCAAAGATAATTTAACAGGAATGTATTTTTCAGAGGTACTACTTTACTGGTGTATGCTATGGGAGTAGTTGGAATAGTTGGTTTCACATACTCACTATCATATAAGCATTTGATTATGATTTACATCACCTCTGGTTTTTTAGGGTGAGAATTTATAACTTAAAATTAAAATATATAAATTTATCACATCCAAGCTAAAAGTATCCAATTATTATTAATGAAACGTTTTTACATGTTTATTTTCCCAGGTTTTTCATGAATGGTTATTTGACAGTAGCTTATGAATTTGCAGCCGAATTAACTTATCCTTTACCAGAAAGTACATCCAGTGGATTACTAAATGCAATTGGAGAAGCTTTGGGAGTAGTTCTGGTTCTTGGTGCAGGAATAATACTGGATGCAAAAGGAGATTTCCCAACTAATTTATTACTTTCATCAGTTCTCATTTTAGGATTACTAATATCTTTTTTCATTTCTGGAAAAAAACTGCAAAGGCTAGCTGCTAGTCATGTGCAATCATAATGATAGACTTAAAACTTATTATGAACTAATTCTTAGCTATTTCAATTTTTTTTTTATTCCATTCATAATTGAATTAGCTCAAAGAACATAAACTCAAATCTAATAGATATTTAATTCTCAACTTATTACCATAAAAAGTAATAAACAATGTCAATCAAGAATTATTTCAATTACAATGAAATAGAATAAATACATCCATTTTATTCAATTAAAAAAAATCTATCGTTTTCATACTTGTAAGGAAAATATGAATTCAATATCATATTAATTTATTAGAACTCTGATTGTTTACAGTTTTGAATTAGCAATCAATAAATTGCACAACCATTAATTAAACTTATTTCATTGATCTATTTTTGATATACCAATATAATTATTCTTATATTGGCATGATAATTGTATAAATCACTGGTCACTTGGCTCAACAACTGCCAACCATCTTTAACTATTTATTTATTTTTTTTAAATTGCCAACTTAATTAATTTTAAATTAAGTTAAACTTAAACTTAATTAACTTTAAATTGCCAACATTTTTTGACTGGCAACCATCTATCTTTATCTGTTGTATAAACAACAGAGAACTCTAATGACCGAAGCTCCTGCACTATGCATTGATACTTTGTCTCCCACATGGGCATCCACCATCAGAGACAATACATTTCAACAATAAATGTTAATACATTTCATTGGCTCTTTTCTTATCACCCCTCCTCATAATACTGCCTAGCAAATTCATAATTCAAATTTTAAGTAATATGTAGGATTTCTTAAGTAATATGTTCCTACAACTAGTGCTCCAAAAGCTTTTCTAATAATACCCTGATGGGAACAACCAATTATCAATGCATCCCCTGCAGGCTAGGAGTTGATTCATCTTTATAAATATTGTTTCTTCATGATTCAGTTCTGCCTTATTGACAACTGCTTGTAGTGTAAAAGAAGAGGTACTGGGTTTCGTTGTCTCTTAGTTTAATTTTAACACCAAAAGGCTCGACTTGTCAGATAGTATACACAATTGTGCATTTTACTAATCCAATTAATTTTGTTAGTCTACATGGAAAGCACAATTCATAGCCAATGTGAGTTTATTCACCATAACTGCATCATAAGATACTCTAAAATCAATAACCAGCCTCTATGTAATCTATTGATACTATTTTATATTCCCAGAAATGATCATTACAATTATGTATTTTAAATGTATATATTAATGTGAGTCATAAAATCAATAAAATAAAAGAACTTGTAAAATTATTATCTTATTGCAGATTTTCAATGAAACAATCTATATTCATTATATTGCACCAAATTGTACAAAGTACCTCAAATGATTTATATTTATGTTTTGGTTAATTTATTTATTTTTTATTAATAAATTAATTTTATTTTTATTATTAGTTTTTTCTTTTTTTTAAAATAAAAATATCTCATTACTAACAGCCAGTACCTATACCTACTATACTATAGGTGGGGAACCTTGGGGTTCACATTTGGCCGAAATTAATAGAATAAAGTTTAATGTATTTATCTGGGTTATTTATTTATTGATAAATAAAAATAACAACGGTGAAATATAAAGAATTATTGTAACCTCCATTAGCACTGCCTAACCTAACTACGGCCTCTGATGATAAAAATGTTCCTCACCTATGTACTATATTATACAAAGACAATTTTAAGTTTTATAATTGAAATAAAAGAAATATATTTGAATAAATGAATGAAAAATTATCTTTATTCTGGGGCACTTAAACAAAATAATTCAAGTAGCATTTGTATGGCTGAATTATTGGAACATAAGTTGATTATAAACTAAAAGACTATAACATTTTGATTATAAATAAAAATATAAAAATTAAGAATAGATACAAATGAACATATATGTAAAAACTTGCGCAGACATTTATTCATTACATGTATTTGGAAGTTTCATAATTGAGATAGAAAAATAAATGGTGTTTAAATGAGGTTAGGGAGGAAGCTGTACAAATGCAGTTGCTTGATTTAAATATTGGAATAAGAAGGTAAAAAGAATGCACAATCATATGAAATTAGAATATAGCCAACCTTGCCCAGAGAATACCAGTGAGAAATGTGAGAAGTGATTCATTAATGTTTTTAATTTTATCTTATAGTATTTTCATAATGTTGATAAATAAAGTTGAAAAAAAAATTAAATACAAAATTTATTTACAAATCTATTTAAAACTTAATTTAAGCACTTCATTAAATAAACCATCTAATTTAAACATCAAAACTAAAATTGAAACATTTATTTTATAAAATAACAAAATAAAAATTAGCCATAATTCCTTGATTTCTGGTTTTCTTGATTCATTAAATGGTAATACACACCTTTCTTATTCATTAAAAATTCATGAGATCCCATCTGTAATAAAAAAAAAAAAAAATGAAATTATTTAATACTTTTATTATTATTTTTCCAAAGTTTTCCATGGATCTCACCTGAGTTACTCCAGGACATTAATTAAAGTAAAATAAATTATTGATTAGTTTATAATAAAAAACTTCCAATTTCTGACAATATTAATTAAATCAGTTCAATGCTTTAGATTTCTTTGTCTATTTTCAAATCACTTTATTTAAAAACATACATTTTATCAACTGAGTTGAGCTCCGGCCACAGTAGAGTTATCATCTGAGTGTACGCTTGTGATTAGTAAGTTTGGAAAAAGTGCACCGATATTGAAAAAATTTCACTTACATATAGTATTAGTGACAATAAGTGGTTAAAATCTCGTTCACATACAGTGAAAGAAAGAGAAGATATTGGATGAAAGAAGTATAACTGTTCAGTTACAAGAATTAGCTAACAGGCGGGCAGCAGGAGAGCTACGTAATCCATCAGCTGGTACCACTGATAATATTGTTGTCAATACAACTACAACCTATTTATGTGAGTAAAATTAGAAATAACTATTCATTAAAATGGAACAAAAGTTAAATGAAATTTTACTAAAGCTAAATAAATTATATCAGTCAGAAATTCAAGTTAATGAAATTAAAGACAACATAACAGTATATTTAAAAAGAGTGAAGGAAGATATAACTAAAATAAAAGGGAAGATAGAATTATATGAAATAAAAAACGATAGAGAAAAATGTAAATACAACATATTAATTTACAGGATAAAGGGCTGTGATAACCCAAGATCAGTATTGGATAAGTTCTAGGAACTCTTTTCATTTATAAAACTAGATGTAAGAAGATATGATGTGGATTGTATAATATTTCTAAATAAAATAAAAAATAATAGAATGGGCAGTTATAATAACCCTCACATCAGTAGCAATAAGATATGACATTTTGAGGTGTAATAAAGAGTTGTTAAAATGTAGTGAATATAAGGACATAAGAATCAAAGAGGACCTGTTACCGGAGGTGTGAGCAATAAGACAACTCTTTCCTTATCTTAAAATACAAAAAAAAAACTAGGAAAAAGAGTTTCAACAAGAAATGATAAGCTACAGATAGAAGGTAAGTCTACACTTTAGACGAAGGTTCTAGAGGAACAGAGGAGTAAGAGAGGAAGAAGTGAAGAGAGCTCTCCTGAAGTTCAGGAAATAAGAGACAGCACATCATTAAAACTACTAGTCACAAAGTGTTAAAAAAAAAAAAAAAAAGAGAGACAAACCTCCACAGAGAAGTAAACAGAAGAAGGAGTAAGTGAGCAGGGATTGAAGGAAAAATAGTAAAGTGAGTAAGGAAAGGAAAATAGGAAAGTGAGTTCAATATTTGTACACTGAACGTTCAAAAGTTTTAAAATATCAAGACTTTAATTGTAGAATTGCTTCTATATCTATTAACGAATAAATGAAACAAGAGAAAACCATAACTGTTCAAAATAATAAAACTAATTTATTGGGAGAAACAAAAATTAAATTAATGTTTAAATGTCTCTTTGGTAACGGTGAGAATAAAAAACAAAAAACGAGCCAAGCTGGAAGTTCTGCTTCCAACCAGGTTACTTTATGCAGCTAATGACCACAGCAGTCGATAGTGGGGGAATCGATATGTATATTGATCTCGATTAATGACTAGAGATGACACAGCTGGGCTCTTCAAAATGCCGCTAGGCTGGTGCCAGGTGAGGTGAGGTGAACCTGGAGCTGGTGGGGGTAGACGTCCACTACATGGATCCAATGACAACAAAGGCTTGCTCCAGAATGGCTTTAGACCGCATCCTGGCAGTTTTATCATAGTATTTTGATGTCTTAATCCCTAAGACTGGGTATTACTGCCGGGATGGTGCATATACAAATGCGATAATACGTTGCGAACAAAGCCACATATATAAACAATATACACTGAAATACATTGTAGAGACACTATCTCTCAATTTTTTTTAGCAAAAAAAAAAAATAAACATTTCATTATTAACATTTAAAAGGGGTGAATGGTGAGAAAAAAATAATAAAGATATGAGAGTATGCGGCATTAACACAGACAATGGGTACAATTTTCAACAGAACAGTTCAGCTCCTATCATATGCTGATGATACAGATATAGTTGGCAGATCATATCAGGCTGTATCCCAAACATTTCTGGCTCTCGAGCCTGTCACAAGAGGTCTCGGCCTAATTGTCAACCAAGACAAAACAAAGTATATGGTGTCTGATCAACCCCCTGAAAGATCGGTATGAAACTTGCGTTTGGTCCCTGCATGTTTGAACAAATGTCGGAATTCACATATCTTGGTGCACAAGTGACGTGCGACAATAGTATCTCAGCAGAGACGCAGAGAAGAATGATCTCAGCGAATCGCTGTTATTATGGATTCTGCTCCCACCTATCGAGCAGAACTGTCTCGCAACGCATCAAGGTTATCCTCTACAAAACCCTCATCCGCCCTGTTTTGACTTATGGTTCTGAGACCTGAACTACCACAAAGGCATATGAACGGAACCTCCTTGCTTTTGAGAGGAAAGTCCTTCACCGAATTTATGGGCCCACCTGTGAAAACAAACAATGGAGAATGCGTAGAAATAGAGAAATCTATAACGAGCCTGATGTAGTCGCGATTATCAAGGCAGGAAGATTAAGGTGGGCGGGAAACTTCGCAAGGATGCTAGAGCAATCAATCTCGAAGAAAATAATAACGGAGCAGCGATTCGGCAGGCGCAGAGTTGGAAGACCCAGGCTTCGGTGGTCGGACTATGTCGCAAGTGACTTAATGGTCCATTGGAATGAGAAATAGGATGGCACTAGCACAGAATAGGGACGTATGGCAATCGCTGTTGGAGGAAGCTAAGACTCGCTTGCGGGTTGTTGATCTGAATTATATATATATATATATATAGACACACACACACACACACACACACACACACACACACACACACACACACATACATACAGGCTTACACACAATTTAAATGTCAGCGGGTTAAAACTGATAAAAAAAATTAATAGATTGATAACATATAAAAGTCTGAAATAAGATTGCTTTATCCCATGTAATCTTCTATTATACAATTCGATTATGTTTACATCTATGAATTGGTATTGATGCTAATACTCTCGCACTTCAGACCTTAACTTACATAAATGCCTTACTGTAATTTTCTGTATAAGCAATAAGGGTTTAAATCTTTTAGTTGCAAGATCTTAGACCAAGAAAGGCATTTGTAGGAAATAATTTATAAAGTTTTGACCTTCACAGGAGGTTTTCTTTTTCTGGTCAGGAAAAAGAATCAAAAGAGTTCTCACTTTATTTCTGGATGAAACATCCCCAAATTCGCGAAATTTTGAATTTGCATTTAAAGAAGTTGAAGAGAGAACAATATAGAAACCAATTAATAACTTAAGAGAAATGCCTAGAGAGAATATAAATAAATCATAAAAAGCAAACTGAAAATAATATATTTAACAACAGGTTTATACGATAATATAAGCTCGAAGTAATCTGTAAATAAACCTTATGAATTAATGAATATGTAAATATATATATTTTCAAATATATCTTAAGACTCATTATTTAATTTGAATAATATATAGTATAGTGAGCTGTAACCTTTGACAAATATTTATTAATTTAACTGAAAAAATAAATAATATAGTGAACCACAAAGCAATAACTATTAAAATAAAATTATTATTACCTCTAAAATCACTCCTTTCTGAAGCACTGCTATTGTATCAGCATTTTTAACAGTTGACAACCTATGAGCAATTACTAATACGGTCCTACCTTGACAAATTCCTTCTAAAGTTTTTTGAACTACCTTTTCAGCTTCAGGGTCTAAAGCACTAGGACAAAAAATAAACTAGGCTTAGGACTAAATTAAAAGTAAACATATATAATAAAAGGGATAAAAAACATAAAATAACATTATAAAAATAAGCTGAAATATAATAAGAATTAGATAAAAACAATTAAGAAGTTTGAATTAAGGAAAAAAAAATCTTTTACTAATCATTTAGAGTCCAGTAAAGTTAAGGGAATAAACAGCCTTACCCCAATATTCAAAGAATAAAGATAAAACCAAAATTGTTTATTCCCCTCCCCATAATAATTGGTAAAAAGTCCCGAAGAATCCCGCGTCGGGTTTGGATGGGGGGAGAGGAGAAAGGAAAGAAAACTGATATTTTTTTTTAGTTTTTTGAGAATATTTCAAAAACTATGCGGTTTTTGGCAAAGATTGTTCAGTACAATATTAAAGTACTTTAAAATTTCCATAAAAATAATCTTGCACATTTTTTTTATAAAATCAGTGGTTACGGAGATATTTATAAGATTATATTTATTGTATTTCCACTTTAAGCAAAAATTGCTTCAAACCACAAAATTGATGTTGTTCATAGTAAACGATACCTTTTTGAAGTTTAATTAGTTTTTAACATTTTTGTTCATTCAAATTATTATTAGAATTTTCTTTCTTTTAATGATTCTTAAAATTCATTGACAACAGAATTATATTTGATATCAATCAATGGGGAATTTTGTGATAATGATATGAAGTTTAGATCAACATTAATTTCATATAATTGATAATATGTGATAGAAGACATTAAAACTTACAAACATTTATCATAAACCATGGTCTGATTACATACAGAGAACCATAGAACTTAATTTTGTAATTTTTAAGAGAACCACGTTTTATAATGACTATATAAAAAGCTGCTTAAAAGCCCCCTTTACATGGTTTTAAAAAAGACTAAATTGACTTGTATTTAATGTAAATTTAATCTAGTTTACTATGAACTAATTGATTGTAACCTTAATTAAAAATGTTTTTAGTTTTTGCTTTTTATTCAACATAAAATGTGATAGATTCACCTGATAGTTTTTGAGGTATCCTCAAAAAACTAAAAACAGTATCAGTTTTCTCCCCTCCTTCCATCAAAACCCAGAGCGGATTTCTTTAGGACGTTTTACCAGTTATTATGGGAGGGGAATAAACAATTACCAAGAAGTATTCGGGAGGATGCTGTTATAATAGTTATATGCTGTTTTTTTTTTTTGTTAGTTGAATTTTTAGAGATTATTCAGTAATTATTTCAATTGGACATAGCCTCTTTCCTCAAAAGCTTTTTTTTCATAATCCTTGAACCATTAGGCATAACAAAATAAAAACTGTCTTTCAAGTTCAATGTTAATGAAACAGATACAATTAATTCATTAAGCAACGATAACAATATCGTCATACAATAGTTTAGCCCATGGAATGTGTTGTACAGAAGAACATGTACAGAAGTTTAGGTATCTTGGGTCTACCATAATAAGAAAAAAATAAATTGAAGAGATCAAGTTTAAGTTGAAGGCAGGAAATGCTTGTTATTTTTCTGTAACAAAACTACTTAGCTCACTTCTCCTGTCCCGAAACTTGCAAATTAAAATTTACAAAAGCATTATCCTAAGGTTCGAAATAGATGGGAAATGTGGCTGCTTATATAAAAGAATGAGCAACATCTTAAGGATTATGAAAACAAAATATTGTGTGGAATATTTAAACTGAAGAAGGATGAGTCAACCAGAGCAATTAGATGGTTATACAACACCAAATTGTGAAAACTGTGTTCGATTAATATAATTGAGGTGTTTACATTGGAGAGAACCAAATGGGCATGTAAAATTATTGGGCTTAATAACAAATGAATCCTTAAAAAGTTAATATGCACTGCACCGACTGGTAGACAGAGGCGAAGGTGGAAAGATTGTGCAGACAGCAATTCATGGTATCGGCATTGAACTTTCAACTTTGCTAAGCCTTTTATTATTATTACCCCTTCAGTAAAAATATAGATAAAAAACTCAAGGTGACAATTATCACTGCCTATAAGTTCTTTAAACATAATGCAACTTTTATTAAATCAAGGGATTTCTTTTTTAAGATCAAAAGTTAAACACTAATCATTAAACACTGGATGTTAAGGTTCATAACATGGTCCTGTTCTTAAAAGATTGAGCGTGTTGACTCAAATGTAGATCATATTCCTAAAAATTCAGTTGTGCGTGAACACAATCTTTGCTTATGTGTTAGAACTTTAAATTTAAAAAAAAAATTAAATTTTCTAATCAAATAGTATGGTTTCCAGTATAACAAAAAAAATAAATAAATAAGCATGGTTGAAGGATCTCAAGGCCATAAAGTTTATACAGCCAGCCTTTGATGAAATATACAATTCAAACATGAGAATGAATATGAATAATTATAAAGTTTGAACCCCTCCCTATACTAATTTGTACCAAATTAACCAGTCAATGTAGGTTTTACATCATGGATTAGTATATTTACCTGCATTTTAGAGGCTCAAGGCTTTGTATTTTGATTTTTTCAATTACATCCTAATAATTTTATAAATCAAAGATTAAAAGTCCTGTAACATTTTTTATCACATAATATTTACTTCATAGAACAACAGCTCTAAGAAAAGAATTTTTGCTAAAATTTCACTGAATATAATCAAAAGATAATGGATTAACAGGTAGTAGTAAGAGCCGGTAATAAAGGGTGGAAAGCACGTAAAAAAAAGTGGTAGACGTAAAGCTCGTTACTCGTAACAGCAAAAAGTTTAATAGATAGAACATCATTCTTTGGTATTGGACAAGTTAAGAGTAAATAACACCTTAATAAGTATTTTATAATGCATAAGCAACTACAATAATGAAATATGACTACCTTGTTGCTTCATCCAAAATTAAAATAGCAGGCTTCTTAATCAAAGCTCTAGCTATAGCGATTCTTTGTTTTTGCCCACCAGATATGGCAACACCACGTTCACCAACTATAGTTTCATATCCTTTTGGAAAGCTCCTAATAAATTCATCAGCATTTGCTAACCTGGCAGCTTCATAAACCTAAATAGAATAAAACTTCTTAAGACAGGTAGAAATATTGATAATTATTTTTAAAATAACCAAATTAAAATATTGTTTATAAAATCGTGAATAAAGAAATAAATAAACCCTGATTTAAACTGATTTTCTCAAGAAAGAAATTTATATCTGATTTCCTCTATATTGGAACCGTTATAATAGCCAAAGCCAATTCATCTGCCATTTCTTCCCATGCACAAATCTGTAGTAGTAAATCGTACATTTATCTACAAAGTGCTTATCTCTCAACATGAATGTCATCAATGGCAGAGCATTTATGATTTTTAGGAATGCTAATCGTGTATTTATTAGCATTTAACTTCTTGTTTTTGTTTCTTTTGTTTTGTTTTTTGGCCTATTCTTGTAGAAACTTGTAAAGAGTTGAAATAATTTCTTAGTACTTCCATTTTTGGTAAGAACTTCCTGCTGTACTTTTCCTTGGGATTATCCCAGTATTGATAAAAAATAATCCAAAGCTAGTTTCTTTTGTCCTCAATGCTATTGACACTCCCGAATTAAACTTATTTGTTTTGTTGTATATTCCTATATATTCATAGAGGTATATATAATATATATTCATTAGAGCAGAGATGTTTCTACAGCTTATCATTTATCCTTCCATCCTTTTCCTCAGGTGTCCTTTACAGACCACTAAAATGAATAAATTCCATGTCCGAAAGTAACATCTTTTATAATGCTCTATACATCTTCTTTGTTCTTTTTCTCACCACTGAAGGAGTTTCCTCAAATAAGACCTAATTATACTACAATAAAGGGACAAAATTAAAGTAAAAGGACAAATACTCACAAAAATTAAGATTTAGTATTTTTTTTAAAGATGCTATGGTAACTCTTTATTAAGAAATTCAATTTACTTAGTGGGTTTTTTTTTTCTGATGCATAAACACTCCAATATAATATAAAATGATGTAATATTTAACATACTTCTTCATCTGAGGCTGTAGGTTTTCCATATTTAATATTTTCTTTGATGGTTGTGGCAAACAGAACAGGTTCTTGGTTAATAATGCCAATGGCAGAACTTCTGAGCCAGTTGGGATCCAGATTAGAAATATTAACACCACCTATTGTAATAGAACCACTGTTTACATCATAAAACCTAAAAATTAAAAAATAAAAGGAAAAGATTAAATGCTATTATATTTACAATGTTATAAAATGTATAATTTAAAATTTAAACAAATATATATATCAATAACAACATAATATAAGTTTTTACAATAGATAAACAACTTCATAACATAAATGGTGAAAGACACATAACATATTTAATAGATATATTCAATTAAAAATTATCTGATAATTTTTAGATGAAAACTATTATTATTATTTTTTTATTAAATCAATTCAAGTTAACCTATAATTAAAAATCTGGTATAGTGCGCGCAACACACAACTTTCACTTACCACCCTAATTTTAGTAAAAATAGGTCTTTTCACCATTTGATGTTTTAGGCTCAAAACATCTAAGTCATTAGCGCCAATAACAAAGTAATACCACTTGTTGGGAAGTCAATCAAAACTGATGTTTTGTTATATAAATATTTAAATCATTTCACATAGTTAAAAATATTCATATGTGATTCATTAATTTCATTAAGTTAATTCCATTGTAGTTAAGTGAACAATTGGTACTGAACCATATTGGTTCCCATTGTGTAGAAGAACAAATTTCAAGTTTCACTTTGAGCTATCAATAGATAGGTGCCAATTATCTGGAAAATATGCAGGAAGACTCATTATTTCCAGAAGTCCTCTAATATCGAGAAAAATACAAGATTTTCTTCTGGTCAGAAGAATGGAAGCAGACCCTTTTTTCTTGTACAATAAAAACTAATTTTGGTTCCTTGTTCTAGTAAATTTTTGTCAGTCGATCTGGAAGCCAGTAATACAGAAGCTTTTATTGACAGATTAAGATCTCTGAGGAGCTCATTTAACTTATTTTGGTTGAAACATTGAAGAATTGTTGACATCATCACTGTCACCTTTATTAGAACAAGAAGGGTGATAATAGGGGCAACACCCACCCTCAGAAAGCTTTAAAAGCTGGTGAAATGCTGCAATCAGTACTTCCTCTGAGTAAGGAACTGGGCATCTTGCAGAGACTAAATCAAGATAAGGCTACTTGATATGGTTGCTTTGATTGATTCTAGTACAGATGTTGTTTTTGGGTTCTTTCCAAACCATTGATACTCCGAATTTCAAACTTTTTTTTCCCCATTAGTCCAGTGGCATAAATGTTCTGTAAACATTACAAACCTGATGCAGTGCCCAGGATTTATCCTGATCAGCGAGCTTAACACCAAATATACCAAAACATCGATGATAAGCTCTCTTTACAAGTTCACTAACAGTATTTCTGTTATGTTTTAGTGTGTATTCTCCACATATGTAGCAAAACACATCAGGATGATTTACAGAACTTCTTCTACTTGAACTAATTTTTTATCAACACTGATCTCAAATTTAGTTGAAGCATTGAAATGAAGGATGGGATTCCCAGTGACAAAGTGAGAATTCCCAGCCTTGTCAAGCAGGAAAGAAGCAGCTTGAGTCAAGCAGGTGGTTTTACTTCTCTTTTAAACTTATCTCAAAAAGTAGAGCTAATAGAAAAAAACTAATTTCTTATTTAGATTTAGCTAAAATCAGCTTAAAAATCCTAGGCACCAAAAAAATTTGTTTTCTATTAGGCTTGTGTCTGTATCTGTTATAGCTGTTCTTTAATCCTTACTCAATGAGCTTCCCCACTCCCAAAACTTAATAGCAGACTCAGACTCTTCATTTAGTGTTTCAGCCCCTAAATTTTATCAGGCCTAAGTAATTTTCAGTTAATTTAGATTTAAATGAATTAAGAAACCCTTAAGTAAATTATTACTAAATATAAACAAGTTATTAAAATCTTGTTTTAATGAAATAGTAAGCTGTTTGTTTAATGTTATTATCATAAAATACAATATTTTTTACCTTTCAAGAAGAAGAGCAATTGTTGATTTACCATTTCCAGAAGCCCCTACAACTGCAACTGTTTTTCCAGCTGGTAATGATAAGTTCAACTTTGTTAGTACCGCCTGAAAAAAACAAAACATACACATATGTATATATGGGACCATGAACAAGTTCTCACTGTTTTTTTTTTTTTTTTTTTGTGAAAATTAATGGTTTATTTAAAGTAAGTGGTAAAAAACATGTCACTCAAAGTATTGTCCATCACTAGCCACTACACTCTCCCATCATTCGGTCAGCACCTGAATTCCAGGTCGAAAAAATGACTAGTATTTTAAGGATATCCAAGAAACTATCGATTTTTTGTTATCTTGGAAGTTTTTTTTAGAATGGAAGTGGTGCTCAGCCAGGTCGTGTGCCATCAAACAAAATAAGGAATAATCAAAAAGGGGAATATCTGGTGATTGGATATCCGGCGGGTTGGACAGGACTTTCTAACCAAATATTGAATTGGGTTAGGAAAAGGTTTAATTTGTCTTGGAAAAAATTGAATTGACTTGGAAAAAGTTGAAGACGACTTGGAGATGATATATATAGGGGGACCGAGATAGCCAGGTGGGCTAAGGTACTTGCAATAGGTAATCAAAGTTGAGCAACCTCGAATGTGTTTAGTACTTAGATGGATGACTACCCTATTTGGATGACCTCCGTCCACTAAGGAAAGCCATGCTGCCCGAGATTCCTTCCCCCTCCCAGGTATGTGAGACCTGTCAGGAGAAGGCAACTCACACCGACTGGGCGTAGGACTGATGACCCAACCCTCTGTACCTAAATCAGGAATCGGGATATGGTTTATCAGGACATCAGTAGTTCCCTGAGGTTTGGTCCATGGACAGTCTGTTTCAGAGAAAGAAATATAGATCCCCTTGCACCTGCTGAGTCTGAGCAGCCATAATCTATAGATCTAGAACGATTTGTCACGATCCTTGAACCCAATTGAGTAGGTGGGAAGGACACTGCCAGATTAGCCCTAATGTGAGGTTGGGTGTCCCCTATGGGCTATCTATACTGCCACAAGCAATATACATCTGTAAGAAGACCATATCTCACAGCCAAAGATTTTGATGATCTATAGTGTCAACCAAAGAAAAAAATAGACATATATAAATTAATTTTATTAGTTATACTATAACTATATAATTATTATAACTATACTAAAACAAATTATCTGTTTCAATAAAAACACAAATATAAACATTTTTCAAAAGTTCTTTTCTTTTAATTTAATTTAATTTATGATTTAACATTCCAACCAGTTATGAATTTTAAACAATCAGAATTAATGGCGTCAGAAATTTGTAACAACTATGCAAGTCAACTTGACTTTTTATAGAATTGAAATTTTGTTCGATGATAAACTTATCTAATCAGACAAATAATAATCAGTTTTGCTTATTTTGTATTTATCTCGTGGCAGTACTCTCCCCAGTTTGGAATTGTAAGATTTATGCATTTCAAATGTATTTAACACATTTACATTTATTTAACACTTTTCTATCTAAAGTTCATGTTAAAACTAAGTCAATTTAAATGTATTGGTAACATGCAGATTACGTTAGGAGAACATATAATTAAAGATTAAACTTTTTATTTTATACAGTTTCTATGTATAGTACATAACATAGTCCCGAACATCAAATTTAGAGAGAGCCTTGAAATAAACTATATAAAATACCTTCTTGTCTAATCCAATAAAGTGGTTTAAAAAACTGCTTTGTCTAATAATGAATAAAATAATAAATAAAAATAATGAAATCAGCACATAATTAATTCTTAGAAAGAAAAGAATTCACATACCTGTGTTGGCCTAGAGGGATAAGCAAATGTTACATCCTTGAACTCAATATTTGGAATAAAAGAATGGTAAGGAATTTTTAGTCCTCCTTCAGTTGGAATCAAAGGTTCCAAACTAGAATACTAAAATAATAAAGATAGCAATAGTTAGAGGATCTTTAACAAATAAGCTATGTACTTGAAATAAAATATATCTCTAAAAGAAGTTTTCAAAAAAATAAATAAATTATAATTTAAACTATACACAAAGTAATATACGTATAACATTTACAAGGTTGTGTAGAATATGATTACAAATCTAAACAAACTGTAGTCATTACTTAGATATTACCACATTAGCTGTGGTTACGGTCCCCGGCGTCCGCTAGCTTTATATCATATATAATGATTATTTACATTTGCATCTATCTTTACATCAATCCAACTCCCATTAAAATATTTTTAAAAATTACCATTTTAGAGACTTTGTAATGTAGGCAAAATTCGAAACAATCCTGGCCGAAATCGAGAC
Organism: Nezara viridula; assembly: GCA_928085145.1. Lineage (NCBI taxonomy): Eukaryota > Metazoa > Arthropoda > Insecta > Hemiptera > Pentatomidae > Nezara > Nezara viridula. The sequence continues at coordinate 51,783,710 of OV725078.1, forward strand.
GAATATCGTCCAACCAGGAACCTTAGCAGCAGCTAACATGTTAAGTATAAAGATGCTGAAAATGTCAATGTTACAAAACATTAATTCATTCGACTGCCACAATATCCTTTATCTATATTCTGCTTACCTATGGCTTTGCCTGGTTTAACTAATGGTGCAGAAGCCAGATGCATAAAACCCTGCTCATAAAACATACATGTGTAAATAATTTTGAAATTAGTTTTAACCACACTAAGCAAAGAAACAGATTTCTGGTAATCCTAAAACTCATACTAAGCAGCTAATTAATATGCTGAAGTAATGAATTGCTTCATTATAACTAGCCCATCAAACAAATGATCAGTTTTTGTTTTAACTACTCTCTTATGTGTCAAAGATGACAAAAACAACTTAAAGAACTATTTCGCTGGTACTGTCCACTGCGCCAACTGCTAATAACAGTTCAGCACTGCTTTAGTGGAATAGAAAATGTTCGATTTCGCTAGTACCGCCCACAGCAGTAAAATAGGCTGTTTTCTATTCCACTAAAGCAGTTCTTAACTGCTAGCAGTCAGCATGGTGGGCAGTACCAGGGAAATATTACTTTTACTGGGTAACGATATTCTCGTTGATAATTGCCAGAAAAGAAATGTGATAGCTGGTGTATGGCAGTCAGTTTTTTAAGAATTTTACAATGTTTCAACCCAAGCTTGTGGGTCATGTTACCAGCACTGAAGTTTTTCAAGTACTCCATACTCAGTACTTAACACCTTCAATACTGGTAACATGCCTTGATGATGATCCACAAACTCGAGTTGAAATGTTGGTAATAAAAATCTTAAAAAATTTACTAAGTACTGACTATGTATCACCCACTTCTAAAGCTCTGTTTCCTTGAAGGATTCCCGAGTAAATTATAGTGTGGCCTCAGTCTAGCTTCATCTCTCCCATTCCTTTCCTCTTCAATTCACTAATCCCTAGAATGTCCAACCTATATGTCATAATTTCTTCAAAAATGTTGACTTCATTACATACTCCAGGTTCCTTGACGTATTTTATTTTCTATCCCGGCTTGTTTCCTCATTGTATGTCCAAATCTTTTTTTTTTTTTTTTTAATTTCTTTATGACATTTACAACTGTATACATAAATACATCAAGTAAATTTGGTCATAATTGATATAATGGCATGAATACACTTGCTGAGTAACTACCCAATGGTAGCACTCTAATGATATGACTACATTAGGAGATCACGGGGCCATCTTCTTTTCAGACGCCTCGGAGGGTTATCAGGAATTGAAGAGGAAGCAAGGTTAGAAACGAGAGGATTGGGATGATTCTGAAGTTTATTATGGAAGGATAGGTATCTGGATTGGGCCAGATCTGAAACATAAGGAACATTAAGATCTTTATGGATAATTTTATTAGTGACAAAGTAAGGAGCATTGAGGATTTTATGAAGGATTTTGGATTGTAAGGATTGGATGCGAGAGGAATTTGATGGTTTAGTGGAGCCCCATAGCTCAACTCCGTAAGTCCAAATAGGACTTATTATAGTCAAGTATATAAGTCTTTTGTAATTAATGGGAAGTTTAGAGCGTTTGTCTAGTAAGTGCTGAAGTAATCGGAAACGTCGAGCGGTTTCTTGTCGTTTCAGTCTAGTATGAGGATTCCAAGTTAGTCGTTTGTCCAGGTGGAGTCCTAGGTATCGGATTTGCTCAACAGGGATAAGTGGAGTATTGTTAAAGGAAACTGTAGGACAGGAAGTCGTTGGTTTACGACGAAGGGTAAAGGTAATTTGGTGGGATTTATTGGAGTTTATTTTAATTCTCCAGTTTTGACACCATTCTTCTAGATTTATGATGTGTGATTGAAGCATTTGGGATGCAATTGCTGGGTCATTGTTTACTGATAGGATACATGTGTCATCGGCATATGTGGTGATGACAGTGTTGGGACAGGTAGGGATGTCAGCTGTATAAACTGTATAGAGGATAGGACCTAGGATACTACCCTGAGGAACACCAGCAGACTGGGAAAAAAGGGATGAATAGGCGTTATTGTGATTTACTTTAAAGTATCTATCAGTGAGGTAGGAACAGATAATGAGGAAGTATGTAGGTGGTAGGAATTTTCGGAGTTTGTACAGCAGTCCCGGGTGCCAAACTCTATCAAACGCCTGTTCAACGTCGAGAAAGACTCCCGTACAGCACATTCCGCGCTCCAATGCAGAGGAGACTACGTCTACCACACGATGACATTGCTGTATAGTGGAATGGGAAGTTCGGAAACCAAATTGGTGATCTGGGATTATGTGTTTAGAATTTAGAATAGGGTACAGGCGTTTTAAGATGAGTTTTTCTAGGATTTTGCCCATGATGGGTAAAAGAGAGATAGGACGGTAAGAGGATGGGTATTCTGGTGGTTTTTTGGGTTTGTGGATCATTTTAACAATAGATCGTTTCCAAAGATCAGGAAAATATGTAGAACGGAGTACAGCATTATATATGTAAGTAAGGAATAGGATGGCTTTTCGAGGAAGAAGTTTTAGGATCTGGGATGTAATTAGGTCATGTCCAGGAGCTTTACGATGCCCAAATCTGAGGCTATTCCTTAAATTATTTTGAATCAAATATATTTTCTTGAGAGTGATCAACACAGCAAAAAAATACCATATATAAACAGGACAACTGGTTGTTTGGCTAAACCCCTAAATTTAGGTTTTTTCAAGGAATGTGGACCTGAGGTAAGTACTGTATGTGATCTTACATGTGGATGAATGTTAAGTATAATGTTCTGCGGTGTGTGCTTACCAGTAGGATACCAGAAAAATCTTTAATTCTCAAAATCTAGCAAGGCCATTAATACATACTGATAACAGACCTACTATTATAAATTATACTCGCTTACTTACATAGCAAATCCTTTCAAATGACTGCTTTCCTTTTAGATAGTGACCAAATGTCATAGATATCTGAGCAAACGATTTTTGTATCATTTGCGCAGTGACTAGAAATGACATTAAATTTCCAGAAGAAAAATTTCCAATTATAATAAACTGACTTCCAATATAGAGGGTTCCTAGTACCAAACCATTCAAAAATAAATTACTTCCAGCCTAAAAAAAATAAACAAATAAAAAAAACATTAAGAGAAACCAAAAATGTAATAATTATAAAATTATGAAAAAAAAAGTTCGACTGTATGTGTGTAATTGGTAGTCCAAGGACAAATTCATGCAGCACTAAGTTAAAACTGATATTTTGATTTTTCCCTAACTATCCAACATTACATAAACATTTTTTAATGTAACATATCATCTTTTAATACACGTATGTAATGTATTTGTGAATACTTAGTAAGTAATTTCGGAGGTTTAGGGAAAAAAACAAAATGTATTTCAACTTAGTGCTGCATGAGTATGCCCTCTGTGTGAAAACTAATCACGGTCAAACTATTTATGATTTGAAAAAAATCTGAAAATTTGTATAAATAATAAACTATATCAAGACAAAACTTACAACAATATTTTCAACTGAACTTCAAAATGTATATACAGGGTATTCCATATTATCCTGTAAATGGTTAGAGATATCGCAAATTGCAAATAGATCTTATCAAGATGTTTCCGTGGCATAATTTATTAATCCCAAAAAATCTATTTTTAAGGCTTAAGGGCCCCCAGAAATGACATTTTTGAAAACTAATAAAAAAATAAAGAAACGTGAATTTTAGTTTTTTCTGATATTTTGCTATAAAATGGTATTCAAAAATTTACCTATTTGCAATCCAACAACTAAAAACTTGATGTCAACAAAAGTAAAACATGATTTTTTGAATAATTTTTACCACAATTTAATTTAAATTAGTTCCCAAGTGATCAGAGTCCTCTAGCAATAATCTTACAATATTTCGTCAATAAATAAAGAATTTTCAATGTAAATATTCAGATTTGTTGATTAATCTGTGGTTTTACGTTTCTATATATTTATTCTTGGCGCTACGGTCCTGTGAAAACCTGGTCCTCTCTTATTACTCTCCTCAATCTCGAGCAAGCATTCTCTATCTTCGAATTCCTATCCTTTTCAGGCTGTCCTCCACCTTGTCCAGCCATCTCAGGCATGGTCTTCCTCTTATACCTTTTCCAGCAAGCCTATCCTCTAACAAGTGTTTGGGAATCGCATCTCTGGGCATACGTGCCACATGGCCTAACCATCTGATGTCCCCTCACAATTGAGACCAAATCCATACTTACATTTCTAGTAGTCAAAATCAAGATAAAAACTTTCATAATTTTAATGGTTCAAAAAGAATTGAACATGAAGAACTTTGAATTATGATATGTCTTGCACAGGTAATATAAGGAGAGCTTAGACATGAAAACAAGTTCTTTTATTGCTGTCTACTAGTAAGTACACTAGTATCACATGTCATTGCATCACACCTTATTCCTCTGAGACTATGAGAGCAGAATGGAATTTTTCCACCGGGAACTAAATAAAATTTAAAGTATGCACGAATATTTTTTAGTGATGAAGTAATTTTCTGCAGTGATCAAATGTTGAACCGTTACAATTCACATTAATGGGCCTACCAAAAGTCTAACCTAACCTGAGAAGCACCAGTGGTCGCTAAATATGCGGTGTGACATTATCGGACACCATACCATTAGTCTCCATTTCATTCAGTGCAGATTGACAGGAGAAATGTATGGAAGAGATCGTGTGGCCCAGAGTTTTGGAGCGTTATCTGTTTTTAACATTCTCATGCCTAACAACGCCAGTTCGAATCAGGACTGGGAAAACTTCAATTTTATTTCTTGGCGGACCCGCAGAATGGAATTCGACCTTCCCGCTCTGGTTAGAATACGTTTGGTTGTACCTCTAAAATGTTATTTAAAATTCTTTATTCTTTATTTAATTCTTTGTCAAAATATCTGAAGATTGTAGATAGTGCTCTAATTGCTTAGAAACTATATTAAATAGAGTCTGTGGAAAAAATTATTTTAAATAAATTGTGTTTTAGCTTTAAAGATGTCAATTTTTCAGTCGTGGCATTCAAAATAGGTAAGATTTTAACCACCTTTATATGGCAAAATACCAGGTGAAACAATAAAAAATTAAAATTCACACGTTTCTTTATTTTTTAAATAGTTTTCAAAAATATATTAAAAATGTGCTGTAAAGAGGAAACCTTTGAGCTGAGTCATAAAACTAGGTTTTTTGAAATTGATAAATTATACATATGAGAGTTCTCAATGAGAGCTAAAACTTTGATCTTTTGCAATTTTATTGCATTCATGAAAAGCATACTAAATGATAATCAAAGTGAAGAAAACAGATATTCACACTGAATATTAAACCTCCAGAATTAATGTACCAGTAGAAGGAGTAATATTATATATAACTAATAAATCATGCAACCAATCAAATTCTACCAGCATATTATCAATAATAATAATAAATATACCTGCAAAAAAGCTATTCCATGGCCAAGCAATGTATTCAGTTTAGATGATTCTTTGGTTTCGCAGGCAAATCTTTCACATTCTAAAGATTCATTTCCAAAAGCCCGCACAGTCCGTATATTACTTAAAGTCTCTTCGCATAGTGTGAATACTTTGACTGACTGAAAAATCAATAAATATTATATAATTACAAAAATAATACAAATGAAGTGTAATACACATACATATTTGTGTAAATGTGTGTATAAATAAATGTATATATAAGTATATATATATATATATATATATATATATATATATATATATATATATATATATATATACATATACAAGGTGTTTCAGGATTAATTGGCCAAACTGCAAAAATGAACTAAGGACCTCAAAACAAAAAAAAAAAATTTCACTGAAGGTATTTCCGGAAACACCTTGTTTAGGAGATATTCACAACTAAAGATTTTCTTTGTCATGAATTATTTACGTTATATGAAATAAATAAAACCTATTTATTTATTCTAACTGCTTTATTAGTTAAATGTAAACATTAACATTTATATTAAATGTTGTTCAAAGTGATTTCCTTGAGCGTTAAGACACGCATGGTATCTTTCTTCAACAGCAGCAGTGGCAGAACTGCACTGGACATGTGTTATTATTTCACAAGATTCAATTATCCTTCTTCGTAAGGAATTAAGGTCATTGACCGGACTTGCATAGACTTTTTGTTTAATGTCACCCCAAACAAAAAAAATCCAGTGGTGTCAGGTCTGGAGAGCGTGCAGGCCAAGCCACTGGTCCTGCACGGCCAATTCACTGATTGGTATATGAGATGTGATTGAGCAAGTCAATGACCTTAATCCCTTAAGAAGAAGGATAATTGAATCTTTGAAACAATAACACATAGTTCTGCCACTGCTGCTGTTGAAGAAAGATACCATGCGTGTCTTAACGCTCAAGGAAATCACTTTGAACAACATTTAATATAAATGTTAATGTTTACATTTAACTAATAAAGCAGTTAGAATAAATAAATAGGTTTTATTTATTTCATATAACGTAAATAATTCATGACAAAGAAAATCTTTAGTTGTGAATATCTCCTAAACAAGGTGTTTCCGGAAATACCTTCAGTGAAATGTTTTTTTTGTTTTGAGGTCCTTAGTTCATTTTTTTTGCAGTTTGGCCAGTTAACTCTGAAACACCCTGTATATATATATATATATATATATATATATATATATATATATATATATATATATATATATATATATATATACACACACATAGACAAATAATAATAATAATACAGAGACCTCATGATCACATTCGAAATGGATGCCATAACTTGAATTTTCGAATTATTGGGATTAAATAATTACAATTTATAGCTAACGAATGGAGGTTTTATTGGAATAGAAGAAAAATTAATTATGAAAAATAATGTCCGATAAATGCTGTCTTTCCAAGGAAACGGATCCCTGCAGAAAGTCATTAAAGTTTCTCTTCACATCTTCCAACATTTCAACCAATATCACTGTGATTTCAAACTGTATAGCTTTTTTTAAATTTGGAATATTACATGGTTTGACAATATACACTTTTGACTTGAGGTATTCCCATAACAAGAAATCACAGGGGGTGAGGTGTCCACAGAACATCATATTTTTGGAAATCATTAAAATATTTCATGGACAAGAAAAATCATTAGAACTCTTGCAGTATGAGCAGTTTTCCCTCCCTTCAGATCAGATTTCATTGTTCCTTCATTCATTTTCCTCCAAGTAGGCAATAATAAATTCATGAAGCACAGCCAAGTAGCACTGAATTCACCATCACCATCTCCCTCACATCTGCAAACAAATAATTTATGATTATCCCAACTTTGTTGGCAGCAAAGGTGCTGTTAGTGCGATTCTCTTGGGTTGTCAAATGCCCAATATCTTGTTTACATAGCCATCGAAGTGAAAATGAGCTTCGTCTGATATGATGATCAATGTAAAAATTCATCCTGAAGAATATACAACATGTGCTCACTGACATTAAACGTTGTCAGTCTGAGCTTCTGGATAACAATTATTTTGAAGGGATTTAATTTAAAATATTTTCTCATAATAGTTTGAATACCCCAACACAAAATTCCAAATGCTTAGGAACAATGTCTTGTTGAATTTTGTTGGTTTTCCTCAAAAGACACTCAGATATGACCACTTTCTCGTTTGTTAGAGCTTATCCAAGACGAGTTTGCTGGTAGGTAGAGGAGGAGAGAAATGGCGGGAGAGAGCAGTGGCAAAACATTTTCCCGCTACTAACTACTAATTCGTACATACTTCAACAATTTTTTTACGAGTAGAAATTTCTTTTACCAATTTCCATTTATTATGTCAAGCAAACTGGGTAGGGGGAAAACTATCCACTCTCAGGCTGCAAATTTAATTATGAACGTATATAACTTCATGAAAACAGAAGCTGGGAATGGTCCAATCCATGTTTCCTCTGTTATGAAAAGAGTTTCCCAGGCTACTGGTGTCTCAGAGCACACTTTGAGAAACATCATAAAAAGATAAAAAGAGAGTGAAGCTGTAGGGATAGGTGATAAACTTTGTTTAGAAACCCCAGCCAAGAAACTGCCCAAAAAAACAAACAAAAGTAAATATTAACAATTTTGATAAAGAAACCATTCGCAGACCAGTGCTTAATTTTCATATCATTGATTAAAAAAAAACTACCGTCTTTGAACGAAATTTTACAAAACATAAGAGAAAATGGAAATATTAATTTCAGTGGGAATAAAAAAACATGACGTAAATTACTTCAAAATTTAGGTTTCAAATGGGAAATAATTAATAATCGAAGTCAAAATTTGGAGATAATCGAAAAGCTTTGATTGAGAAAAATGATATCTGCATAAAAATAATAAAATATTTGAACCAAATAACTAAATATCAAAAAGAAGGTTTATTACTCATTGTTTACTCAGATGAAAGTTATGTTTATTCAATAAATGCAAACAATTTCATCTGAACTGATAGTACTCAGTTGAACTTTAAAAAAAAAAATTAACAAGAGGACCAGGATGATAATTGTTTATGCAGGGTTTGAAAACGGTTTCATACCAGGAGCCTTATTAACTTTTCAATCTCACTTTAAAAGTAAACACTATCATGACAACATGAACACAATGAATTATAAATAATGAATGCTCAATTTACCTCCAAGAAATGTTTTGGTCATAGATAATGCTTCCTATCATAACAAGCTATTAGAAAAGGCACCAACATCTAACTCAAAAAAACAGGATATGGTAAAATGGCTGAAAAATAAAAGTATACCCTTTTCTCCTGAAATGTTAAAGCCTGAGTTGAACAAACTCATAAAAATTAACAAGAATTTTCTCACTAAATATTATTTTGATGAAATTTTCGAAGAATCTTTTTTTGACGTCCTCAGATTACCACTTTATCACCCAGAATTAAATCCAATAAAAAAAATATGGACCAATATAAAAGGATATGTTACAAAAAATAACGAGGACCTAAAAATGGAAACAGTATACAACTTAATAAATAAAATGTGCAATTCGATCGATGCTGATGATTGGAAAAAGTGTGCAACCATTCTTAGTTATGTGAAAATGAATATAGAAAAATTGAAAACTTAACTGATGATTTGCCATTGACCATTTTATTATTTCACTGCATGACTCGGATTCAAAACTTGAAAGTGTAATTGATTGTGATTTTGAATCAAATGAAGATGGAATGTATCCTAACTAATAAATGATAAAACGTATGAAACTAAGAGTGAATTCCATTTAATGTAATAACTAGAGATTGGATTTTAAGGATTTATCCTTCTTCTTTTCTTTTTTTTTTTTTTTTTTTTGTTTAAGAGAAAACTGAGATCTGAAAAGATCTATGCGATCTTGAATAGTAGATTTAAAATAGAAAATCCTATAGGATCTTTTTTTTTCAATTTGTTCTAAAATGGAAGTTTTTTGCAATTTTCTACCAAATCAAAATTTGTTTTGTAATTTTGAACAAGAAAAAATCTTTTCTGGGGTCTTCATTCTGAGTTTGATTTAATTGAATATATTCATAAATTATTATGTATGATTTTACGCTTAAATATCTAATTATATCAATTTAATGAGAAAAAAAAAGTAAAACATATATGGATATTTGTCTTGAAAGCATTATTAAATAATATTAAATAAAACAGAACATCTGTTTTTCTGAACATTGCTTGAGTCTGAGGAAGTTATCAATTTCCTAATTTGATTCACAGAAAGAGTGGCTATGTACGCACGGCGATTCATTTGATTAAAGTTAATGCAATACTGTCTACAATAATACATAATGTGGACAATTATGTAGTATACAATAATGAAGTAAATAAAGGTTTTTCCCAATTATTGAATATTTGATAATTTGAATACTTGAATTTTGAATATTTGAATACATTTTTTTTTAATTTTGTTTTTTTTATTATTTAACCATTATTACCACTGTTTTATTTTTTAATTAAAATCCCTATCTTTAATAAACATTTGTGTACAATTTGAAGAAAAGTGAACAATGCATTCCCAGTACGAAGTGATTGCTATGGCGAGGAGAGGAAGTAGAGCTTGAGAGGGGTTTTGGGGAAGTGGAATTTGAGTGGGGGAAGGCTGCGCTAGCTCCCTTCCCTATTAAAGTTAATGCAATACTGTCTACAATAATACATAATGTGGACAATTATGTAGTATACAATAATGAAGTAAATAAAGGCTTTTCCCAATTATTGAATATTTGATAACGCAGTATGGGATGCTTTTCTGTTTTATACATTTTATCTATCTATTCCTTGATTTTTTTATGATCTATTTCTATGTAAATTTAGATCTACAAATTCGGATCCTAGTAATAACATCGAGTTTTGTGAACAGTAGACACCACAAATTCACATTTTTTTTTAATTTTGTTTTTTTTATTATTTAACCATTATTACCACTGTTTTATTTTTTAATTAAAATCCCTATCTTTAATAAACATTTGTGTACAATTTGAAGAAAAGTGAACAATGCATTCCCAGTACGAAGTGATTGCTATGGCGAGGAGAGGAAGTAGAGCTTGAGAGGGGTTTTGGGGAAGTGGAATTTGAGTGGGGGAAGGCTGCGCTAGCTCCCTTCCCCTACAGGCAAGCTATCATGGACGCACTAAATACTATAGTTGGACAATGTGTAGAGGGCCAACCTTTGGGACAACATTGCTGTGTTGATGAAAATGTTCAACCCACTTACAGATTGAAATTATTCAGGTAAGTGGAGCGAGGTTGAAATGTGTTCAGAAGGCATGCTGTTTAGCAGCAAAACACAATAGATCAGCATGACGGTTCCTCAATCTTTTCCTCTAGAGACAATTCAGCTTAAACTCTTTGAGGTTTCCTGATATATATGATTTAAGAGGTGCAGGTCATCAGCCCACTGTGACTGAGCCAGGTGGAAGTGAGGAATGTTCAGTTATAAAATTATTTGTTTAATTATATAATTGTTGCTAAATTTTTATGTCCTAAAGATACCTTATTTATATAATTGTTCAATTATAGAATTTCTAATTACTGAAGTATCATTATTTAATTACTTCACAGGGAATATTAAATACTACTAATGAAACTAACACAGTGAGAGGAATCACAAGAAATTAACTAATTGTTTTTTTTAATGCCAGAAACTTACTAATCCATTTTAACCATCCCCATGTTAAGCAATAAGACCCGTTCATTCAGTTTTAAATCATTTATTTCCAAATCACCCAACGTGTTCTAAAATAATCTGTACAACCCATGAAGGGTCTTGGGTTCAGTACTTTGTAAGCAAGTACTGGCAAGGCCAGAGGTTGTGGAGGGAGCTGATAGGACAGGGATCAAGCTCAATTACCAGGATTTCTTCCTTAATTAATTATTTAATTAAGGGTACCCACTTTATAGAGGCTTGGTTAGCCAAAGGAGGGTCTCTCGACCCCAGGGTTGATCCACGGGTGATGATAAATTGTCATCAGCTGGATTCCAATCTGGGACCTAGAGCTAAGGAAGTCCAATGAGCTACACCGCACCTTCCAACGTGTTCTAAGCTTTACACTTAGTCTTTCTCATTCTTGATTTTATGGATTTCATGATAATTGATTCAATCCCTTTAGGACTGTTTTTTCTATTCTTATCCAAAAATAAAATGTAAATATATCTGCTTATATAGCTTGTATATATAGTCAATATATAGCTCAAAATATTTTTCTAAAAGGAAGCAAATGTAATTTGAATTTTCAATTAAGAATTTGCATAATAAGAAACAACAAATAAGGCATAGTTATATATTGAGATTTTGCCAACTCCAACTGCCTACAAGTGACATTGACTAAAATAAAGATTTTATTGAGATTATTCACTTAATTGTCATGTAAATTAACAATTTATATATATATATATATATATATATATAAGTTAAGCGTCTCCGGGCTTTGTAAATAAAAAAAAAGAAGGAAAGAGGAACGAGAAACAATACTCACGGCTTCTGAATTAACACTGCTTTATTCGTTCAATAATCTGCCTTATATACAATTGCTATGTTTATTTACATTACAAGATGGTATTAAGGCTGATATCGCCAGTCTCCGGTCTTTATCTCCCCCCCACCAGTTTACGAATAGGATTTTCGGAAACTTATAAATTCCTAGATCGGAGCCACCGATATCAGCCTTAACCCTTTACAATTTATTCGTACCAGTATAAACTTAAAGTACACCAAACCTCACTTCCACTCCGCTGGAACGAGAAATAAATAAAAAGAAATAAACCACAGAAAGTAAACACACAACGTCTTATTAACAATGGACAGAACTCTTAATCCTATAAAAATTACAATCACCTCTATTATGCTGTCATATCTTTATTTACAAGAACAACAAAAATAATGAGAGAAAAAAAATGACATCATCAACAGTAATAATAATAAAAAAAACATATTTTTTTATAATACGCGATAAGGGTACTTTTCGTCTACCGTGTTGTCGTTCAACCTACGATAGTCCACTACCACTCTGTATCTTTCCTTATTATCCCCCGGCGCTGCCTTCTTTTTCACTGCCCACAGGGGACTATTGAATGGCGAGGTGCTATCGACTATGATCCCTTGCTCCTTTAGGCTTTCCAATTCCTCCCGAATATGCTGCCTCAGCGCCTGCGGGTATCTCCTTTCCTTTACGTAGGTCACCCTATCTTGCTTCAGTGGAACTTCGTGTACCGTCTTCCCTGTTACCCCCAATACCTCGCCCTCCCTGAAGAAAATATCTACGAACTCCGCTTGTAACGCCTTTCTCCAGTCCTCCACCCTGTTCACCGCTCCTATCCGCACCCTTCTTTCTCTCGCGACCCCTATACATCCAAATTTCCTCTTTCCCAGCCTGATCCTCCAAGCTCCTCTACGGTTTCTAATGCTTACCCCTACCTGTCCTAACAGATCACACCCTATTATGACTTGGTACTCCCGCGTCATGCTCTCTACCACATGCACCTTTAGCTCCCCCTTTTTCCCTGCCCACCGATCAAGCGTAATTGACGCTTCCCCTTCTACTTTACAGGGACCACCCAGAGTGATTAGCTGGCAGCCACAGTTTTGTATCCGGAGTACCCTCTCGCTCCCGCACACTCTCCCCAACGCCCCCCGAGTCAAGATAGTACTCGAGCTCCCTGTGTCCACGAGACACTTCACTCCCCCGTCTACCTCAATAATCGGCAACCAGCATGGCTTACCTCTAATATTGTTGCAGGTTGCTGTGCGGTCGCCTCTCTGCTGACACCCTTCTCAGATGCCACCTCGCTTCCTCCTTACCACCGTCGCTCGTCGTTGCTCGCTCCGTTGGCTGCTCCTGCCTCCTTCGCCTCCACTGCTGGCTGGCTCGTCAGTCTCCGTTCCCGACGTCCCCGACTCCTCGGTTGCCTCTTCCGAAGATCCGTCTCTCTGCTGCATCCTAGCTCGTTTTTTCAACTTTTGAGCGTTCACCTCCATTGGCTCGTCTAGAGGTCTCTCTCTCCTGCGAAACATGTACGGGCACTGTCTGGCAATATGCCCTTCCGTCCCGCACTCGAAACATCTAGTGCGCGGACATTGTGCTACCAAATGTCCCGGTTTCCCGCACCCGTGACATTTTCTGTCTTCCCTCCGGGGTCCATTCCTAGGCCTGGACTGTCCGGATCTTCTCTCGCCCGTCGTGGCTTTTTCTCCGTTCGGGTGTTTCATTTCCCTCTTCCTCCACCCGATCTGGGCTGTCCGGGGTCGTCTGTCACTCACCCGGGTCCACCCTGGTTCTTCTACTTCCATCCGCGTCTCTTCCTCTCTTGCACTCAGATCTATCATTTCTTGGGCACACTCGAGGAACGATCGCTCTCTAGGCAGTCCGTCCCTTCTCCCAGTCTCCTTAGCCAACTGAACCTTGAGTATTGTCGAAAGGAATTCCATCCTAGCTTCGACCTCTCCCACACTCATGGTTTCCCGCATTTTCTCAGTTATGCGGTTGTACTTCGCCACTAGTACCCCCGCATACTGTCCTCTTGATTGGCGTTGGGACCGACACTCCCTAAACATTTGGAAGATATCTTCTTCCGGCGTCCATCGGCCCCCTCCGAAAGCCTTCTTCAAACGCTCCTTAATCACTGGCCATGGTGTCTCCTCGTCCGCTTGGATTTGGTTGAGGATGTTCCTCCTCACTCGGCACACGAGAGCTGCCTTCAGTGCTTCTGCGTCTCCCAGGTTCACGAGGTCCTCCGCCACCTTTGCTTCGATTCTTGATATGAGGCGGTCTCCACCTTTCAGGAAGTGATTAAGTTCACCTATCTCGCCCCCGAATCGCTCCAGGTCTGCGATTGCTCTCCGTAGATCCTGCGTGGTCGCTGCCCTTATCTTCATCCACTCCAATGCATTGGCGTGCGCCTCTGCCAATGTGTCCCTAGGTAAGGGAGGGATCTCTTGTATCTGCGGTACTTGAGGTATCTGAGGTATCTGCGGAATCTGCGGAACCTGAGGGGCGATCTGAGGAATCTGCGCTATCGGCATTTCCTGAGGTTGCGGCATTTCAGGTGCGTTCAACACTCCTGGTCGAATTATGCCCTCTGTCGGCATCTCGTCTTTTCCTTATGACTAGGAGAAGAGAAAAAAAAATTAAAATAAAGAAAGGGAAAAAAAATTTTACTTCCGTGTTCTCCTGACGTTCTCCCGGGTTTCGGCACCAGTTAAGCGTCTCCGGGCTTTGTAAATAAAAAAAAAGAAGGAAAGAGGAACGAGAAACAATACTCACGGCTTCTGAATTAACACTGCTTTATTCGTTCAATAATCTGCCTTATATACAATTGCTATGTTTATTTACATTACAAGATGGTATTAAGGCTGATATCGCCAGTCTCCGGTCTTTATCTTATATATATATATATATATAAAAAGAATGTGAATTATACTTTACATCAAACATACATAAAATACTCCAGATATGCATCAGAAGAATATCCCGGACTATTTTCAGATATAGGAATCACCCCAATTTTGGCAAAAGCTTTCATTTTTGCAAAAGATATTCTCCTCATCGCAGAAAGGTACACAAAGGAAAATTCAAATGATCTAGGGTGACATACAGGGAGTATTTTGAAGGACTGCAGAGAAGGAGAGGAAAGATGTGATCCCAGATATGCCAAATGGCCAAGGATACAAATGAGAGGCATAGGAGTAAGAAAAAGAAAGTATACTAATTAACAAGATACACGGAATTAAAATCATACAAGAAAAAATATGAAAGTAAATAAATATCATCAATAAAAGGAGTCAAAAGTCAACATCTCAATGGTATTGTCTTCATTTGCTTTATATCAGTGTAATTTATTTCTTTACCATTTATATAATTTTATTAAATATTACTATGACCTTAATCTACCTTTTTAATACTATGACTTTGATCCGAGTATTCTATAAATAGTTCATGTTTTTTTTCTGTTAGTAGTGAAAAATAACAACCCTGACCGTCTCTTAGATTATAAAAATGGACCACCATTTAAACATAATAACTTAATAATCATAGTTCATATTACTGCTAAATAAACTTACATGCATTTCACTAATAATTTTCATTTAAATGGGAAAATGCTACAGAGCCTAATCCCTTTTTTAAGATTGGAAGATAGTCAAAAAATTCACAAAGGTTTCTAAAGCAAGGCAATATATCTGTCATGTTAGTATAGTGTGGACTCCTGCTGCTAGAGTATATGTCTGACATATGTGTGAGCTTGAAGCATGAGGCAGCAAGCCACTCTCCGTCAGTTTTTGGACAAGGTTCATAGGGACCTCATACTGCTGCTTGTCCCCTATTTGGAAGTGGTTCAGCCTGCCTCACACTGCTTAACAGCATTAATAAAAACCAGATTATCTTTTTGATAGAAAAAATATAGGGAGTATCATTCATTAAAATAAAGGAGTTTCATTTGACATCAAAAAAATGATACTTGGGGTAAGATAAGGGCAGCCCTTGGGCTTTTAGTTGGTGAGCTTTAGACAAAGAAAAATAATTAGTTTGGAAGCTACAGAAGGAAGAAAGCCAGGGAAAGGAAAAGCATTAGTACAAGAAGTATGTATTTTTAACCATTAAATGAAGATAGATTTCAGGGGAATCAAAAAATCAGTACTTGATAAAATAATAAGAAAATCTCATCACTTGACGATTGACAATATTTACTCACATATTTGCGTTAGCTAAAGTTTTGAATTTCAAAGTTCCGTGTTTTGAAAGACTAATGCCCAACATAGCTGTCTCACGCTAACTGATGGCTTGAAGTTGCCAACCCCCAGGTTCCACCTTCATGGCGCACCACCTGAAGACAATGATCACACTTCATATGATGCGTTGTCTGTCTTGCTAGGTGTGTACCCAGCTTCAGAACCTAATCCCTTCGTAGGTTAAGTAGTAACTGTAGTTCTGCAGAGAATTCTATATTATTGATATGTAAAATGCTAATTTTATAATTAATTTTAAACATTTTATAAATTAAAACCTGTTTTTGTGCAGCAGTAGATAGTTTTCTAAGCAGAGCACCAAATAGTGTCCCAAGAATAACAACAGGTGGTACAACTGTGACAATAGTCAATGTCATACCTGGTGATATCTTGATTAATGAAATAATACTTCCACATATCTGAAAAATGATTCAGAAGTTATTTTTAACATATTAATAAGTAATACGGAATTAGTTGGATACTCATATTTGTTTTTTTACCTGAAAAATGTTTTTAACACCTTGGGAAACACACTGTTTAAAAGAACTTTTAAATTCTTGAACATCAGTAAACACACTAAAAATAATTTCAAAATACAATTTAAAATATATTACTTAATAATTATTAATTTAACAATAATTACTAAATTTAATGATAATTAAGTGGTATACATAGTCGTTCCTCTAACTTCACTAGAATGTTCTTGAAAAAGGAATATTTTTATTAATATAATGAAAAAGCACTAATTTAAGCCAATGTGATGTTCCTTCTTCTCTTAAACATTGGTGTGAAAACGCATTTAAAGTATCGACTGAGCATCAAGTAAGCAAAGGAGGTAATAGGACTGTTCCAATTTATATTTACATTTATAGATGGATCTGGAACCAAATGGGCTGAAAGCTTTTTCATTGAGTTTCATAAAATCATTTTTTTTTTTTTTTTTATGGGTCTTTCAAGTGGATTTAGAGGAACGACTGCGCATATCACCCTAAAACATACACTTTTGTATATCTGACTCATGAGTTCCATTCCTATACTATTAAAAACAAGACATTTGTTACACAACAAAAGTTATTGTTGAGATTATTTAAGTCTATCTAAGAAATTTTTGGATATAATTCCTTCTTCTTTATGCTTTATTAAATAATACTTTTTACAGTTGGTAGAAATATACCATTTTAAGCAATTTGCATAATTATTAACTAAATTCATATTTTCACCATTATTGCTTTTATTTCATGAATAAAATTTAGATACCAAGAGTCAATACCAAAAAACAGCTATTTCACAAAATATATTGATTTAAATGAGTAAAAAACTCTTCAAGAGAAAAAATTTGAGGTTAGATTAAAATTGCGAAATTCGAACTGCATAGCCTTGTCTCTCTAAAATGCAGGTAAAAACCAAAATAACCCTTGAAAGTTTTGCCAATTCAGGCATCATCAGGACAGAAAAAACAAAAGATCACTTAATCCATAAAAATGTTTGGATGTCATGGAATGAAATGATCTCTTGTTTTTTTGCCTGCATTTTAGAGAAATAATGCTGAGCAGTTGAATTTTTCCAATTATAACCTAACATCTGATTTTGGTCTCTTCAAGAGTTTTTTTATTCATCAATATATAATATCCAGGAAAAAAAAATTTATTATTAAAAGTATAAAGAGGATACGGGCCACCTAGAGCAGTAAAAGGCAGAAGGCAAATCTTAGGGTTCAAAGCAATTAAAGTAGCCTATTGATTATATATTGCAGTAATCAGATGTAAGACCCTCTATGCCCCTGCTATGGTGGCAGAGAGCTAAGTTATGCAGATTCAAAATACAACTGAAATTAGTCTATTTAACAATAATAGGCACTGTGAGCACCTCTCCATTATTTTCAATGGAAATAATGCTAAACTTGACGGCCAAATCCTCCTCTTGGAATATACATGAATTTTACAATACACTGCATTATATTGTAGCTTTTTCAAATAATCAATTCACTGAATTTTTAACTTTCATTAATATAATTGAACTGTTCAAGGACAGTAAATAATATATAGTACACAACAGATGCACTCAAGTACTCCCCAAAAATAAATTAAAAGTGTATTTAAATATATAATAATCTCAAAACTCACCATTCAAGAAGCTCAGCAGTTCTTATAGAGTCAAAAAATTCCATGTCTTGTTTAATTAAATTTTGATACAATTCCTTTCGCAGTTTGAATGCCATTCTCTCTCCAGCTGAAGAGAGAAGAGCAATATAACAAAAAGTTCCAAATCCCTAGAAATGTATTGACATTTTTGTATAATAAATTGATTATTTCCAAATGCAGTTTCTACCTTCAGCACTTATTCTAATTAGAAAAAGAGTGCAGAAAACAATTAAAATGATTGATTAAGAAGATCTAAAAAGATAAATCTAAATATAGGTAAATGAATAATATTTGTGAAAATCTTATTGAGTAGTTATTTCTACTCAATATAAGAAACAAATGTCCACCAAGAAATAAAAGATACATACCAAAACAAAACAATAAAGATTACTAATTATATCAATATTGTAATGATGATAGAATATTGGAAAATGTGATAGTATATCATATATTTAAATTACGATATTAGTCACTAATTTTTAATCTCAAAACATTTACATACTCCTATGTACTTTAGTTTATCACAACTTATTCAAAGGAAAGGCAGTAGATCAAAGTATGATTATATTATCATAACTAAAATTATAAATAAATAAAAACAATATATACAAAAGAAAATTCAAAACTTACTTGAGCAAGATATAAACCAATTAGTTTTAGACAACGAAGAGGAATATATTCGTGCCCTTCTCCGGTTGATATTATGTTTACTACATTACCTAAACTAATAGGTATAATAATATTAATATAGGCTACGCCCAATGCAGCCTTAAAAAGAAAAAAAGAGAGAAAACATTATAACAGATTAATATACAAAAACTACAATGTAATATAAATCATAAAAACAGAAACACATACCTACATATTTTATTTTGTTTTTTTTATTAGAAACAGTGTACATCTCTTTAAAAAAAAAAATTCTAAAAGAATTTCAGGACAATTAATATACCAAGTACAATACCATTAATTATACTGCCTATGATGCTCATAGAAGTAGCACATTAATTGAAAAGGAGACGATTGATGAAGGTAATTGAACATGTAAAATATATTTTTTTCTTCTGATTGTGTAAAGTCAATCTCAAGGCAAGAAAGCCTAAAATCACCTTGGAACTAAAAATCTAACTGAATTTTGAGCTGGATGAAGCATATATTAACCTAACCCATTGTACACAATGACCACCATAGAATCATTTAAAGAAACTATGACTACATTATTTAACATAAAACAATTTCCAACTAAATCTCAGATAATTACAATTATTATTAAGATTATTCATTTCTTTCAGTACTCAGTTTTCATCATGATTATTAATTATGTGAGAATTATTGCCACTTTTTCACCAAAGTATTTCAAGAGTTCCAGACATATCTTACCAGGTCCTAAAGGTTTTCCATAGTTTTCACCTTTAAAGGATTTCTTTACAAACCTTAAATTGCATGTAATTAACATATTTAGGTGATAATATAATTCTTTAAAAAGACAGAAATAGAAATAAACAAGTATAATTAGGAATAACTTGATGGTTAGGAGCCAAATGGATTCTATTGAAATATTAAATATTGAGATCCTTAAAGGGCATGAGGACTTCTGCGCCTAGCTTCATGATTAAAAAATGGGAATTTATTTGCTACTTAACATCTGGGGCATTCTATAAACTGCTGAGATTAAAAATACTACTTTACAGTCAATAAGGTATAAGTAACTCGGGGAAACTGGGCACTAAATAATCACAGAGAACAAGTTCCCAAAGCTAGTCACTAGAATTGGCATGATGATGTAAATTAAAACAATAATATTAATAGATATCTCACCACAAGTGCACCCAACCAAAGCCAGATGTCAGAATAAATCAATTTTAACAAACGCCTCCAATACAAAGAACTTGTTTGTCTTATCACTTCCTTTTTTTCAGGAATTATTTTTTCAATAGAAGGAGATTTCACAGCCAAAGCAGTCGCTGAAAAGCAAGCTATACTCACAGGTACTCGTAAAGTATTACTTTTGAAGGTATTTCTTAAAATAGGATTTTTTTTAATATTTTGAATACTACGGGCTATGATGCAATGACTGATGCTGTTTTTCTGTAAAGCATAATGTGAACGTCTGCAAATTAAAAAAACATGTTATATCATTAAAAAATATATTATTAATTTTAAAATATTTTGTCATTAAATAATCCTATTTCTATTAAATATTTAGAATTACATAAATATCTATCTTTACAAATAACATTTAAAAAAAAAAAAATCAAAAGAATATCATACTATTAACAATCAAAATATTTATGTACAAAACCTGACAACACTTTTAGGACACTAAACTAAGTGATATTGTAAAGGATAAGTATCTCATATAAAAAAAATATATACCGACAGGCAAAAAATTCCACCCACTTGATTTTTTCATGTTTTCATCTAAAAATATATCTGCTTTGGATTGGTCTATTGTTTTTAATGAATAAATAGGTAATCTTTTTGTTTGTTTTCAATTAGGAATGTTAATATAGAGGACAATAACCCTTAATCCTTAATTTAATGAAATGATTCTAGATTCCAATGTTTACTTTCTATGGAATCAAAATGTTTATTCAGTATCATTAGTTCAGTGCCGTTTCTTGCAGCACATTTCTTAGTCTCCGGCTTTTAATTTTTTCAATATTAAGTTTAAAAATGCCTCTTAGTGCTGAGGATGTTGCGCGTGGTGTGGCACTTATTGATGATGGACGTTCCATTAGATATGCAGCTAATGCCATCGGAGTTCCATATGAAACTTTACGAGACGCCGTCAGGCGTTTTCGGGAAACTGGTTCTTACAATAGAAGGCCCGGTTCTGGACGGCCTAGGGTAACAGAACCACGGGATGACCGGTTTTTGACTTTGAGAATTTTACGAAACCGGCACCTTACCGTTGTTCAAGCGATTCATCAGCTCGAAGAAGTTCGAGGTGTGCAAATTTCTGAACGTACCGCTCGGAGAAGATTAAATGAGTATGGATTAATGGCTTTTCGTCCAGTAAGAGGACCAGAGTTGACCAGAACTCACAGAGTAACACGGCTGGCTTTTGCTCGAGAACACAGCCATTGGACTATGGACGAATGGAGTGCTGTACTTTTTACAGATGAGTCAAGATTCGCTCTTCGATCTCCAGACGGGCGTGAAAGGGTGTGGAGAAGAAGAAACGAAAGATATGCAGCCTGTAATTTTTCCCAGAGCCAACCTTTCCAACGTGGTTCCTTAATGGTGTGGGCTGGGATTTCAATGGAGCGCCGCACAGAATTGGTTGTTGTTCGTGGAGGGTCTTTGACGGCCATTCGCTATGTAGATGAGATTTTGGAACCTCATGTGTTGCCTATCCTCAACGAAATCGGCGATCGTTCTATTCTAATGCACGATAATGCACGCCCACATGTCGCCCGCATAGTGCAGACATTCCTTCAACAGAACAATATTGAGGTTTTAGCCTGGCCAGCACGTTCTTCAGATTTAATCCCCATTGAGCATTTATGGGATAACCTCGGAAGACGAATAAGAGCGTGTGCAACACTTCCTGATACACTGCAGGACCTTGAAAGGGCTCTTCGGGAGGAATGGGCTATCCTCCAGCAAAGATATACTAAGAGGCATTTTTAAACTTAATATTGAAAAAATGAAAAGCCGGGAGACTAAGAAATGTGCTGCAAGAAACGGCACCGAACTAATGATACTGAATAAACATTTTGATTCCATAGAAAGTAAACATTCAAATCTAGAATCATTTCATTGAATTAAGGATTAAGGGTTATTGCCCTCTATATTAACATTCCTAATCGAAAACAAACAAAAATATTACCTATTTATTCATTAAAAACAATAGACCAATCCAAAGCAGAAATATTTTTAGATGAAAACATGAAAAACTCAAGTGGGTGGAATTTTTTGCCTGTCAGTGTACATTCAACAAAAAATTGTTATTAATTTATTTTTTTTAACGTTTTTAAATGAAAAACCCAATAAAACCAGAAATTGAAATTTAAACCAGATAATACATAAAAATATTTTAAATATGAACAACCTTCTTTATTTATTATCCAAACACTATTACAAGTTCTATTTATTTAAATATTAACTAACTTAAAACATAAAGTGTTCCAAGATACCACTAGCGAATCCAGGAATTAGTTTTGGGGACATTTCAGCCCAAAAACTTTATATTTCTATATATATAACGATAATTACTTTGAAAGAAAAAGAAAGAAACTAACTACCTACAAGAAATGGTATTTGAGTGTTTCTTGAAGTCCTATTAAATGTAATTAACTATTTTAATTTATTTTATTTTCCTCCCTACCCTGCCTTTCAGACAATACGGGAGTTTGCAGCAGTGACTTGATACACATTGCATAAAAAATCACTGTTGCAAGTTTATCTTTTTACATTTTTACATTGCTGTGCACACAGCCTGCTTCATAATTTTGTCTCTTATTTTATCATCCTCCATCTTCTTCTCCTGTCCTAATCAGCGGCCTTCCAGGTACTGCTTCTTCACGCCTACCCAGGGAGAAGTGGGTTGGGCCTACAATTTTTTACCACCCGCATACAAAACATTTAAAGTGCGGGTAGTTTTGTTCAGACATCAGTTGGGGTAATTGTCTTTCTGTTAGAACGTAAAGCTCTGTATCCCTCATTAATTTAACCCTCAATGCCTCATAGCTGGTGCAGGCTACAAGTGGGGCATAAGGTATCGATATTTTTACCATGTTTAAAAAGTTTCGCTCTGAAACCCCATGCCCCGTGAGGATCTGTGAGACCCATTTCTTTTTTAAGAGCAATTCAACGGTGGGAAAAATTTTTCTTAGTGTGGACCAGTTTGGGGTTGTCACCCATCGCAGATTCCATTGTTCCAATGTATCCTCCCGGAGGATCATCTTCCATCTTCTGAGGTCATCACAAATCCTCTCCCAAATGTTTGCTGGTAAATCCGCCAAGCCATCCCTCTTAATATTGTGCCGAAAAAGGTCTTCCCGCAGGAGGAGGTCGAGAATTAACTAACAATAATACTTTTTAGAGATGATTTTTTTCGCAAGATGGATATATTTTACCATTTTGGGGGGGCTTCAGCCCGAAAGCCTCCCCCCTTGTAGATCCGCCTGTGCAAGATACAATTACATTTATTGCACCAAGGATCACTTAATATTTACTAACAAAAAAAAATCAAAATACGAAGATAAAATAATTTAAGGATAGGTAATTACAGCATAAAATATGTAGTTAAACGCACCTCCCCTACATAAAAAATAAGGAGTCAACTGACTAAGGGATAACAGGACTATTAACTGCGGATAAATCCATCTCTATATTTCAACAAGTTTTAAGGAAAAAGTCAAATAACCTATATAAGGACTATTCATCAACATTTTACTTTTAAGGAAGCAAATACTGTGATCACTTATGAGTGATGAGTAACTGCCACCTTCTAAAGTTTATCATGTAACCCAACTTAGTTGTTAAATAATCCCTAAAAAGGGTCTAGAAGCTTCCTCATCAGTCGGCACAGAACTGAAAAAGTAATTTTTCAATTTGCCATTAGCAAAACCTACTTCAATAAATTAACTAAGACAAATCAAAATGTCCTGTTGATATGATGAATTCTAATTACTCCAGTAATGATGATACTTTTTGTAATATTTTATATACGATTATAAATAATTTATATGGCAAACATTATGCTAGTAGCTATTATAAATAACAAATATTTCTTTAATTCATTTACTTTAACATTTTGATTTATTATTTGCTAATTACAAAAAGGTTAAATAATATTTATAAAAACAGCACATCTTAATCTAAATGTGATTCGATACCATTTTAAATTAACTTGACAGAAACCTTGACGAATTGTGGTAAATATTTTATACATAAAAAAAGATAAAAATAAAGTGAAACTTCAAAAAATAAACACAGAAGTGTGAACACATCAAGTGTGCTTAGTTTTTGGGTGTTGTCTTACATAATATCTTTGTCATGTTCTCTATATCATAATCTGTCATAATATGCCATAAAAGCTATACTAACACAGTAAATTTTAAAATTCCAAATTATTTATTCATAAATCAAATTTATGGTCAACTTACAAACCCAAAATCCTTAGTAAACATATATTTTGGAAATCAGAATAAACCTTTGGATTTTCGCTTATGTGGAATGGCGCAAGAATTGACCGATTAATAGTGTCATTAACATAAAACAAATAAAATATTTCTCAATTAACCAAAACATAAAATTGGTAAAGAACTTACATCACTATTGTGAATTTTAGTAATGATAAGGGAGTTCTGATAACCATATTGAAGTAAACACAGTTTTTCCGGCCTAATTGGAAACTTAATAAGAAATTAAATACCAATTCTCATATTTTAAAAAATATTGAAGCTTAATGGAAAATTTAAATATTTGAAACCTCCTTCTTTTACAGTTTCAAAAATCATCCAGCTTAGTGTAATCATGAACGATTCATTATATTCTCTATAACGAACTTAATCGTTCTTTTAATTGAACCTATAATTAAATTAGATTAAGCTTGTGGTTTGGTTACCTCAGAAATCAAGGATTAAATTTGACTATTTTTTTTATCTCTAAATGAAGAAAAGTCAGAATTTGACTTATATTTTTCAAATAAATAACTAAGTCATGACTAATCTCACAAGACTAATTAGTTCAATTAGCCCTGGAGCAAAGGCCCAAAAATCGACCTCATCGCAGGCGAAGGTTGTATTGTAAATTACGAAAGTGTGTTATTCTGAGTAAAAAGAACATTGTCAGCCGTTCTAGAGCCGCTGCTTTCAAAAATGGCGGCTGATTTAAAGAATATTATGCTAATAATTTGAAAATCAAAACGGGAAATCTGTTGCAAAAAATGTGAGAAGATTGTTTATTGTTTTAACTGGTATATATGGGTTTAGACATGTAAAAAACAAAATTGCTAATGCGGGCCACCAAGGGAAAACATTTTTCAGCCAAAAAAGTTAGATTATTTTGTTTTGTCACCTATTATTCCTAAACGATGCATCAAAGCGAAAAATGTATTCTTTAATAAATTAAAGAACGTTAAATTTTGCATCAAACAAGTACATAAACTTTATAATTTGGTTACGCGGTAAGATATACGGTCAACCAACGACGGCTTTTACTAAATTTGTCAAAAACTGAGACTAATTACTATAAATGGTCCTGCAGCTTGGAAATGAGTTCCTGAAGAGGAAAAACCCATAGACTCAAAGTTATAGAGCATCAAATTTTGCGTCTAGTACTTACCAACTTATTTAATGTAGGTCACTTACTTCGAACAAAAATCTCCCGATGGTTAGAAATTGGTAATGAAGGTAAACGTGATTTTCAATATTTCAACAGTTTAGGTGTCTATCCTGATGAGTTGTTTTAGTTTAGAGTCTATTACATGCAGTATAAGCCTCTTTTCCACCTCTCAGTAGCGAAGGATTTTGATAAATGACATGTCGAAAGATACAGAATTTCAGAAAGGAATGACGAATTCCGACTCGAGATATATAATTGGCCTACAATAAAAATATCAGTACTCGGCCCAAAATTTGATGCTATACAACTTTGATTTTATGGATTTTTCCTCTTAAGGAACTCATTTCCAAGCTGCAGGGCCATTTATAGTAATTTGTCTCAGTTTTTGACAAAGTTAGTAAAAGTCGGCGTAGGTCGACCGTGGTTTTATACCTTACCAATTCACCAAATTTGATCAAAGGGTTTGATCAAAGGTAACAACAAGGTCTTTTACGAAAGTATGGAATGAGATAGATGAGTTGTTCAGGTAAAGATTGGGGAGTGTGGGTGAGGATTTGAGGAGTGAGAGTTCCGATCTGGATGGCTTTCGACTTCTCGGAGTTTAGAGTAATTCTATTGTGGTTTTCCCAGGCACAAATTCCGTTTATTTCTTCCTGTAATTTTTGGATGGCGTCAGAGGATTCGGTCGATTGAAGGAGAGGTAAATTTGGACGTCGTCGGCATACAGATGGTATTGACAGTGTAGGATAGAGGATGGAAGGTCATTGATGTAGATGGAAAAAAAAGGTGGGGGATAAGGAGGAGCCTTGTGGGATACCTCTGGACAAGGGTAAAGATTCTGATGGAGGGTTATTGGGGACTACAACATATTGAGAGCTGTCGGTAAGGGAGGATTGGGACCAATTAAGAGTACTAGTTGAAAAGGAGATATTTTTAAGGTTGGTTAGGAGAATTTTGTGGTCTACTGAGTCAAAGGCTTAGGAGAAATCAAGGAAAATTAAGATGGTGAGTTTCTGCTGGTCCATGGCTGTATGAATGTCTTGGGAAATTTTGATGAGGGCAGATTGAGTGGAGTAGCCGGGTCGGAAACCGGACTGGTTGGGATTTTTAGGAGGTTATTCTGTTCTAAAAAGTCGGACATCTGGGTTTGAACTAGTCGCTCTAAAGGTTTGGAAAGGTTTGAGAGGAGAGAATTTGGACGGAAATCATATGCAGTTGGTGGATTGGAAGTCTTCTTCATAGGGCGAACTAGTGCGGTTTTCCAGGATGTAGGAAAGGTAGCGTTTTGTAGTGAATAATTGTAGATATGGTAGTGGATTGGAAGGATGGGTGGTATGTTATCAGTCTGTCTGGTCTTTGATCAGTCTGGCTGGGATGTTATCGGGTCCATAATCATTGGTTTACGATTTCTGAA
The DNA here is from genome assembly GCA_928085145.1 of Nezara viridula. NCBI lineage: Eukaryota > Metazoa > Arthropoda > Insecta > Hemiptera > Pentatomidae > Nezara > Nezara viridula. The sequence continues at coordinate 51,810,785 of OV725078.1, forward strand.
TGGTGTTGAGGAGGTCATCAGGTGTAATATGGGAAAAAAAGAAGTGATCAGGATTAAAATTAAAAGGGAAATACATAGGAGCCGGTATGGTCACAGGAGGTGAGGATGAGAAGGAACAGGAGACAAAGTGAGCGTTAAGGTCATCGGCAGAAAAGGAAATGAACTGGGTTTGAGGTCTGTTGCAAATGGTCAGATTTTTTAGGATAGCCCACTTGGCCTTGGAGTTTAGGGTGTTGGATAAGGAATGATGGAAATAACGGGATTTGGCTCGGCATATAGCAGACTGAGTGCTGTTTCGAAGTTGCTTGAAGGCGATGTAGTCTTCCGTGAATTGATTACGTTTAAACCGCCGTCTCGCAGCATCTCTTCTTCTCATACACTATCTCAGAGCGGGTGTCAGCCAAGGAGGAGGGGGATGTCGGATTTTTAGTTAGGAGAGGACAATGGCAGTAAAGGATGGCATGAAGATGGTTGGTAAGGATTTCTAGCATGACGTCAATGGATTTTAAGGAATAAATGGACTAAATAAATAAACTCTTCTCACTGGGAAGCGTCGCGATCCTGCGAAAGGGCTTCATAGATGAGGGAATTGAGCTTTCGGAAGGATATGACTCGAGGAGAAAAAAATGGGACCGGGATGTTGTAGGAAATTTGGATAAGATCATGGGAAGACAGAAACGGAACCGGGTGCTGAGATACTGCGAAGAGCTTATCCAGGGAATCCAAGATAAACAGACCAAGCCAGGAGTCTCAGAATTGAGTATGATGGGTAGGGTTGTAAGGTACTATATAAAGGCTAAGGGATTGGAGAAGATTGGTCAGGGAGGAATGGTCAGAGGATGGTATCATCAAATTGGTATTGAAGTCTCCAGTGATTATAATATTGGAGTAGGAAGAGATCAAGTTGTAAAGGAAGTTCTCAAATAAATCATCAAACTGAACTTTGGGAGGGCGGTAAATGACTGCAAAGAGAAGGGGGGGTGGTGGGGTTAGGATTTCAGAAAAAAGATATTCTAGGTGTGGAGAATGGGTATGGGAAGAGCAATGAAGAATTTTGAATCTAAGGTTGTCATGAACAAAGAGACCTACACCACCACCTGTACGGTCCACTCTGTCATGACGAAGGAGTGTATAATTAAATAAAGTAATTTGGGAAGACGGAATAGAGGACTTTAACCAGGTTTCAGATACTGCGATTAGATGGTAGAAGTTGCGGAGGGAAAAATCATAAAATTCATCAAAATGAGCTAGGAGTGACTGAGCGTTGACGTGGCAGGTTAAAAGGATGTTAGTCATGGGAGAAGGAGGGTTGGCTTGGTTAACAGACTGGAAAGGCTTGGGGTATGAATATTTCAATGGTGGTTGGAGTTAGTATGAACCCAGAATACATAATTGTTGCTGACTCCTCTATTAAGAAGAACCATAAGTATAATAATAAATGATGCTAAACAAGAAATAATGAATACTAATTTTCTAGTTGAGAAGTAGAAAATATAATTTATTAAATGAAAGGTTTACCTCTATAGCGAAAAAACAAAACAATATTTACGTGAATTAAAATGTCTAAAAGAATAAAACTTACACTTTTCTTATAAACAAAAATAAAATTATTATCAAAATATATTAAATTAAAAGCAGAAAAATCATAATCTAGAAAATAAAAATAAAAAAGGGCAAATACAGTAATAAAAACTAAAATATGGCTAACCAATATAGGTGTTGGTTGGTTATAGACATTGCCTCGCTTACATATATTTTATTTTTTATTTTTTTTTATTTTTTTTTTTTATTTATTTTTTTTTTTTATTATTTTTTTTTTTTATTTTTTTTTTATTATTATTTTTTTTTTGTTCTTCCCTACCTCGCCTTTTAGGCTATACGGGATTTTCCCGGGCCGGGGGGTGAGGGCGGGGAAATTTAAAATCCCCTCCGGCACCGGGACGCGAACTCGTACTTTTTATATCATCTCAAATCTCTGTTATCCGGTTGCCAGGCAACTAGCGGTGCTGTTACACACGCTTAAGCCTATTCGGCCACCCCGCCCCCACATATATTTTATGAGCATCATATCATCATTCTCCTGGCATCACAGGTAACGAGTTGAGAAGTCCCGTATAACCTTCCGCCTTTGGACCAACTCTTCCCTGAGCGACTGTCGGACGAATCTCACCAGAAGCGGTTGTATCATCCTGCCTCGATCTCATCCGCTTTGAGCAGTCGATATCTTCTGGCTTTAAGTTCAGGCCCAAGCCAGTCCCCACGTCCATCATCAGGCCCATGGGTGTCTCCCCAGATCTCACCGGGACTCCCCTTATTTCAATCGACCTGGAAAAGTGCATTTGCTCGGATCTGTTGAGTCTAGTTTCAAGCTCCGACACCTGGGACCTGAGTGTCGCATTTTCCATCTTTAATCCTTCCAATTTTCAATTTTGAGTCTCCAGAAGGGTCTCTATTGCTTGTATTTTTTTCGCGTTTTCAAATGTAATAGCGGTCTGCTTCTCCAGCGTTATCTTTAATTCCTTTACCTTGCTGGCATTAACATCTAGGGCGAATTTTAATCATTTTACCCCCGCCGTTAGATCTTGGATGGCGGTCATGAGCAGCTGTTACGTGGCGTCGGAGGCAGTTGGTTTCTGAGAAGCTGATCTTCCTGGGCTAGAGCACTTATCGCTCAATTGACTACTTTTCTGAGCTTTTACACAATTTGGACATGCCCAATTCTTCCGTGATGCCCTTAATTTTTTAATTTCACATTCGTCGCGATAAATCATTTGCCATGAAAAATAGCTTGACATGAAGAGATAGAGCATGTCAGAGTTTTCTTGTCTTCTCTGGCAACTGTCAGTCCGCATATTGGGCATGAAACCATCTTGCCTGATAAATATAGTGCAAAATCCAAAAAATAATACGCTGAATAATGTGACGAAAATTGACATGATCCAACCTGAATACTGGGGTTACTGAATTATAGATAGAGGCCAGAAGTAGGCCTTATCTTACGCATGCGCTCCCCACTCTCAGTCTCAACTAAAATGTCTAACAAGCTATTTGTAAGCAGACTGAAATCCTGGCGAACTTCCCTCGCTCCTTTCGGCACAAGATCCAGTTGAAATAAAGATTCAATCTCACCCGTGGATTCAGCACATTTAAGAGATGGATCTGGTAAATATATACAACGAATCTCCGTGTACAAACTACGAAATTAGCTAATTAAACTCAGACTATATAATTGCTACACACTAACCATTTAGAGGCTTGGACCACACTGTATACAAAACATTGGACCTAATACACAAAACACTTTTATTCTTCTACATAAACATCACACTATCAGGAACAACTCTCTGTTTAACCTCATCCAAGCCAACCTACCTTGTTTACAACTCAGCCGTTCTGCCAGATAACAAGCATTAACTTTACAATATTAATTTTTAGTATTTAAATGGACGAGGCATGGATGATATGCAAAAGGAAAATTTCTCGGGCAACTATGCAATACTGGATCCTGTTTCCAGGATACTGTGTAATATTGGATCCTGTTTCCAGGACACTGTGTAATATTGAATCCTATTTCCAGGTTACTTTATGATATTGGATACTGCATATCGGAAAGATAAACCAACAGTTTCCAATTAATTGCTTCAGATAGATCCTTGAAGAGGTGGATAATTTTGATAATTTAGGTAGCCAGTAAAGTTAGATGAATAGACCAACATATATTAACAGAATTAGAAAGACACAACTCTATTTAAGTCTTTATTCTTCCTTATTATTCTGTAAAACCATACAGAAGAGCATGGAAGAATATAGAATCGGAAAACAGAAAATCTGGGAATTCTTAAGATATATGTACCAAGTTACCGCATCGGTAAGACCCGATGGCAAATAGAAGCAAGAACAATAGGAAAACGCCCTGTTAGTAGATTGTGAACGAAATACCTGATGGCAGATAGAAGCAAGAACAATAGGAAAACGCCCTGTTAGTAAATTAAGAGTTGGCCAAAATGGCTACATCGACAACTCGGAAGGAAAAGCGGTTTTTCCTAATTAACCAACTCCGAAGGATCGTTCTGAATAGGGATCCCTACAAGAGATAAACTGAGTCTACTCCACCCCTAATACCAGTCAGAAGGAAGTGAAAAAAAAATAAAGTTCTCATTTCTTTTTTAGATTTAGATTTTATTAGACTTTCAGTGGAGAGAATCTTGTTCTAATGTAATCTCTTTGGTTTAAGTGTTTATAACATATTTAAATCTATGAGGTGACAAAAAGGCTCCAAACTATTTTAATGTCAGGCTAAATTTTAAAACCAGTTATCATGTTTGCGAAAAGTAATTTTAACTTTAATCAATGTGTTTTTTTCATTTGTCTTGAGAAATATGTCTGTTAACGTTTTTCTTTATTATTTTTTCATTAAGTATTATTAGAAAAAAACTATGTCTTATTTGAAACCAACTTACTAGGTTGAGTATCAGTTTGAAATGACCTTTAGCAAATTGGATAGATTTTATAGGGGTATCCTGTTATCTAGATATTTCATTAAAGGATGGGGTACTCCTGAAAATCTTAAAAGGTGAATACTATGTGTAGATTTTTGTTAACTATCCTTGATTTTATTGTATGTATAAAATGAATTGTCTTCAAAAATGTATTATTTACACTGTCGGTCAAAAGTTAATGGCTACCTCAATTTTTTGAGAAAATTCAATACATAAATTTTGGAATATATAAACCTTAAGTAAGATCATTTTCCAACAAAACTGTAATACACCTAAAGGGTACTACTTCATAAATGGCACTCCAAGATGATTGATGGGTATAAGACCACATGATTCTGTGATTTGTAAGCTATGTGTTCCGTCTTTTAACAAGTGATTTTACATTTCCAGCACAAAAAATTAAATGAATCAAACTGCATTTATTATTATGGGGATATAATAAAATTTAATAATTAATGCAATTAAATCAATAATATTTAATTATATACATGAAGATATTTATTAAGTATCTTATATAAATCTTTTAGCAGTATACGTCTAGACACCACTTATTGAAATGTAGTTTGTAATATTTAGGGCAGTAAATAAACAATAATCTTTAATAATATGTTTATGAAATGAAAATCTTAATATAATCATTTTCATAATCATTATCAAAGATTAGATGGTAAATTAGGTTTTAATAATAATTATTGTAAGAAGTTAAGCACATTGATAAAATATGTTTTTATTAAAGTTGACATAATACATGGAATTTACAAATTTTGTTTATTATTTGTCTGTAATTTTGGTTATTTTATTTATTATTTTTTATTGTAACATTATTAGGTACTAACGTACAAATGTCACTCCACCTTGTCCAGTGGACCAAGATTCCTTGTTCATGGTATAAATGGATTCACGAGATAAAAGGGTTCATCATCAGTTAGTGTATTCTGAAGTAGGTGGAAGTGACTGAACCTTCTGTTAATGCTCCGACCTCCACTAAAAAGGACCTGTTGAAGGTTTGTTCATCTGATTAGAGCAAGCATAGCATGCGGGAGTCAAAAGCAGCGATATAATTTAAGCTCCAACTTTAGCTGAAAAGGAACATAAGGGAGTTAGTCAAATTCTTAAATGTCGATCTAAGTAAAGAGAGCTTATAATGTGAATCCTGGCCTATTCTCTGAACCCCATTTATAGCACGGACAAGGGATCTTGGTCCACTGCACATTATTGAGTCACATTCGTACAGTGCTACTCATTATTATGTTGGTCTTTAGGTACGGTTTCAACTTCTAATTTGTTTCCTCATTCTAATCTCGATTGTTTTAATTAAATTCCCAGCTTCACAATTGTTGTCATACAAATTTATTTTGATCACTATCCTGAAAATGTATAGAGAATCATGATAATTGTCGATCAGTAATATAGAAATTGTTTGATTTGACATTTCACATATAATATTTTCTATACACATGTATATCTTCTACCTAAGTTAGAAATGAGTCAGTTTATGCTGTGTGATTTATTTAATATTTTGAAATTGGTTTGTCTATATTTACTTTCCAACACTGTCTTGAAAACTTATTGCAACTCTCGGAATTAAATGTACAGTGTGATCATGGGCTAATTCCTCATTTTGGAGTGACACTAAAGCAGTATTACTAAGCTATGTATAACATTTTTTCATCAGAAAATTTCCTTATTTTTCAAAACGTCTTTTACTCATTGCATTTTTTAAATGAGTCAGTATAACTTACCAAAAAGTATACTATCCCAAGAACTTTTCTTCAGAAGTTCTTAAAGCTTTTTTTTTGTGCTGTTGGAATGTGTACCAGACCTTCTCCTCAAGTCTACCCAATGTAGCTCGATTGGATTGAGGTCTAGAGAATGAGTTAGCCAAGTCACGATTTTCAAATTGCTTTTTTCTTCTTTTTATTTTAAATGCCCTTGGAAAAATTTATATGAATATTTTGGATCTTAATTTGGCTGTGTAGTAAGACCAAAACTGATTTACCGATAACTAGAAGGGATTGTTTGGTCCTTAAAAAATGTTTTTATTTACCCATGTTTGTTAAATATTTCCACAATTTTTAGCAGGCAATTTGATTGAAACCTGAAAGATTGAATTATTTTTTCAAAATTCTTTTCTCCAGCCTTCCACTGTGAAATCTTTAAGACCAATTGTTCTTTTTAACCTTGCAGGGGAGAATGTATATGTATGTATGTAGATATAATATGTCTTCCTGTTCAAGCTTTATCATGCTAAGAGCGAGCATTGGTATTAAGCAATCCACTTTTTCATTTTATTAGTTGTGCTGAAGTTCGTTTCTCAGATTTATTTTCTTTGTTTAGTATATATACTGCAATATGCCGTTCAATTGAAAATCCCTACTTTAAACCAATTTTTGTAAGAAAAAATAAAAATAAGCTTGTGAATTGAATCTTCGGGACCTAACAGAACACCAAATGAAACTACGGACAAATACAAATCTTAAACCTATCTAGGAAATATGCCTGAATATAAAAAACCTCCAGACAAAGAAACACATTGTTTAGTCTCAAGAATTATGAGATTGTGATAATCCATAATGGTGAAATTTTAGGTTAACATTAATTTAGGTTTTTTGACCCTACAGGGTCTCTTGCTAACTATTGCGGCATTCATTGTTGTGTAGAGCTTCCTGATGGACTTTTCTGAGCTACATGCCCTGCCCGTCTTAACCTCGTTGCCTTCATATGGTGGGATATTGATTGACCAGTTTCTGTTAGCAGTTCTTTTATCGGTCCTTCAACCCTCAATGCTTTAGTACTCTGATCCAAGATCGCTCCTTTTATCTTGCGGAGGATTTACCTCTCAAATCTTTCTATACTTCTTTTTAGGATGTTCATTATAGACTGTTCTGAATTCATTGGAATTTATTGTAGAGCTAAGGTATTTGAATCTATCTACTCTCGGGAACAATTATCTTCTTATGCAGATCTTGTTCGGGTGGTATTTTCGGCTTATTATCATGTGTTTACTATCTTACCCTAATTTACTTATTGACCGTTTTGCTCAACGTCTTTAATCAGAGTCAAAAAAATTTAAAAACAATAAAATAAATAGAAAATTAAGAAGTTTTAAAAAGTTGGTACCCAAACAATTATTACTTCCTTACTACCTGAGTTAGGGAAGTTTGTGGAATGTTGCAAAAGATTTTTTCCTCAGAATCAATTAGCATTTTAGGCATCAAGGAACAAATTAGGTTCCACTACCATTAATAGTATACAAATGGTCTATTATCTATTTCATCAAATTGCATTCAACAATTCAAATTAATGTAATTGTTAAAAATATAATGGCTGTGTATAACTTATAGAATAGAAAATTATATGGCCAAAATTTGGGAGAGGCATAGGGGGTCTTGGCCATCCTGAATGGATTTTCAATGGATTTGAAGTAAACTTCTTTCTATTCGATAAAGGAAAATTCATGCTTAAAATTATATAAAAAGTGTGTACGGAGTATACAATGAAACAAGAACGAGAGTTATTACAATGTTCATTTTCTGTTGGTGTGATTAGTTGCTAATTTATACCTATTTAAACCTTCTACAGAAATTCCGTTCCCTTCCAATTAGAGTATTGGACTTTGAAAACAGGGTGGATAAAGACTGAAAACATTTTTAATATATAGCCACATTCTTTTCTTGGATAAGTTGGATACCATACAAAGCTTATCCCATCATCCTTTGTGTCGAAGGGCATAACAGCCACTTGACTAATCAAATCAGTTATAATTTGAATAAACTGTTATTGTTACAACCCATTTATTCAAATATTGATTATTGTTATTATTATTACTATTATTATAAATATACGTGTTTTATTTTTTTCTCGGTTTACAGGCTTTTACTGTTTAGAAAGGTTCTTTCTAACCGTAGTGATTGTTTTAAATTAGTTGGAGAACATTATCCAATTGAAATAACTAAGGTAATGTAATGTTTTTTTAAGTGTGATCATTTTGTTTGTTAAATGTTTGATTTGTTTATAAAAATTTGCTGTCAGAATTTTACTAAGTAATGATATAAATACTTTTAGTTTTGATCATTTTATTCAACGTTGACCTCCACATGCATGCATTTATAACAATATACTTATCAGTTCACTCTCTAGTGAGATCAATTCCTGATAATTTTCCTTACCTGCTACTCTGCCTCTCCATCTTATGACTAATTTGGAATTCTTTTCCATTCTTTTGATGATATATATTATGAATAATCCAAATAATTGACATATTGTTTTACTACGCATGTACTATGACTTTTATCAATCTAGCCATATGTAATTAAACAGCACAAAGTATTGACTCATTTAATATTAATATTAACAGAAAGGATCTGACTTATAAAGCATGCTTGTCTGTGTTATCAATTTTTTACCTAACAGAAAGTTTGTTTCAGATATGATAATTCTTTTATGATATATTGAACCTAGAATATATCTAATTGATGGCTTATTTTTGTTTTATTACCTCATTGACATTTTGAGACAGCTGCTAAAAAACTTACCATTTAGACCTCTTTTTTTTTTTTTAATAATTTATTTCATTTTGATTTCCATTAATAAATTTTAATAGCTAGAAGAATATTTTAAACTGATCTACCAGAAATGAATAAGATTTTGAAGCTAAAACAAAAGAAATTTTAATACATTAGTTACTGAGATTTAGTCCATCACATAAGGTCTATAAAAATACTTTATCTAGTTATTTTTACTAGATATATGAACTCTAGCTAGTAGTTAGTTATGCTGTTAGGGGTACTTCAGTTTTGAAATCAAAATATGATGATAATCTTAAAAAGATAAATCTTCTAAGAGTAAGATACCTAGAAATGGTATATTTTAAGCAAAAGTAACTGATGTTACTAGGGCAATTATTTTATGAAGGATAACTCAAATAAAATCCTTTCTTTAGGCTAATATTTCAAAATAATGAGATTTTCAATCTCATAAAGAAATACCCTGATAGTTATCATCATTATTTATGATCATAATTTTGTTATCTATTTACTAGGATGAATATGAAGGTGATATACACATTCTTGAAGGACATTTTTATTCCCCTTTTAATTTTTATCTACCAACACTACTTCCAAAAGAGTCAAAAGAGGCTCATTTTCAAATGATTTTACCAAAAAAGTGGAAAGATGATGGTTTTAAGCCTGTTTGTATTCACATGGCTGGAACTGGAGATCATGTAAGTAAGCATCATCCTCTGGCTTCAATGTCAAGTATTAGGATTTTTGTGTTACAGTCTACTTGGTTATTCGATAAGCTAAAAATTCAATAAGATTATTCAGATTTATTAATTATTTTAATGTAATTGGAGATATGAATTCCTCTTGTTTAAATAGTATCAATGCTTCAAAATATTTCTTTTAACTTTTTACTTATTTGTTTTAAATGTTTGTATATATTAACTGATTTAGCCTGAATGTAAGTTTATGTCTTTTAGTTTCTCCTTAAAATAATGGTTTGCCCTACATTTGTGTCAACTTATTGTAGAACTTAAATTAATTAGGATTTCATCTAGAAAAATTTGAATTTAACCAAACTCAGGCTTTCAAGTCACTTCACTTTATTTCTTTTTCTACTTTTGTAATGGGAGACTTCATACAGTGCAAAGTTTTAAAAAAATTTCTTATATATTCAAATATTGAAAATAATATGTTGTTTATGGATTTTAAATATGTTATTATATCAAATTTACTTAATGTATTTAATTTTTTAATACAGTTGTAAATATCATGAATAAATAAAAATAAAAATATGTTTTAATAATTCATTATGGATGGGGTGGCCGAGCAGGCTGATGCATGTGCACAACACCGTGTGTTGCCCGGCAGCCTGATAACCAAGATACAAACGACAGAATAATTAAGAGTTCGCGTCCAGGTGCCGGGGTCTTTTAACTCTGGCATTAATCCTCCACCCTCACCCCTTGGTCCAGGAAAACCCCCTTATAGTCTAAAAGGCGAGGAAGGGGAGAACAAAAAAAAAAAAGTAATTTATTAAAAAAAATCATTATATTAAGTAAAAAAATTAATTGTTATTTCATTGGTCCATTTTTGTTACTCTGAGTGGTATGATCTGATTCAAATGCTTACAAAAACGCAATATGTACTTTTTTCAAATTTTGTGCAGTGACAGGCAACCCATAGCTTTACACTAAAAATTCCCTAACCACTCCTTTGGGACCAATCTGTTAGTGTCCTTCTCATCAACTCATTTGAGTTCAAGGACAGTGACAAGTCAGTCTAGATTCATGGATTATGGCTGCTCAGAGTCAGCAGGCGCACAAATATCTGCATTTCTTTCCCTGAAACAGATTTTCCATGAACCAATACATGGGATAGGGCCATCACTCCTATGCCTGGTCAGTTTGAATTGTTTCCAGTAGCCTGACGGGACCCGCATACCTGCGGTGAAGAATTTCGAGCAATTTAGATTTCCCTGGTGAATGGTCATCCAATTCAGGCAGTCACCCATCCAAGTACTTACCATGCTCAAGGTTTAATTTTGATTACCTATTACAAGCACCTAAGCCCACTCGGCCATCCTGACATCACAATTATAACACATATACAGCTATTAAATGTAAGCATCTGCCAAGAAAAAAATATAAATAAGTTAAACCTAAAATCATTGTTATATATGTATCATACTTGGGCAGTATTTCAAATAAAGTATTTTAAAATACAAATAAAATACATTGTTTGTAATTATATTTTTTTTTTTAAATATAAAATACTATGAAATGTATTTGTATTTTATTTATAAAACATATTAAATTTATTTCAAATATATAAAATGCATTATCAAATTGAGAAGGTGCCTTTAAGTTATGTAGTAAGGCTAATTGTTTGTACAAAAATTTGCCCATGAATAATGAAAGCTAAATTCTTAATACAATTATTTTTGGCAATAAAACTGGTAAGTTGTTCTTTAACGTGTTGGGTACTCCTAGAATGAAATTGTTGAATGATCAATTGTTTGAGGAACGGGTATTATACAAAAGTTAATTGCCAAAAAGTTTGGTTTGGGTCTATTTATTTGTTTATTGATAAATTATAACTTTTTTAACAAATTATTCTTCAATAAAGATGTTGATTGAATAATATATTTTTTTCCTCTATTGATTATTTTAAAACTTCATCTACTGTGCCCACCTTTCATAACTAATTTTCTTACAAAAAAATACAATACAATTTATAAAGCAAATTATAAATTTTTTATAGGAATCAGTTGTAAAGTGCAACTGGGTACATTAGTCGTGAGTATTTTGTATTTTATTTGTTTGCATTTAAAATACTTTTTCTGTAAGTACACTATATTTTAAAAACACAAAATACATGGTATTTTAAAATAATAATTTAAATACATTTTCCCCAGGTCTGATATATATATATATATATATATATATATATATATATATATATATATATATATATATATATATATATATATATTCTAAAATAAGCATAAAGCTAGAAAAGAGATAGAAAGAGCTAGAAAACATAAAGCTAGATATATATATTCTAAAATAAGCATAAAGCTAGAAAAGAGACATCAGGTGATTATGTTATAAATGGAAAAATACAAAGCCATGAATCTCCAACTAATACGTATGTGGGAAATTCATGACTTTATGTTTTGTATTTTTCCATTTATAATATATATATATATATATATATATATATATATATATATATAAAATCACCCAAAATTAAATCTTGAATCCTATACTGATTTGATGTCAGCTAAAGATGGTATAAAAGATATGCATATTCAGTTTGGAAATTTATTTCTTATGAAGTTTAAATACATATATATATTTAAACTTTATGTATGCAAATTTACCTTCTGCTTGAATGAAGCTTCTTACCCATAGGATGGATGTTCTTGAAGAATGGAAAATATTTCTCTCAGGTTATTAACAAACATTTTTTGGAAGAAGTTAGGAGCAACAATTTTTTGCTGAAAATTATGTAGATTTTCCTTCATTTCAGTCAATGAAACTGCCAGATGAAGAAATTTTGAATTCTCTAGCAAAACTTAAAAATAATAAGGTGCCAGGTGTTGACAAATTTCCTGCATAATTACTTAAATGTAAAGGAAGTGATTTACTAAAAATCTTTCAGAATATCATGATTCGGATCTGGACTGATGAAGTAATGCCAAAATCTTGGAATAAATCGATAATCTGTCCAATCCATAAAAAGGGTGATCGGCTGGTCAGCGGTAATTCTAGAGGCATCTCCTTACTCTCTTGTGCGTAAAAAATGTCCAACATCCTCTTTCAACAACTACTCTCCTTTGCAAAAAAGATTTTAAGCCTATACCAGTGTGGTTTTCGGAAATGACGATCTACCATTACCAAAGATTTTGCTTGAGTCTCGTGCTTGAAAAAGGACGTGAATATAAGCTTAAAACACATCACATTTTTGATAACAAGTTTTAATTTTTTTATGTTAAAACATATACAGTAGGCTAACTTAATAAAAAATCTAATAATATATACAATAATAAAATCTTTTCAAGAATATTTTACGTATATAAGTTATGTGGCGGTGGTTGCATGCAAGACTTTGTTTACATTCTAAAATGGTATTAAGGCTGACCCTGCCTGACTCCGGTCTTTATCCTATATATATATATATATATATATATATATATATATATATATATATATATAGATAGATAGATAGATAGATAGAAAGTAAACTTTATTCTGGAACAATGTCCCTTATGAATAACAGATATGAACAAAAAAATAAAAACTACATCTGGCCAAAAATTACATTAGTCAATATTAAAGAATATATAGTATCTTCAGTAAAATTATATTAAAACAAGTAAAAATTACACCATTTAAAAAAAAAAACATTATTTAAATGAAAAGAGAACAAAATAAAATAAACATGGGTTGATTTTTAAAATTAAAACTCTAACAATTTTAACAACCATTCACCTCAGTCAAAATCTGTTTCACAATATTTATTTCATTGTATAACGTTATTTTGGGTTGTGAGAAGGAATTGGTAAAGATGATATTTAAATGAGGACAAGGAAGAGGCATGGCGGATATCAGAAGGCAAGGAATTCCAGAAGGCAGTGGATCGGGCAATTAAGGAATATTCAAACATCTTAGTTCTATGGGAAGGGATATAAAGGTCGGAAACATGGGATCTTGTTTTCTAGGAGTGGACCACGGGTTTAAACTGTAGGAGACTGTAGATGTAGGAATGGTGTCAGGTGTTTATCATTTGGAATAAGAAAGATCCAAAGAAATATTGTCTGTGGAAAGAAGGGAAGAGTCACTTTAACTCGTCGTAAAGGTGGAACACATGAGACCGCCTCGATGTACCAAAGACAAATCTTAAGCAGGTATTCATGAGTCTTATATATGTATATATATGTGTGTGTGTGTATATATATATATTAAACTGCATACCTATTAAATTGTGAAAAAATTGAAATAAAATAAAACTAAGACCTTTGTCACTACAATCCAAGGAAGTCGATAAATGATATAGGATACTAAATATATCCTTTATTTTTACCAATATTTTTAGCTGTAGGTTGCTGTATTTGCTGGAGTGATTTTCTACAATTGTATCAAATTGTTCTTATCTGATTATTTATGTATTATGTTATCATAACATTTAATAATTCTCTTATACTTATAACATTTTTTTTGTTTTATTTTTTTCATGATTACAGTATTTCTGGCGTAGACGTCACTTAATAGCTAAACCTTTATTACGAGAAGCTGGTATTGGATCTATTATTCTGGAAAATCCTTTCTATGGCTTCAGGAAACCTGTGTACCAAATGTAATAATTTTTACTTGCAAAAATTGTTTCTTTTCTTTTTTTTTTAATGTTTGTTAGTGTATGCTCGTTCACTGCATGTGTGTTCACATTGATAATGATTTATTTATTGTTAATTAAAACAGTGGAGGCAACATTTTAATTAAAATCAAGTCTTTATTGTTAGTTAAGGAATCGTATTGTTTGTATCTAATAATAACATATGTAAATGTTTGTATTTTAGTGTTGCCAGCCTCATTTTATTGTTATTTCACAGTTATCTATTTAGTATCTTACTAATATATTACTTCTCAGTTCAAATATGTAAACACACCGATATGTATATATCTATAATCATAATAGTTTACTTATGATTATCTTTTATTTTAATGTTAAGGTTCTATAACTCTGTAATTTAATTATTTTTTGACAGCCATTTTATTCCAGACAAATGTCACTTCTTTTGTTAATTTTCTTTATTCTTAGGAGACTAACTGTCCTAGTTACGTTTCTTTATTTACTTTTCTTATTATTGTTAATTAATTATTAGTAATGGTTTATAAGCCTGTCGATTATTGAACATGATTGCTGTCAATTATTTATTTTTATAATTCATTTATTAGTATTTATAAAAATCACCTAATAAATAGTTTTGCAAATCATTTTCATTATATTATGAAATTATACATATATATATTTTTTTCTTTGGTTGGCTTTACATACCTTGTAGATATTTGGCTGTCTGAACCAGCCTTCTCCACCTCTGCCTATCTTGGGCTACTGCTTTCCAGTTTGCGGCATGAAGCTCAGCCGTATCTTTGTTTATCCTATCTATCCATCTGGTTTTTGGCCTCCCATGTGGTCTCTTGCCTACTACTCTGGCATTCATTGTTGTGTAAAGGCGTCCTGATGGATTGCTACGAGCTACATGCCCCGCCCATCTTAACCTCCTTACCTTCATGTCATGAGATATTGACTGATCCGTTTCTTTCAGCAGTTCTTTATTGTTCCTTCTCCTCCATGTGTCAAAGTTCTGGTCCCATATAGATCCTGTTATCCTACGTAGAACTTTTCTTTCGAATCTCTCTATTCTGTCTTATAATGTGCCTGTTAGAGCCCAGGTTTCAGAACCGTACAGCAGAACTGGCTTAATCACGGCAGTGTACACCCTTATTTTTAGATTTTGGAGATTTTTCTGGATTTCAGTACCATTGAAAGAGAGAAGAAAGATCTGTTGGCACTTGTTATTCACTGGTCTATCTCTGTTAGTTGATCATTTATTGAGGTTATTGTGGAGCCGAGGTATTTGAATCTGTCTACTTTCGGGAATGACTTCCATGATCCGATATGGAGTCCGTTATACAAAGCCGGAGTCGTTACCATGTTATGAGAGTCAGATTTTCCGAGGCTGGTTTTTGGTATCCTAATATGGTGTTTTTGGCAGGATAGGGTTATTAGCCCTATGCCCAACCCCCAACCTGGAGGACCAGAAGCTATATCTGCCAAAGGGTCACTCACCTCCCTGCAGTGTGAGTTGCCTCCAGTAGGCTGACGGGTCTAACATACCCGAGGGGGAGGGGAGGAATCTCGGGCAGCGTGTCTTTCTGTGGTGGACGGTCACTCTAATCGAGCGGTCACCCATCCAAGTACTGACCACGCTCGATGTTGCTTAACTTTAATTACCTATTGCAAGTGCCTTAGCCCGTACAGCTTCCCCGGCCTCATTATATATATATACACAAATAAAAGAATTGATGTATAATAATTATTATTCATGTTTTATATGTAGTAGTAGAGGCTGTGATGGCCGAGCATCATGTTGGGACGAGGGTCCCAGAGTGAGATTTGAATGTTGTGGGTTCGATTCCCACCTGGGTCAGTTAATATTCATTTCTGAGTTGCCTTGAGAAGTGAATCTTGACACTGTTAGTATGCGGTGGCAACCTCTTGATAGCCATCAGGGATTGGCAAAAAGGAAGATCAGGTTCTTTAGCAATGATACTCTCTGTATAAATTATTTTATTTTACATCTTAAAATATGAAAAGCTTTCGGTGTCCCTGCATCATATTCATCTCTGTATATTACGACATTAATGGATAATATTAAAAATTTATTTCTATCATGTAATTTTCTAATTGTCATACAACTATTATCATGCCGTATCTTTTATCTTTACTTCTTTTTGTTTAAACATTTAAAATGATTAGAACAGTGTCTGTGTTCTTCATCTCATATTATATCTAAAATGATTTCTGACATCTCAGAGAACAGAAACATCTCTTCGTCAGACTCCATCTTACTGATTGTTGAGCATTTACCATCAGCGCCATTTATATTACAGAACTTTATAGCAACATAAGCTACCCAACATCTTAATTCATCCACCATTATTTAAAATTTTTATTATTAGCTATTATTTGTTAATAATATTGCATATTAGTTTGTTTTGAATTTAGTACCTTTTTCTGATTTATTGCTATATATATATATATAGAAAAATCACAGACATGAAATCGATTTTTCTCATAGTTCGATTTAGTGTTGTGTCCTTTTATTATTGTAGACATGTGTTTTTATATCGTTAGTGGTCATTCCAATATATAATTTTTCTCAATGTATGTTAGGGATTAAATTTTTTATTGTTATTTTTTATGAAGTTAGGTATATTATAATTTTCTTGATTTTGGTTCAGTTTGTTTTCTTTGGTTTTAATTAATGAGGTGGTATTTAAAAAAAAATTAAGACTAGTTTGGGATGAGGGCTGATGCTTATTGAAGTTGACTGTTCATTTTCATTTGTATTGTCTGTAAGACAATTTTGAATTGTGTTATTGTCAGTTAGTTCTTTACTTGCTATTGATAAATTCTTATGTTTATTTATTGCTTTGTACCATAATTTTGTTATTAATTTATTTATTTAGATAGAAACTGGTTTTTAAAATTTCGGAAACTTATTGTTTAATTTCCTTCATGTATATATCACCTATAACTTTGATTGCTTTATTGTTTCCTACATTTATGATTTGTTTTTTGGGGTGATTTGAATAAAAATTAGCTTTTTACTTTCACTTACCTATATATGACATTTATAGTAAAGGGAAGTATTGGGATTGTGAGCATTTTCCAATGGAAATACACGTTTTGAGGTCCCCTGATTCCAAATTACCAGGTCCCGCAAAAAGGTCTGTGTGTGTGTATGTCTGTGTTAAGAGTCTATCTCAAAAATAAAAAGTCACATGAAAGTGAAATTGCATGTTTAAGGTTTTTTATGTGCTAGGAATGTTACAGCAACTTTTTCGTCAAAGTGGCACTTTAAATCATGGACTAAACACATTTTTACAATTTTCTAAGAAATGGCTCTAACGATTTTGATTAAATTCATTATATCAGTGTATAATTAAGCCGTTTTAAATAAAATGTTTTTATTCTGATTAATGTTCTCTAACAGGGCTTAAATGGTTAATTTTCAATATTAGCTTCCTCTAAAGTATCTTTAATTTTTTTATTTGAAACAATTGACCATTTCACATTGATTTCTAATATAAAAGATAGTTAAATATACAATATGAGAAAGAATTTGATAATTAGCTAAAGGAGAAAAAAAGAGATCGTAGCAGAGAATAGTTGTAATTGAGGAACCAAAGGAATACAAGCGCATCCGAGGTCACCCAAAAGATTACAACAGGCTTCCATACGTAATACGAGCTTAATATAATATGGACTCCGACAATATTATGTAAATATACAAATGTGGTTTTCATAAATGCTATTGTTGGTATTATTTAATATTTAATTGTATAGATTACAGCTATATAAATATTAAAATTTGTACATATAATGGTACTTATACAAATAAAAATACCCACAATGAAATATAAATTAATATAGCGTCTTTAATTTTTACTTTCACTTTCCCTTTGTCTGAAAATACCTTTTTCTGCTGAGAAGAGGTAAGTGAAAGTCGTGTGATGTGCCAAATTTTTTTTATACTATTTAGAATATACTTTTCCTTTTTTTCTGACTATTGTCATATCCAGATAATTTATACTGCTGTTATTTTATATTTCATTTGTAAATTATATTTTGGGATGGATTGAAGTAAGATTATTAGTCAATATGGGATGACTTTTCAGTTTTAAGGATGACAAAGAACCTGATCTTCAAAGAATATAAAACAGTCTAATATTACCTAAATAATATTTTTTATCATTAAAGTGTTGATTTATCAATCACTTAATGATAAAATGTTATCTGTTTTGATTTCATTACAAATATATGACATTTATGACTGAAATAACCATGCTAAGAATTATAAAGTTGGGTGGATCCATAAGTTCATTCGGTTTTTGAAGGATGAAATAAAACATGTTTTTTTTTCATACAAAGAATAAATTGTATTCAATAATATATTCACTGTTTTTATTAATTACTTCTTGTCATCTTTCTAACAATTTTATTATTCCACTCTTGTAAAACATCTGAGGCTTAGAAGCGAAAAACTGATCGAAATAGTTTTTCACATTTCCCTTATCAGCGAACAATTTTCCGTTGGGGCAGTTTTGGAGGGACTTGAATAAGTGGTAGTTAGATAGTGCAAGGTCTGGAGAATATGGTGGGTGTAATAAAACATCCTAGCCAAGATGTTCTAACTTTTTCTGTGTGATTATTACGGAGCGTGGTCTGTCATTGTCATGGTAGAATACAACACATTTGCGATTGACTAGTGCTGGACATTTCTGTCGCAATGCTTGGTCCAATTTTGTTAACTACGTGCAGTAGATCTTCGAATTAATTTTTTTTCTTTGTGGAAGCTACTCTTAAAACAGTTCACCGTGATAATCCCATCATACGGAGAGCAAAATCTTTTTCGGATGTAGACCGGCCGGATGTCAGCTTCAGCAGTTGTCCACAATCTCCTGTTCTCTATATTGTGGTAGATGATCCACTTTGTGTCACCCATCACTATTCGTTTGAGAAATGGGTCCCTTTAATGCCGGTTCAGAAGAGAGTTTCAGATTGATATTCGATTGGTCAGATTTGCCTCAGTCAGTTTGTGCGGCGCCCAAAGATAGAGGTAGTATGTAACCACACTGTTTTAAATGCGTTTGAATGGTTCCAAATCCTATTTTCAGTATCTCTGCAATTTCTCGTTTCTGTGGTGACCAGTCTTCTTCGTTTAGAGCCTTGGTATCACTCAAAACAACCTCCGAGTCCGACCACTGTGGGTTGCATCTTTGAGACTAGTATCTCGAGAATGAAATTTGGCAAACCATTCTTGAGCAGTACGTTATGTTAAAGCATTGTCCCCACGTACCTTACATATCTTTCAGTGGGCCTTCGAAGCTTGCTTACTTTTTTGAAAGAAAAATATGCTAAAAATGCATTTTATTATTTGACATATTCACCACGCTGTAGCACAAACAAAACTAATACGAATGAAACCAAACAACAGTTTCGACAAACGGACTTTGATCTTTCTCATACGTGTCATTATTATCAGATGAAGCAAAGGCAACTGGAGTTATTTGAAAACAATTCTCACTTCTAACAAAAAACAAACAAACTTATGGATCCACCCAATAAATAAGAATGTAAATATTTTATGAGAAGGAGTTGGTCGGGAGGGGGGAGGGTGCGGTCAAATAAATAAAAGATAAGGAATAAATGTATAACAAACTAATAGAGATTACATTTGATAACTGTAGGTTAACAGATAAAGAAAATGAATGTTAATGAATAAGTAGATTGAAAATTGAATAAGTATTGATATAGTAAAGTTAAAATAAGAATAAGATAAAATAATAATAAGATAAAATAATAACTTTTATTATGTTATCTTATTCTTATTTTAACTTTACTATATCAATACTTATTCAATTTTCAATCTATTTATTCGTTAACATCCATTTTCTTTATCTGTTAACCTACAGTTATCAAATGTAATCTCTATTAGTTTGTTATACACTTATTCTTTATCTTTTATCGCAATCTGTTTACTTTTAACTTACATGCTATATTCTCCTTTATTTTCTATTTTTATTCATACTTATTTTCCATTTGTTTGTGTCTTCTACATATATAATACTTGATATTTTAACTACATTGTCACCCACTATATCTCTGATATCATCTTTTTATTTCTGTATCAGACAACTTCTTCTTATTTTATATCTACTCATATTCATTTATTTTATTTTCACCATGTTTTGTATCTTTTTTAGCCCTGATGAAGACCTGCAAAGTGGATCGAAACGTCGGCAAAAATTAAATAATTACTATTTGTTTAATTTAGTATTTATATGACCGTACCCCCCCGACCAACTCCTTCTCATATTATATCAACGGTCAACCATCTTTACATCATCGTAAATATTTTATTGTTACTAACCACTGATCTCCAAAAGTTTTTCACCAAATGCTTTGAAATTTTTACATGTTGCATTCAAATTCAGGATTGTTTTTGTATACATATTATGACCATCAGACATTATGTTTCAAAATGCGGTGAAAAAATTGATGATATTTGATTAGCTTTAGACTGTTGTGCCAAAATGCCTGTAATGATTTTAATGAAATAAGCCCAAAGTGTTCTCCTTGAAGCAATTTAAATTTATGGTTACAATATACTTCTCGAAAAAAAAGCTGGAAGAAAAGTTATAATAATAATAACAATAACCTTTATTTGTACATAAATATGAAAAAAATATACATAAACTTTTTATATTGCTTTATACCTAGTATTAACATATGTACAAAATCAACTTTTTAGTTGAGGTTTAGAGTTTGGTTGTTTTACCACTCTTGCAACCAGACTAAGTAGTGCCCCTGTCCCATTCATCTCTACTTTTTCCTTTCCAATGCTACTCTCTTCCAGGCTTCTCCTCTGCAGGGTCTTCTTCATCTCCTTGTCCCAGTCTGAGAGATCGCGAATCCTCTATTTCTTGCATGCTCTCTTGGATACCTTTCCATAAACTGCTTGGTCCAGGTTATAATGTTCCTCCTGATGACATGTCAGGCCCAGGTCTACTTATTTATGTGCACTTTTTCCACAATATCTGAGAGTTCAGTCTTTGCTCTGATCCATTTATTTGATTATCGATCTCGTCTTGATATTTTGAGAGGGTATCGTTCCATTCCTCTGACTGTTACTTTCAATTTGTGGCATGTCTTCTGGTCTATTACCCATGTTTCGCAACCGTTGGTCATAACAGGAAGTACTGTGCTCATCCACAGTTTTCTATTGACTTCTGAGCTCACCAAGGATATATATATATATATATATATATATTTTAACTTGAAAAGTGCACACCATTCCTGGGTGTATCGCCTGCTTATTTCTTCTATTTGCCCTTTAATAGAAATAAGGTGCTTAAGATATAGAAATGTTTCAACCTTCTCTAAATGGTGCTCACCTATTTTTAATCCCCCTTCAATATTTACTGTTATAGATTTACATTTCTTATTTATTTATTTATATATTATTCATTCACTAATTATTCATACATTTCTTATTCATATATTATTTAAGCCCTATGTTTTCTCTTGCTACTATCTGTTGATCTGTCATCGTTAGGATTTCTTCTTTACTTTCTCCTTGATCATCTTTACTTTGGACTTGGTCATCCGCAAACACTAAATAATTCAGCCTCTCTCCAAGAATTTGTATACCTTTGTTCTACAAATTCATCGTTTGCATGAAATCATGGAGAACTGAAATAAATATCCTACAAATTTTTATTTTCTCTTGTCTGTCTCCTAATTTATATTCAACATTGGATCTTGAATACATGTCTTCCAATATTTTGCATATTCTTGGAATAATGTTCCTCTTCTTTATTATATTAATAATGAAATCAGTTTTTAGAGAATCGGCTGCTTTTTCGTAATCTAGAAAAAGGACACATTGTAATCGTTGGCTTTCTTAATTAAGTCTTTGATCACAAAAATGTGATGTACAGTAGAGTAGTTCTTCCTTAAGCCTGCCTGATGTTTTTCTAGTTCTACATCCAATTTGTCTTCTATTCTTCTAAGTAGGATTTTAGAAAATATCTTATATAATACTGAGAGCAAGCTTAATGGGCGATAATTATTTAAATCTCCTTTCTTTGGTAGAATAATGAGTTTTGCAGTTTCCCATTCTTTCAGGAAGCTTGCATTCTTAAGGTGTGTATTATATAACTGAGCGAGAGTCCGTGCTAGAATCTTTCTTCCAGCTTTTATGTGTGCAATTGTCAAACCATCAACTCCTCCTGCTTTATCTTCCTTGCAACTATCAATTACACTCATTACTTCTCCAATCATAATTTCTTCTTTTGGATCCCAGCTTTCTATATCCCACTCTCCATTTTAATTATTTCTTGTATAATAATATAGTTTTTCACAATAATCTTTTATAATAACATTATATTCTATTATTTTTCATAACATAATATTCTATTAATTATCTTGAGGTTATCATTTAATACTTGTACATCTTCATTTAAAATAACAGTAATTTTTTTATTCAGTAATTCCTCCTTCTTTTAATTTTCCTCCTGTTTTAATAACTCCTTCAATTTTTTTCAACCTTCCTTTCTTTTAACCGGTTCTCAATTTTTTTCCTGATTAATTTGTTAAGCTGCCTTGTATCTTGTTCATTTTTTTTTTTTTGCAAATTTCTTCTTTTCTCCAGTAGATTTTTTATCTTTCTTGGGAGATTACGACAATGTCCATCTATCGTCGAGTTCTCTTCTTTAATCATGTCCAGTACACCTTCTAATGTATCTATTATTTCCGTAATTTGGATTGAAGTTGTCTTCTCATAATTTGAATTTGGCCTAACTGATTTTAACTTATTTCCAAAATTACATGTTATAGAGTTTTCTAATTTAATTTTGCTTGATTTTCTATTTGTTTTTTTTATTTTTTAAAATGGTGGGTTTGTTATTCATCATTGTCCCAACTGGTCTGTGGCCACTGCCAATGTCAGGGTGACTTAAAACTTCAACATTGTTCACAATTTGTTTAGTTTTAACAATTATAAAACCTATTCAATTTTTTGTCTGGGCTCTGCCATGTCCATTTATTGTGATAATTTTTTTCATAACAAATATTCATGATATACAGACCATTTGCTTCAACAAACTCAGTAAGTCTTTCTCCTCCACTATTAAATTCTGAATTTTCCTATGTATTTTGGTTTATGTTCACTTCCTATTTTAGAATCAAAATCTCCGATCAATATTAGTTGATTATGCTTTCCATCATCAATAGCTATTTGTAGATTTAAATAAAAGTCTTCAATCTCACTTTCTTCTGCGTCTTTTGTAGGAGCATAAATTTGTATGAATTTAAATGTTATCTTGAGGAATTTGTTTACCTGTATTAATAACCTGGAGATACAATGAGTGTATGTTTTGAATGACCATATTTATATTTCCATATTTATATTTCTATTCCATATTCCTCCTTGTCCTTTCACTGTGCCATTATAATATAGCGTTACGCCATCTTGATATTCTAAACAGCCAGTACCAAATCTTCTCATTTCTGACAGGCCAATGACCAGTTCTTAGATTTCCATTCGGTTTTTAACTCAGTAAGTTGAGAATCTGTCATTAACGTCCTGCAATTATAAGTAATTATATCCCACGATTTCATCTGTATTAATTTCTGAGTTTTTATTTTGTTTATTTTCTCATCCAAATTTCCATGATCATATCCTAGATTGGTAGGTTTGTTTCCACTGAACTGCTTAGAAATAGATACAGGGCTGATCTCTGAGGATTCTAATCCTTTTTCATCTTATTTAATTGTATTTTTTTTCTCTTGAGAACATGTTAGTTTTTCCGAATCATCAGTACTGGTTTAAAATATCTTTCCAGATTGCTGCTTCTTGATTTCCTATCGTTTTTCTTGCTAGCTTGCTTTTTAATATGCGAATCTTCTTTCTCATTTTTCCGAGATGGCTCGACCTTATTTTCGGGAGTGGATTCCTCACTTTTCTGTCTTTTATTCTTCTAATGTGTCGAGTTCCATCGACCAATAATTTGTCATATTTCATTTTAGCTTTATGCCCTTTTTCAATGTTGTAGCTTTGTATTCCATAAATCTATATAATTCTCTCCATATCTTCATTACTTCAAATGGAAAATCTTCTTTAATTTTAATATTATTAAATAATTCATCTTATTACATTTTGTAATAACTCAAATAATTCATGTTTTAAATTTTGCTCTTAAGATGTCATTTCTAATTAAAACTGAAGAGAATTAAAGAATTTCTGACTAATCTGTTATCTACGATATCATATTTCCTAACATCTAAATTTAAGAAGGTGAATATATTCATTAGAGTCAATACGGCTTCATAATTGTTACGTGCTTGCAATCCAGTGATTACTAGATTTTGCCTTTTTTTCACATTGTTGGCATTTTTTGAGATAAGAAATTTTGTCTTTAATATTGTCTATTTCTGTAATAATTTCAGTTCTAAGATTATCGGTTTTATCTTCTAATGTCAGGATAGCTGTAACCATATTGAGGATTTTATTAATCTTTTCTTCCATGTTTATTTTATTTAAATTTAAATTGTTACCGTTACTTAGGATAAAAACAATGGGAGTTATCAAAATAAATATAGCTGTTTTGTTAGTTATAATATATGCAGTTAGTTACTAGTTGTAAGAATACAAAGGCTTTGTTGTGCTAGATAAGTAGTGGGATTTTTTATGGGAGCTAAATTTTTAAAGAGCAATTAATTTTTGGAGAAAACCCCATATCCTTGAAATATTTCAATTTCTGGGAAGTGTCAAACCAGAGAATAAGTCAAAAACTAAACTAAAATTTTTATAATTCTACGATTCCTCATGTTGTTTTTAACAAAAAAAGAGCAATTCAATTTCGTGGGAGTGCATATCAGTCATCGTTCTTGGGAGAGGAGGGAGGCACCTCTTATACACGCGAACGGATCATAAATATGAAACATTGAAATCGTAGTATTGTATAATATTTTGTACAGTTTATGTTGCTTTTATGTTCAATGGATAGTGCTGTTAAAAAAAAAAATGTTTTCACCCATCACAAGTGTGCTATCTTATAGCAGATCTTATATGATATAGCAGGTATATAAAAACATGCATGTATTCGAATGCAAAGTTGTACCCAAAATTTCAATACAATGGGTGAAAAAATCTCAGAGATTTAAGATTTTGAACGAATAAACATTACATTTTTATTCAACGTCTGCAAAGTATTGTAAAATTAAACATATTAAATCATGTGCTTTCTCTTTTCTTTTTTTTTTTTTTTTCAATTCACGTTTTACCAGACTGAGCTACAGCAACACATTGTTGAGTAAAGCTAATCAGTCACAAATTTCAAATAATTATATTTTCAATTCTTAAAATAATATTTCATCATATTCTTTCTATCATGAGAGGGATATTTTCTAATCAAAATATTACAAGGAAACCATCACTTTGTAGCAGGTGGGCATTAATATATAGTTAGATAATGGTTAACATTATCAACAATAATAATTACAATAATAGTAATAGTACCTTTCTTTACCTATCCTCCAGCGAGAATATTGGGACTGATGATGTGATGTTTCTAAATGACACACCAAATAGTAGGAACTACACATTAATATCTGAATGAAAATAATAATAATAATAATAAACCTCATTGGTTTTATATTTAGAAATGTATGATGAATGTAGTTCATTCATAATTGTAGCTTGTTATTATTCCCTTATAATTTTTTAAAAAATATAATCTCTATATAATGATAAAATATTAGTACTCCATTTTGTCTTTATTCTAGAATAAATTTCTGTATGTATTATCAGAGTTGATATAAGTTTTTATTTGCTGTTGGTTATAAATTAATATTATTATTATCTAAATTCAGTTATTTGAAGCATATTTTTAGGAGGAGGATTTTATAGCATGATTGACAGTCATTTTCTGTGTATCAACATTTTGCAGGAGGTCAGTTTTGAATAATGTGTCGGATATTTTTGTTATGGGTGGATGTCTGATACTTGAAGCTTTAGTACTCTTTCATTGGTGTACAAAACATGGTTTTGGACCTCTGGGAGTTAGTGGACTTTCAATGGGAGGACATGTGAGTATTTGAATTTATATTAACAGTTTTTTTTTCTTAATATTATTAATATTTGTAATGTTAGTGGCATAGACTTTTCACAAGATTAGGATTTATAAACATTAATTCAATCTTATCTTTGTTCATCACTTACTCTGTAATGTAGATAATGTTTTTTAGATTCTCTCTTTAGTAGAGTTTGATTCATTGGTTCCAGTCTTCTGGCAGTCCTTTCATTCCTTGGTCCAATTATTAAACATTCTATGCCTTCTTTATATTATTCTATCACATTTTCTGCTCTTCTATGTACTCTTCCTCCTATTCTCATTTGATGTAAAATTCTGGCTAGTTTTCTATTATTTACCCTACTTATGTGAATGAACCACCTAATTTTGTCTTCTTTTATATCAATCCATATTTTAATTGAGTTTCTTAGTGGTATTGCAAAACCTACTTTATCAGTTAAATCACTTTTGGATATTAGTATTGATAAGTTCTTTTATAGGTGATAAATAGTTAGGACAAAGTAATTTTAAGATTTTCATTGTTGCCGACGTTTCTAGGGCAAAATCAAGTGCTCAGTACCACTCCTTCAGTAACCCACATGTTTGTGTTGAAATTGTCGGCTACAATAAAAATCTTAAAATGATTCCATCCTGATTATTTAGCATCTATGATTTGTAAAACAGTTGACTAAATCCAATATGCGTTCTTTTGCACGTTTGTGGTTGCTATATTATGAAATTTGAAATTCTAATTTATGCAGATTACTCTTGCATTATTTTCCATTGATTTTCCTCTCCTAAGGATTTTATACTTTCTTAATTTATTTCAGTATTTTTAAAAATTTTATTTCAGGAATTGAAAATAGGGTAGCTCAATTAATAAAACACATAGACTAAATGTAAAACTTAAAGACTCGGTTGCAGAAGCTAGTTCATTTTCTTCTCTATTTGTGGTGGATTCATTTAGGGGGGATGTTGAGGCACATAATAATATAAACTTAGTATGTCGCTGACATAGGTTTTCTTTTCATAAATATTGAGAATGGTAGTTTTATTCCGTTACATTGTTTATAAAACTGCATGTTCTTTCCCTTCCTTTATCCATTGTTTTTTCCTTACATTTTCTCATTAAAAAGATATAGTTCTGAGTTGTAGATTATATGGTTATGAAATTCATAATTATCCTCTTATAACTCTCCTTCCATTATTTTTATTTTGAGAATATATATATATATATATATATATATATATATATATATATATTAATTGGGACACTTGCAAGGAATGATTAAGCAGGTAGAATCACCAATTTCAATAAAATTTGTTTAGTGATACGAGGTCAAAAATATTAGACATGTGTCGGAGGGTTCTTGCGGATGTACCCTAGGAGAGGAGAAAAAATATTTTGCATAATTTCAACAATTTTCACTTATACTTACGTATATTTGAAATATCTAGTAAGGGAAAGTTTTCAGTGGGAATACACGTTTTGAGGTTTCTTGAGTCCAAATAACCGATTCTCTCAAAATATCTGTGTATGTGAACAGTCCAGCTCAAATAAAAGAACTTGTACGGAACTGGAATTGCATATGGCTGGGGTGTTACTTCAATTTGTTTCATAAAAATCCACTAACTGGAAGTACCTCTTTGTATCATTGATTTTACACATTTTTACAATTTCCTCGAAAATCATTCTAACAATTTTGATTAAACTCATTAGTCCTATGTATCATTAAGTAGTTTTCAATTTATGGTAGATTTTATCTTCATCGATTTAGCCTAACAGACCTTAAATGACAAGTTTTCAAAGTTTCTTCCGCTAAATTACCTCTGAATTTGTTTATTTGAAATAATTTACCATTTCACATTATAACCTGGCATAAAAAATGGTTAAATATAAACTATGAAAGAATTTGGTAACTAACTAAATGAAAAATAAAAGATTGTAATATAGGACCGAAAATACCCGAGTTTGGCCGAAAGGATAGAATAGGGTTCCATAGTAACACATGCTGAATATAATACGGACTCCGTTTTAATAAATGCTTGGTATTATTATTCATAAATGTGTTGGTATTATTTAAATTTAATTTTATAGATTACAGCAATATAAAAATTAAAATTTGTTGATATAGCAGTGCTTAAGCAAAGAAAATAGCGGTATTTTTTATCAGTGCCACTCTTGTCGGACTACAAATATTTTATTAATTTTAATTATTTATTATAATCAAATAAATAATTAAAATATAGTCATAAAAGGACATGATTTGTGACTAAAAAGATATAAATATAATTCATTAGACGACTTTAAAAAACATATATTACAGTCAACGAAGGGTTTGTAGAGTGCGTGGAGGATGGGTAAGGACGGTGGACTTTGTGGTCCATGGACGGTCCTTCTCTGCTGACTCTGAGCGGTAATAATCCACATAATCCACGGATCTAGACCGATTTGTCATTGTCCTTGAACCCGAGTGAGTCGGTGGGAAGGACAATGCCAGATTGGACCCAAAGGGATTGGCTATGGAGCTACGGGTGGCTTGCTCCTGCACCATGGAGACCATGGTACATAGCAACGTGAGGTTGGATGACCACCTCCAGGCTATCTGTGCTCCCGCAAGTAATATATGTCTGGAAGGAGACCACCCCTTGCGGCCAATATGTATATATATATATATACGAGTACACTTTAACAAAAAGTTTACGCTCATGATTATTTAAAAGATTACTGAATTCAAAGAAATAACTATGAAATACAAAACGAAAAATAATCATCGAAATCGGACAATTATTACCTAAGATACAGATCTTTGTAATTTTTAAACATTTTGGTTTAAAACATGAATGAAGAGTTAAATTAATTTTAATTTCTTTGGTTGATTATAATTACTGTGAAAATAAGAATTGATTTCTCCAGCTTATGATACGCTGCATTTTTTATTTTCTTATTATTTTGTCATTGGTCACTGACCAATATACTGTGCAAATTATTTGCATAGACCAAGTAGTATGTTAATAGTTAAGCGTAATAATAATATTGTTATCATATTGAAGTGATAAAATTTCCACAAACTTCTTTTCTCATATAATATAACGACCTAATGTCTTTCTTAAAAAATATATACGATCTTTCTAATGCTAACTGTTAGATTTATTATAAATTAATATGTTTTTCATTATAATCAAATATGGTATTGTACAGCATGCATGAAAACATGTCAAAAATTGGTTTCATGACATGGTATGGGGAAATACACTGACAGGCGAAAAATTCCACCCACTTGTTACCCATTAAGGAACCACGTTGGAAAGGTTGGCTCTGGAAAAAATTACAGGCTGAATATCTTTCGTTTCTTCTTCTCCACACCCTTTCACTCCCGTCTGGAGATCGAAGAGCGAATCTTGACTCATCTGTAAGAAGTACAGCACTCCATTTGTCTATAGTCCAATGGCTGTGTTCTCGAGCAAAAGCCAGCCGTGTTACTCTGTGAGTTCTGGTCAACTCTGGTCCTCTTACTGGACAAAAAGCCATTAATCCATACTCATTTAATCTTCTCCGAGCGGTACGTTCAGAAATTTGCACACTTCGAACTTCTTCGATCTGATGAATCGCTTGAAAAATGGTAAGGTGCCGGTTTCGTAAAATTCTCAAAGTCAAAAACCGGTCATCCGGTG
The DNA here is from genome assembly GCA_928085145.1 of Nezara viridula. Lineage (NCBI taxonomy): Eukaryota > Metazoa > Arthropoda > Insecta > Hemiptera > Pentatomidae > Nezara > Nezara viridula. The sequence continues at coordinate 51,840,890 of OV725078.1, forward strand.
GTTCTGTTACCCTAGGCCGTCCAGAACCGGGCCTTCTATTGTAAGTACCAGTTTCCTGAAAACACCTGACGGCGTCTCGTTAAGTTTCATATGGAACTCCGATGGCATTAGCTGCATATCTAATGGAACGTCCATCATCAATAAGTGCCACACCACGCGCAACATCCTCAGCACTAAGAGGCATTTTTAAACTTAATATTGAAAAAATTAAAAGCCGAAGACTAAGAAATGTGCTGCAAGAAACGGCACTGAACTAATGATACTGAATAAACATTTTGATTCCATAGAAAGTAAACATTGGAATCTAGAATCATTTCATTGAATTAAGGATTAAGGGTTATTGTCCTCTATATTAACATTCCTAATTGAAAACCAATAAAAAGATGACCTATTTATTCATTAAAAACAATAGACCAATCCAAAGCAGAAATATTTTTAGATGAAAACATGAAAAAATCAAGTGGGTGGAATTTTTTGCCTGTCACTGTATATATAAGCTAGTCGACTAAATTTGTATTTTAATACTTTTATTAGTGAATTTATTTGATGTATATAGTTTAAATAAATGAAATCTTTGTCTGTTTGTTGTACAATAACTTTTCTTTCCGGTTTTCTGTTTATTGAAATCAACTATAAAATTGTTATTTCTAAGACCACAAAACTTTCCATTTAATTTCACATTAACCTATAATGTTAGGATAGTCAGGCTTAATAATGATATTTTTATTGCATAAAAGTGGTACAATTGTTACCAACTTCTTTTCTCTACATTTCCTCAAAATTTATGTCAGTGTGTAAAAGATAGATACAATTTTTGTAATGTTGACTTTTTCATAAATAAATATGTTTTTCATTAAAATCAATAATTTCAGTATAGTATGCACGAAAAAATGTCAAAAAGTGGTGTCATGAGATGAAAAGGGACAAAGTGTCCTTAAAATTATCAACTACAGCAAACATTTGGTTACTGCACTTGTAATTTTATATGTGGATATGTTACCATGAAAGACCAAAATCTCGAGAATGTCGACTATCACTGGTGAATGTCAATATTCACATAGTCATTTGGTGTATGCTCTTTAAATATTTGCTTAATATCCTTATTTCTGACTTACACCGGTAAATGTAGACATTCACCATGCAATAATGGTGAATTTTGAACATGTCGAAGATTTATATTTTCTTCTCCGTAATTCAGTCGCTATAAAACATCACAAGATTGATGTAACTATTTTGACTCTCTTTCTCAGAGGAGTGACCAAGAATTTAAAACACACAGTACATCTTATATGAGAAAATAAAATAATAGTTATAAAAATATTACTTTACGACGCATATTTCAAATATGACTTGATTACTGAATTCTCTACCATTATCTGATTGCAATATTGCTGGTGCACCAACAAAGTGAAAAAGTTTGATCATACATTGATGTAGAGTGTAAATATAAATTTATAATAAAATAAAAGAGAGATCATACAAAGCGGAAATACTTAGAATAATGAACAATTAAATTGAATTAATCAATAAAAATTAAAATTAGATAAAAATACAACTAATAAAATGTAATATATAAATTATTTTTCACTTACAAGATTTAAAATGTGTCTATATGTTAAAGAAATACAGTTTTTATCTACTTTATGATTAACAGGATTCTGTTTCATGTGAATGTGGATGGATTCACCAATATAGGAGCTATTACAATTAGGAGTAGAGCAAGGTATCCGGTAAACTACGTTAGATCTGTGTTGTAAAAGTATGGGATCCTTCAAGTTGGTGAAAAGGAAAGAAAGTTTGTTATGGGACTAATAAAGACAATTATGAAATATCTAACAAAATATTTTGATGCTTGATTATGGAAATTATATGTAAATGGTCCAAAATTACAATCAATAATGGAAAAATTAACAAATATATATTAACCCTAAAGTAAGAATTATACAAAACTAAATAAAAAACAAAACAATAAAAATTGAACAGCTGTACATGGTTACAAGCAGGTGAGGGTTGTAGATAATGACGAACCATTGTCACTCCAATCCTTCTTCAGCGACTGAACGTAGGTTGAATATGAGCGCTCATATAATTAAAACTGCCAATGGGCAGCGGCGAGCACGACGAGAGAAGTACATCTCTTCACTTTAGAACTGCATTGGGCAGTGTAGAAGTTGGCAGCACTCAGCTCAGTAACGGGCGGAGTCAGACTGTCTAATCAATTCTACGCCCTTAGAACTTGAACCTAGCACTTGTTTATAGCTAGGACTACAATTGATAACAATTTAGGTATAAACTATTGACCTATTGAATATAAACAAAATAAGCTATGAGCCTATGAATATATATATATAATTATTAATTGGTTTCATTTTATGAGACAAACCAAAATAACAATTAACCAAATTATTGTTAAAAATGAAAAATAAAATAAATTAACGCTGTGGCGTTAACAATACTTATTGCTTAGGAAAATAATACTTAATGATATTAAGGGTTATCAAAATCTATTGAATATGAATTTTTGAATTGCATTAGTAAATTAGGAATTTATATTGTAGAAACTTAGTTAACAAATGATAATTTACTCATTCTTTTGAGAACAAGATTAGTTATAAGAATTTTTATAATTCCTATTTAACATACATATAAACTTCATAGTACAAACTTGTTGACCTCTTTACAAATTTGACTCATTTATTTATCTGGGTCTATTCATTTTCTTTTTTTATTGAACGTACTGTTATAAAATTATATTGGGTTGTCCGGAAGGATTTTGAGTTTTCTTTAAAATACTCCTCTATATAACAAAATTTTTACATTTACTGGATTATTCATTTGTATGAATGTCAACACTTATTAATCTTCTTCGAAACAATAATTTTTATAACTCTGTAGCATTTTGTTCCTTAAAAATAATTCAGTCTTTACTAAGAGGTCAACTCGTGATTTTCGTATAATTTTGTTTTACGAGTTTAAACTTGGCCAGAATGGAGCCCAGATGACCAGAAACATCATTCAAGTCTGGGGTAAGAGCAGCATTAATGAGTGCACTGTTCAACAGCGTTTCAAAAAATTTTGAGGCGGGGAGACTTCAGTTTTCAAGACAAAGAAGGTCGTGGAAGGACTTCCTCTTTTAATGACCATATTCTGCAGGCTTTGGTGGAAGAAAACCTCAAAACAACTGGTCGAGTACTTACAGAGAAACTTAACCTTAGCAAATTGACCGGCGATGACCACCTCAAGGCAATTAGAAAGGTAATAAAGCTTGAAAGTTGGGTTCTACACACTTAAAATTTTAAATTAAAATAAAATTCTAAACTATCGCCAAGAAATCAGTGTTATGAAGTTTGTGCTACACTTCTTTGCTAAAACAAAAACAACCCCTTTCTGTCCAAAATTGTTACTTTTGATGAAAAGTGGATATTTTACGATAACAGTAGACGTTCTGGACAATGGCTCAACAAAGGAGAAGCAGCAGAACATTTTCCAAAGCCCTAAACACATCAAAAAAAGGTGATGGTTACTGTTTGATTGGCTTCATTTGTTTTGATACACGACAGCTTCTTAAATCCTTGAGAAAATATCAATGCCGAATCATAATGTAGCCAATTAATGCAATGCATCAGAAATTGACAATATTGAAGACATCTGTGATCAATCAGAAGGAGCCCATTTTGTTGCATGAAAACGCCCAGCCACATGTCTCACTTGTGACATCATAAAAACTCTAGGAACTGAGATATGCAACTCTGCCACATCTGCCCTCACGCCTATGGATTATCATTTTTTTAGAGACCTTGACCACTACTTAAGTGACAAAAAATTTAATGGACAAAGAGAATTAGGAAATGCGTTTTTGGAGTTTATCAATTCTAAATATGGGAAACTCTATTTGGAGGGAATGTAAAAGTTGCCAACACATTGGTATAAGTGTATTGATAGTAGTGGAGGCTATTTTGATTTAATAAAACAGTTGTAAATCTTTGTTTTTTCTTTTTACACCAAAATACTGCATTATTTTCTGGACAATCCAATACTTATATTTATATTATCTTCATTATTTGTACATCAGTACAATTCCTAATTGTATGCATATACCATATTCCTGTGGCTAGATTGTATATTTATGCCACTAAATATATTATCTATTTATCAAGTAGTTCTGATGATGCATGTATTGGTAAAATGTTGACTTTTTAGTTATGACTAGGATTAAATATACTAAAGACTTTGTTTTAAAATATTTCATTTATATACTTATTGTTAAATTAAATTTTTCTTATGTTTTTTTTTTTTTAAATATAATTATCTTAAAATCCTCATCGGACCGTTGATTTCAGGCTGACATGAATGAATTTCTTGTGATTCTCGTATAGGCGGGATGAATTGAACTAGGATTAAAAATTATTTTTTTTTCGAATATCAAGTTAATTGGTCTACATTATGAACTGTTATTTAGTGGTTTTCCCAATGTTGGGAAAAAAGTGATACTGGCCTGTTTCCATAACAAATGAAATTGGATTTCATTTAGGATATTGTTATGTGAATAAATGAGAAATATTGATGCTTTCTGTTAAAGTTTGTTTGTTTATTTAGGCTTTAAGGCGTAAAACCCTGGGGTCATCAACGCCTGTGAGTCGGTTATATTTGTAAACTCTTTAGAGGAGAATTAATAATTAACAATACATATAGTAATAAATAAAAAGAAATTTAAAAACATATAAAAGATGAATTATATTAAAATAAATATTAAAAAAAGAAAGAACAATAAATTAACAATTAACAATTTGAGCAATTAAAATTATATTTATTTTATATTTTATTTAACAGTCTATATATTTTAAGAAATTGTATCACTGTTTTTATGTTTGATTCGTTGTTGCTTAATACCACTGATATATCCGGTTTTAAAGACAATCGATTTAGGCTTGAAGTATAATAAGGGCATTCTTGGAAAATATGGTTGACTGTGAGAAAGCAATTGCAATGCTGACAATTTGGTGGTGGTTGCTTAGTGATGAGATGTACATGGGTTAGGTTCGTGTGTCCTATTCTTAACCTGGCCACGGCGACCTCCTCTCTACGTTTCTGTTAAAGTTTTTGATGTGTGAAATTAAAATTGTGTATGATGTGGGAGATCATTTGTGTTATTATGTGTTGTAGTAAATCTGTACATTATATGTATACATGCATGTACTTATGTGTGTTCATTGTCTACTTAACAGGCTAATTATGTCAATAATATTTATATATATATATATATATATATATATATATATAGGTGTGAGAGAGAAAGAGAGTGTATAAGAGTATGTATATATTTGTTATTTTATCGTAATGTATATCAAAGTTTTTTTACTTGTCATGGATATTTAATTTGCGAAAGTGGTATTGTATTACTATTTTTTTTGCCTTCTTTCTTTATATATTCTTATGGTAGTAGTATCTTTGATATGTTTCAGTCATACAGCTCTATCTCATCATATGCTTTTCTATCTCTGATGTGAAGGTTTTTTGTATCAATAAATGGTACTTTATTTATCTACTTTATACTGCTATTAAGTATATATCCTTTTTTTGTAAAAAAAATTCACTTTTTAATTACTCTGACATTTTTCGTTTGCCTTGAATGAAATTTCTATGTTTTTTTTCATATTTGGTGCTGTTGATTTGTCTCTCTTTTCAGTGATTCCACTAGAATATTTTCAAGGGTCTAATTATTTCTTTTGTTGTTAAATGTCTGTAAAATATCCTTAAATTATGGTGGTTTTATATTGGCATCTCACCAGATAAGACATAATTTAACTTCATCTTTTTCTATCCATCATTTTTTTCAACACAACAATATTAACAGGAATTTCTTTTCTTTTTTTTTTCTAAGATATATTTTAGAAAATTTTTATTTAAGCTAACCATTTTGCGGTTAAAAGCTGGAAACTAGTTGCTTGGCTTTCACAAAATAGCTATTTCACGACTTCTGTACAGAAAACAGAAAGTAAGAATTTATAAGGCTTTTATACTTCCTACTGTTCTTTACAGATGTGAAGCGTGGTCACTTGTGCTCAAGTAAAAAACAGCCCTTTAAATTTTTCGAGAATAGAGTATTGCGTAAAATATTTGGTCCGAAGAAAGATGAATCAACTAGAGAATGGAGACATCTGCATAAGACGGAACTGCGATACTTGTACCCGGTAAATATAATTGATGTTTTAACGCTATGGCCATTATAATGGACGTGTGAAGCTATTGGGTTAATTAACAAACGAATCATTTAAAAGGTAATCATTCCAAACCCCCAGTGAGATGCCAAATATGTAGACCAAGATGTTAATAAGAAATCGCTAAGTCTGGTCTTATCAATTTGTATTACTATAATATTTGAAGGACCTTATAGAAAATGTATACAAATTCCCAATTTTGTTTTATAGTTTTAACAATTTAATAAAATCACAAATTAATATACTGTGGTGTGAAAAATTCTATGAACAAACCGAATTTGTATAAAAATAATGAATGTTTCAATTTAATTTTTTTTTTATCTTCTCCATTGTAAACTGATTTAACCTTAATATATATTTAAATTAGAATTTTTTTCAATAAAAACAAGCCAAGGAACCAATCCTTCATGTTGACATTTTTTTATCCTCTGAATATTCAACGAAAAGCATGACTTTCTTTAAAAAACGCTAAACTTGGATTTCCTAGTTCTCTGCTGAGAATTGGCTCATTGCTTGTATGAACTTTTTTGGAGGCCTTGAGGTCTGCTATCACTCCTATAAAAATTTCCCTCTATTTACGGGACACCCTGTATAAACAAACATTGATATTAGTCAATAACTCTTTTTTCAAATGTATTTATTGGATAATATAATATTCTATCACAGAGACAATAATTATAGTGAGGTAATATGTACTACATTCACACCATATGTACAGAAAATATAAAATAAACATAAGAAAAATTACAACTAAATAATCATCAAAATGTAACTCTAAATGTTCTATTTGTGTTATAAATGAACGGCAAATATTTATGCGTTTCTGTTTTAGAGAACTAACGGTAAATCAATGACAATGAATATTTATCGTCAATAATTTATTTTCGGAATTATGACAATGTTCTATAAAAATATTCCCACCTCATTATTTAATGCAGCACATGTGCTAGTTATCATAGTCAATTTACATAACTTGAAAAAGAAAAGAACAAGAACAGGAGGAAACTGGACTGGCAAGGAGTCAACAAGACGCACATAACAAGGAGGAAAATGCCTAGAGAAATAGTAAACAGAAAAATAAACTTATCAGACATTTTTAAATCAGGGAAACATAAATTAAATTTCACTACTTTGTTATTCATTTCAGTCTACCCTTTATTGTTAACGGCAAGATCAGTTGTATAAACCACAGAAAGCTGATTGTAATTCTGAAAATTGTTCAAATATTGGAATTCTTCACTTTTTTTCCGTCAATTTAATTTAACATTCCATATTTCATAATTCCTTTTTATTTTATATTTAATGTTATTTTTATTTCAGAAAATAGCAAAATATATTTTTGACCAACACAAAATTATAATATGAGAAGGAGTTAGTTGAGGATGTGGTCAAATAAATAAAAAATTAAAATATATTAATTATTTTAATTTTGCCGACGTTTCGACCCGCTTTGCAGGTCGTCTTCAGGGCTACAAAAGATACAAAACATGTTGAAAATAAAAAATAAATATAAGTATATATAAATAAGAAGAAGTTGTCAGATACAGAAATAAAATATGGTATCAGAGATATAGTGGGTGACAATGTATGCCAAGGACCCAATGCCACAAGGACCCAAATTTCATCCTTGATCAGAAGGAAACTCCTATTATTTGGCCTTAAAGGTTGTGTTTCCAGAAGAAAGCCATTTTTTTGTTTTATCTCTAAACAAGTGAAAGCGACTTAAATTTGCAAAAGAATGCTAAAATTGGACGGAATTATAATAAAAAAAAAATTATAGAGATGAATCAAAATTTGAAATGTTTGTTTCCAGAAGGAGGCAGTATATTAGAGAACATCTGGAGTGGAATTTTCAGATGAATATTTGCAACCTATAGTAAATCACGGAGGTGGCTTAATGGTTTGGGTGTGTGTTTATAGATCAGGAGTTGGATACCTCTTGTGAATAGATGGAAAACTGGATGCAGAACGGTATTTTAGCATTCTTTTATACCACGCGGGCTTAATGATCAAAAATATTTTATTTTGCTATTTTCTGAATTAAAAGTAACATTAAAGAGAGAGGATGGGATGACCGAGCACATTGGGGCATTGGTCCTAGAGTTCCCAGTTCTGAACGTTGTGGGTTCGATTCCCACCTGGGTCAGTTACTTTTCATTTCTCTGCAGCCCCGGGAAATGGAACATGACATTCCCACTCTGGTAAGTACACGGCGGCAACCTCAAAGTAGCTGGCAGGGGTTGGCAAAAAGGACCATAATAGGCCCACTTGCCGGACTAGTTCCCCACACTAGTACCAGTAACATTAAATAGAAAACAATAAAACTATCATTTTTTTTTTTTCTTTTGGCATTACAGATGTTGTAGATCTTTACAGCCTTAATCATCCTTCATTTCTGCTTATCTAGGTCTATTTCTTTCCAGTTATTTATATGCATTTCTATTGCATCTTTGTTAATTCAATCTATTCATTTGTTTTTTGGCCTTCCATCTAGCCTTTTGCCAATTAAGGCATTCACTGTTGTGTAGAGACTTCCAGATGGATTATTCCGAACTACCTGCCCTGCATATCTTGACCTTGACCTCTTTGCTTTTATATATATCATGAGATCGTTCTGGTTATTGTGCGATGGATTTTTCTCTCAATACTTTTACTTGTTAGTATCTGTCTTGCAGCTGTAATTCAGAATAGGCTTTATCATAGCATTGTACACTCTTAATTTGAGATTGTTTGGAATTTCAATACCTTTGAAAGAGAAAAAAAAGCTCTGTTTGCTCTTGTTATATGCTGGTCTATTTCTGATGATGTTGTTCTTGTCACCTATGGTGCTAAGTTGAACAACAATACCAGGAAAAAAAGTGAAGAATTAGAACAATTTTCACTGTTACACTCAACTTTTTAGAGTTTATACAATGGCTCTTGACACTAACTATAAAGATTAAAGACCGAAGTAGTTGACAAAGTAGTGAAATTTAAACAGTAAGATAACATTATTCAGAGGATAAAAAAATGTCATCACAACAGATTGGTCCCTTGGCTTGTTGTTCATTGGAAATAGTGATAATTTAAATATATATTGCTTCTATAATATCTGCAAGATCAAAGCAGCTTACAATTAAGAAGTTAGAAACACATTTAAATTGAAACATTTATCATTTTTATAAAAATTGGTTTGTTCGAAGACGTTTTCGCACCACTGTACATGTAATTTTTTTTATCATGTTTTGTAAACTTCATACTAATATCTATGCATGCTAACATTTATAATATTATTTATAAATAGTTACATATTTAGTATATTTTTTTTTTTTGTTATTTTTTAGGAACTGTTGTGATAATATTTTTATTTTCCTGTTTAGATGGCATCCTTAGCTGCTACTAATTGGCCATTTCCTTTGGTCCTTGTTCCTTGCTTGTCTTGGTCTACAGCTTCTGGTGTCTTTACAGAGGTAACATGTTTTTAATGGTTAAATTCTTTTGCTTCAAAATAGATTTAGATAAAATATAGAAGTATGAAAATATTAATACATTTTATCAGTTTATTGAATTGAATCATGTACTTAATTGACTTGCCTAAATTATATTCAACCCTCTTTTGTATTTATATCAAACCTGAGGAGAAGAGCCTTCTATGTACTATATAATGTCCTACATTCAGAAACATGTTTAAGCATTAGCCTTATCAAGTTCTTATATATTTGCATTTTAGTTATCTGAGAGATTGTCCTATTCCATAAATGTTTTTTTTAGTCCAAAATAGAACTCATTTACAGACATAATACTCTGTTGGATCTCTGCTTGTATTGCATTATTATTACTTGAGAACAACTACCCGGTGACAACTCCTGCCCTTTTTAACCAACTTCCTCCAAACGTCTCTGTCTCTAGCAGACACCATCCAGTCCCTGATACCGAGCATAATTCGAATGTCCTATACCATACCATCAGTCTATTAAAGCTTTGTCATCTTCCAAAGAACTGTTCTCTTAACAGTTTCCTTAGCATTTCTTCGCCTCCCATTTAGGCCACATGACTAGCCCAATTTAACCTTCCTGTGCGTAGGGCTTGAGCAACATTGGGCTCTCGATATATATCTAAAAGCTCTTGGTTGCTCCTTCTCCTCCATTCATTGTCTACTTTCTTTCTTCCTCATGTACTATGAAAAAAAAATCTTTCACTAATTTGAATCTCTTCCTCATTTTTCTTTGAAAGGGTCCATGCCTCAGAACCAAGATTTTTCTCTGCATAGGATAACATGCGTTGAAAGAGAATATTGGAAAATATATGATGAGGGCAGTAAGGAGATACGTCTATAATTGCTAGATACCTTCCTGTCTCTCTTTTTTTGGATTGGGATTACTGTAGTTTTATTCCAGGTTAATGGCAACTCTTCTTATATCCGGATGGTAATTATTATATCTTAAAGGACTTTAATGTGTTCTTTGCTTCAATATTTGAATTATTCTGCTGGGAATCCATCAATTTCTGTTGCTTTATGAATTTTTAATCTGTGGATGGCTTCCTCTATTTCTTCATCATCTGGAGGTTCTCGAGCTTTACATCTGGTGTAATTTGATTTATTTTAGATGTTTCATCTTCTGTCTCATCTTCCTCTTCGTAGTTAAGAATCCAGAGGAATGATTTTCATTTATTCGTTAGAAGTTTGCCTTCCTTGTTCAAGTAGACAAGCTGTGTTGGTGTGAACGGTTTTCTACTATCATTTATTTTCTAATGGAATTCTTGCAATCATTTTTCTCCTCTCAACATTTCTATATTCTCAAGTTATTTTCTTTCATATAGCCTTTTCTTTTTCTGGTGATGTTTTTTTTTTCCTCTCTTTGTTTTACACAGTATTTCTCAACTGTGCTTCTGGTTTTTCTCTGAATCATACTTCTGTAGGCCTGGTTTTTGGTTTTCGTTATTGTCTGCCATTCAAGGTCAAACCAGGTGAACCTAGATTCTCTTTCTGGACTTTTTCCATCTCCTCAGCAATCAATTTTCCGAATGTATGTAAAAACTAACTTATCATATTTTAGTGTTATCAACCTCATTTTACTGTTATTTCACTGTTAATTATATATTATGTATATTGCTCATTGATTAAAATATGTAAATACGCTGATATTTATTTATATCTAATTTCATTTGTTTGTAATAATCTAGACTGTCCATATTCACCACATATTTATTCCGTGCCATTTTTATGTATAATGTCTTGGACTTCATAATTAGATTTAAAATTTTAAGTGATCAATTATCTATATAAAGGTTGATCCAATTCCAGTTTCGTATATATGTTGTATTTCATATGTTGCCAATACTAAATTAATTAGTAGTGAATACTGGCGCTTGTTTCAAACATCAGCTACTAGTTTGTAACAGCACATTTACAATTAGAATCGCTTAACTAACTCTCAACGTTTGAAAATTGTTCAGTTGTTCTACTGAAATAACAATTCTGCAAGAACTGTGCATAGACTTTTACGAGAAGATTATAATCAATTTAAATGTCATTGAGTGAACAATTCACAACATTGTGCTATAAGTTTGAGGAATCTGGAAGCATTGGAGATTAAGTAAGCCATGTTCATCATCATAGGGTGCGTTCAGCTGAGAATATTGCTTTTGTGAGTGATATCTAGAGACAGGATCTTCATGCAGTAAAAATCTAAAAAACTCAAAATGTGTAAAATCGTGCAGTAAAACAAAAAATATATAAAATTGTCTAATTTACCCCTAAAAACGTGCAAAAATCATCTTATTTTGTTTAATTTATAATATTAATAAATCAAAATTGTATCAAATCTTATGTTAAGCTTCTGAATTTGACTCATTTTGTAACAAGTAATCACTTTGTCAACATTGACATTTATACAGTTAATGCAGTCGTTATATTTTTTATAAGAGCGTAACCTGTATTTTTTTCTATTATGGAGTAAATGTTTTAGATATAATTTTTCCTATTTAACTATTGATTTTTTAAAGAATTTCTTCTACAGTTTCTATACTTTCAATTTGTTTATTAAGTGACAAATTTTGAGATTCTAACTAAGGTAATGTTTGAGAAAAATTTGACAAATGTGATTTTATGAATGTCAAATCGGATATTACTGATACTGAATTCATGATAGTCTACGATTCACTTCAAATCTGAAAGGGATACTGAAAGACTAAAGAAAGAGTGAGAATTCAAGCCAAAACAAGGAAGGCAGTTTTTCTATTAAATTACTTCAGGCAAGTTCTATTCCTTGAATAGTCTGTCTGTACTTGTGTTTACTTCCTCATTTTATAACGTTAAATTTGAATCTTTACCAATCACAGAATCATTCACCTTCCTCATATTTTTCTTTCTTAAATTATAAATTTAGTAGATAAGATAGTAAAATAAAACAGTAAATATTTACACACACACATATATTTTTATATTTATAAATCATTTAATCTAGCACAAAATGTGCAATTAAATACAACAAAAATCAAAATCGTACAATTTAAGCCAAAAACGGCGAAACGTGCAATATAAAATTTAAATATGTTATTCTACACATCCTAAAACGGATAGATAATCGGATCCGGGGTTTTTACATGCAAGCGAATAAAATGTGCAATAACGTGGAAATCTGGTCTCTTGATAGCCTGGCTGAAGACCTGGAATTATCAATTCGCCATCGTTCACAGAATTTGGGCCTTTCTTATGGTTTCCTTTGCACAGGGATTTGAATCTATACCCATATAAAATACAGTTAACTCAAGAGCTGATAGCAAAAATTAATGCTGATTTACTCTTTAATTCTCTAATGAAGCCCTCTTCCACATATCTAGATCTATTAATAAACAAAATAGCCACATTTGGGGTAAGAGAAATCCTCACGTAATATATAAGACACCAGTGAATGCTCAAAAAGTTACTGTGTGGTGCATATTGTGATCAGGAGGCATAATTGATTGGGCCTTACTTTTTTGAAAGCGATGAAGGTCAGGCAGAGATAGTCAATCGTTGCTATTGCCACATTTTTAGCATGAAATTGAGGATATTGATGTGAAAGGCATTGTTTCAGTAAGACGTCACAACATGCCACACATCAAGAGCAACATAAGATGTTTTGCGTGAAAAGTATAGGTCACATTATTTCAAATCATGATGTTAACTGGCGGCCAAGATCAAGTGATTTGACACCATTCGATTTCTTTTTGTAGGATTTTCTTAAGAGTCGCATCTATATTAAAAAACCTGCCATGTTTGGGCACATAAAAGCTAACATCTGCCAAATTATATCTGAGATAATCCCCAAAACTCACCAAAAAGTCATCAAAATTTATCTTTAACAAACCAACTGCTGCAGAATGTCCAGAGACGGCTATTTGGCTGATATCATTTTTCATATTTAGAAATAAAATAGAAATAGAAATTGAAAATAAACTTTATTCTGGGACGATGTCCCCTTAGAATAACAATAATGAACAGTTACAAAAGAAAAAATACATATCTGGCCAAAAACTAACTTAATAAAGATTCAAACAACATATACAATAACTTAAATAATAGTATGTAAATTACTAAAAAATGAAATAAAATCTTCTTAACTATACTTATAATTTTACTGGAAAAAAAATAAATAAATAATTACATGTATAGAAAGAAAAATCAAAACCTCCAGAAAAGAAAAAAATATCAAAAGTACGTAAATAAAAAAAATTGACTTATGTTAAAACCCAAACATCTCATACAAAACCCAACAAAGCATACAAAATATATACATATATTAAAGATATATTAATGACAGAAGATATTACATTATCCCGGCATACGAGATATAAAATAACAATAAATAGGTAAATACAATTAGGAAGGGGCATTAAATTAATTTTATGAGAAAACAATTACAACAAAAAAATTCAAGAAAATAAATTATTTATATATGTTATACAATACGCAATGGTATTGTAAACTAAAAAAGAAAAACACAGAGATTAAGATAGAAAAAGATATATATGTATACAAATTGAGGAATGTAAGAAATGAAATATGTCTAAAATATACACAATCTTTTAGATAGAAAAAATGAAAAATGGATAAAAACAACAAACAATCTCTTTATTTTTTATGCAGCACCTCACAGTGCTATGCCAAAAGTGATACTGAATATTTCCAATTCACAAATAATAAACGAAAGATAAAATAAAATAGTGGTGTATGAAAAAAAAAAATGATCCTTGTTACATGATACATAATTAAGTAGCACCTGATTAGATTGTGAATAGGAATCGGAATAAGAGCGTTTTGAATGTGGATAAGGATGGTGCATGGCGGATTTTAAGTTGGGTGGAATTCCAAAAGGTGGAGGAGCGGCAATAAAGGAATGTTGAAATGAAGCAGATCTATGGAAAGGGGTGTAAAGGTCAGAAGGCCGAGATCTTGTGGAGAGGGAGTGGACAGATGATTTAAATTGGAGGAGATTGTATACATAGAACGGGTGATGATTTTTGATTATTTAATAAAGGAATGTGCCAAAGAAGTATCCTCTTCTGAAGGAGGGAAAGAGCCACCCTAACTGGGTGTAATAGTGAGAAACACGGGAACGTCTCGGGGTCCCTTCGACAAATCTTACTAAGCTATTCATAATTCTTTTTAGTCTGTCCCCGAGTTCCAACGAGAGGCTGCCGGACACTACGCAGCCGTAATCGAGGTGGGGGAAGATGAGGGAGGATACTAGGAGTCTACGTGTGGGTATAGGTCGGAGATGGCGGAAGCGATGGAATAGTTGAAGGGTGCAAATTGACCGTTGAGAGATGTGGGCAATATGGTGATTCCAGGAGAGGGTTTGGTCAATGAAAATGCATAGATTTTTAACTGAGGAGCTGAAGATGATGGGATTGTTATTTAGATACAGAATAGGAATGTTGGTATTGGATTTGGGGAAGGGTTTGGAACCAATGACAATGGCCTGTGTTTAATCTTAATCCATTGATGTATGCCCAGGCACTGATACGATATAGATCTTCTTAGATTTTGGCAAACGCATCATACAACTCTGAGAGAGGGAAGGAAAGGTAAATTTGGGAATCGTCGGCATAGATGTGATGGGAACAGTGGAGGATTGATTTATTGAATTATACTAAGTATTTGATTAACAAAAATATAACTAACAAAATGTCACATTTTCTGTGTTGTTGTTTTTTTAAATTAAAGTTAAGAAAATCAAATTAGATTATCTATATTGTTAATTAATACATATATGTAAAATCTCAGATAAAATTTACTTTTCTTTTTCTTAATGTTCTGAAGTAATTTAAATTAGATCAGTAAAACCTACTGAGAATATATCTGCCATATGCGATAGGTCTGAAGGTTGAGGTAGTTTGTTTTAAGAAGCAATAACAACCGGCGGTTGGGCTTGGTAGCATTAGGGGGACTGGAAAGTAGTATCGTTTCTGAGTATGTCACAATTTGACTGTCATTTGTTAGCTCATTTTGCACATCTATATCGTGGCAATGACATTCTAAGGTTAGAGTAACTTCTTTAGTTGCAAATAATTATATTTAAATTTTTTATGAAATTGCCAGCCAAATTCCAGAAGAGGTACATATCTGGCATTATAAGCTTTTTGAGTTTTGCAAGGGTAGAAACGCAACAGTTTCTACCTAAAACATTTGTGATGTTTATTCGAATGCATTAGATGTTCGTTCGTAAGTACTAAAGGTGGTTTTTCAAATCCGATAATTTTAATCTTGCAGGCTCTCATCAATCAGGAGAACCAACGTTAGACAGTGACGTGTTAAAGGCAGAAGTCAAAGCAAATCCTTATCTCTCCATAAGTATCGCCATGAATTACTGCTAAACCCGGTTTACACCCCGAAAAGACCCTTTTGTCTGTTTGATGGAATATTCTAAAAGGCGTTATTCTACAACACAAAAATGCAAGATCGCACTGCTTAAGACGAACCTTGAAAAAAATTAATGAATTGAGGTAGGAGGTAATGCCTCATCCACCATACTCATCAGAATGTCACCCCATTGGATTTCCATTTGTTCGGATTGTTTCAGCACTTTCTAAGGACCAAAAGATTTGCAAATTTGAGTGATGTCCAAAATGCCATCTCTATATATTTTGCTCAAAAACCAATTGATTTTTATCGATTCTGTATTGAAAATTTTCACAAAAGATGGCAAAATTTTATTGATAATGAGTGTGATTCCATCAATGATTAAAAATAAAAAATTCTGTGAAATTCACGTGTTTGAATTTAATGTAAGAAAACAACATTGCTTTCCGATCCCTATATTTAGTAAAAGCCGTAGTTATTAGAATGAGTGTGCTGTACTCACTGGTCATGTTTTTAAAAATAACTCTGTTCCAATCTTTGGAGTAATGAAAGAACATCTGTTTTAAAGTATTTATTTAATGAACCTTAATTGTTCCTGCACATTGAATAATCATTTTGATTTGTATATTTGAATAAGTATTGTATATTGTATAAAAGAAATCAAGTAACTAATTGTAATTTATCAAGGACTTCACAGTTAATTCAACATGAACTATTCTAATTTATTATTCTTAATTATATTTGTGTGGTTATGTCTAAAAAATATATATGTGTTGGGGCTAGGAATATTTCAAAATTGAAATACAAACATTTCCCCTGGGATTTTCCTCGAAAGGTGGGATATATATATAAAGTAAAAATAAGAACGAATGTGTTAAAATGGAAAGAAATGAAATAAAAATGAAACCTGTAAAAAAC
Source organism: Nezara viridula (assembly GCA_928085145.1). Lineage (NCBI taxonomy): Eukaryota > Metazoa > Arthropoda > Insecta > Hemiptera > Pentatomidae > Nezara > Nezara viridula. Next base: position 51,857,852 of record OV725078.1, read on the forward strand.
TGAAAAGGCATGCACATCAAACAACTATTAAATATAAATATATTAAATCAATTAAGGATGAAAACAGAATAATTAATCCCTTTTAAAGGTTTACAAAATTATATTGAATAAAGATAGCTATGCACATAAAAAAATTGAAATAGAAAAACAAAAAATAAAAAAATTTACACTGTGGTTCAACCAACTAAAATTAAAACTGGAGATAAAAGAAATATTCAATAAATAAAATTATCCATGAAGATTAAAACATAAATAAAAATAAACTTAAAAAATAAAACGTTAATTACGAGAACAAAAAATTAAATTAATATTAAATGTCTTTCTGTGAGAAAATGTCTATCAAAAATTCCAAGTGAGAATGAAGTAACCCTACTTCCAATGAGGTTACCTCGATATACCATCTGGTGATGTCAAGCAGTCGATAGTGGGACGATCGATATACATATCGATCTCGATTGATGGCTGCCAAAGTCCCTCAGCTATGGTGAATAAGATGGCGCTAGGCCGGTGAGGTGAGTTCAGAGCTCGAGCAAAACGTGAGGTGGGGAGATATAAAGCCTAAGTTATATAAACAAATGGCTCTAGACTACATAGATCTGCTCTGATAGAATACCCGTTCTTGACTGACCCCTGGCAGTCTAATCGCAATATTCTGGTGTTCTAATCCTTAAGACTAGATATTACTGCAGGGCTGGTGCGTATTAATAAGCAATAATACATCGCGAATAAATCACAATATTTAAATTATATACAATAAATTAAATTTCTGGGGCAATTACCCCTCAATCTTTTACAAAGAAAAAATAAATAAACATTTATTCAATGAACATTCAAAAGTGTAAATGCTAAGAAAAAAAAGATAAATATGTATGCGTGTTAACAATATGTCCGATTACCAAAAAGGTTAAGTACTGAATTGATAATAAAATGAATTTTCATGTTACTGTTCCGATATCATGAAAGTATATAATATGCCTTTGTATTCTAAAATTTACTAATTCATATAATATAAACAATGTATTTGTTTGTTTTTATCTCAGGGAGTAATGAGTAGAGCAATCAATTGGGATATGTTAGAATTTCAATATAAAGAAAATGAGGCTTTCAGGACAGAATTATATAAAATGGTGCAGATTCGTGAAAGTGTAAGTTTGTTTTCTTTATTCAAGTAACAAAAATTGTTTTTTAATAATACATAACTTTTTGTCCTATACATATTTATTCATGTATTTCACTGTTTAATTTATTTCAATATATATTACCTACAGAACACACTTATTTTACTGTGATTAGAACTTTATATTCAATAAAATATTTTATTGAAAATAAAATTTTCAAAAACCTTGTTTATCATCTATGCAGGAAAAAAAATTGCAACTTAAGCTTCCCTTGTAATATTATGTGATTATTAAATTTTGTCAATATATTGCCCATCTGAGAGGAGTATTATAATCATAATATTGACATATGTGAAATTTATTTATTTATTCATGGCGCTACGGTCATTCTCCATCTTCAAATTCCCATCCTTTTCAGGCATTCCTCTACCTGGTCCAGCCATCTCAGGCATGGTCTTCCTCTGTCACATTTTCCAACATGCCGATCCTCTAGCAAGTGTTCAGGAATTGTGTCTCTGGGCATATGTGCCACATAGCCCAAACATCTGATCTGATTTCCCCTCACAATTGAAACCAAATCTGCCCTCGCATACATCTCGCACAGCTCTTTATACTTGTGAATTCTCCATAGTCGGTGTTCGCACAATGGACCATAGATCTGGCAGAGAACCCTTCTCTCCCGTGCAAGTAGCCTTTTTTCCGAAACTTTGGAGATCGGACTTTCTCATACACCGTGATCTTTGTTCTGTAAGAAAGGGATCTTTTATGGGGTATGTGGAATACATACCACATAGAATATTATTGCTTCAATAATATTGATTGTGTAAGATAGACTTCAGTTAATGTATTTTCATGCTGTTAGATACGTTTGACTACAATCTGCTGTGCAAAAAATCCATTGCTATAGGTAAATTTTGTAGACTTTAAGACTGCCTATGAAACCATATTAAGAGTTTAGAAAAATTGGCTAAGTTGTCCTTAAATGCTGATCCTTGCCATCACTTGATTGGGAAAAAGATATAATTGTAATTTCTGTCTGGTTTTAATGATTTGAATCAGAAATAAAAATTAGTTGAAGATTTTCTTGTAACTCAAAGGAAACTGACAAAAATAAAATAAAAACTTGCCTGATGAAAATGAGTGAGATGATAAAAAAAAAAAAAACTTACCTGATTATATTTAATTAACTACCTTTTATGTCCATGTCACTTATTTTTGCTATCAACGGCCCTATTCCAACTACTATGTTTTAAAAAGCTTACTGCTAGAGTGAAAAAGTCAAAATTTTATCATCTGCTACCCATAGGTTGACATAATGCTTCCTTCAATATGAGATTTCAAGTAAATCTCAGCAAACTACTGAACACCCCTTGTTTAGGAATGAATGCCACCATCTTAATGGGCAGGCTCTCAAACCTTTGTTTTGAAAGTTGTGGACTGTATGAAATAATAAAATCAACATGAATGTTAAAACAGAAATTAAACTATATTTATCATCCTCTGTATGGAGAAAAAGGGAAACCAAAAATGATATAATTAATGTTAGTTGGTGAGTCTAAATTTTGATAGCGTATAAAAAAATGATGAAAGTTGGGTATGGGCTGTGGTGCTTCCTGCAGGTAGAATTAAAGAAAAACTAAATGTTTGAATTTACTCAGGGTTGTATTTCACATTTGGTACCAACAAAAATTAATTGCATTTATGGCCACTTTTCTTCTCCTCATCTTTGATGCCCCTCTTGCCGGGGAGCCTTCACTTCTTTTATTCCTCCATTTAATGATTTAACAATAGAAGGAAACTTAATGCATTAGCAGATCTCATCTTATGAATCTGGCTCTAAACTCTTGCCATTTCCCTTCTTATATCTTAGAGTTTCTTATTTTCTTCAGCAGGGTTCGTCCGATGCAGTCGGGCAGGTAATGTCGACAGACTGCTCGGCTTCATTAATTTTGAGAACCCAAAACAAACTGCCCATCTAAATCAGCTCCAGGTGATTTACTTTACTTGGAGATATGACTCTGAAGCTGGTAGGCTCAAATGTACTAACGGAACAAACAATGATCTTTATCCTTCACAATATTAAGAACAAAAAATAGTACTTTTAAGAAGATTAAAGAAGTTCGGAGATATACCAAATATTGCTAATAGTGAAACAAACTAAATGTGTATGAGTCGAACTAAGAATGAAATGAAAGTGGCAGCACTATTTGTCTAGAAAAATAAAGTAAATTAGAAACTACAATTTTCAAAAAACGAACAACAAAGAAAAAGAAAAATGGTATGAATGACTCCTATTCACCTCCATGAAGATAAAAACCGGAATAACCAACATTACTGCTCAGATTTATGCCAAGGGAAACGAATGGAGTGCTTCTTTTCATGCGACATCGAAGATTCATTTAACTCAATGTCTGTAAGTTACATTTTGATACCATAAACATTTTTTTTTCTATATGGACAGAAACAAAAGAAATTAAATTTTCCAATCTACTGCATATTTTATAAGGTACCAATTTCCTCTCCCCTTTCTATTAGGGCTAATATTTTAACTCTTTAGTAAACTAATTCAAATTTTCTACTTACAAGGGGAGGCTAGAGTCAGTAGGTCACCGATTTCAACCAAATTTTTTTCAGTGATACGACATTGAAAAATATTGGACACATGTCCGGCATTTATTCCAATGGGCCTTACGAGATGAGAAAACAAATATTTTATATAATTTCTAACAATGTTAATGTTGTTTATTTTTGCCCAGATGTTTAGGTTATTACATATCAATCAATTTATTTTTTTGTGCAAAACTGGAAAAAAATATTGACTATTGCATTAAATGAGTTATAATTTATCATAAATTACAACAACCAAAAGGTGCTTCCTGTAAAGTAGGCCAAGTAAATTTTTATTTGGAAAAAGCAAGTTTTTATTGTTCTTTGAAACTCTTAAATACAAAATTTGATAGAAATCAAAAACTGCAAAATTTAATACTTGATTTTCTTAGAGGATGTTTTTTTCTGCCGATAATTAAACCATCCAAAACTTCCCAGGATTTCTTCAACGTTAGTACTACCGTTAGAAAGCTGAATTACTGCTCTTCCAACCCACGTTGATAACGTATAGATTTCATTCCTTTTTTAAACTACAAATTAATAAAAACTTCTTAATAATTTTTATTTTATATCTATGGTTCTAATGTTTTTACTGACTCTAAGTCTTAAATGAATCTATCTACCTAACAAAAATTTACTTTATTGGCCTACTTTACTGGAAGTACCTATTGGTTTTTGTAATTTATGGCACATATAACTCATTTAATACAATATTTAATATTTTTTTCCAATTCTTTGCAAAAAAAATAAATTTATTGATATATAATAACATAAAAATCCTGGCAAAAATAAATAACATCAATTTTGTTTGGAATTATATAAAACATTTTTTTCCTCAGCTCCTAGCGTCCATTGGAACACATGTCAGGACACATTTTAAATATTTTTCGATGAAGTATCTTCTTTGTATACTTCTGATGCCATTCCTAGTGTCGAGGAGCCTCGATCCTGCGCAGCTATGCCTCGCGGTCATGTCCAATCTGTCTCATCTCTTGGAGAGTTTCCCCTCTTTTCCCTCCAATCCACTGCATGCACTCCTGGTAGGAAATTCTGGGCCAGCCTCGCTGTCTCCTCCCAGTGGGTCGAGCTTCCATCACTTTCCAAGCTTCTCTTTCGTCATCCATCTGACAAACGTGGCCAAACCACTTCAGTTGTCGATTTTCAAGCAGTCTTAAGTTTCACCACCTCCAGATCCTCCCTTATCTGTTCATTCCTGAATCTGTCCCGACTGGCCTGCTTGTCCAGCATAACCCAACTTTCACTTCCGTAAGTCAAGATTGGTAGGTATACTGACTTGAATATATGCATTTTTGTTTCATTACTAACGTCGATGAAGTATCACCAAACAAAATTTGGTTGAAATCGGTGACCCACTGACTGTAGCCTCCTCTTGTCAGGACATAATATTATTAATAAATTACTCAATAATATTGTTTTGTAGGATGCATTCCAAGCTGGAAAAGAGTTTGTTAAAAACTTTCCTGAAAGTATGTTACATTTAAAGGAACATGGCCCTGGTCTAGATACAAAAAAAGAAATATCAGTTTCCAAATCAGCTTTGTTTCCAATAAATCAGAAGTTGACAAAATTTTTAAAAATGAATACTGAGCCTGTGTCTGACTTAACTAATTTTTCATTATTGCTGGAGAAGGTGTTCCATCCTAAATACATTGGTGAGATTATAAATTATCAATGAATATTTTGTATGGATTATTTAAGTTTTTTTATATTTATTATGATAATTATATTATTGTTAGAATTATATTGATTTCAGTAATACTGATTTTAATCTTAATATTATTTGTGAATTATGTCCACCTTTTAGAACAGCAATTTAACCTTAGGAAGGATTGATTAATTGAGTTTCGATACTGAGGTTTAAAAGCTGAACCAAAAATTAGAAATTATAATAGAAATGTGACTGAGTTCAAAAGTATAGAATATTAATTTCAAGAAAGGAAGACTAAATTAATTGGATTTAACCTCTACCCCATGAATCTTGTTTTTTTATACAAGGTGACATTAATGAAGTATTAGTAGAGTTAATAGTTTATTTATGAAAATTATAAATTATTGGAAAAACCAAATAAATCATTGTTTAAGATTTTTAAAACCATTATTATCTTAAAATTGGAAGTCAGGAATTTTAAAATAGGAAAGTAAGGGGTCCCTACAACTGTTCTTATAAATCTACTTTTGGACCATTACAGGAAATAATTATTGAAGATAGGTGGCCTTGTGTAGTTTCTTATGAACTTTAAATGTGACAAGTTTGTGATTGAATGTTAAATGGCTAACTTATTATTTATAGTGGGCAGGGTTAATGGTCTTGTGATCTTGTTTGTGTAGTATAATATTTGTAGTTCTTGATTAATATAATGAATTTTATTTTGATTGTTTATAAAATATTGAGGGATTTGCATTGAATAAATGTGATTTAAAATAACTTATTTTATTAGAATTTTGACATTTATTATTTATTTAGTACTGGTAATGGTAGGGTGACAAGTTTGATAAGTGAGCCTATTGGTTCATTTTGCCAACCCCAAAATTACCAATGGAAATTATTAATCCTCTATCTCAAACATTTTGGTATCCCTAATGAAATTTTTAAAGGCTGGCTGTATGTAAACTTCAGAGGCTGAATCTACAACTCAATTTTTACAAAAAAAAAATCTTATTAATCATCATCTGATTTTTAAAAGTTTTATGGAAAATTTAAATTTGTTTGTCATACTTTTTTTTAAAGTCTTGTCTCTTTAACTTTAAAACCCTTTTATTTCTTGTTAAACTGATCCTATAAGGAATATGGTAATACTATTAAAAAGGGTGAAAAATTGTGTATAGGCTAAGAGCATCATACAGATATAGTTTGGTTGTAAACATAAGACTTAAAAATATTTATAACATAAGATTTAAATAATAAAAATCATGAATTGTCTTTCGATGGATTTGCAAAACAGCTATCATTTAAAGAAAAGGTTAATCTTCAAGAAACTATGCCTACTAAAGGAAGCTAAATTGCATGCAACAATTGTAAAATGTTATCAGGACAGATTCAGCATTGACATATGAATGGGTGTGACAAGGAGTGAAAGACTGATTACTGGTTTTTTAATAGATTTTAAACAACCAAGTTTCGTGTCTTTGACAAGGTTTTAAATATTGTTAATTGTTTTCCCTGTAGAAATTAAGATCAATTTTGGAAGGGATGAAAGAATTTTAGTGCAAAACAGTCAATAATGTTAAAAAATACAAAAACAAAACATTAATATTTAATTATTATATTTAATCAATTTATGATTAAGTATTTAGATAAACCCCTTTTATTTTCAGAACCTTTTATTTCACACTAAGAACATTTTTTAAAACATTCAAGAATTATTATTTAATGTTTTAGCTCCAAGAGCTGTTTGCAAAAAAACTTTCTCTTTTGAAAACAGAACATTAATCACAAAAAAGAAATATATATATATATATATATATATATATATATATATATATATATATATATATATAATACTACATTTTTGTGACTAATGACTTCTCTTTTTGAATGAGAAACAAATTTTTGAAAATGGCTCTTGGAGTTAGATAACAATTCTTGACTGTTTTAAAAAATGTTATAAGTGTGAAATAAAGGTTGTGAGATTAAAAGTAGTGTATGTACAAAATTAATCATAAATTGATTCAATATAATAATTATAAAAAATTTCAAAAAGTTAATAATCTAAATAAGGTTGTTTATCATAAATTAAAGTTTAATTCCCATGAAACCATTGAAAAAACTTATGATGGCTAATAGGTACTTAATTGTAATAATTGAGGTGTAATTTAGGCTCTTGGGGTTTCTTGGTTCTTATATGGTTATAACAGGTATGTATATTTATTTATTTTAATAATAATAATAAGGCTTAGCGAACCCGAAGGTTCGATGCCGACACCACCAATCGCTTGTTACACACCTCCCTCCACCGTTCGCCGTCCAAACCCAGTCCCTTCAGATCGGCTTTAATGCAATCTTCCCATCTTCGCTTCGGTCTACCCCTCGGACGCTTACCATTCGGCACAGCAAATATTAACCTTTTAGGAATTCTCTCGTTACTAAGCCCAACAACTTTACAAGCCCATTTGATTCGCCGCGATGAAATTACATCAATTATATTACCCGGATACATCTCACGCAATTCGGCGTTGTGTAACCGTCTGAACTCTCCGGTTAACTCATCCTTTTTCGGTCCGAATATTCTACGCAATACCTTATTTTCAAAAACCTTAAGACGCTGCTCATCCCTTAATGTAAGCGGCCAAGTTTCGCATCCATAAAGAACTGTAGGTAAGATAATTGTTTTATAGATTCTAATTTTTAAGTTTCGGGACAAGAGGCGCGAACTAAGTAGTTTTGTCACAGAAAAATAACAAGCATTCCCCGCCTTCAGTCTAACCTTAATCTCTTCTTCAATTTCGTTTTTTCTAGTTATCGTAGAACCTAGATACCTAAATTTATCTACCTGTTCAAACATATTACCATCTATATCGATATCACCAGTAGTATTGCCATTTTTGCAGCTAACCATATATTTTGTTTTATCCACGTTTATTTCGAGTCCTAGTTCTTTCCCGGCTTTCATTAACGTTGTCGTATTTTATTTTATCGTCATCGTATTGTATTTTATTTATTTTATAAATTATAAATATACATATCTTATAAATTATATCAGAGAATTCCTATTGGAAATAAAAATGCTTGTACACATAAATATTCCTTTCAATTCTGATTTATGCCTGGGAATAATTGGCTTTCACTACCAAGTTTAAAAGCCATTTCTGGACCTTGGAAAACATTTTTTAAGAAGAGTTGAGGGCAATATAATACAAAACCAAATTATAAAACACCACAATAATCACAAAGCTGGTTGTAAGATCAACAAGGATCTTATTGAGGGAAATTGGCTCAGGTTATTCTGGTGTCTCAAGAATATCAGAGGAACGTTTAGTAAGAGCTATTTATGAGAGCCTAAAACAGAAAAAAGAATGATAACAAGGAGATGAACTGAGAGGAGTCAAAGCCTATGAGAAAAGCGACATAGACTGGAGGAAGAGAAGAGACTGGATCATTCCATACCATCATCCAGATTATGACACCCATCATCTCAGATTTTTATGGAATTTGGTATGCTTAGTTCTTTCAAGTGGATAAGATTATATACCAAATTTTATACTTATATCAACTACATATTTTTTTTAGAGCACCTTAATGTTTTGACTAGACCAATTTTTGGCCCAAATAATCTCGTTATTTTTATATTGAGAATACAACTAATGTGATGTCCAATATTTTTGTAAGCCACCTATTTTCTTGATTTTATGATCAAATTACCAGATGATTCAAGTGGAAAACTTCATGGATGTTTATCAAATGGATATTCATGAGTTTTTAGTACCTAATTAAATAGAGAAAGTTTGCCGATCTCCAGATTGAAAACACCTGAATTCTGAAAATTTTCATAAAAGGTTTTAGGTTATGATGAGATGAGCTATCCAAAAAGTTTTAGGCTGATGTAATAAATTGATAAAAAGGAGTCTGTACCATGGCCTATAAATTAAAAGCACTAAAGTAATCACAGAAACATTTTTTAAATAAGTTCGGCTTTACTACTTATTTATTTGTGTACTTGTTACAACAGCCAGATCTCAAACCATTTTCAGGTTTATTATTGATTTTGTGAAGCTAATATGTACCATTTTTGGTTCTATTCAGAAAGAGTCAATGAATGGTTCTTATCAGCTCCAAAAAATCAATAATAAACATAAAGGTGGCTAGACATCTTATCAAAATGATAATATCTTAATATCAGTATTTCTTTTTTTAATAGTGGATTGAGGTTAACTGTAGTGAAAATTGAAGAGAAGTTGGTTATGGTGTTCAGTCAAAAAAATAAAAAGTATAATTAAATAAACAATTTTTATTCTTATTTTTGCTGACGTTTCGGCGCAAAGTTGAGGCCTTCATCAGGGCTTGACCAGGTAACAATAGTTATGAGAACATATTAACATTAAAAATAAAATAATAATATAACAGTAACAGAGAAGAACTTATTTATTTCATACGTAACTCTCTGTTACGTATTATTATTTTATTTTTAATGTTAATGTGTTCTCATACCTATTGTTATCTGGCCTAGCCCTGATGAAGGCCGAAACATAAGGAAACATAAGCAAAAATAAAAATTATTACTTTTTACTTATTTTTACTTCTTTTTTTTCTGAACTCTCCAACCAACTTCTCTTTGAATTTCTTATTTTATTAATACTATACTTCATATTCATATTTTCACTATTTCTCATTTCAGTCTCATTTGTAATCTACAAAGTTTTGAGTTGGAAGTATGGATATTCCTTGTACATAAGTTATAAAAGTATGAAGGCTAGATGTCTGCCAATTCTGCATGTACTACTTTACTTCTTCATTAATTTCGAATTATTCTCTTCTTCATGATTATTCTCAAGAATATTTAGTCTAAATGTAGGCCAGAATGTGCACCTATCTGTAGATATCAAATCTTCCATGATTCCATGGACAGAAACTGTCTTTGAAAAATTATGACTGAGCTGGGGGTTTCCGGAAAGTTGAAGAAATTGATGAAGGTGTGTATAAGTGACCCTAAATATCAAGTTCTATTACAAGGAAAATTATATGAATCCTTCAAAGTTCAAACTCGCTTGTGGCAGGGACATGAATTTTATATGATATTGTTCAAGTTAGCGCTCTACCAATAGTCAGCAATAGACAGCGTATAACAAAGAAAAACATAGCTTTCTTCCCTATTTTAAAAAAGTTAAAAAACCAAAAAATCTCAAATTAAGGGAGTACAATGCTATGATAAAACCATTTCTTGTACACGGATATGATACCTGAACACTAACCAGCACCCATGAAAGAAGTATTAAAAGATTTGAGAGAAAAATCCTCTGCACGATAACCAGATCGATCATAGTACTTTGAGGAATACACTTGGAGGAGAAGGACCAATAAAGAATTGCTTACAGAAATTGATCAATCTATATCTCATGATATGAATGCAAGGAGGTTAAGATGGGTGGGTCGTAGCAATCCATCAGGAAGCCTCTACACAACAATGGATGCCTCAACAGTAGTCAATAAACCACATGGAGGGACGAAAACCAGATGGATAGATCAACTGAATATTAATGCAATATAACTGTATGTAGATAACTAGAAAGAAATAACCCAAGATATACAAAGATGGAGAAGACTGGTTAAGGTGGCAAACGATCTGCAAGAACTATAATACCAACATAAATAAAAAAAAATTGTCTAAATATTAGAAAAGGAGGCTACCTAACTTTTTTTATAAATTCTGCTATTACAACTGCTAGTTGTAGCTGTAGTGGAACTGTGCACTCCTCTTATTAGTAGTGTTTTACTATTTCTATGATTTTTTAGTATTTGATAAAAGGAATTAAGAGATAGGCTAAGAGAAAATTGTCAGTAAAACATTTCTGTATGGTCAAAAATTAAGATATCATTTTATCGTAATGAATAAAGGAGTGGCTGAAGTTAATGTTTACTTTAAAATCAATATTTTAGGGTATTAATTTTCAATTTGAATAGTATTTATCCTCAAATTCTTACATACTGATTACAGGCTGTATTGGCTGAGCATGTCGGGGCAGCACCCCAAGGACAATCAAGTCAGATGCAGCACCTGTTTCTGCCTTGTAAGAGGTATTGATATTTGGGTGCAAGCCACATAATAAATATTGAACTTCACATTAAGGCTAGAATAGGTTGGTAATCTGTAGGATAACTCTTCTTTCTTACTTGTTAAGAAAGATTTAAGTTCATAAGGGCTTTAAACTCAATTAACATCATACAAACTTACATAACGGCATGTAAATTAACCCTCAGCAAGATGGGCCAGCCAGACTTAAAAGCAATGAATAGAAAAAATCGTCTATGGTGCATGTAAATTCCTCAATTTTATTGGAAGTTAACAAAGCCTTTTTTGCAATTGCCTATTACCTGTAAGCCAGTTTTTTTTTTTTTTTCACATCCACTTGTATTGTAAAAAAAAACTCTAATTGGGATAAAATTAAGTTCTCATAACATTGAAGAAGTGCAACAGTTGATATGCTAGATAAGGAAACTAATGGTAGTAATATTCAGAACCAGATTTTCAAGCTGCTTATAATAAGATGACATTTTACTACTGTACAAAGATTACTTGGAACATTATTTTAACAATGATAAAACATGAAATATTTCAGTCCTTTTTACAAAAACAAAAAAAAAAAAAAAAACAACAACAGTTGAGATTTAGTAAAAAAAATTAAAAAAGGTATGGATTTGAAACTAATCAGTATCAACATTTTATAGTGACCCTTGAAGACTCACAAGATAATGATTCCTAAGAGTGAAACAATTTACTTAGTTGTCAATTAAATCTTAAGAGTATTCTGAGTTTATGATACAAAGAAAATAAATTATAAAAATGTCTAAGTTTAACTAATTTCTAATTTGTGATTTAATTAGAATAAATTATAAAAATGGTTTAGTATCTTATTCGTCTGATCTGTTTAAAATAATATTTTTGGTTTGATGTAAATGATTATATATTTTAATTTTTAGATCGCTCCTCTATTTCTTCTAACAAACAAGAAACAATTAATTTTATGAGAGGGATCATGGATGAATGTACTCATCTCAAGAATTTTTCTGTGCCTGTTGATACATCTCTCATTATAAGTGTGTGTGCTCGTGATGATGGTTATGTCCCAAGAGATGGTGTCACTGACCTTTCTGAAATTTGGCCTGGAGCAGATGTTCGTTTTATTGATGCTGGGCATGTTTCTGCATTTGTTCTGCATCAGAAAGAATTTCGGTAGGCTGATAATTTTTATAAACATATTTTATATCTAAAATCAGGTTTAAAAGTAAATATTTATCTCTAGAAGCTTTATTTTATTGGTTGACGTAAGTGCTATCCTTAAAGAAAATTCTATCACACTCATGTTTCTTGCTGTAGAATAGTTTTACAACCTAAGGTGTCGCAGGGATATAATAGGCTTAACAGCTAATACCAAAGAAAATTATTTTTATGATCCATTCTTCTTCTTTGAAATACTTGGTTTCCTTTTCCTTTATTTCTTTGACTAGTCTAATTTTTGCTCTTTGGACATCATCCAAAGATCAGGATCTAATCAGAATCCTTTAATAATTTTTTTCATGAAAGTAAGACAGTTGATAGACAGAGAAACTATACTTACAGCAGATATAGTAGTACCCAGTATAACTATCCTGACAAGAGGAGGTCTGTGAGAGGTTATAACAGGTGGATTTTCTTTCCCCAAAGAAATAAAAGCTGAGTTTGTAAACTTTTCAAGTATATTTACAGTGAGGGGGGTGCAACCAATGTTTTCACATATCTTGTGCAGTATCATTGCTACTATAGAATTGGTCTAGAATAAACTCCCTAGCAAGTGGGTAAGTACTGTTAAAATCTGCTAGTAAGAGATAATGATTTTGCCGAAAAGCATGTCTTTAACTAGGTTAATTTCATATAGGGAATTAATATGGTGTTACCGTTGACCAGGGAAAGGAATACATTTTTGAAGGACTAAAACAGTCAATGAATACTATCAAAGTTAGGTAGCTTGAGTGAGGTTATTGATGGATGGGGCGACTATATTTGAGAACCTGGTGGAAGAGAGAATGACAAAAATGGCTGCAATTAAGATTCATAATAGCCTTATAGTAATAAAATAAATCATGTGCCGAGGTATTGTATAGTCTGTACAGTGATCAAAAGGCTTTGACAGAGCGTGTTGAAATCAGGGTTATATGACTTAGTGGATGAATGAAGAGGCTAAAACAGGATGACCTCAAGTGTCAGGCGGATGAGCACCCAAATCACTCTTGACTAAGGGATGAGCCTCCAGCCTTAGTATATAGGAGTACAGGCGGAGGGATGAGCATCCAGACCTTGTATGGAGAGAGAATAGGAAAAAAGGTTATAGAAGCATTGTCAAATAAAAGGCAGTTTGATGCAGAACCAAAAAGTCTATATAGAATATATTGATCAAACTGATGGCAAGGTCTGATTTTCCAGCCTGTGGGCTAGGAGGATCATGCCTTCATGTAAAACATGGGTATGAGAGTCGTATCCAAATATACTGATTGTATTTTTTTGATCAGTTGATTTTATACAGCTTCAACTTTATTTAATAAAATAAACATACTTTTAAAGTACAAATTTAAAAATAAAAAATACATTTTTACACATAAAATATTTTTAAAAAAATAATTCATCTTCAAATGGTAAGTGTCTGGTGGTGGCGCAGTCTCATAGCAGGCGCGTGAGCTACGTGAAGGACTGCTACACATGCTTAGAATATTTTCTGCTTCAGAAATAAACATCTCACAATTTACACGAACTGTTACCATCCTACAATAATTATTGATAAATTCTTCATTACAAATATCTAAATTCAAAACCATGAGGCTAATGGTAAGAAATACAAATTTATCCTTTTTAAAATTATCAATGTAATCATAAACGTAAGCTATTTTTTTAGCTATTGAATCATTTTTTTGTTTTCAAGAACTGAACAATTTAAAAGATTTAGAATCCATGATATAATTCTTGATATAAATGAAATTGAAAAAAATATTTTAGCATTAAAATTGATAAAGAAACACATAGAATCACTAATGCTACGATTGAGCTAGATAAATAGAGAATAACATATATTGTGATAATGATTGCTGAAACAAACAAATTAACTAATTTGGTGAATTGTAAGGGATAATTAATTTTAGCCTATTAACAAATCAAATGAATCAGGAACACTGTGATTGTAATACAGTTAAAATATATAATTTAAGAAATTTATTTTAAATAGTTTTTTTGGAAAAGGAGAATTGAGCACCTATGTTGGAATTGTCCGGGGGGTGCCAAATGTCTCAAGGTCGGCACTGGAGATATCACCTGGCATACACAGAAATATACTCTATTTTAATTAAGAAGAATATGATAAATAGAAATAGTATAAAGCTCTTACTTTTTAAATGACTTAAATTAAAATTGAAAAATAAGTAGATAATGTAATAAATCAGCAAAATGCATCAATTAAATAGTCCTGGGTTGTACTAAATACACAGAGAGTTTAGAATATAAACAATTAGACTGCATTAAGGAGATATCAAAACTATCATCTCTCTGACCATCAAACTGCCACTATGGTTGTATTAGATTAAAATTTCCATACTGAAAAAGAGGGAAGCAATGGTGAAAAATTTCTTCTAATTTTCATATATGATAATTTATCCCCAATGAAATACTAATTACAGAAGGAGTTAGTCGGGGGTACGGTCAAAAAATGCTGTTACATAATAAAGTATTTTTTGGCCGCACCCCCTGCTAACTTCTTCTGAAATTAGAATCTATGGTCAACCATCTTCATACCATTAGAAATACTAATTAATTTAACTAAAAAAATCCACCTATTAACTATTTTCTAACACCTAAGTATACATTTAATTTTCTTACTTTTACGTACTCTAATAGGAATATAACCTTTACCAACATCAAGTTTCTTAATAAGTTGATTATTCATCAGTTTGATAAATTTATGAGAGATAGCTGAATATCTTCTAATTAAAGGCATGCCTCTGTATTCCTCAGCGTAACTGATTATGATTAAATATATGTAATTCATGTGGTATATAGTGACAGGGCCCCAAGAGTGATATGTAGACTGCAAATATCATTTGTGAATAGCTAGAATTTTTGGATAAAACAGCCTACTGATCCACAACAGCTGAATATATCCATATGGCCACAGCCAAATATTGCTAAGAATCTTTATTTGGGCTTTTTTTATTATTTCGTGCCGACTCACCAAGATCTAAGCCTCACTTGACAAGACAGCCACAGACAAGTCTCACGGTGGAATTCTGGATTAGATAAGAACTTCTTACATAATATAGTTATATATTTATATATATTGTAATATTTTGTCTATATCTATAAACTTATTTTCTATTCCAATATATTTTATAACTGAACCTTTACTGAAGAAGGCACAATAAAACAAAGAGATTATCAACAAGGTTGTGCCTGAACAAGCTCTGTCTTTTCATTTTACAAAAGTTAAAAAATTAATGTAACTGCTGAAGTGTCTCATATGTAATGAAAATATGTGAAATATATGGTAAAAATTAATTCAATATAAATAATTTGAATGCATAAAAAGCATCTTAAATCATATTTTTACACAAAAGTTGAAGATGCAGTAAAAAAGTCACACATATAATAAATGGGAACTATATTTATTGGTTGCATGTATTTCGATTTACATTGTAGGTTATCATCAGGACCAAAAGAAAACAAGATACAAAAAAATTTAATTTTAAATTAGTACAAGATACAAACAAATAAAATAAAGTAAAAATGAATGTTAAATATGAAATACCAGATACAAGATACAGATCTATTGCAGGAAGTGAAAAATGACAAGTAGGAAGTGAAATGAGTAAATTAAATGACATAACATAACATAAGTGGCGCAACATCCCATCACTGAGACTGGGCCTCCTCCATAAGTTTTCACCAGTTTGTTCGGTCGTTTGCTGCAGCTCTCCTGTTACGGACTCCAAGAAGGGCCTGCATGTCAGAAGAGACCGAGTCCATCCATCGCATGTTCGGACATCTAACTCAACGCTTCCTGTCGAGCTCTTCGGTAAGGATCATTTTCGGGATCTCATTGGTAACCATCCTTTGCACATATTCTGCCCATTGAAGTCATCTGAACTTCACGAATTTTACTATGTCAATATCATAGGGTCTCATTAGTTTGGCATTCCTGCTTCTTCTCCATACTTCATCCTGTCTAACAGGGCCGAAAATCTGTCAAAGAATGCTCCTCTCAAAAACAAGAAGCCTGGACTCATCCGCCTTTTTGAACGCTCAAGCCTCTGAGCTATAAGTGACAACTGGGTGGATCAGGGTCTTATAGAGCTTGATCTTGGTCCGATTAAAAAGCTTGCTACTTTTAAAATGTTTAGCAACGGTAGGCTGCTGCAATCCTTCTGTTTACTTCCTTGGTAGTGACATTTTGTGAGTTGATTTCCGAAGCTGAAGGTGAAGAGGTGAAGCTGCTTACCTTCTAAAAACTGTACTCTCCTGCATCAAAATATCCAACTCCTGGTTGGGTTCCTCCAATCCGCATGTATTTCGTCTTGGCCTCATTAACAACTAGGTCAAGCAAGATCCCTAGAAGCGTTTTCCAAAGCCAGGAATGATTCTCGTAGGGCCTGTTCCGATCTGGCAGTAACATCAAAATCATATGTGTATCCTAGAAGCTGGACTGTAAACTGTGTTGATCAGAGTTCAATTCCAGAATTCCTTACCGTGTTCTTTCCTGCAATATTATTAAGGAGGCAGGCCAAAGTGTCTCCCTGGCTAACACCACAATTTGTGAGAAAGGGGTCAGAAAGATTTACGCCCACACACACCATACACTTTGAACTCACCATTGTCATCTTAACCAGTCTCATTAATTTAATTGGGAAGTTCATTTCTTTTAGGGTCTGGTAAATTTCTGGTTGAGCAACGCTGTCATATGCAGATTTGAAATCGACAAAGAGATGAGGAGTTACGATTTTATACTCTTTGCATTTTTCTAACATCTCAATGTAAATATTTGGTCCATAGTGGATCTTCTGCTTTTAAATCCTGCCTGATACTCCCCAATCTCTCTATCCATGTGGGGTACCAATCTTTCAAAGAGGATATTTGAGAGTACGTTATAAGCAGATGAGTCAAGATAACCTCATCCTCCATGTCCTCTTCTCTGCCTGTTTCAGCAACTTCCTCCACATCTTCTTTTCGGAGTATCTTCTGGAAGTGAGAAGCCCATCACTCCAAGCTATTCTGTTTATCTTTTAGAAGACATCCTTCTTCGTCCTTGCATGATAACTCTTTGAATGCGGTTCGTCCCTCATTCATCTGTTGAAAAAAGAGTCGACTCTCTTGTGAAGTTCTGAGGGATTCGATGTCTTCCATCCTGTTGTTCTCCCACATTTTTCCTCTGATGAACTCTCTTCTCCTCTCTGCTTCTATGCTGCTACACCATCTTCCTATATGCCTCATTTTTCTTGACAGTGGCGGTTAAGCATTCATCCTCAAACTAGAGGGAACTGATGCTGCGTGTTTGATGGCCTAGCATTTTTTTTTTCTGACATAAGAGTGCACTGCGGCCTCAAGAAGGCCTATTGTGCATCATCCTAGACTCAATTAAAACAGGTTATATACCTTTGGGAACCTGTTAATACTTATAGGATCAATCAGTTCGCAGTGCTTAGGGTCAGTGATACGATCACATCCAAAGTGAAAGTATCGCAGTCTAGCCAAATTATCACATCTATAAATAATGTGATAGGCCGTTTCATCCTCCAGGCCACACATTCTGCAGGTGGAGGTATCACTTATACCCAAATTAAAAAGGTGCTTATTTAATTGACAGTGACCAATGTACAATCCTGTCACACGCCTAATGGTACTCCTGTTCATTAGAAGAAGTGACTTACTTCTCTTGTGACTGGGCCCAACTAGGAACAACTTAAAATGAGTTTGTTTCCTAGTCTGTTCCCAATGTAGCATAAATTTATTACCCACAATTGTCTTAATATGCTTTTTGGCAAAGCCAAGGCTTATTCCACAGATGGGCTCTGCTGCAACCACCACTTGTGCAGAGCCTTTCCTATCAATGTAATCAGCTTTCATATTTCCTGGAATGCTTGAGTGTCTATGTACCCATTCTATCCTCACCTTTTTAGTTCTGCAAAGAAGATTAAGATTGCCTTTACATTCGTACACCAACTTTGAGGGAGTTTTATAACTATTCAGGGCCCCAATTGCTGCTTGACTATCTGTATATATTGTTATCAATCTATTCACAATACCTTCCCTTACAAATGATTGATCGCAGAAGTCGATAGCTGGAATCTCAGCTTGAAAGACAGACATATATCTACCTAGAGATATGAATATTCCCTCATTAAGTTTATCCTTTCTCCAGATGTCAGCCTGGCATAGTGTTTCTTCAGCTACTGTCTTCAGAAATCGGGATATTCCCATCCACTGCTCATCAGGAGTATCATTTCTGCTTCTCAATTCTTCCGCAAGCTGTATTCTGAGATTCTCCTGATAGGCTCCACACATATACACATCCTTTAGCTTGGAGATGTAATAATTAAATGACATAATAAGTTAAAATGCAAACAATATCGAATTGTGAATTTTAAACTGATAGAATTATAATATATTATGTATACTGATAAAGTATGATATATTATAACTTTATTAGTATAATGTATTAGAGATGGGATATATTATACATATTGATAAAGTTACGACAGATGAATAACAGAAAACAAAATAAAAGATAGTTAATAAATATTGTATAAGAGTAAATTATAAATTAATAATGTCAAAAAAATATAATAAATAATAACCATTATGACAAAAGAATAAAATAAAATATAAAATAACCTGGGAAAGGGAGATTAATTTAAAATCCAAGCCAATTATATTAAATAAAATTTAATAATATAGAAAGAAAAGTTATGAGTGGTAATGATATATTTTTTTTAAATTAAACATTTCTTTATTGAATAATATTAAATTTTGCCACTACTAAGAAAATTAGTAATAGCGATAAAGAAATAATAATGGTATTATTAATAATATAGATAGATAGATAGAAAAACAACTCGATTCTGGGACAAAGTCCCTTCAGAATAACAAGCTGTACTAAAAAAAAAAAAAAAAAAAAAAACTTCCTCTATCCTGAAAATTTGAAATAATAAATACAATTTAAAAAACAAACTAAAGAAGTAAAGAAAACCTTAAGTGAAGAAGCTATATACAAAACAAATAAAACTATGTACAAAACACTTAAAACTATGAATAAAACATATATATATATATATATATACGATACTGCAGTATTTACATATTTTTAAAAAAATGGTTAACAAAACAAGATAAAATGGATATAAATAAATTAAATTAGCTTGTAGTTTAAAAATGTTACTACTCCCTATGGGGAGTAGTAATACTTATTTCTACAGTCACCAGTCCTACTGTTCAACGAAAAGAAGTTCTTGATTGAATATGGAAAAGAGCTGTTAAGGAGTGGAGGGAATGCACTGGGCTGAGACAAGTCAAACAGTTAATTAAAAACCCCTTTCTTAAAAATTTTAAAAACCTATCTCTTCATACCTTGTACCAATTTAACATTTTTTTTTTTTTGTATCTTGTTCCTTTTAGCCCTACTGATGACCTACAAAGTTGATTGACACAGGAAACCAATAAATATAATTCCCACATAATATATGCAGGACTTGACCATAACCTTCCTCTCCCACCCACCCCGACTAACTATCCTTAAATTAGAACCAAACTCAATTATTTCCATGCTATTAATTATTATTATTATTTATGTTTTTGTTTCAGGCAAGCTATAATAGAAGCCTTTGAGAGATACAGATCCAAATATATGTTGCACTAAAATGTCTGGAGGTATAAAAAAAAAATACTTTATTAGTTCATAATCTTGGACAACTAAAAATTTATTTGAAGTATACAAACTTCATTTATTATATTTGATTTGCCCAATGATGAACATTTCGCTCAATCTTTTCAATAACTTAATATTTCTTTTTTTTTTTTTTTTTTTTTTTTTTTTTTTTTTTTTTTTTTTATTTCTTTATTGAGTATTACAACAATCTGTCTCTTGGACATTGGTTATAGTGAGGTAGGATGACATTTACACTATATGTACAAAAAAAATAAATAAATAGAAACAAAATAATAATCATAAGTATATACAATAGATAATAAAATAAAATAACCTAAAAAATAAGAAAATTAAAACTAAGCAAAAAAAAAAACACATGCATACCTATATAAAATCAGGCGAGGGAACTCCAGGAGAACCCTGCGCTACTCTCTCAACCGCATCACTGGTATTAAAGCCAGCAGAGATAAAACTATAATATTAAAATAAAAAAAGTGATTATATCAGAAGTTATTGTTAAAGCCATTTTCGAGAAAATTGTAAAAATGTGTAAAATCAATGATATAAAGTGGCACTTCCTGTTAGCGAATTTTGACGAAAAAGCTGCTGTGACATCCCTATGTACAAACAGGCCTATGTACAAACTTTAAATACACAATTTCAGTTGCCTAAGATTTTTCGTTTTTGAGCTAGGCTGTTCATACACACACGAAGAGTAAAGGAAATATGGAGGACCCATCGACTTATCACCCCATCTACCTGCTGCAGTGGTAGTAGTGGTGAAGTATGTTGAGAAAGTTACCCTGATTGCTAATCAAGCTGTTGCTTCTATCTGAGGTTGGCTGTCTTCTATAGGCCTGCAACTTGGATTTTTAAAAGTTGGATGGATTAGAAAACTTGGATTTTTCTGGAATTTTTGATCAAAACTTTTCGAGTAATAATAATATTTTCACCCAAAAATCCATTGATATCCTTTTCAGTTCCTGTGGTTTCATAATTCTATGGCCCTTAAAAGTAGTCAGCACCCAGCCTTCTCTATCATTTCTCCCTACTTTGATTGATTATGGCTGCCTGATATGCATGATGCAGTAGCAGATAAAACTGAAGAGACTAATGAATTTTTTAATTAGATTCATCATCATAGTTCCCATGTTTCTAGTTAAGATGCTGTTTAAAGTTACTTTACCCTGTTTTCCAACAGCGATACTTCCTAGATTTTTTATTTTATTATAATTTTTTTTTTATTTTATTTATTTTTTTATTTTAATCCAAAAAGCCTATTAATATTCTTAATTAGTTTACTCCTCGTTCCTCTGCCACTCTTTAAACACAAGATTCCGTCCCATGAACATGCACATTCTTCTCATAGAACTGCTTCTTTCAGAAAATCCTTTAACCATTAGTTCTTTTTGTGTTGGAATTCCGTACCCATCTCCTCAACTATCTGTTTTCCATATGTTTGTATAAACAAAGTTTGTTATATTGGAAATATTTTATGCTATTTTATTGTTAAATATGTAAACATAGCTCTGTGTGTGTATTCAATATTTTCATTTATTTACTTATGCTTGTATATTACTTTATAATTGTACAATTTTGTTATTTTCCAAGAGGATTAGGTGTTCCATAATATAATTCCAATGAATAAAATTGCCAGTTTTTATGCTGTATGATAATAGTTTTGCATACTGTGCAATAGTTTTCACTTGACGTATCTGTGTGGTAAAAACTTTAAAAAAAGTTTTTCATCTTTACAATTTAAATTTTTTATTACTAAATAAAATGTTTTTTGCCACCACAGATGTTTATTTATTTTTTATTATTATTTTTGTTTGCCTTTTAACAGCCTAAATTTTACCACTTTTCAGAGGGAAAATAACAAAAGTTTTATCAACACATTAGCTATGGTAATGGTGCCCGGGATCCGATATTCTGCTCGACTTCTGCGGGATTGTTACGAATTTTGCCTATCTTGTGAGGTCTCTAAAATGATCATTGGAGTTGGATTAATGTAAAGATAGATACAAACATAAATAATCATTATAGGTGAAATAAAGCTATCGGACACCGGGGACCGTAGCCGCAACTAACGTGTTAAAAATTCTCTAAGTCACATCAATTGATTAAAAACCTCAAGTTTCACTATTCAAGTAATCACTATCCTTCTAATATTCAGTGGTTCAATTTTCGTTGACCCCAGATACTTTAATTTCTCTATGTACTCGAACCTATTCTCTGTTGTATCTATATTGATGAAATCATAGTTTATTGTACTAATTCAAATTAATTTTTTTCATCCTTATTAATTTCAAGAACCTGATTCTGTATTAAACCCTTCTCTATATAAATTACCTTTCTGATGACTTTTTAGGTGCTAAATTAAAAAAAAGTTGGGAAATGTAGTATCTGTTTCAAACTGGAATGGAGTTGAAAATAAGTTATCTATTTGAAATTTATTGAATGTTTTGGACATGCTCATTCTAACTAAATAGATTTAGTAACTTCTTTAATATTCTCTGCTCAATTATAATGTCATAAAGCTGCTGATCCGTTGAAACATAAGTATTTTTGAAATTGATATGAAGCTGATAAACTACACTATTTTATTAAAAATTGTCTTCTGTTATTAATTATATCTTTGTGGCTGCTGCTGCAAGTAAACTGTTTGCTACCAAAAATTGGAAGGCAGCAGCAATTAACAGAGAAAATTGATGATCAATGCTGGCCAAATCTTAAATGATTGGAATGTAGCACTAGTTAATAATAATAGTTATATTGATTCTATAAAAAGTAAATTTTAATCATTACAGATTAAAACTTTTGGAACCGCAATTGTTTGTTTGTTTATATTAAACTTTTATTGAATTTCACTGTTGCAGGTTCATGATGTGAACCACATTCTATCTTTCGATAAAATCTTATCTTACCATACATGTAGCGCTAAGGCATGATTGATTTGATCTTAGGTTTGTGAACCTGGTGCTGTTCAGGTATATATAGCATTTCCAAGTCAATTTCAACCTTTTCCAACTCAAATTCAACAGTTTCCAAATCAAATTAAACTTTTTCCAAATCAAATTCAATCTTTTCCATTTCAAATTAAACTTTTTTATTTATTTAATTATTTTTAATTTTGTATGGGTCAGTTATCATATGAGTAGGTTTTGAAAATAACCTCCATTTTAAGATTGCGTCACTGCGTTTAAGTTTTTCAGATTTTTTTCATATAATTCGAGTTTTAAAAAAATACGAAGGATTAATTTATTTTTCAGCCAAAATAAATAAAATATCTATGTTCTTATTTTTTAATTGAATTTTACTTTCCTTTTTAATATTGCGGTCAAAATCTACGGTTCCAGAAATATAAGAATACACCCGTATATCGAATAAATTCGAAAAACTTAAATAAGTCGGAACGCAGTGGAGTAATTTTAAAATAGAGGTCATTTTCAAAATCTACGGCTTCGGAAATATAAGAATACACCCTTATATCGAATATATCCGAAAAACTTGAATAACTCGAAACGCAGTGGCGTAATCTTAAAATGGAGATTATTTTCAAAAACTAGGCACACGATAATTTAATACTAAACCACTATATCGAATAAATCCGAACAGGTACAATAAATCGATATCCGAAAGTTTAACATAAAATCGACAGTATTTTAAAAACTCTACTTAAGGGAGCATAATGATAGACCCTTATATAGGAAAATGGTCCTCATCTCGAAAAAAAAAATCAAAACTTCCAAAAAATCTGCACTTTAATTTGAAATGGAAAAGGTTGAATTTGACTCGGAAAAACTGAATGACATGGAAACATTATACCGAAAAAAATCTAAAAAGTAAAAATAAATGGATATGCAACCGCGTTATCAGTTTTTTTTTCTTTTCTAAAGCTATGACTTCGATAATTTAGCAAGTGGCCTTTATTTTTAAAAATATATAAAATTTAAAGAAATTCGAAAGTTGAATTTTTATTTTATTTATTTTTTATTTCTTAATGACATTTACAACTGTATAAAATAAATACATCTAGTAAATTTGGACATAATTGATATAATGACATGAATACACTTGCTGAGTAACTACCCAATGGTAGCACTCTAATGATATGACTACATTAGGAGATCACGGGGCCATCTTCTTTTCAGACGCCTCGGAGGGTTATCAGGAATTGAAGAGGAAGCAAGGTTAGAAACGAGAGGGTTGGGATGATTCTGAAGTTTATTATGGAAGGATAGGTATCTGGATTGGGCCAGATCTGAAACATAAGGAACATTAAGGTCTTTATGGATAATTTTATTAGTGACAAAGTAAGGAGCATTGAGGATTTTACGAAGGATTTTGGATTGTAAGGATTGGATGCGAGAGGAATTCGATGGTTTAGTGGAGCCCATAGCTCAACTCCGTAAGTCCAAATAGGTCTTATTATAGTCAAGTATATGAGTCTTGTAATTAATGGGAAGTTTAGAGCGTTTGTCTAGTAAGTGCTGAAGTAATCGGAAACGTCGAGCGGTTTCTTGTCGTTTCAGTCTAGTATGAGGATTCCAAGTTAGTCGTTTGTCCAGGTGGAGTCCTAGGTATCGGATTTGCTCAACAGGGATAAGTGGAGTATTGTTAAAGGAAACTGTAGGACAGGAAGTCGTTGGTTTACGACGAAGGTAAAGGTAATTTGGTGGGATTTATTGGAGTTTATTTTAATTCTCCAGTTTTGACACCATTCTTCAAGATTTATGATGTGTGATTGAAGCATTTGGGATGCAATTGATGGGTCATTATTTACTGATAGGATACATGTGTCATCGGCATATGTGGTGATGGCAGTGTTGGGATAGGTAGGGATGTCACCAGCGGACTGGGGAAAGAGGGATGAATAGGTATTATTGTGATTTACTTTGAAGTGCCTATCAGTAAGATAGGAACTGATGATAAGAAAATATGTAGGTGGTAGGAATTTTCGGAGTTTGTACAGCAGTCCCGGGTGCCAAACTCAATCAAACGCCTGTTTAACGTCGAGAAAGATTCCCGTACAGTACATTCCTCGCTCCAATGCAGAGGAGACTACGTCTACCACACCATATATTGCTGTATGAAAGTTGAATTTAAAATGGAAAAGGTTGAATTCGACTTGGAAATGCTATATATGTTTTGGTAATAATAATATTTTTATTGGAATAATAATAATACAATCAAGGGCATTGTGCATTGCCCAATGCACTCTATGTGTCCATTCATACTAATATATACAAATTGAGAAAACATAAATAAGAAGAAAACATCTAAGTAAAAAATATATAGAAATAGAAATAGAAATAATAACACAACTATAAAATACTTGAAAAAATAAAAAATTCATTAAAAGGATAATAAAAAGAAAAAAAACCTTACTTGTCAAACTCATTTCTATGTACAACATTTACATTCAGCCTGGGGAAGGCTGAACCATGCTTTGCCGTTCTCATGTGAAAGCAGGACTTCTCTCCCAGTCGCATCACTGTTTGAAAGTCAATGGGGGCTGAGTGAGAACGTTAAAGTCACATACACTCAGGACTTGAGCGGAGAAGCTGGTCACTGCAAGAACTCGAATAGCGTATTTACAAAAAGTCTCGGAGCCATTGTCGTTTCAACCTTCGTGGGGGATTATATGCATGGTTGGAGTTGGAGGAGGATTTTTCTTATGGATTAGGATGATGGGTATGTTTTTGATGGAAGTTTGATAATCTGGACTGAATTAAGTTAAGGACAAATTGGATGTTGAGATCATCCTGTAGGGTTTTATTTTGTGACGTAGTATGGAGCATTGACTATTGTTCGAAGGATTTTGGATTGAATGCGTTTGATGTTCGAAGATTTAGCTGTTCGCCACAGTTCGAATCCATAGGTCCAGATGGATTTCAGTATGGTCTTGTATATTAGTAGTTTGTTTTCAATTGAAAGATGTGAGTTTCTGTTCAGTAGTCTATATACCTGGCCAAATCGTCGGTTAAGTTCTTGTCTTTTAAGGCTGGTATAAGGATTCCGTGTCAGTCTCTTGTTTAGGAGGAAGCCCAAGTACCGGACTATGTCTGAGAAGAGAAGAGGTATAGAGTTAAAAATATAGGCAGACAGGATTTGTGTCGGAGTGTGATCGGAGTCGGGATGCTTACACTTGGATTCATTTACTTTAATACACCAATCCTTGTACCACTGCTCAATTAGGGAAAGATGACTTTGCAGGTTTAGGGATGCCATTTCAGACTCTGAGTGGAAGGGAAGGATAGCGGCATCATCAGCAAATGTCAGGAAAGTATTGAGATTTGTAGGGATGTCAGCAGTGAAGAGGATGTAAAGAACTGTGCCCAAGACGCTACCTTGAGGAACACCAGCTTCTTTTGGTTAATAGTTGGAGAGTTCTGTGCCGCAGCGTACCTGGAAAGAACGATTAGAAAGGTAAGATATAAGGGTTGGGGTAAATGAATTTTGAGTTTGAAGAACAAGCCATCGTGCCACACACGGTCGAAAGCTTGCGCTACGTCCAGTAAGGCGCTGTTGCAATATTGCTTGCTTTCAAGTGCGGAGGATATGTGATTATCAACGCGAAGGCCTTGTTGAACTGTGGAATGTCCTCAGTGGAAACCAAATTGATGTGAGGGGATTTTATATGTATGTTAGCAAAGTTTGTTTATTGAATCGGTGATCATTTCTATATTTCTGTTGAATTTTTCAAGGAATGTGGTGTGATATATTTTTTCTTTTTCCACGTTTAGGTTTGTTTTTTTCATGATCTTTTATAAAGTATCGCAATAAATTATTATATACCCACTATATTTGGATTTAACTTCATTATATTAATAATACTATATCCTATATATTTTTCCATTCTTCTCGATACATGGTTTAATATCATACGTTTCAATTGTAATTATTTCTTTTGTTTCAGAAAAGCCGGAAATCGAAGCCACTTAAGGATACAGAAGAAAAATTATATTCCACAAAATTGCTTTCAAGAATATTACGAAAAAAAGTACATATGTTTCTGTGTGTATATATAACTTTAGAAACTCTTGTCTTACGTGCAATATATTTTTCAATTATCTTGAACATGTTTTCTTTTATAACCCTTTTTTATTTTAGCCAATTATTTTGATCATTATTTCTAGTGTTAAACATTCTAGTTTGGATGTATATAAACATGTAACTATATTACATAAGAAGTTCTGATCTAATTCAGAATCCCACTCTGATATAGTGTATTGTCAAATTCAATTTTTTCTATGTTTAATTCAAATTCAACTTTTTATTTATTATAACTATTCGAAATTAGGGCCAATTATTATGTCATTAAAGGCATACTTACTTACTGCTGGGCGCTACGGTCCTACAAGGACCTGGGCATACTCAAGGACTCCAAGCCAGTCACTCTTGTCTCTCGCTCCGAGTAATTCCATCTTCTTATTCCGAGTAACTTGAGGTCCTCTTCAACGTCATGGCATTGAAGGCATACTATAAAATACATACTGAAAAATACTATAAATTTTATAGTTATGCAGTCCAACATCAATTTTTATCACTTTACAGAATTTTTGGTGTCGCATTTCTATGTCATATCCAACTTTTTCCAAGTCAAATTTAATCTTTTTCGAGACGAATTCAACCTTTCCATTTAATTTCTTTCTTTTTTTTTTTTTTTTTTTTGTTTTTCCGGTATAACGGTCTATAATTATGCTGACGCAAGCATAGTTTTTTTGTTTGTTTTTTTAAATACTATCGATTTTAATTTACACTCCTCAACACCAACTGACGTGATAAAAGAAGAACTAGCGGCGCTTGGTTTCAAAGTACGTCAGGTAACCAACGTTCTGAAGGAGAATAAGGAACAGCGTGGAGTAAAAAATAAAGTTCCACTACCTTTATTTTTCGTGGATCTGGAGCCATCACCCGGTATTGAGAAAATATATGATATCACAAGATTATATTACACAATGGGGAAAGTAGAGAAACCATACCCCAAGAGAGAAATCGTGCAGTGCCATAATTGTCAGGCGTATAGCCATACGAAGACTTATTGTCACCATCTGCCGCGTTGCATGAAATGCAGTGAACAGCACAAATCAGTGGAGTGCACCAAATCGATACAAGATCCTGCAGTGTGTGCACTATGTGCCTGGAGGGACACCCGGCCAACTACAAAGGATGCCAAATTTACAAGAATCTCAAATCCAGACACCAGAAAAATCGGATTCAAGATGAAGCAGGAAGACCAAGAAGAGAGAGAGAGCCTTCCAGAATAGTAAACAATAGTGTGTCATTTTCCCAGCTACTTAGAGGTAGAGATGGGCAGTACTCGGTTACTTTCATGATTTGAGTAATTTTATTAGGAAAAAGTATCGAGTAGTTTCTGTACTCGGCTTGACATCGGCGAGTACTGAGAGTACTCACGCTGCGTTAATCATGATTTAGTTAAGTACAGAAAATACTCGCGCTGTTATATCGAATTACAGAAAGTACTCAGCCAAATTCCTACAAAGAGTACTTTTTATTTTTCAACTACTCCGTCATTATTATAAAGAGTATAAATGTTTTCTTTTATTTCCTTCAATAATAGCGGCCATATTCGACCTGACCAACCCTAACTCCCCATTAATCGATATTAGACTAACCATCATGTTTTGGGGGGCGCTATTTATGAAAATTATATCGAATTTGAGATTGGGCCCCCCGGGCCCGACTTTTTTTAACTTTTTGGATTAAATCGATATCGGGGTCGACTATTATGTTTTGGGGGGCGCTATTTATGAAAATTATATCGAATTTGAGATTGGGCCCCCCGGGGCCCGACTTTTTTTAACTTTTTGGATTAAATCGATATCGGGGTCGACTATTATGTTTTGGGGGGCGCTATTTATGAAAATTATATCGAATTTGAGATTGGGCTCCCCGAGGCCCGACTTTTTTTAACTTTTTGGATTAAATCGATATCGGGGTCGACTATTGTGTTTTGGGGAGCGCTATTTATGAAAATTATATCGAATTTGAGATTGGGCCCCCCGGGGCCCGACTTTTTTTAACTTTTTGGATTAAATCGATATCGGGGTCGACTATTATGTTTTGGGGGGCGCTATTTATGAAAATTATATCGAATTTGAGATTGGGCCTCCCGGGGCCCGACTTTTTTTAACTTTTTGGATTAAATCGATATCGGGGTCGACTATTGTGTTTTGGGGGGCGCTATTTATGAAAATTATACCGAATTTGAGATTGGGCCCCCCGGGGCCCGACTTTTTTAACTTTTTGGATTAAATCGATATTAGAGTCAATTATTAGGTGTTAGGGGGCGCTTTTTATGAAAATAATGTCGGATTTGAGATTGGATCCCCGGAGGCCGACATTCAGTAACTTTTCTGATTTAATAGATATCAGGGTCGACAATTAAGTTTTGGAAGACGCTTTTTATGAAAATACTGTCGGATTTGAGATTGCACCCAGTGGATTCACTTTTTGGATTTAGTCGATATCAGGGCCGTCTATTAAGTTTTAGGGGACGCATTTTATAAAAAAAATCCGACATCATTTTCATAAAAAGTGTCCCCTAAAACCTCATAATCAACATTGATATGGATTAAATCCGAAAGGTTACAAAAAGTCGGGCCCCGGGGGCACTATCTCAAAATTTATGAAAATGATTCGTAATCCGATATCATTTTCAGAAAAAGCGCGCCCTAAAACATAGGAGTTGACCCTAATATCAATTTAATCCAAAAAGTTAATAAAAGTCGGAGGCCGGTGGGGCCAATCTCAAATTCGATACCATTTTCATAAATAGTGCCCCTCAAAACATAATAGTCGATCCCAATATCGATTTAATCCAAAAAGTTAAAAAAAGTCGGGCCCCGGGGGGCCCAATTTCAAATTCGATATAATTTTCATAAATAGCGCCCCCTAAAACATAAGAATCGACCCTGATATCGATATAATCCGAAATGTTACAAAAAGTCGGGCCCCGGGGCACTATCTGAAATTCGATATCATTTTCATAAATAGCGCTCCCCAAAACATAATAGTCGACCCCGATATCGATTTAATCCAAAAAGTTAAAAAAAGTCGGGGCCCGGGGGCCCAATCTCAAATTCGGTATCATTTTCATAAAAAGCGCCCCCTAAAATATAAGAGTCGACCCTGATATCGATATAATCCGAAATGTTACAAAAAGTCGGGCCCCGGGGGCACTATCTGAAATCCGACAGCATTATCATAAAAGTCAAGTGGTGTAGAAAAAAAAAATGGTCCCCAAAGTTGATTAAATCCAAAATATTTAAATAATTCTTTATTTTATCGATTTACATTAATATCGATACTATTTTAAAAAACTATACCCCCATAAGATAACAAAGGACTTAAATATGGAAGAAATATTAAATATTCTACTCCTGTAATTTTTATAATGAAATACTCGATTACTTTGAAAAGTACTCAGAGTAAAATATTGCTGAGTAGATTTGAAAATAGAAAGTACTCACGAGGACAGCTGATTACTTTTTGTACTCGTCAATCATGAGGTCGAGTAGTGATTGAAGTACTCGATACTCGAACCGGGCGAGTATTTGAGTAAATTACTCTGTAATTGTACTTTTTACTCAGAGTACAATTTTGCCCATCTCTACTTAGAGGTAAGAACTCAACCGATAACTGTTAAGCCCTGCTGCAATAACAACCATTTACAAATACCTCAATACATTACATACTGTACTGACCATCCTGACGGTAAAGCACACGCCTGTACTGCTGTTATTGTGCACCACTTCCTTTCTCATCACCAGCTCCCATTACCGACACAAGATTTCCTACAATCCACCGCTATCGTAATCAAAACCTTCTCCTTTCCCGTTACCATAGTATCAGCATATTGCCCTCCTAACAGATCCAGATCCAATATCCAGTTCAGTTCTCTTCTCAACTCCTTAGGACATCACTTCTTCCTGGGTGGAGATTTTTGTTTTTTTTAAACTTTTATTATGATATTTACAACTGTATTAGTATGAATACATCAAGTAAATGTGTACTGAGGAATATTATCACATGAAACACGCTTGTTGAGAAACTACCCATTAGTAGCACTCTAATAATTTGTCTAAATGAGAT
This sequence comes from Nezara viridula, assembly GCA_928085145.1. Classification (NCBI taxonomy): domain Eukaryota; kingdom Metazoa; phylum Arthropoda; class Insecta; order Hemiptera; family Pentatomidae; genus Nezara; species Nezara viridula. The sequence goes on from OV725078.1 coordinate 51,889,306, forward strand.
GATCACGAGGCCATCTTCTTTTCAGACTCCTCGGAGGGTTATCAGGAATCGAAGAGGAAGCAAGGTTAGAAACAAGAGGATTCGGATGGTTATGAAGTTTATATGGAAGGATAGGTATCTGGATTTGGCCAAATCGGAAACATATGGAACATTGAGGTCTTTATGGATTATTTTATTAGTGACAAAGTAAGGAGCATTGAGGATTTTACGAAGGATTTTGGATTGTAAGGATTGGATGCGAGAGGAATTCGATGGTTTAGTGGAGCCCCATAGCTCAACTCCGTAAGTCCAAATAGGTCTTATTATAGTCAAGTATATGAGTCTTTTGTAATTAGTGGGAAGTTTAGAGCGTTTGTCTAGTAAGTGTTGGAGTAGTCGGAAACGTCGAGCGGTTTCTTGTCGTTTCAGTCTGGTATGAGGATTCCAAGTGAAGTCCAAGGTATCGGATTTGTTCAACAGGGATAAGTGGGGTATTATTAAAGGATACTGTGGGACATGAGGTCATAGGTTTACGTCGAAGGGTAAAGGTGATTTGATGGGATTTATTAGAATTTATTTTAATCCTCCAGTTTTGTCACCATTCTTCAAGGCTTGTGATGTGTGATTGAAGAGTTTGGGATGCAATGGTAGGGTCATTATTAACGGATAGGACACATGTATCATCGGCATACGTGGTAATAACAGTGTTAGGAAGGGTTGGGATGTCAGCTGTATAAACTGTGTAAAGGATAGGACCAAGGATACTACCTTGAGGAACTCCGGCAGATTGAGAAAAGAGGGATGAATAGGTATTATTGTGATTTACTTTGAAGTGCCTATCAGTAAGATAGGAACTGATGATAAGAAAATATGTAGGAGGGAGGGATTTATGGAGTTTGTAAAGCAATCCCGGATGCCAGACTCGATCAAACGCCTATTCAACGTCGAGAAAAACTCCAGTGCAATACATTCCGCGCTCCAATGCAGAGGAGACGACGTCTACCACACGATGACATTGCTGGATAGTGGAATGGGATGTGAGGAATCCACATTGGTGATCAGGGATTATGTGGTTAACATCTAGGATGGGATACAGGCGTTTTAAGATGAGCTTCTCCAGGATTTTGCCTATGATGGGTAAAAGAGAGATAGGAAATATATCTAGGATATCGGGACGTTTTTTGATTGATGTTGGCCAATAAATAGGACTCATGGACGAGAGGATTGAATAACTGTTGAAAGATGAGATACGTGAAAGGATGTTACTGCGGGAGTTGGATGTTCGACTACCCCATCGTTGGTGTTTAGCATTGCAGTCTCCTCCAGCAATAAAGCGCGATCCGAGGGATTGGAATAAGGATTCAAGGAGGTTATAGGAGATGGAATTACCAGGAGGACAGTATACAGCTGAGAATGTGAGATGGAAAGGGCGAGTTGAAAGGACTATAGAAGTTGATTGAATGACATCAGTTGGAGTGGAAGGAATAAGGGAGTGGGATAAAACTTTATGGATAAGGACGCAGGAACCAGCGTGGGAAGTGTTATCTGGGTGGTCAGATCTGTAAGTGATGTAGTCATGTATGTAGAAATGTGTCCGTTGATTGAAGTGAGTTTCCGTCAGAAGGGCAATGTCAATGAGATTGTCATGGAGAAATAAGTCTAGTTCGTCTCGGTGGTTGAGTAGTCCATTAGCGTTCCATAAAAGGATAGCTAGGGGCTTTGTATTCATCGGGGGAAGTTGAACGGGATTTCGGAAAGGAGTCTGGTGAGGATCTATAGTCTCTTGAAGATCTATCAGGAATGTTGAAAGGACAGAATTGATGGCGGAAGGTTTTTGGGTGTGAAGTGGATTTAGGTCAGGAGGATGTGATGGGTAATTTGTGCGACTAGGATTGCTGGAAGGGGGATGTGCCCGACGTGGGATGCGAGGAGTTGGATCTATATTCTGTTGGGCTTGTGATGGGAGGTTTACATTGGCATTAGGAACGGATGGAACTGGGTGTGGATGCTCTGGCGGGAGTTTGACCCTTAAGGGTAGATGGTGAAGAGGAATTTGCGGACGAGGAGGTTGAGGCTGAGGTTTAGCAGTTTTAGGCTTGGATTGGGAAGCTTGAGGCGCCTGTCGTCGAGGCTGCTGGTTCTTGATGGTGGTTTGGAGATATAAATTTCTCGAACCCTGTTGAGGATAGTCCGTAGCTGTGGAGATGGATGGTTGAGGCTGGATGACTTGAGAAGGTGATAACGGCAGTGCTGGGAAATTTGTTCTATCATCAATTGCGGGAGCCTCAGTGCCACTTTTATGATCAAGGCTAAAGCTTTTCAAAGCCATATTATGTGATCTCAGTTTCAGAAGATTTTTATAAACTACGCAACCTCTGTAGCTCGCTGGGTGTCCCTCGCCACAAAGTGCACATATAGCAGCCTCTTGCCTTGGTTTCTGGCAAATATCAGACGGATGTGCCCCAGCACATTTGACGCATCTGGCCTGATGATGGCAGTAGGCTTTTGTTTTGATTGCGCTTATAGAAGTATTTGGATAAAGCCCTCTTAATACGACTCTGTATGCTTTTTCCTATCTCAGTTGGTAACAATGGAAATCGTATTTTCGTGAAGTAAAATGTTCAATTAATATTTTGTAATTTTCTTTAGAGTTGGTATTTATTTTAATATCATTGACTCTGGAAAAACATGTAAAATTTGGCTGCCCAATTAAATCAGCGATTTCTTGTCCGAAGGACATAAAATTTTCAATTTTTGCGACGAAGATGGGTGGCGGTTCAAGATCACTAGTTTCTTTTGGCTCCAGAATCTTGTTTGTAGTATTGTTGGCTGTAACAGAGTTGCTGATTGAGGTGTTTGGTGAAATTGATTCTGATTTGATGGCTGAAGTGATTTTGCTACGCGTGTTTGGTGTTGTTTTGTTTGTTTCAGATGTCTTTTTTGATTTGGCCGATTTATTTTTTTTCTTATTTGGTGAGTTGCCCGCTGATCCGGGGGCAGAGTTTCGATTGCGCTTTTGAAGAGTCCTTCTTTTTAAATATTGTGAATCGGTCTCACTGACTTCGGAAAATGGTGTCTCTTCCTCCGATTCTTCACCAGACCTATTGTCAGGTTCCATAATGAGAGAGAGAAAAAAAAATCTGTACCTGTTATAACACTAAAAAAAAAATTTACGATATAAATTCTTAAAACTAAGCTATTTACATTATTTACAGTTAAAGTAAGAAAAAATCGCAATATACATAATTAAACCAAAGTAAAAGTCTTAGAGTAAAATAAACAAATAAAATAAAGAAAGAAGAAAAAAAAATAAATAAAAAATAGTTTATCAGTTTGGATACGAACTCGATATCACTCGAAGGAACTAGTGTTAGTAAATAAAGCCTTGGCCGTGTATCTTACGTAGATAGGGCAAAACCCGTAAAGGGAATTACCGATCAGCTGTCTCTACCGAACTAGTATCAATTAACTATTAAACATAATTGTTAATAAATATCTCTCACCTCACTATTTAATGTGAAAATGTTTAAATGTACAAAAGCTCACTGTTCACAAATTATAGCAGCAGTATTTGCAGAATTAGCCAGTTGAGAAGGAGACAAAGATAGAGCGATGCAAGCATTAAACTGTAGTTGCGGCCATTTTTCGCAACAATGGGTGGAGATTTAAACGCCAAACATCATCAATGGGGTTTATAGAACCACGAATTCTGGCATTTATGACATTTATTTATCTGCACTCAATTCCCAACGTTTCATTATCCTTCCTCCTAACTCACCTACCTACTGGCCCACATGTAGGTACAGCTAGGCCCACACACTGCAATCTCGATATCCTCGATTTTTTCATCCACAATGGCTTAGGTCCCCTCAATCATTCCCTTACCCGTCTTGCTGAACTATCCCCAGATCATAATCCATTATTACTCCAATTATCTCTAGCTCCTATTCCTAAGTCTTCTCCACCGTCCTTCATCAGAGGCCCAGTTAACTGGAAATTCTTTCACCAAAGCCTTTCCGATAAAATTGACCTCAGAATAACCCTGAAAACCCCAGATGACCTTGACAATGCCATACACTTTTTTACCACCACTATCCAACAAGCAATCTGGACTGCTTCCTCCTCTAATTTCTCCTCAAAAGTACCTAAGAAAAATAATTTACCTCAATACCTGCTAGACCTAATTCACATCAAACACCGTGCCAGAATATTATGGCACCGCTCAGGATACCCCACCGATTGCTCCTATAATTATTACAGTAAACGAATAAAGCAGGAATTAGCCACCTTCAAATTCCAATCCTTCAACTCCTCAACGAGATCAAATCCTCCGACAACTTCCTCCTGAAGCTGTTATATTTCTCACTTACGTATACAATACCATCCTAAGAAGCACCCACTTTCCTCTTTTGTTGAAACATTCAACTATTATCCTCTTTCCAAAACTAGGCAAACCACCCAACACCTCGACGTTCTACAGACCAATTAGCCTACTTCCAATCCTCTCAAAAACCTTTAATAAGATCCTCCTGAAACGAATCCTATCCTTTATAGAATCCCAAAATCTTCCTTCCCATCAGTTCCACTCCTCAAGAACTCCCATGAAAAATAACTTACCTCAACACCTCATAGACCTAATAAATACCAAACGCCGTGCCACATTATTATGGCAACGTACTAGACACCCCACCGATCATCAATCCTATAATTATTTTTGCAAAAAATTAAAGCTAGAATTGGCCACCTTCAGATCCAAATCCTTCAACTTCTGCTTTACTTCAATCTCTCCTCATGAATTCCTTGTGGAAGACCACTAAAAAAATCCTAAAAGCCCATCATTTTTCACATCCTCTCCGTCGAGGTGATGGCTCTTGGGCAGCGTCTGACGGCGATAAAGCCGAGGAGTTCGCCAAACACCTTTCCCTTACATTTACCTCTCATCCGGAATCCAACACCACCCACACGTCAGCAGTAGAGGAATTCCTTAATTCACCCACCCCATTCTTCTTGCCGCTTACAGCAGTTAATCCTTCTCGCTTAAAGCAGTTAATCCTTCTGAGGTCAAATATCACTTACAAAAACTACCTACCCGTAAATCACCTGGATACGACCTCTTACCTCTCAGATCCTTAGACAATTCCCTCCTAAAGCTGTCATATTCCTTACATACATATACAATAGCATCCTACGAACCAGCCACTTTCCTCTTTTATGGAAACATTCTACTATTATCTTATTCCCGAAATCAGGCAAACCTCCCAACAGCTTAACTTCCTACAGATCCAATCCTTTCAAAAATCCTTGAAAACATCCTCCTGAAAATAATCCTACCCTTTATAGAATCTCAGAATCTTCCTTCACACCAGTTTGAATTCCGTTCCCAACACTCCACAGTCCAACAAGGACTTCGAGTGGTCGATCATATTTCCGCAGCCCTGGAAAGCAAGCAATATTGCTTGGGTGCATTTCGGGACATAGCTCAAGCTTTTGACCGGGTATGGCACGTCGGACTTCTTTTCAAACTTATAACCCATCTTCCTCAGTCCTTATACCTTGTCCTCCGTTCATACCTCTCAGATCGTGCCTTCCGAGTTCACTGCAGGCTGGTGTTCCTCTAGGTAGCGCATTGGGTCCCGTCCTTTATATCCTCTTTACCGCCGATATCTCTGTCCATCCCGATACCTTACTGGTAACTTTTGCTGATGACACCGCCATTCTATCATCCTACTCAGATTCTGATATAGCATCCTTAAATCTTCAAAGACACCTCTCCCTGATTGAGCACTGGTGTAATAAATGGCGTATTAAAGTGAACGAATCCAAATGCCAACACATCACTTTCACGCTCCGACGCAGTTCCTGTCCACCAGTACACTTTAATTCCATCCAGCTTCCTTTCTCAGATACAGTCCGGTACTTTGGCTTTCTCTTAGACCGACGACTAACGTGGAACCCTCATACTACATTTAAAAGACAGGAACTTAACCGACGATACGGCCAACTATACATACTACTAAATAGAAAATCTAAACTCTCTATTGAAAATAAAATATTTAACTACAAGTCAATACTGAAACCTACTTGGACTTAAGAACTTGAACTGTGGGGAACAGCAAAATTTTCTAACATCAAACGCTTCCAATCCAAAGTCCTTCGAACAATAGTCGATGTTCCTTTCTATGTAACCAACAAAACCCTACACCATAACCTTAATATCCCATTTGTCCTAGACCTTATCCCAGCAAAATTCTCCAAATTTCACCAGAACCTTACCCATCATCCAAATCCCTTTGCACAATCTCTATCTAGCACCGCCCATCCTTATAACCCTCCCAGGAGGTTACAACAGCAGTGGCCCCGCGACCTTTTATAGTTTGTAAATATCGGAATTCTGGCAATGGCCAGATTCTCCACTCACGGCATGAGTGTATGTTGCTAAAGCACTCTTGCTCAATCGCCACTGGATTTAGCCCCAGTGAGGCGGTTGAGAGAGAAGTGCAGGGATCTCCTGGAGTCATGTTTTTCCCTCCACAGTTGAAGGGAGAAGTCTGGTTTGGAGTTCTCTCGTCAGATTGTAAATAGGTTAGGTATGTATGTGTTCTTTTTATTTAATTTTTTTTAGGTTATTTTATTCTTATTTATTGTGTATATATTATTTCTCTGTATAATTTGTTGTACATAGAGTGTGAATGTGATCTCTGAACACTATCATAAATGTCCTTGAGACAGATTGTAATATTTTTCAATAAATAAGTATAAAAAACTATCGATTTTAGCATTAAACGGTCGGATATTGATTAAAATTGTACAAGATAACCAAAAAAGTTAGTGGAGACTTTACTGTGTTTACCTTCCAACTAGTCTAAACAAAGCCTCAATATCAAAATTGTGTCCCTTCTATTTTCCTGTTTATTAATTAAACTTAAATTATACATTAAAGTTCCCTATTCAATCAGTAAGGGACTGGAATATTTTACTATGATCATATATCTAGACTTGTAGAGTAGAAACAAAAAATTAAAATGGAACATGGACGATATGTTAGATAACAATCCTATATTCATTTTCAATCATCAAAATAACGCTACTTTCAGTAATAGATTTCTTAGAATATGTATTTTTTATTTTTATTCCCAAGCTTTTGATCTCATTGTCATGCATTCCAACACCACACTGAATCAATTTCACTTTGTTTCTTATTTTCTTTACAAGAGGTAATATTCATTTACAAAATATTTTATCAAAATTCAATTATTTTTGGGAAGACCCTAAAAATACCAAAAATGAAACATTTCTTGAATCTAGTGAAAAAGTTGTTTTTGCGACTACTGTTCAAGACAAGAATCTAGTAAAAATTTTATTTTAGAAAAATTAGTAAAATTTTAAAATTTTATTTTAGAAAAATTAATAAAATTTTAAAATTTTAGAATCTAGTAAAACCGATAATTTTTAGTGGATATAAATTTGTTTCATTCATGTAGGAAAATTATTTTTTCACCATAAAACATATTTTCAACAAAAGAAAGTTAGGTTTTTCATTAAAAAATTAGAAATTTATTAAATAATTGTAATATAAAACATGTCAATAATCCATTTGTGTTTTATTTATTTGATCAAATGGTGTTAATTATATTGCTAACTTTCTTTTGTTAGTAATTATAAGTTTCTGTTTCTTACACATTTAAATTTTTAAAAAGTATCTTCCCTGCATATATTTAATATATTAACATTCTTAATGCATTATGTGTCCGTTTGTATTTTCATATATTTACGTTGTATTACTTTTTTTTTAAAAAATATTGTAAGTTATTTATACAAAATTACCTATTGCTGTTATTTTTTTCTTACTAATTACAAGTCCTCGCGCGGGCTCATTATCGCTTATGGGGAGCGTCCCACGGGTGGCGGATGTGGGGATGGTCGGTGGAAATTCCTTGGAAGTTCCTCCCGGCTAAGTCCGATGGACTCGCTGACCAACAATGAGAGGGGCCCTCCAGACTTGCTGGAGGGAGGGGACCTCCAGACTTGCTGGAGGTAGGGGCCCACCAGACTTGCTGGAGGGTGTGACGTAGGATTGAACGCCCTACTCACATATCTTTAGTTCACCAAACACCACAAAAAGTCATGGATATCCCTAAGGTAAAACACTCATTATCCGGAGGTAAACTAGTCCCCCGTTCGGGTTTCCGGGTGGGGACTGCTTTAGGGGATTCATGGCGCAAGTTGAAATATAGGGATTTAAATATTGGTACGTGGAACGTAAGGAGTTTAAACACAGCAGAGGGGCTAAAATCGGTCGCGAATGAGGTAAATGGGTACAATTTGGATGTCGTGGCTCTGCAAGAGGTTCGCTGGCCAGGGGAGGGCTCGATGAGGGAAGGAAAGTACACTATTTGGTACGGAGGAAGCGGGAATCATTGTTTAGGTACCGGGTTTCTAATTAGGAGTAGATTACTATCCGCTTTGAGCGACGTACAATTCTTTAGTGATAGAATTTCGGTAGCTATATTTCAGGGACGTTGGTTTAAAATCGCATTAATAAACATACATTGTCCGACCGAAGACAGTGACGATGAAGTCAAAAGTGAATTTTACGATAAACTCGAATGGGTTTATGATAAACTACCGCGAAACTACATGAAAATAATTGTAGGTGACGCGAACGCAAAGGTAGGAAGGGAAGAAGTTTATATTCCGACGATTGGTAAAGAAAGTTTGCACGAATATAGTAATGATAATGGGATCCGTCTGATAAACTTTGCCATCTCGAAAAACCTGATAATTAAAAGTACGACATTTAAACATAAGGGTATTCATAAATATACTTGGACATCACCGGATTCGCAAACACGAAATCAAATAGATCATGTCTTGATACAACACAGCTGGCAAAGCAGTATAATCAATGTACGGTCTTATCGCGGAGCAGAATGTGGGTCGGATCATGAATTAGTAATCGCGAAACTTCTACAAAATCTTAATATAAAAAAGAGAAAAGAAAACCGTTTCGATTTTGAGAATTTTAATTTGGAAAAATTAAAAAATCCATCAATTAGAAACCAATTCGGCTTAGATGTTAAGAATAGGTTTGAAGCTTTAGAGCTTCCTGACGAGGACCACGAGGATATTGACAAGTTATGGGTAGAGATCAGGGATAATATAAAAGCGGTCGGTAACTCGTGCCTAGGAAAAAAGGAAACTAAGAATAACAAACCGTGGTTTGATGAAGATTGCTTAAACATGTGCGAAAAAAGAAAAGCCGCTAAATTAAAAGCTCTAAATAATCCTAGCGATGACAATATGGAATACTTCCGAACCTCAAAGAACGAAACGACAAAATTGCTCAAAAATAAAAAAAAGGAGTATCTTAAAAATAAAATCATTGAAATAGAAACTAATAGAATCGAAAACAACGTACGAGACATGTACAAAGGTATAAACAGATCACGTAAATGTGTAGGGCCGTAACGTCTGGAATTAGGGATGATAATAACAATATTCTGACCGATCCGGTTGACATATTGAATAAGTTTAAGGACCACTTTGATAATATTTTAAATACGGGAAATTATGATCTGTGTCCTCCTTCTGAGTACCAGAGTGCTGAACCGTTAATAGAAGGACCAAGTAAAGAGGAAGTTGAAGTAGCTATCGGAAAATTAAAATCATATAAAGCAGCGGGAATCGATAATATTCCTACTGAACTAATTAAGGCATGCGGGGAAGCTGGAGTTTCTAAAATACATCGGTTGGTTAAAAAGATCTGGGTGAACGAGAAATTACCTGAAGAATGGAAAGAATCTATTCTTATTCCGATTCACAAAAAGGGTCCGAGGACGGATTGTAATAACTATCGAGGAATTTCACTCCTTCCGGTATGTTATAAAATATTCACTTCAATCTTAACCAGTCGAATCACGGAATACGCCGAGGAAATTATCGGAGACTACCAATGCGGATTTAGACGGAATCGTTCGACTATTGATCAAATATTTTCTTTACGGCAAATATTAGAGAAAAAATTGGAGTATAACTGTATTGTTCACCAGCTGTATATAGATTTTAAAAAGGCTTACGATTCTATTGACCGCCAGAAACTGTATAATATTCTAATTGAGCAGGGGATTCCAAAAAAACTAGTAAATCTAGTCAGGATGTGCTTGACGGAGACACTCAATAAAGTTAGAATCGGTAATAATTTGTCCGAAAAAATTGAGGTTCGTTCGGGCTTAAAACAGGGGGATTCTCTTTCGCCTGTCCTGTTCAATTTGGCATTAGAACATGCCATTAGGGAGGTAATGCGAACCGAGAAAGGGTTGGATCTGGGCGGGACAACATCCGTGCTGGGCTATGCTGATGATCTGGTACTGTTAAGCGAAGACGTTGAAACTATAAAACTAAATAAGACAACGTTAATGAAAGCCGGGAAAGAACTAGGACTCGAAATAAACGTGGATAAAACAAAATATATGGTTAGCTGCAAAAATGGCGATACTACTGGTGACATCGATATAGATGGTAATATGTTTGAACAGGTAGATAAATTTAGGTATCTAGGTTCTACGATAACTAGAAAAAACGAAATTGAAGAAGAGATTAAGGTTAGACTGAAGGCGGGAAATGCTTTTTCTGTGACAAAGCTACTTAGTTCGCGCCTCTTGTCCCGGAACTTAAAAAATTAGAATCTATAAAACAATTATCTTGCCTACAGTTCTTTATGGATGCGAAACTTGGCCGCTTACATTAAGGGATGAGCAGCGTCTTAAGGTTTTTGAAAATAAAGTATTGCGTAGAATATTCGGACCGAAGAAGGATGAGTTAACCGGAGAGTTCAGACGGTTACACAACGCCGAATTGCGTGAGCTGTATCCGGGTAATATAATTGATGTAATTTCATCGCGGCGAATCAAATGGGCTTGTAAAGTTGTTGGGCTTAGTAACGAGAGAATTCCTAAAAGGTTAATATTTGCTGTGCCGAATGGTAAGCGTCCGAGGGGTAGACCGAAGCGAAGGTGGGAAGATTGCATTAAAGCCGATCTGAAGGGACTGGGTTTGGACGGCGAACGGTGGAGGGAGGTGTGTAACAAGCGATTGGTGGTGTCGGCATCGAACCTTCGGGTTCGCTAAGCCTTATTATTATTATTATTATTACTAATTATAAGTTAGTTGTAGGGATCGACCGATATCGAAAATTTGGCCGATGCCGATATTTCAAAGGCCGATATGACGGCCTTTTTTTTCGCTCTCCGTCAAGATTTGTACAGTTTCACATGGAATATCGTACTCATTGCAAAAGAAAAGAATAAATAGATCATCTACGCATCGGCCTATACACAAATTTCGACCAATAAAAAATAGATAAACCTATATTTCAGCCTATCGGCCATTCGTTTCTGTATGTCTAGTTCAGTACAACACCGCATAGCAATTCTCGTAATTGCTGAATGAAAGATTCAGTCAATCATCAAGGTACACCGGCCTGATGACTTCAACGTATCGAGATTAGTACAGTCAGGCCATTTTTAAAAATTTATTTATATTATTTATTTTTTTTTATCCTCCTATCCTAAATTTGAGCAAATGCCGATATTCTAAACACCAATATATCAGCTTTACGACCTAATTTTATCATGATTATAAATATTATTTCACGTGTAATAGTTAAATGTGTAATAATAGTTTCAAGCGGAATAAATATTATTTCTATTCTTAATAAATGTGTAAATCAGTTTCCAAGGTATTGGCATAAACATCAATTTGAGCGAAGAGTCCAATGTCCACCTCTTCCTCGTCTTTTAGACTATAGGCCGTTTTCCTGGGCCAGAGAGGGGGGGGGGGCGTTAATACCAGAATAAAAAGTATCCCCATGGCACCAGGACGTGAACTCTTACATATTTGTATAAAATTATCTCATATATCAGGCAACGGCGGTGCTGAGCTCACGCGTTAACCTCAAGACTTTATTTTAAAAAATACAAAAAATTCAAACTACCAATCTCGAGTTTTATTTAATTTTGTGCTTGACTTCTTTCAAATGTTTTTAGGTCCATCCCATGGACCGATATAACGGCCTTTTGGCCTTATTTTATCATAATTCATAGAATTTTACGTGGAATATTATTTATACTGATAATAAATGAGCCAATCAATCGCCATGGGATCGATATAAACATAAATGTGAGTATAAACATAAAAATAAATGTGACGATATATCGGTCTTTACTCAAATTTATGTTTATGCAGAACCGTTGACAATTGATTTGCGCATTTATTAGCAACAAAAATAATATTCAAAGTGAAATTCTTAGAATTTCCATAAAATAAGGTCGTAAGACCGATATATTGTTCTTTGGAATATCAGTATTTGCTCTAATTAGGGAAAAGGGAGGACAAGAAAAAAAATTAAATAAAAATTTGCGAAACTCTACCAATCTTAATAAAATAAGATTATAGGGCCGGTATATCGTTTTTGTTCATATTTATGTTTATGTTGATCCAGTGACGCTGATTGTGCCAAAGAATGGTTTTCATTTAAATTTTCCCGCGTTACGGCTAGTGGTGGGGGCAGATCTAAAAGATAAAATTTATGCCTTGAAAGCGACTGGTTGTTTCGACCTATTAGGTCGGCAGTCACTGGCCAAGTACCATCTCCAGCACAAGAAGTCACGTACGGAGGGCCCTCCAAGTAAAAAAGATGTAGGCTGGCATATAGACGGTAAGCTATTTTTTTTGCACAATCATTAACCTACTAATCCCTTAAGATACATTCCACTGCTTAAAAACTAGAATGTTGCTTAAAATTTAGAATGTTGACTTATTGAAACTCACGAGAGTTATTTTTTTTTAAGGACCTCAAGATCTTCAAACTTCTCTTGATGGCCAATACTGACAGTATGCAGGTGGAATAAATCCTAATAGGGTCTACACTTTCTAATACATTCTCTGCAGAAAACATAGTTGAGGAGCCACACACTCTGTTTTGCCACACAAGTCCAGGAGCAGCAAGGAAGAAGTACCCAAAATAGAATAACTCCACCCTACAGCAAGCATCATATCTCTTCCTAGGAAGGGGTGAATGGAATAGAGCTATTTCAATTGATTTATTCATAATCTTTATTATAAAATATAGAATAGAATAGAATATAAAATTAACTTTACTCTGGGAGTAAGTACCTTCAAAGTCCCTTAAGAATAATACAGTTGTACAGAAAAAGAAAGGATTAGTTCTAGCCAAAAGATCTGTTGTATTAAATAATTAAAAAAAAAAAACATATTAAGTAAACCAGCAGTATACAGCAAAAATGAAACTATCTATATACAAAACACTTAAAACTACATACAGAATACAAACAGGAACATAGACAGCATATATATGGATATGCTGTATAACATGTACATACATCCAATAAAGGCCCTTAAGGTTCATTTATTTAGGATTCATAAAATTTTAATGGTATATAATAAAAATAATAGGAAAATAAATAATATTAAATAAATTATTATTTATTTAATTATCATAATTACTATTTTAGCCATGAGATCTTTTGTGTTGAAACTGTTATAAACTAAAGTTATCTTGGTTATGTGAAATAAAACCTTATTCAAAGTGAACCATTCTTTTTTTTTTCCACTACTGGTGGTTCATGAATAAGTTAGGTTTTATTCATGTCTATTAATTAACAGGAACTTTTATGTATTATAATGGCCCATTTATCTCACAAAATAACAATAGAAGTATAAAAAATATAAAATAATACAAATCATCTCCCATTTTAATAATAAAACATAAATTATTAAGGAAATATTCAAAGTCGTGATTTAATTTCTTTGGTAGAAGACTTAGGATGAATTACTGTAACAATTAAAAGTTAAAAAAAAGATTCTTTTAATATATTTAAGAAGTATGTAACAATATTTTTCTTGAAAATATTATACCATAGTAACAACTTAACTCTTTGTTCTATAATATTTTCTAAATTTAAATTGTCTGTTTGTAACACCTCATGGAGATTTTTCCAGTTTTTTACAAATACAAATGGAGGATTAAATTTTTTTAACAATCTTAAAGATGAAACACATAGTCCTGGAGTCATATTATCTTCAACAATAGGTATACTTCCCAGTTCCACAGCTTCATAAATACGATAACATTCAGTATTTTCCCCAACTGGGTTTAAAGTGAAGTCTGAATCTTGAAGAATACTCAAGTATTCTGCACGACTTTCTTCTGACTCATTAGGTAACCACCTAAAAAAAATCATTAATAACAATGTTAATAAATTGACACTTTATTCAAGTATTTTGAAATTTTAATATGAGTACTTTCAATTTCTCAATGAAAAATCGATTATAGATTATATTCTGGTAAAGAAAAAAAAAAAAAAAAAATGCAGAACTTATAGGATGTCAGAATAAAAAGAGGATTCAAGATCGGAAGTAACTATTATCTTCTGTAGGTGAATGAATTCTGGAATGATGCGAACCCACGAAAAAGACAAAAGAACCTCTAGAAAAGTAATCTACCGCCTAAAGCAGCAGGAAGTGGTGTCTTATTTACAAGAGAAAATAGAAAGAATGACCTTAGACCAAGCAGACCATAGGATTATGATGACATTGACAGAGGAGCTGGATAACTTTTAGGAAAATTCTTCTTGATACCTCAAAGTAGGTCTGTGGTGAAAAAAATGTTGGATCTGGTCCCAAGAGAGCTGCCTGATGGAAATATGATATGAAAAAGACTATCCAAGGAAAGAAGGCAGCATGGAAGAAACACTTGAGCCTGAGAACTCCCGCTGCCCATTAAGTGTACAAGGACTAGAGGAAAGAAGCCAAATTAAAAGTCCTAGAGGTAAAAAGAGAATCTTAGTAGAATTTTGGTCATAAGCTGAAGGAAAACTCAAAAGATAACCAGAAAGTCCTCTATAAGGGATCGACTGACTTCTCTGAAAGGAATAAAAGGAAAGAATGGGAATGTCATCTAGTGAGATGAACTCATTAAGAAAAGATGGAGGGAATATTTTAAAGAGCTGGAGGAGAGGGATGTGAGAAACCCAGAGTAATGAAGAGGATGTTTCGCTGGAGGATGACTAAATTAGCAAAGAAGAAGTGTAGGAAGCCATCTCTAAGATCAAACTAAGCAAATCAACAGGAGTTGGTGAAATTACTCCTGAAATGATCAAGTATATGGATAGAAAAGGCCAAGAAATGTTCCTCCATCTTCTGAATCTGATCTAGAAAGAAAAGAAGATTCCTAAAATCCGGGAAGTTTCAGTAATCGTGACCATTCATAAGAAGGGAGACAACTGAGAATGTGGCAATAACTGAGGAATTTTGATTTTCAGTGTACGTGGCAAGGTCTATTCTAGAATACTGGAGGCGAGAGTGAAAAGAGTAGCCAACAGTCAGCTTGGAGAAGAGTCTCTACAACATGACTAGAAATGTGGTTAGGACCATAAACCATAATAACAGGAATTTAAGATGACATTAAGTATTAGCCAAATTTGTAGTTTGCTACTATTAATATTAGTTTAAGACCAGTCACTAAGGAAAGCTAAACAAAGAATGAGGCAGTTCCAGTTAGAACACAGAAACCTACATCCCACAAGATTCTCCGTATTAGCATTCGCTGATAACAGCGTCTTGCTAGCTGCCAATGACCGAGACCTCCAACATAATATAATAAATATGAGAATCGACCAGGAAAAGACCAAATGTATGTGGTTAAGAAAAAAATCCCACAGAATAATAAGAGTAAATTGAGAGAAATTAGAGCAGGTGGATAATTTGCAATATCTGGGTGCTCATCTCAATGAAAGTAATTATTTTTTCTTCTTCTTTCTTTCTCTTCTTCAGTTAATCTATGAAAGAACCATTTACCAAATTCACAAACATACTCTGAGAGCATATGACCTTGTAAAAACATATGGTTTGAAGTTGTAAGTAGTTGGGATGTGGACAGAAATAAAATACACAGTACCCTATTACACTGCATTTATATGTTCTAACATTTAGGCAGAAGTTTTAGGCCTTCATGAGAATTGATTTCATGCATTAAAAGACATTGATTCCATCGTCTACAGGTGTCAAATCAATGTTGATGAAGGTCTACAACTCAAGCCGAAATACAATAATCAGCAAACATTAAACAGTATATTACCTTATTGTATATTCAGTAACCTTATTTTATTGATTACGCTGATGTTTCGACCCACTCTGTAGGTCTTCATCAGGGCTACAAAATATAAAAGGTACACAGTAAAAATAAAATAAATGAATTATTAGTAGATATTAAATAAGAAACAGTGGTCTGATAAAGAAATAAAATAACTGAATATAGCCTGTTAGTTAAAAGTAAACAGATTGTGATTAAAAAAAAAAAAAGATATGGGTGGCTTACTAGGAAATATTACACAAACTAACAATAAACAAACCAGTTAAGGTTAGACTTGATAACTGTAGGTTGACAGATAAAGAAAATGAAGGTTAACAAACAAAGAAATTGAAGAATTAATAAGTAATGATCTAGTAAAGGTAAAATAATAATAAGATATCAGTGGAGCAACAAGCTAGTAGAGGTTAAACTTGATAAATGCAGGTTAACAGATAAAAAGAATAAAGGTTAACAAATAAATAAATTAAAAACTGTGTGAGTTATAGTATCGTTAGGATAAATTTATTATATATATTGGACTATACAAAAAAAAAAATTAGAAGAGAAATTCAGATTGTAAACAACGTTGTGATGTAGAGAGATATAGTATATATAAATGACAATTGACATTCGAAGCTCCATAAAAATCGTAAGGAGCTATCGTGGAGCAGACTGTGATTCAGACCATACTCTGATTAGAATCAAACTCTGTCAGAGGCTGAAGTGAATCCACCAAATAAAGGACCATGTGGAAAGAATGAGGTATGAAATCCGTAATTTGAAAAACTCTATAGTACAGACTGAATTCCAAATTGAGGTATGAAGAGTGAGTTTCTTTATCTGTTAACCTACAGTTATCAAGTGTAACCTTTACTAGTTTGTTTATTTTTAGTTTATGTAATATTTCCTAGTTATCCACCTATACCTTTTTTTTATCACAATCTGTTTACTTTTAACTAACAGGCTATATTCACCTTTGTTTTTTATTTTTGTTTTTATCTTCTAGATACTTTATATTTTAACTATACTATCACCCACTATATCACTGATGTCATCTTGTTAGTTCTTTTATTTCTTTATCAGACCACTGTTTCTTATTTAATATTACTAATAATTCATTTATTTTATTTTTACTGTGTACCTTTTATATATATAGCCCTGATGAAGATCTACAAAGTGGGTCGAAACGTCGGCATAACCAATACTATTTCAATATATAGTATTTATTTGACCGCATTCCCGACCAACTCCTCAAAAAGATATTTCTCATTAATTTCAATAACACTTAGACTTAGTCATCAACAGGGGTCTCCAAACTAAGGGCAGCAAGTAGCACCGATTCAGTCTATCACATTTTATTACATCAAAAAGCCAAGATGCAGGGCTTTTTGATGTAATAAAGGAATCAGTTTGGTCCATAAGAAATTGTAGATTCACTGCCGTCTCATGGCTAAAAGGCTTGGATACCTCTGGTTTATATAATTCATAACATGAATGTATTTATTCTAAGTCAATATCACTAAGAATAAATATAACAACAGACACTTACTTGTGACGAGTAGATAAGTAGCAAATGTTTCTGAGCCTACTCGTTTTTAATAATGCATCTACGATCTCACGTGATGAATTTTTATAAACTGTGCCCATGAAATTACATTTATACTTCCTAGGACTAGTTACATGTTTAATCTGGTTGTAGTCCAAATTAGGAAATCCACGATATCTAAAATTTAAACTATATACTGAGAAGAATATTATAAGATAAGAAGATGTGAGTAGGTCATACTGAACAATACACAAAATAGGTACTATGGATTAAAAATTAAGTATGTATATCTACATATTTGTATATATGAAAAAAAAATAGTTTTATTATGGACAGAAAATCTAAGACCCAATATCTCTATTACAGAGTATAATTATAAATAAAATGAGTACAACCCATATAACTATGGAGTTGTCTGGAAAATAATGCAGGATTTTGGTTTAAAAAGAAAAAAAGGAAGATTTACAACTGTTTTATTTAATCAAAATAGTCTCCACTACTATCAATACATTTCTGCCAACGTGTTGGCAACTTTCCCATTCCCACGGAATAGAATTTCCAATCTTTAGAAATGATAAACTCCAAACATGCATATTCTAATCCCTTTGTCCATCAAGTTTTTTGTCACGTAAGTAGTGGTCCATGTGTCTAAAAAATGATAATCTGTAGCGAGAGACCCGGGAGTAGGGCGGATGTGGCACAGTTTCATATCCAAAATATAACATTTTTTGTGATGTTACATGTGAGACATGCGGCCAGGTGTTGTCATGCAACAAAATTGGCTCCTTCCAATTGACCAAAGATGGCTTCATTATTGCCAATTTCTGATGCATTGCATTAATTTGGTTACAATATAATTCGGCATTGATGGTTCTCCAGGATTTAAGAAGCTGTAGAGTATCAAACCAAATGAAGGCCACCAAACAGTAACCATAACCTTTTTTTGATGAGTTGGGGGCTTTGGAAAATGTTCTACTGCTTTTCCTTTGTTGAGCCATTGTCCAGAACGTCTACTGCTATCCTAAAGTATCCACTTTTCATCACAAGTAAAAATTCTGGACAGAAAAGGGTAGTTTTTGTTTCAGCAAAAAAGTGTAGCACAAACTTCATAACATTGTTTTTTTTTGTTGGTCATTTAATGTGTGTGGAATCCAACTTTCAAGCTTAATGACAGTTTTTTTGCTAAGGTTAAGTTTCCCTGCAAGTTCTCGAACTAGTTCTTCTGCGGTTTTCTTCCACCAAAAACTGCAGAACATCACCATCAAGAGAGGAAGTCCTTCCACGACCTTCTTTGTCTTTAAGGCTGAAGTCTCCCTCCCGAAATTGTTTTAACCACCGTTGAACAGTACACTCATTAATGCTGCTCTTCCCCCAGACTTGATTGATGTTTCTGGCCGTCTGGGCTCCATTCTGGCCAAGTTTAAACTTGTAAAACAAAATTACGAAAATCACGCATTGACAACTTAGTAAAGACTGAATTATTTCTAAGCAGCAAAATGTTACAGAGGTAAACAAACATTATCGTTCGGAAGAGGATTAATAAGTGTTGACATTCATACAAATGAATAATCCAGTAAACTTAAACAGTTTGTTATATAGAAGGGTATTTGAAAGAAAACTCCAAATCCTGCATTATTTTCTGGACAACCCAATATAATTATAAAATT
Organism: Nezara viridula; assembly: GCA_928085145.1. Taxonomy (NCBI): domain Eukaryota; kingdom Metazoa; phylum Arthropoda; class Insecta; order Hemiptera; family Pentatomidae; genus Nezara; species Nezara viridula. Next base: position 51,908,648 of record OV725078.1, read on the forward strand.
AAATGAAATATGACAATAAATAAAAATGAATACTTTAATGTTATTAAAACTGACAATAGACAACCAAGATTTTGTTAAAATTATTCTTTTTTTCAACAGATTTTAAACCTCTGATTAATAATCAAAAAACAATTTTTCTACAACTTATAGCTTCAAAATGGTCTCTATAGCAATATGACTTCCAATGACATGACATCACACCACACATTCACATCTCTTCTAATTCTAGGAAATGTGCTAATGAAAGGTAATTCTGTGGGTTTTTTTTTTTTTTGTGATTATTATTGAGGTAGAAGATAGTGAAGGAAGGAGCTTAATGTTTAATCTAGGAATAACCAGTAAGACAAGCAGTAAGAGGCAATCTCCCATCACAATTGAGTAGACCAAAAAAAAATTGGAATTTCACTAGGGTACTTTAAGGTACATTTACATATTTTAAAAACTACGAGAACCACGAACCACCTAAATGTGGTGTTTTTCAAAGCTACTCTTTTTGTCCCTATGTTTGTGACTAATCCATATGCTGTTGGTTTTTCAGAGAAATCAAAAGGAGATTGGGCAAGCACAAATGTCTCTTTCACGCATTTCTCTACTGTTTATTTTTGAAAGATGTTGAATTTAATGGTTCCTGGTAAGATTTTAATTTGGTTGTAGGATGGATGGTGATAATTTTGCCCTTTTTCGATTTTCTACAACACAAAATCTTTTTGATGTATGTATATTAATTTAGAAGAGAAATTTTAAAGTCCAAACTCACTTAATAATGACTGAAAATATTTAAGAAGAAACAATCAATGGAAAAAAAAAAAATCATTACTACAGAAGCATACATTACAGTAAAACCATTGATGATATTGGAACCATTTTGGCGCAAATTTACTTTGTTCGAATATCTGTTCATTATTTTTAGAGAAGTATGTCACAGATTAAAGTGAAACAAGATGGACTTGAGTTTTTCAATAATTAATAAAAAGAATAAAAAACCCACCTTAGTTGTCCAGTTATTTGTGATACTTGGAGTACTTACGTGGCAACACCAAGGGGCCATTGGAAAATTTCCTTATTATCAATCAGAATTGAGTCATAAACTAAGAATAGAACATCAATCATTCCTCCTTTAGACTTCATATAAGGTAAAATCCAATGATTTTGACATTTTTCATTACCTAACAATATGATTGCAGTTTTTTTGAGAGAATGGATTTCAGGTAAGAAATCTAACCATTCTTTTGCTTTTAAAACATGTTTAGAAGTTCGTCCATTAATAATCAATATTAAAAACTGTATTTCATGGGGAATAGAATTCTGAATATATCCAGGTCCACTATAATAATTGAATATGATGTTGTCTATAGTTTTATTTCCATTCTGAAAAAAACCTTTTTCAATAATATCCAAGCTTCCATTAAATAAATGTAACCATAAATATTGTCCTATTGCAGCTTTCCCAATTATATGAACTCTGTAATATGTCTTAGGCTCAACTTTTTCAGGTGCTTTAAAATTTTCTAAAAAAAAAATAAAATAAATAATCAATAAATACATAATTATATTTAAAGAAAAACTTTTTTTTTTAATTTTTGAAAAAATAATTTAATTGCATTATCATTATACAATGGTTAGGGTCCTGACTTTTTCCAATAGTCTTGGAAGTTCCAGATCAGTAAAAACTCTGAATATATTTTCTAAAATGGACTTGAATATTTTCTTGACTAGTGGGAAAAGACATAATGGTCTATATATAAGCATTTTGACTGCCTTTCTTGAGTATGGGAGTCACGTTAAATATTCTATTTTTATTTGGGGGAAGGGATTCTGTTCTCCTCTCGGGCTTTTTGAAAAAAGATTTGGAGAGATCTGACTAGTTCCAAGTTTTCATCTCCATGACCTTACAGTTTTCAACAATATTATTCCAGGGGTAATGATGGCTGAGCCTTATATATCGTACACTTTAAGATTTTCAAGTCTTGCAACACCGGTTCAAATGTAGGTTGGTAAGGTTGAAATTTATTTTGTGGCAGACTCACGGAAAGAATCTCGACCTTCCTACTGTGATTGGAATAGGTTTGGTTGTATCTCTAAATCAACCACATCTCGTTAATACCTCTTATGCCAAACATGATGAGATATGGGATAAAATGCTTTATATTATCTTTTCTCTATAATTGGGTACTTGCATGAAAAAAAGTTACAACAATTTGAGCTGCATTAGAATGAAAAAATGCGCCTGGGAGTTGTGCTGGGAATTAGGGGTGTGCCATCAGTCCACCTTTACTGCTGCAAAATCTCTCTCAGCTCTATTTTATAAACATGAATTTGTAAAAGATAATAAAATACAAGGGGGCGGGATGGCCGAATGGGCTATCACGGGTGCAGTTGTACGGCAACCAGATAATTGAAATTTTGGAAATTAAAAAAATACGAATTTATGTCTTGGTGCCGGAGGGGATTTTAAATTCCCCGCCCTCACCCCCTGGCCTGGGAAAACTCTGATAGCCTAAATGGCGAGGTAGGGAAGAACAAAAAAAAAGTTAATAAAATACATTTTAAACAAATAATTTTATTCAGAGACATCCGTGTGAAAGAAAAAAAAAATGAAAAGATCTTTCTTGGATGAAAATTTTGAAATTGAAACACTACTCTAAGCTAAAAAGTATTGGATGCTAGGGGCTGACAGCACATTAGGAGACTTGTCTCATGAGTAGCTGAGCTACTCTCATGATGTAGCTCTGTGCCCATTAATGTTCTTCAACACTAATTATACAGTCCTACAAGAGAAACCAAATTTTTTGGTGCCTAGGATTTTGGAATTAATTGTAGCTATATCAGGGACACTGAATCTGAATGAAATCAGTTTTTTTCACTCAGCTCTACTTTTTGAGATAAGCATGAAAAGAGAAGTAAAACTGCCTACTTGACTTAATCTGCTTACTTCCTGCTTGACCAGGCTGGGAATCCTGTTTCAATCTTACTTATTCATTTGTTACGTAGCTCTACAGCCCGGGGTGAGCCTTGGCTTCCCTGACAACATTGCACCAGTCCTCTCTGCACAACGCTCTACTCCTCCAGTTCCTTGTACCAAGACTCTCCAGATCCCTTTCCACATCCTGAATCCATCGTCTCCGAGGTCGCTCTCTCCTTCTGGTGCCATACATCTTTCCAAACAGAATTCTTTTTCGCATTCTCACTTCATTCATCCGTGTTACCTGACCCAACCATTCGATTCTCCTTGCTCGTATGAAGCGGACAATGTCACAAGATCCATATAGCTCATATAGTTCACTGTTCTTCCAGATTCTCCATTCGCTCTCTTTCAATACAGGTCCATAAATTTTAATGAGAATTTGCCTCTCAAAAACCTCCAATGCATTTATTGTGGTGGTGCAAAGGATCCAAGTTTCCACAGAATATGTCACTACTGGTCTTACCAATGTTTTATACAATCTTATTTTTGTCGGTCGTGACAACAGCGATGAGCGGAAGAGTTTTATGTTTGCGTAATAAGCCCAGTTACCTGCCATAATCCGTCTATTCACTTCTGCTAATATTCCATTTGTGCAATTAAGCTCTACACCAAGATAGGAGAAGGATTTAACATTTTCAAAAGAAAAATCTTCAACGCACAGATCTTCTCTAGCTCTTGTATCACTGCCTGAACTTACAAACATGTACTTGGTTTTTCTTTCATTGACTTCTAAACCAAACACTTCACCTTCCGCCTTCAACAGCTTGAACAAATTGATAAGAGATTAATTATTTCTTGCCACTATGCTAATATCATCAGCTTATGCACATATTTTAGTGGATGAACAGAGTATATCCCTTCACAGAGTTTAGCTTCACAATCACACTATGTAGTGCAAGGTTAAATAGTGTAGCCGATAGCGCATCTCCTTGCCTAACTCCAGCAGTGACTACAAAACCGTGACTAAGTGTACCATAAATACACACTTTAGCATTACTGCCGTCCATAGATATTTGTATCAAGCGAATTAGTTTATTTGGAATATTGGAATCTCCTAGAGCACGTATCATGTTATTTCTGTTCACACTATTGAAAGCATGGCGGTAGTCTATAAACAGCATGTGAAGATAAGTTTTATACTCCCAGCACTTTTCCATTAATTGTCTCATTACAAAGATCTGATCCGTCGTTCCCCTGCCCCAGCGGAATCCGCATTGGTATTCCTATAGAACATTCTCGGCAAATTCATTTAATCTTTGAACCAATATGTTGGAGAATATTTTGTACGCAACTCCTAAGAGTGATATTTCTCTGTAATTTTTGCAGAGCAGCCTTTTTATGTATAGGGTAGATTAAACTTGTTTTCCACTCTGCTGGCATGGATTCTTTGTCCCATATATCCTCGGTTAGCAAGCATTATTGATTATTTAGCTCCTCAGGATTGTTTCAATCAGGATGAGTTAAATGACGTCGTCAGAGATATTGACCTGTCAAAAGAAGCTTCTGAATTACTGGCTTTCATGTTGAATGACAAACATTTATAAGAACAAGGAACCAAAATTATTTTTTACCATACAAAAGAAAAGTGTCTGCTAAGGTTCTTCTCTCAAGAAGAAAATCTTGTAATTTGTCATGATATTAGAGGACTCCTTGAAATTTTCCAGTCTTCCTGAATATTTTCCAGATTTTGCCTATTTATTGATAGCTCAAAGCGAAGCTTGTAATATGTTGTTCTACACAATGGGAACAAAATTAGTTCAATACCAATTGCTCACTCATCAATAATGAAAGAAACATATAGCACCATAGGTTTGGTCTAGGGGAAGATGAATTTTCATGAACGTCAATGGGTGATTTGTGTGGACTTGAAAATGGTAAATTTTCTTCTTGGATAACAAAGACAAAACACACCACTGGGTCAGACAAGAGTGGCCTAAGAGGAAAAAGGTGGAGAGAGAGCAGTCATTGGAGAAAATAACGTTATAAACGAATCCTTAGATGAACCAGAGAAAATCATTTTTCCTCCACTGTTTATCAAGCTGGGCCTTATGAAGCAATTTGTAGAGGTGCTTGATGACAATGGATCATGTTTTGGATTTATGGGCGAAAAATCCCCACTTGAATAAGGAAAAATTAAAGAAGAATATTTAACGACCCAGAAATAATATAACTCATTAAGGACCAAGCCTTTATAAATTCCATGAATAAGGCTGAGCGAATAGACTAGACTTCATTTTTCGCCGTTGCCAGACATTTTCTGGGCCAACGAAAAGTATAAAACAATGTTGAAGTGGCAAATGATATGCTTAAAAATTTATATAATATCAGTTCCAAATACCCCAGCACAAAAACTACTGTTGGTCTGTGTTATTTTTGCAAGTATGCCAATGAGAAATTTGGGGCTTTTTGCATTGTTTTTGTCATATAGTTCACTCAAATTGTAAATTGATGCAAATACCCAATTTCTTCAAAATCATATTCATGTTGGAAATGTAATCTAACTTAATGTATCTAAAAGGAGGACCCGAAATACCAAGTGTGTCCAATAATTAGGATACTGCAGATTGACTACCTCCGTACTTTTTCTGACAAACTTAGCTATTTTCAGATTGCATGTACATTATGAAGTAATGTATATAGGAAACACTTATGCTTAGAAGAGACAGAACTTCACACTTTTTTTAATTTCACATAATGTTTTAACAAAACTGGAGGTAAGTCTATCCTATATGATTTAAAATATTTAGAATTGTGGATTGATGGTTGACTGTAGTGAATAATTGAAGAGAAGAATGGTTGGGGTGATCAGTCAAAAAAAATAGCAAAAATAAATAATTATATTTATTTTTATTTTTGCCGACGTTTCAGCCCAAAGTTCAAGAAATGTGCTTTTCTTATTTCTTCCTTCACTACTATTTTTACCATTCGCCGTATTGAGTCATAGGGTTTTGGATGTATCAGCTGAGGCAAATCTGTTCCTCCCTTGGCAAGAATATCGGCCTCAATGTTTCCCGGGATCCCACAATGGCTGAGGATCCACTGTAGGACCACATTGGTGCCTCGGTGTGTCAGGTTAGAGAGGAGGGATTTACATTCCAATATAGCACTCGATAAACATTCATTCGTGCTTGTAACAGTGAGGATGGCTGCTTGGGAGTCGATGAAGATAACAGCGCTCTGATCCCGCCTTCTAGACAATGTTCTTAAGGCTATGAGGATCGCCACTATCTCACGGTCGAAATTTGTTCCATCTTTACCCACCGCAGCGCTGATTTGTAATTGAGTAAACCCCTGCTCCAGCATTTTTAACGGCTGATTCAACTGATCTGTCGGTATAGATATGGAGTCAATCTTGAGGAGGGTACATTTGAGCTATAGTTTCTAATGCTAATGCTTCAGGTGTTTCTTTCTTATCCACCTTATGAAGGAGTTGCAGTTCTGCATTGCATGCATGATTGTGAATTGGTAACTGTGGATGTATAAACGGTTCCCTTTCTTCGCAGTCAAGCCCTCTTTCTTCAAGTAGTGCCATCGCCTTCAGCATGAAGGATTTTTGTGTCTTGAGCCGTTGAGAGGGGATTTTGTAATTTTTCCAAAACTCTTGGTCCATTCTTTTCATTCGCTCGTGAAGGCACATTGCAGCTTAAACGAAAAGTTGTGGAATGTATAAGATAATAAACATAAGTGTAGACAAAAAAAATAAAATAAATGGGGTGACATAGTTGCTAAAATACGATGTAATAGTATGCTAAAAGGAAGCGAGATAATCATAATAAAATGTAAAACAGAGAAAAGGAATATTTAGTTATATAAGGAAATAAGAGATACAAATAGAAAATTGAGATATTGTAAAATCTATCAAAACATACTGACTATGTATAAGAGAATAAAAAGTTAGTATAATGTAAAAAAGATAAAAGAGCAAATGTATCAATATACACAAAATAGAGATGAAGATATGGAAAACAGAAAGACAGGAAAAAAGAAAAGAGGAGAAAAATAAGAAAAGAAAGATAAACAGAGTTGGTCACACAAAAAGGAGTCGCAAGACAAACGTATTATGGTAAGAAAGAAAGTGTTAATATTTATATAGAATATTTAGACTTAATTCTATGCCAGTTCTGATCACTTAAGGGAATACGCCTGTATTCCTTACAGATATAATGATGAAATAGAAAATACTTAAACTCAACAAGTAATAATTCATCAAAATAAATACTAAGAGCTATAGCATGATATAGTAAATTTATGATAAACTTACTTTTCGGAAAAAAATAAACAAATGACCAATATAAAAAAACTAAATAAAGTAAAAAAGTCACTGAAATAAACAACTTTTTATCAAAAAAATATTTGTTTTTAATTTTAAACATTAAAAAACTAAAGAATTACAAATATGAAAATTGGTCTAACATACAGGATTAAAACTGAGTAAAGGCACTTGTAAAATGCTAAACACTTTTTCACTCGTTCAGAAACTATTCACTCTTTTTAAACATTTTCAGATTCGTTCAGTATTTCTTCATAGTAGTAGTAATCAATCATTGAATAGATGCAACTTGAATACGGGCGAGTTCCTGAACTTTTTCCTCTTTTTTTTTCGTATGCCATAGTCATTGTTCATTCGACCATCCGACATCTTTGTGCCCAGTATAAGTTTAATTTTTTTATATAATCATTCACAAATGTTTTATTTCTTATGTCCGTCAAAGCAGGACATTTGTCTAGGTGGTCTGCATCCATTTTCTGCATCTTGTGGAGATGACTTTGTAGATACTCGTGACCAGTGGCCAGGCGGAAGCAGGCTACTGCATCTCTTCTTGGTCGGTCAGCTGGGATCGGGTTTTCCATCAAACATCCATAACGTCTCCCTTCCACTTTGTCTTTGTATATATTTTTTGTTTCCTCCTTCACTACCATCCTCGATGGTACGATTGAATCGTAAGATTTTGGATGGACTGTTTGAGTTCAATCTTGAATCTTCTCCTCTCCTGGCGAGGCTATCTGCTTCCTCATTTCCTGGATACCGCAATAGCTCGGAATCGACTGTAGGACCACATTGGTGCCTCGGACTGTAGATCGTAGAGGAGGGATTTGCACTCCAAGACAGCACTCGGAGGACATTTATTCGCGTCAGTAATAGCGAGGATTGCTGCTTGAGGGACGACAAAGAGAACAGCGCCCTGAACTTGCCTTCCTGATAATGTTCTTAGGGCTATGAGGATCGCTGCTATCTCACCCACCGCAGCACTGAACTGAAAATCTCTCGAGTGAATCCCTGCCCCAGCAATTCTAACGGCTGATTTAGCTGATCCATCGGTATAAATGTGAAGCCAATCCTGAGGAGTGTACTTTTGAGCTATAGTTTATAGTTCTATTGCTTTTAGCTCATAGACTGGTGTTTCTTTTTTATCCATCTTATGGAGGAGTTGCAGCTCTACCCTGCTTGCGTGTTTGTGGAGTGGGAACTGTGCCTGTAAGTTCCTAAACTGAGTAAACTCGTTGCTAATTCCATCGAAGGAATCCAGTACCGATGGACAGCGAACGAATTTCCGATGCTGAATTTAGGAACGACCTGTTGTATTCTAGCTGAAAGTTAACACCCCTGGAAGGTTACAAAACACATGAAAAATAAAAGATATAAAATCAAAGATTTACCTACTGACTTGTTGAGTTTCTAAACGGAAATAAATACAGATATAGTGTAAACTGAAAATAAATATGTATAGTAAATGATGAACAACATAAAAAAAGAAAAACAATTTTAAAAAACACTAAAATAAACAACTTTTTATCCAATAAATGCCTGTTTTTAATTTTAAAAACTTGGAAGCAACCAAGAGGACATTAAGAAACTCGCTAAGAATCTGATAAGAGAAGCAGAGCGAATTGGCCAACAAGTAAACGGTGATTGTACAGTATACGGGGAGGGCCGGTACATACCACATGACTGGAAGCCCTTTTCTTGTAAAAAATAGAAATTTTTTATTGGAAGGAATATTTGTGAATAATAAGGCCTTTATGATATTAATTCCTTTTTATTTTTTTCAAATTAATAACCCTGAAGGGACATGAATTTTAGTGATTTAGTTTATTAATCATAAGTCGTAGCATATAATTATTTGCGGGGAGACCGGTCTCATGTCTCCATAGTCTTGGGCGCGTCCGTGCCGTGCTCGCTGCCTTCGCCTAATGCGGATGGTGTAGCCGAAGAGCTGTGTCCTCTCCGTTTTCTTTCTGTCGGTTAGCCGTGAGCTGCTTGAAGTCGGCTGAGCAAATGAGGACGAGGTCGGGTGCTTATTCAAGCACCTGGACTTCGTTCGTAGATAAGGCCGTCCTCGAGAAGGTGGTAGGGGCATGTTTAGACCGGGGGGGGGGCGCCGTGTTATTAATAAAAAGCAGCATACAAATATATGGTATATAATACCAATATTGTATACATTTTTTTAAAACTATTTATTCAAAATATTTACAACTGTATTACAATATAATACATCAAGTAAATGTGTACACAAGAAAATAATCACAAGAAAACGATTGTTGAGGAACTACCCAATGGTAAAATTATATGCAATAAATTTTTTTTATGTAAATCCAACAGTGATAAATCAAAATTTATGATCATAAGCCGTAAATTCTTCCATATACAAGGCCGAAGATTTAGTCGTATTTCAATGACGGAAACCTCATAGTCACCTCTCTGCTTCATATTTTTTCGTAGTTATCAGGATTTTTTTATGTATTTATTTGATATCTTCCTCAATATCTAATTTTCCCCTCAAGGAATATTATTTTATGTTCTTTATTAACCAGAATATTCGGAGCTTTGTTCGTTTAGATTATTTCTTTACCCGTTTTTGTATATATCTGCACATAGTCTTTATTCTTATTTTATTACTTTCTTTTTTTCTAGTGTTAACTGTCTTTCATTTTTATCAGATGCAAATGTTTTATATTTTGTCAAATCTCACTATAATTTTTTTGTTTTACCCTGTTTTATTGTATTTTCTTGGTCTGAGGGAACTCAAATTTACTCTTTTATGATTGTCCCTTTCCTTTCCAAATTTTCAATGATGTATATCCTTCCTTATTCTAAATGACAAATATCCTATTAACGTGCCATGTTAACTGCCAATTCCTTCTGGGCCACTTTGATGGATTCCAAGATTATTTCCAACATTCTAAGATTATTTCCTCCATAATTCTTACCATATTATTGCCGTTTCGGAAACCTGGCTCAAACCAAATATTTCCACCTCCTCTATATCCATCCCTAACTACAACCTCATCCGTCATGACCGGGTGGACCGAATAGGTGGGGGTGTCGGTCTTTATATTCATGAAGGTCTGAGGGCAAAAATCCTCCACAAGTATCCTTCTCCCGGCATTTCCCATTTAGAGTACTTATTTGTAGAAATTTCCTCAGATTCCTTTTCCCTTCTCTACTTCATCACATGTCCGATTTGATCCTGCCTTCCCTTCATACCTACTTTCCTTAATACGACAATGTAATAATAGCAGGCGATTTTAATACCAATTTATCCCCCGAATCTCCCGTCAAATCATACCTCGTAGATCCTATCCATTCTCTTGACCTATTCATCGTTCCATTTCAACCTGCTCACCATACTCAGTCCTTTAGTACATGGTGTACAATATTGGTAAGCCCGGTACATGCTATATGACCCTACCAACCTCCATACGCAAATCATCATCCTTGACCTCATTTAAACAAAATTTATTTATCCATCTCCCCAGAAATCAATCTTCCGAATATGTGTAAAATAATGTTCACGTTTTTCAGATCTGTCAGTCGCTTTAATGTTATCTGACAGATAATTATATACCACCCACGTTGTTTATGTGAAGAAATATGTGAACTCGTATATCTGAATTTATCTATGATTTCAGATATCTAACAGTACTTTTTCTTTATTGTAATCTTAGATCTAGACCACCATGTAGTTTAATTTATTCATAATGCCAGACAATTGCCATTAAATTGTACATTGTATTTATTCTAAGGGGACTTAGTCCCAGAATAAAATTTATTTGTCTTCTTCTTCTTCTTATAACAGAGCCTCGTAGGAGGGAAATCATTTCTGTTAGCTTACAAATTCAAATACCTCGGATCCACAATAACCTCAATAAATGACCAACGGCCGAAAATAGACCCAGCGTATAACATGCGCAGAGCTTTCTTTTTTCTATCAAAAGTATTGAAATTCAGAAAAATCTCATATTAAGGTTGTACATTTCAGTGGTAGAGCCAGTTGTCATATACGGCTACGAGACTTGGAGGAAAAATCTATAGGGAGCTGCTTGCAGAAACTGGACGATCATTATCTCATGATGACAAGGAAAGGGCAAAAATCCAAGGAAGTTAAGACGGGTGGGACATGTAACTAGGAGCATTCCATCTGAAAGCATCTACAATAAATTCCTCAATAGTAGGCAAAAGGCCATGTGGAAGGCTAAAAAGCAGAAAGAATGATTGAATCAACAAAGATGTAATAGCGCATGCAGATAACTGGAAAGAAACAGTCCTAGATATTCAAATATGATTCTTTATATTTGCTTCTGGCTGATTAAGGCGTAAAGAGATCTCAGGCGAAAGGTCTGTAATGTTAACATAGAAAAAACACTGAGATTATAATGAGGTTAGATTTACCGAAACCATCGATCCTAAAAGTAAATCGGACCCCTGAGCTATCGGCAATTCATCGATTAATAAAGGATTCCACTTATTAGTTTTAAAACGGTTTAGGAACCTGCCCTAAACTGAGTTTAGTTGTGCCTAAATCCAGAAACTGTTAGGAATGTTCTGAGAAAGAAATATTTTCATGGACGAATTGTATGAAAAAACCAAACAAATATGTGATGTCAGAAAATCACTTCAGGAAACAAATGAGGCTCTATTGATAAACTTTCACACCACAACTACACAAAACACCTTTATTCCTCTAAATAAACATCACACAGTCAGGAACAAAGGACTACTCTCCGGGTAACCGCACCCAAGCCAACCTACCTTTGTTTACAACTCAGCAGTGCTGCCAGATAATAAGCATTAACTCTACATATTTCCACCTTTACAATTTATGCTTTAAATTGTAAACTGATAACAAAACAAAATTTAAAATATACAATACAAAAATTAACAGGTTAAACCATTAATTTAATAACACTTAATAAACTATTTTAACAAATGTTTTATGCTTCCTTTTTTAGTCCTTATAAGATCATTGGCTAATAACATTTCTTAGCTGGTTTTTTTTTCTTCTCTTCTAGTTTTGGAAAACTTCTTTAGAGAACAATGAAGAATTATTCGTAACACCAATTGTTACTTATACTCCTCTCCTTGTACTTTTCTGACTAAGATCTGGTTCTGAAGGGGATCTTTGGCTGACGACAGACCTGATATTATATCTTGTAAAGCTCCTGGGAAAACTGTTTCGAGCTGGAGGTGTGACAGATGTTTTTACTCCAGGGGGTAATACAATGCGTGGAATTATTGTTTTAACTGGTACTGATCCGGTCTTCTTGCTAGTGCCATCATATAGACGACCCCTTTGTAAACTATTGTAGAGGGTCGAAGATATTCCAGCTTTCCCTGAATGGTGAGACTCACTTGCACTAGAGTGGAAGCGCTGTAAATGACTTCCTTTCGTAGTTGTTCTTGGCATAGAACAGGTCTGTGATTTAATTTGGCCAATAACTGTCCATCCTAGTTTCTGGGGCTATCAGATATTCAGTAATTGGTTCTAACCTTCTTGTCAGGTTTTGTCCCATGACATCTGCTGCAAGAATCAACTCCTCTTCTTGATTGTTTCTCCCACCATCGCCATCGCTTTCTCTCTCTTTTTGTTTCTCTCTTGAAGGACTGATAGTTGCTGAAATATCATCATGCCAAGTTTTATTTTAATGCTCAACCAAAGCATCAAATTCACCTTTTATTTCTATCCACTTGTCCTGATAACTTACAGATGCATCGAATCCATCCTCCAGTTCTTTTTCATCAACTAGTATCAAAGCTCTTACCTTTTTCTCAAACTCTAATAGATGTTTAGCTCTTGCTTCTAGTTTTCTAAATTCCTTTTTTAACTCGGAATCATTTTTAGCTATTTTCTTTTCTACTGAAGTAGCTAAAGTTGTAAAAAAAAATCTTCACTGAGCTCTTTCTAATTTGGCAGTTTTCAACTCTTCAGAGCTCATTATCCTTAATTTCCCCACAAGGGATGCCACTATGTGATGTCAGAAAATCACTTCAGGAAACAAATGAGTCTATGTTGAAACCTTTCATACCCCCAAAACACAAAACAACTTTATTCCTCTACATAAACATCACACTCAGGAACAAAGGACTACTCCTCTCTGGGTAATCTCACCCAAGCCAACCTGCCTTTGTTTTCAACTTAGCAATGCTGCCAGATAACAAGCATTAGCTCTACAAAATAAGAAGAAGAGGTAGGCATTTGCCATGGAGTAAGCCAATAAGCCAGAAAGTTTCGGATTTCGTGATCTTCTCATATGAATAAAAATTCAACCTTATTGCACTTGATTACAGGTCTCTTGTCTGAAGAAAACACAAAGAAGCATTTATTTCAAGCCTGAAGGTGGAAGTGTAATGGTATGGGGGCGTATTAATGCTTTAGGGATTGGCAATGTTGTTTTTATTGATAGAATTATGGACCAGCGTTTATACTTAAATATTCTAAGGAACAATTTAAACAGTCCTGCTGAACTTGAACTTATTCTAGGGTTTATTATTCAACAGGACAACGATCCTAAGCACACCGCTGCTATGGTATTAGTGATCCAGCATGAATTTGTTATCTGTTGATACAGCTTAGCCTCTACTACGCTTCCTGATTAATAAAAATAATAGAATGAATAGATTATTAACAATGTTAAAGAAAAACTAACTGTATGGAAACTTTTTTGAGGTATTCAATATATAAATGACAAACAAATTTATAAATGGTTATTTCACTATCATAATATTTTTGTTTCTTGTTTTTGATATTTTTCATATGTTGTCGGTATCAAGAGAAATAAAATAAATAGTTTAGTTTAGCAGTAATGTCACTACTAGTTAAGTTAAATAAATGTTTTTCCCATTGTTTCTGAAATTTCTAAACGCACCTTTAGGACGGCGAGATTGCCCTATTTGGCAGCGAAGAAAAGAAGAGGAATGATTTAGTTGTGACTCTAGTTAGTGGGATGATGATTCTTAATGATAAGAAATCGCGTCTTGTTAGGCAGAGGAACGAAAATTGCATGACTAACGTGATTTCCGTTTCGAAATATTAAGCTGCAATAGTGGAGAGAGCAACTGATATAAAAGAAGTGCGTACTAAAAATGTGTTGGCTAAGAAAAAGAGCCTTTCTTCGAACATGATGGTAACTAAGATTTCATGATAATGGTTGGTAATGAGAATAGATTGATAAAAGAAATTCTTTATAAATTTTGTTTAGGTTCGTTGTTTGTACCTGGCGGTTGAGCCACTACTTCCTAAAATAATACTGAACCCAAGACCCTTCATGGGTTGTAGTGGTATAAAATTTATTTTCTTTTGTTTATTTATTTTGTTTAGTTATTTGTAGATCGATTTAATTTGTTCATGTTACATTTTTTTAAATAAAAGTGATTAATAAATTATTAAGAAGAGAGATTGTTGGAGATCTATTTAGAAAACGCGTCTTTTAATCTTATAAGAAAAAATTGTTGAAATTTGTTATGATGTCAAGTGAGCTTAATGTTTTTTATCTGGTGTTATCATAAAAAGTACGCATTTGAACATTATTATACTTCTTTGGATGCAACAGTGTTTTAACTGATTGTCTTTTGGTTTAAAAAGAATATAAATGAAGTGTAGCTGATAAATTAAATATTTAGTTAGTTACAGTAGTATGTTTTACCACCTAATATGTCAGGATATTTCAAAGTGCATTTGTCTGTACGAATTTCTCAGATTTATTTATATTGAATTACATTGTTTAGAAACGAAAATTCAAAATCTTTGAGCCTTGATGTTCTCTATATGTTTATATATATATATTTACCTTGCTATTGAGTACATTAAAGAAAAGTAAAACACTCCTAGCATTATGGTTGAAGAACTTTCTGGAGCCACTGTTGTTATTATTATAGCAGGGGGAGTGTTAACTTTAATGTTATTATTTATATTTGCTAAAAGACAAATTATGAGATTTGCTTTAAGATCAAGAAGAGGACCTCATGTACCAATCGGGCATGGTGCAATAAAGGTAAAACTTTATTGAAAAATCATGCTTATTATTTTGTTTTACATTTATTCTTTCTATATAATCATATTGATTGAAACTTTATCCGTTAGTAATGGATATGAATATTTTCATGTTATATTGGCGTACAACACTTGGTTGACAGGTGGTCTAAACCATATCAATCAGACTAAATGGAGTTTCCTAAGTTCTGGCGACTAGAATTGACACTTGTGAAATTCTACTGTGATTTTTTAATGAAAAAATAAAAATTAGTTTTTTAATTGGACATATAATATTGTCCTGGAGTTTCTTGTAGCATTTATTTTTAACTTAAACAACTTTTGTAAATTAGATGGTCTTGATGCTATCTAGTGGTAAATAAATAAATAATTGTAGCCTTTTTAAAAGTCAAACTTTTGAGCCTTCCCAACTCTTAAGTTTTGTTGGAGACCAAGGGAGTGGGAAGATGGCAAGCAAGAATTAAATATGTTTTATATCTCTACTTTTTTCACCACCCTTTTTCTGATACTCTCAAATAATGAAGTATGATATTTATGGAATAATGTACTATGATGATCTTGGGAGATATGGTCAGGGTGTGTTCATAATAAAAAAAAAAAGTTTAAAAACTATTAAATGCCTTTTATTGTTTTGGGTGATATGGTAAACTTTTATTCAGGGCAAATTAAAATGAGGAATCATGAAGAGGGATGACATCTCCATTGTTAGTTTTGCTTAACAATGAACCAAGACTGTTTCTCTTCTCTGCTCCGCATAATGTTCTAGACGAATGTTAATTTGTCATCCAGAGGAATTGACAGACTAGAAGTTTAAAATATCATCAATATATCAAACTGTTTTTTTTTTTCTTAGCAACCATAGAAAACATTAAAAAGTAGGTTATATTAAATCATTATCAATTTTTGAGAAACCAGTAACAATTGTTAATTTTGAGGTTTGGAATTTGTGTTTATTCTTAGTTTGCATATGGAAAGGCACTGTGCTTTGAGATATTGATGATTTAAAGGAATGAATGGATAAATAATCGGATTAAACTACACTCTAGGCAACTAAGCAAATAATGGCACACCTTGCCTGTAATATTATTCCGTAAAGCAAAACTATTATTTTACAAAAAAAAAATTGGGAACACCAAAAAATGAGATTTTAAAAATAAAATTTAATTATAAGTGTATAAAACGGCATACAAAATATAAATCATCAATCAAAGGTATTGCTAATCTGTATTATTTTCACTCAAAAATAATGAAAAGTTGATTAATTCATGGTTCACCTGTTTTTTTTCTGTAAAGTGTTTATTGCTGTAATATTCCGAATATGCACATAAGCTTCTAATAAAAGGTTAATGTTTATACAAATTTAAAGTGTTCTCTTGGATTTAAATTCATATATTTTCTATTTAATCTTTTATACAGAACTGACAGAAGAGCCTTCTGCAAAGCAGTGAAATTATTTATTTTTATTACTTAATTAATTGTAAAGTGACTAATTTTTGTTTTATAAGGTCAACTGTATTACATTAAGCTCATGTTACGTAAGGAAGCCTGTTCTAATCTTTCGGGTGAGCTAGGGCGTGCTCGAATTGCTTTGGTTCCTCAATCACAATTATTCTCCATTACATTCTCTCATATTTCTCCTTTAGTTAATTATCAAATTCTTTCATATCTAATATTTAACTATATTTTATATTAGGGATCAATGTAAAATGGTCAATTGTTTCAAATAAAAAAAATTAAAGGTGCTTTAGAGGAAGCTAATATTGAAAATTAGCCATTTAAGCCCTATTAGAGAACATCAATCAGAATAAAACCTATATTTTATTTAAAACTGTTTAATTTTATTGTGATATAATGAATTTCATCAACATTGCTACTGCCGTTTTGAAGAAAACGTAAAAATATGTTAAGTTCATGATATAAAGTGCCACTTCCGGTTAGCCGATTTTGACAAAAAAGTTGCTGCAACATCCCTAGTATATAAAAACCTTAAATATGCAATTTCACTTTCGTACAACTTTTCGTTTTTAAGCTAGACTGTTAACACACACACACACACACCATTTTGCAGGACTTGGTTATTTAGACTCAGGAGACCTCAAAACATGCATATTCGTTGAAAACTGAGATTCAAAAATTTTCACGATCGCAATACTTTCCTTTACTATATATTTCATATATAGGTAACTGAAAGTAAAAAAAACTGGTATTCCATTCATAAAACTAGATATCAAGTGTGAAAACCCAATCGCTTAACATTTATTATATGAATCATATTTTTAATTGATATTCATTTCAGTCTTACAATTTTTAACTCTCTGTTGGGAGCTAAGGTTCTGATAACATCAGCAGGTGCTAGCTGTATGTTTGACGGCATACGAAATTTATGGTATTTTACATCTTCAATGGTATCAAGTGATGATTTTATTTGGCGAATTAATAGTATTGTTCATTTATAAATTTTAAAAAAAAGTGTATAAATTTATTTAAAACATGGTTTATATAAAAAAGAGGCAAATATTTTTTATTTTTACTACTGATTAAATCAATTATTTATACATGTAATAATAAATAGTTCATCATAAATTGTGGTGAACAATAATTAATTAGAGTTTAAAAGAGATAATTTTGTAAATACTAATAGTGGTGTGACAGAAGACAGAGTAAATTTGGTTATTGGCTGTTTGGGATAAAGTGTTTCTCAATCAATTTTCTAATACATATATCTACAATTTTAAAACTGAGAGAGGATAGGTATTTTTTATACAACCTAAAATTATAAATACAATTTTTATTTTATCAAAAGGTACATGTTTATCTACATAAATTAAATTAAATATAATAATAATGAATTAAAGATTCAGAGAAATAACTGATTCCTATTCAGACTTAGTTGAAAATTTTATTATACCACCATTAGCTAAGTGTACAATGGACACCATGCCACAGGTTTTCTTTTTAAGTCATTCACATGAGAAAATTTACATTCACTCCTGGGGATTGTATGGCATAAGTTGTAAGTAGAATAATATGACCCAAGAAGTCAACAAATTTTAGTTTTCTTGTTTATAAGAAAAATGTGTGATTGCTGTCTGGAGGGTTAATTTGAGACTTATTATTTTTTAACATTGTATTTTATATAATTGCCTATGTTACAGTGTTTAATGTTATTGTATTAATATGTTTCCTATTAGTCCCTGAAGAAAGAAATTCATAGGAGAATAGATCTTGTTCCCAAAATTGTTTATGAACCACCATTGAGTAATGATAATGAATCCAGATATATATTACCACCTGGCTCAGATGTACCACCATTTTACTACAGACTCAAAGCATGTGATGATATTAAACTTTTAGGTATGTTATGTTCAACTGTCAGTCTCTGTCTTAAGTTAATAACATTATTCATGATGGGTATATGTATATATATTTACATACATATACTGGTTATGGCTAAATATAAATATACTGGATAAGTCAAATTTTAATACATTTCTTCTGTTTTGCATTTACTGATAATTTTTTATCATTATTATTTGATAACATGTATGGAAATTACTGCTGGTGATAAAGGTGCTGATGTATTTTGATAAATGCATTAATGTTCTGTTGATAAATTGTTGACCAATAGTACTTGTATTCTTGATTTCAAATTCGTTAAAAAAGAAAATGCTTCAACTTATCGGAAACTACCAGAAATATATGGAGAAAAAGTTATCAGTTAAGTCATGTAGAAACACTGTGAACAGAAGTGAGAGAAGGACTTCATCCAAAAAAAGAAATAATGTCTGTTTGGTAGAACGTGAAGGAATCCTTCATCGTGAATTCCTTGATCTTAATCAAACTATCACTAAAGATCTCTACTGTCTCACCTACATTGAATGAAGTGGGTAATTAAGGAAAAATGTTCCTCACTTATTAATAGACGAATCATTTTATTCCACCATGAAAATGCAAAGCCACATGTTGCAAAACAAACATAACAAAAATTGAAGGGCCAACCCACCATATTCTCCTGACTAAGCACTTTTGGATTTTCACTGTCTCCAAAACCCATTAAGTAGCATGAACATGAATTCTGTTGATGAAGTAAAGAACAAGGTATTGACCAAAAAAATAACAAGCATTTTTTCAGAAAAGCTTTAGAAAATTTAGTTTTAAGATGGCATACTGTTGATGGTAAAAACATTTTAAATTTAACATATTTCATTGGTTTTATCCTACTCTTTATATCACATAACTGCCGGTGTTGATGACCTTGATCTTTTACGCTTCACACAATTAAATACTAGCATTATTAATGGGATGACCAGATATGAAAAAATATTTTTCATTAGAAAATGAATTGCTAACTTGTACATTTATTTCTATTATAAAATTAATTTCAACCCTCTCCCCTTCTCAGGCCAGGCTCAAACAAGCTCAGCTAGACTCAAGGTTGCAAGTTGATGAAATTTTAACACTCTTGGTTATCATGGTCTGACTCTGTGCACCCACCATCACAGTTTAGGCTTTTTTGTCAATGACATTGTGTGAACCTGAGAGTGGTTCATCCAAGGCTTTATTGTGTTATAATTTAGAGATTCAGGGGTTGCCACAGTTGTGCCTGCACCCCATCCGTGGTGGCTTTCTAGGTGTCCTAGATCCTAGCTAGGGTGTGTACCTTGTATGACCTTTGTTGTTTATGGTGTTGTAGAGAGCTGTATAAGTGTACTGTCTAGGCATTAGTGTAAATATTTTCCCTCCAACCCAGATGACCAGTGGCTGATTCCTGTGCATTGACCAGGCAATAGAGTCACCACTTCCCCATGCCAGTGTAGTATCATTTGCCATATTAATTATGTTATATTTATGTGGATTTTTTATTTAAATAAGTTATTTATTTGTTTTTAACAGAGAAAGAAATTTTAAAACAAGATCCAAGTTTGCATAGGCATCCAAGTGATAATTTGAGAGTATATCTTCTGAACACTTTGGGTGCTCCGTTAAATGGGGTTGGGCAAAGATTAGTACAGCAATTTTGTGATTTATATGAACATGCACGTCATGATCCTGCTGACTTCGGTGATGAAGAATATCAAATGTTTTCAAGAATTTTACTGAAATTGATGGATGCGTATGTATAAATTATTATCATATTAATCTTTTAAAAAAAAATTTAATGAACCAATTTTATTTATGATCATGTGTTACATATTAATATATCACTTCCATATTAGGTTATTGCATATTGCCTTACAGTTATTCATTTTCATAATTCTCATTTTTTTTTTTTTTTTTTTTTTTTTTTTTTTTTTTTTTTTTAATTTCGAACCAAATTTCTGCTGAGGTTGCTTTTTATTGCCAACTGGTGGTATTGTTAACAACTTTTAATCCTCAAGAACCCATTTCTTGTTTCGATATTAATCTGTAATTTTGGCCAGTAAATTAATTAACCAATATTGAATTATAGTGCCTACATCATATAGTCTGGAAGCTGAGGCCGAAAAGGTGTTCTGATTTGAAAAAAGTTTTTGACCATGGATTCCTAAGTATTTTCACTATAGACTGCAAATATGGGCTTCTACCACCCTAAATGGGTTGCAATAAAATTTTATGGGTCATCAAAGTCATCATATTTTTTTAAAAAGTGACTTATTTGAAGACAGATGAGCCCTTTTCCAAACAAAACTTGATCATCCCAAAGCCTAAAAAATGGTCACTTTGATTCATTTGAAGATGATTGGAACCTTTTCTATACAAAACTAGTCTATCCAGAGGCCTAAAAGAACAAAGTCTGCCAGCCGTAATTGGTTATATTTGTCCGATAGACGTGCATCAAAAACCAACTTTTTTTCTCTAAATTTTTACTTATTTGAAATGGTTGAAACCTTTAAAATAAAACTAGTCCACTCAGTAGCCATGAAAACGTAGTCTGCCCAGATGCGGTTCAAGACCAAATAGGTCAGCTAAAAACTTTTTTATTTCTAAATTTGAATTACTCTAAAATAGATGAAACTTATCCTAAATAAAACTAGTCTAACCAGGGACTATGAAAAAAAAAATTTGTTAACTGGAAGTGGTCGTGTTTGGCCGGTAGACGTAGGTTAGTCAAAAACCATCCTGTTTCCTTTAAAGTTTTATTTATTTAATGATGGAAGATATATTTTCTAAATAAAACTAAAATAAAATAAATAAAACAATTTTATTATATTTCGTGGAATTATATGACATTGAAATTTAATTATTCAGATATTCACTTCTTGTATGATATATTGAACTCAGAACTGTATCAGTCCAGATTAATAGCGGTCCACTATCTATTAAAAAAAAAAAGAAGAAATATATTCTGAAACTTAATACTCCATATACTTCTGAACTCCATTACTATGTAATATTGCTCCCACATAATTGGAGTTAGGAAAGCTTTATTTCATGCAGGAATTGTAAATATTTACTCACGTTTTATGTTTTAAACATCAAAAGAAGTATTTTGGTTCAGTGTCTTGTCTGTCAAATCATTGTGACGGATATATCACCAACCATTTTCCGATTTTAATTAAATTTTTAGCGATTGAGCAGATTGCCTCGTAGATGGTTCTTTCTCAATTTTCATAAAATTCCATCAAATTCCTGCTCATGTCCAGATATGTTTTCCTTGACACCCTTATATTTAAAAAAATGGCAAGTTGTGGTTTGCTTTGGAGGAAAAATGGGGACTAATCTACAAATAGTACAGTATAAATTTTATTATATTTTCATCCAGTACTTTTGCTGAAGGATGCACAAATTTATATTCCATTTGTTTAAAAAATGGTACAGTATGTTTTCTTAAAAAAAAAAAAAATTAAATTTTCAAACAATCTATACTGACTCTACTATGCATATTTTTTGACCATATAGAATCTTCTTTCAATTGAAATATATTGTGTTTAGAATAGTCCCAAAATGAATATTTTTTAATCCTTTAAGTGTATAAACCCTCTCTCAATTCTTTAAGGTCTGTTACCGAGCTTTTTCCAGTTTCTTGTCCTGTTTTATTGTGCTTATTCAATTTTCTTGCTTTTTTCAAATATCTTAATACATATACACAAAAGTAATTGAATCCTTTAGCCTCGTAATCTCCTCGTCTACTTCGACAACAATTTTTGATCTTGCTAGGTGTCTTTTTTTTTTTATTTTATAGTATGGCTAGAATAATTAAATTTTGAACTTTTGAAGCAATTAAATCCCATGGAGCCTAAAGATGAACATTATTTGAGATGGAAAAGTTATTGTTGTGGTATGATTGAGATGATCTGAATTCACTCTGAAATTAATGCAGGGAAGAAAAGTGGGTGAGAAGTATGATACCTTATAATATAGATGCGTAATAAAGAATTATAATTATCCCATTATTAGGTAATAGTTTAATTTATTTGATATTTCATCTATCTTGAGTAAAATTTTGAAGTTAATAAGGTGGTTTTCAATTACAGTTGCCGGTGATCATGGCTGGTTTCAGTAGGCACATTTCGTTTTTTCATCAATGTCGGAGAATATCATTATCATTTTATTTTTGCGATCCTTCAATGGACTATCTTTATGTAAGCTTCCATCCCTCTTCGAACAGATCAAATTAAAAAAAAAATGTTAGCCTTTGACCTATTTAGTCTTGAATCGCATCTACCAAGGAAACTCTATTTCCATTGCCATGTACATTTCCGGTTGATAGATTACGTTGTTATTGGTTTCTGGAGACACATGTTTTATTCCATAAAGGTTCCCTCCACCTTCAAATGGATCGAGATTTGAAAAAAAAAAGTGGATTTTTGACTCGCGTCTGCCTTCAACCATTGCCAGCGATTCTGGTTGCCAGATTTCTTTTTTTTCTTCTATGGGGATGCTAATATTATTTAGAAAAGGTTTCATCTATCATCAAATTAGTAATAATCAACTATGTGCATTAAAAAATAAAATAACCTAAAGATAAGTAAATTAAAAACACAGTCATACCCTATTTGTAAAATAAAGAAAAAACAAAAGAAAATACATCTATCTGTTTTATAGATGAGCTTTCGTGGATGTTAGATTAGTTTTGTCCATAATACAGTCAACTCGATAATTCAAATTTTTCGACAATTCAAACTCTTCAGCTGTTAATTATGATATATATAATATATAAATAGAAAAAATTGCTATATTTTGATAGCTCGATAACACATAATCCTTTCATAACAAGAGGGGGAGAGAATGTTCTATAATTCGAACTAGACCACTTCCCCTCCCTATGATTAGAAATTTTCCTTGTAATATTTTTTACATGAGGCTATTTATATTTAAAATTTATGTAAGTTCATACATATTTTCAAAAATATTATAAAAACTCTTAATAATTTGAATTTTTTTTTCTTGATAATTCAAGGTTTTCTTCTCTATCGCGAGTCAACTGTATATGGATTAGTTAATGTATTTGATGTTAATGTAATAATATTCTTCAGGGTGTTTTTAAATTATTCCATTTTTTAGATAGTTGGCATATATTGTTGAGTTTATTTATGAATTAATTTTTCAAATAATTTTGTTTTATTTTATTTTTAGTGCACGTTTATTGAAACCATATGCAGGAAGCAGAAAAATGAGCCCAAGAGGTACCCCCCTAAAGACCAGAGATAAATGCCGCGAATTGCATGAAAATAAATTAGAAAAAATTGATGATTCAGAAATAGTTCCTGATAATAATGAAACTTCTGTATGAATATATATATTTTTATAAATATTTTTTTGTACATAGCTAAACTGTATATATTTTGTTTGTAATATAAGTAAAACAGAAGAAATCACAAACAAAAAAAATCGCTTTTAAGTGTTTTTGTTTAATTTATTTTAAGAGGAAAAAAATAAAAAATTGTAAAAAAAAAAATGGGTTGATTAATTTCCTTAATCTTTTTCTTTTCAATGAGCATTTGTGAAGTAGTTTGATATAAATATTTGGAAGTATAAAAAAAAAAAAATCCTATCATACTTCTTATAATTCTTGTATCAATGACCTTGGGGGGAAGGGGCACTCCTGTTCAGCAGAAAACAAGAAAATTAAGTTTTAGTGTATTTTTAAGTGAGTCATGTATTTTGTTACATAAGACATTACAAATAAAGAAATATTTAATTTATGTAATCAAAAAGTATTAAATTAATTAAAGTATTAATATTTAATTTAACATACAAAATATAGAAAAATCATTTTAATTTTTTTTTATCATCATAATCCATCCTCTTGAACCACATTAAGCAGTGTGAGGAATAAGTTTATAGAGCCTTCTCCAGCTCTGCCGGTCTTCCACAAGATGCCTTTTATCATTCCATTGAAGACCTCTTCTCTGGAAGTCGCTCTTTATCTCATCTTCCCATTTCCTTCTAGGCCGTCCTGTTCCTCTCTTGCTGTCTACTCTAGCTTGGTAGGTTTCGCTAGCTATTCTGTTTGGTTCCATCCGCAGATGTCCTAGCCATCTCAGTCGGTTCTCCTCAATCACATCATTGTCCGTTAAATTTTTTTTTTTTAAATAAAATGCATCTTTATACATTTATACTTATTATTATAGATCAAAGATCATGGAAAAACAAGAGATAAAAGCTCTTCAATAATTTATTATAGTCATTTTTTCTGAAAACACAGGTACTTTTATGTGACAGGTTATAAAATCACTTAATTTTTTATAACCTTTTCCTGGTTACCTCGTAAATATTTCCCCACTTCGACTATTGCTGCACGGTATATGGGGACGTCTCTGGGGATCTCGAGGTGAAACTAAAACGTTTGAACTTTGTATGATTCATCTTCTGGATCCCAAGAGACGCCCCTGTTTCCTGCTTCTATGAAGAGTTGAAATGGCTTTATCCTTCCTACCGCCGCAAGTATTTCCTGGCATCCTTCCTCTTTCAAGTAATTCACTCCCGCCGTCCTTCATACATCTCCGAGCTCCTTCAATTTAAATCCTCTGTCCACTCCCGCAATACCCGTTCCTGGTCTTCAGATTTATATATAATGACCCACCGAACCGCTTCTTTCGATAAATCTTTTATTATTCGATCCTCAACCCTATGGAACTCCATCCTTCCCTCCACATCCGTCAATTCAAAACTCTTCCTATCTTTAAATCCCGACTGTTTAATCATTTCTTATCCATCCAGCCCTCATGAAATAGTAAAAACCTACTTCTGTAAATATGTATATAAATTATTAGATCGTTTTTCATTATTTTTACTTCATGTTTATTTTCATTTTTTTATTTTTTATTATTAAATGATTTAAATTAGGAAGTAACTTATAATTTCTTTTATTATTTTTTTAATTTTGACTATTTAATCAAACTATATTCTTGTTTAAGTATCTCTGAGGCTCCTTAGCCCACATCTTTGTCTCTCTGTATTATTCTAAAGAGACTCGTCCCAGAATAAATAAAGCATTATTATAATTAATAATAATAAAAACCTTATAATGACTGCATCCTGAATATTTATCACACATGATATGTAGAACAGTCGACTAACTTCCTTCAATAATTAACTTGTTTGTAGCTCTTAAGATCAGTTATCACTCCTTTAAATACTTTCCTCTACTTATGTAATACCCTTTATACAGTTTCATATTCTTTGAAGATCATGATTTTATGATGAATATAGCGCAGGCACAACCAGCTTCTCTGGGTTTAAGAAGTAAAATAAAAATATATAAATTATAGAGAGATTTTCAGTGTTGGAAATTCTGATCTTCATATGTAAGGTATTTGAAAGTTAGTTTCTTAAAAAAAATATATATATATATATATATATATTAAACAAATCCATGAAAATAAGAGAAAATCATACGATTTTTCATTTGTACGCTATTCAGTAGTTCATCCACTTTTCATTTTAAGTTAAATCACAGTGTTATGGTTGTCTATGTTTCAACGGAGGATCAAATACTTCATTTTATGATATCGCCCATTGAACACCATTCTTAAAAATAACCAAAAAAATGATTGTTCTAATAAATACACAATGTTTTTACAGTCTCATTATCTATATAATTAGTAATATAAATATGACAATAAAAAAGATTCTCAAAAAATACAAGTATACCTCAACGATCAAGTGGAATGAGGTATGAAGCATAATTCAAAATTGAGCCGGATTAAATTCAAACCCTTGGTTTCTGAGGCCCACAATTGATTAACAGCCAGAAGCATCAGAATCAGAGTAAAAAAAAAAAAAGATAAGGACGTAATATATACTCATGGGAAACGAGAAGCCAAGTGGTTCAAAAAATGAAAAGGCCACAGAGGTAAGAATAAAAATGAAACACAGCTTAGCTAAAAATGATTAAATGAATTATTGAAATTCATAAATTATTCGCGATTTGTTTTTGTCACTCTCCAATTAGTCGACTGTTTTATCTATCATGGGTGAAAAATATTCAGGACGCAGTCATTATGAAGTTTTTATTGGTGCTGATGTTTCAACCCAAACATGTGGTTCATCATCAGGGCGTGTTTTAAGCACTGATGATGAACCACATGTTTGGGTTGTAACGTCAGCACCAATAAAAACTTTATAATGACTGCCTACTTAATATTTATCATCCATAAACTGATCTTAAGAGCTACAAACAAGTTAATTATTGAAGGAAGTTAGTTGACTGTTCTACATATTATGTGTGATAAATATTCAGGATGTAGTCAGTATAAGGTTTTTATTATCATTAATTATAATAACGCTTTATTTATTCTGGGATGAGTGCCTTTACAATAACACAGAGAGACAAAGATGTGGGCTAAGGAGCCTCAGAGATACATAAACAAGAATATAGTTTGATTAAATAGTCAAAATTAAAAAAATAATAAAAGATATTATAAGTTACTTCCTAATTTAAATCAGTTAAAAATAAAAAATAAAAAATTGAAAATAAACATGAAGTAAAAATAATGAAAAAGGATCTAATAATTTATATACATTTTTACAGTAGTAGCTGTTTACAATTTTATGAGGGCTGGATGGATAAAAAATGATTAAACAGTCGGGATTTAAAGATAGGAAGAGTTTTGGATTGACGGATGTGGGGAGGGATGGAGTTTCATAGGGTTGAGGATCGAATAATAAAAGATTTATCGAAAGCAGCGGTTTGGTGGGTCATTGTATATAGCATTTCCAAGTCAATTTCAACCTTTTCCATATCAAATTCAACCTTTTCCAAGTCAAATTAAACCTTTTCCATTTCAAATTCAACTTTAGAATTTTTGTCAATTTTCGATTTTTTTCGAAATGAAGGCCACTTACTATATTATCGACGGCATAGCTTTTAAAAAATACAAAAAAAAATTGATTACGCAGTTGCATATCCATTTATTTTAACATTTTAGATTTTTTCAGTGTGATATTTCTATGTGATATTCAATTATTTCCAAGTCAAATTCAACCTTTTCCAAGTCAAATTCAACCTTTTCCAGATCAAATCAAACTTTTTCCAAGTCAATTCAACCATTTCCATTTCAAATTAAACCTTTTCCAATTCAAATTCAACCGTTTTCATTTCAAATTAATGTTTTAAGTTTTTGTAAATTTTATATTTTTTTTTAAATAATGGCCATCCCCTCCCCCCCTCCAATATGAAAGTCTATTATTATGCTCTCCTAAGTAGAATTTTCACTTACGGATATCGATTTATTGTACCTATTCGGATTTCTTAGGGACTAGTATTATGCTGTCCTGTACCTAGTTTTGAAAATAACCTCCATTTTAAGATTACGTGACTGCGTTTCGAATCATTTAAGTTTTTTTGACAAATTCGATATGTGGGTGTATTTTTATGTTTCCCGATCAGTAAATTTTGAAAATGACATCCATTTTATGTTTACGCCACTGTGTTTTGACTTATTTAAGTTTTTAGAATTTATCCAATATAAAGGTCTACTTTTATGTTTCCGGAGCCGTAGATTTTGAAAACGACCTTCATTTTAAGATTAGGCCACCGCGTTTCGACTTATTTGAGTTTTTCGGATATTTTTCATATGAGGGTGTATTTTTATGTTTCCGGAGCTGTAGATTTTGAAAATGACCTCCATTTTAAGATTAGGCCACCACGTTTCGACTTATTTGAGTTTTTCGGATTTTTTTCATATGAGGATGTATTCTTATGTTTCCGGAGCCGTAGATTTTGAAAACGACCTCCATTTTAAGATTAGGCCACCGCATTTCAATTTCTTTGAGTTTTTCGGATTTTTTTCATATGAGGATGTATTCTTATGTTTCCGGAGCCGAAGATTTTGAAAACGACCTCCATTTTAAGATTAGGCCACCGCATTTCGATTTCTTTAAGTGTTTCGAATTTTTATCATAAAAGAGTGTATTATTATGTTTCCGGAGTCGTAGATTTTGAAAATGACCTCCATTTTAAGATTATGCCACTGCGTTTCGGCTTATTCAAGTTTTTCGAATTTATCCAATTTAAAGGTCTACTTTTATGATGCCGGAGCCTTAGTTTTTAAAACGACTTACATTTTAAGATTAGGCCACTGTGTTTCGGTTTTGTTAAGTGTTTTTGATTTTTCCTTCGAATAAAAAACATAATACGAAGGATTAATTTATTTTTCAATAAATAAATAAAAATATCTAATCAAAATAAATAAAATATGTATTGTCTCATTTTTAATTTAATTTTAGTTATCTTTTTTAATGTTGTGGTCTCCTATCACAAAATTATAAGATTTCGAACAATTAGCTGAAAAATCTGAATACGGAAGGTTAAATTTATTACCAGTTGCTTTTCGGCTTTTTAGTTTGTATTCTGTGGTTAATTTTACTTTAGCTTCATAATATTTATTTATTTATTCATACTCGAAAACATATTGATGAAACTTTGTATTGAAAAAATCCAAAATGAAGCCTAATTAATCAAGATGCAGCGGCTTAATCATAAAATGGAGCTTAAATATTAGATAAATTTAAATATTAAAGATTAGAAAAATTTCAATACGTCTCGGATAACATATAAGTAGATCCTTATACCGAAAAAGTAAAAAAAAAACTTTTATAATCCAAAACAGTGGCATAAACTTTAAATTGGGTCATTTACAAAATGGGGGAAATCTACTGCTCCAGAAACATAAAATTAGACCTTTATACTTGTTAAATTCTAAAAATTTAAATAAGTTGAAACGCAGTTGCGTAATCATAAAATAGAGGTCATTTTCAGAATCTACGGTTCCGAAAACATAAAAGTAGACCTTTAAATTGGATAAATTCGAAAAACTTAAATAAGTCAAAATGCAATGGCGTCATCATTAAATGGATGTCATTTTCAAAATCTACGGCTCAAGAAACATAAAAGTAGACCTTAATATTGGATAAATTCGAAAAACTTAAATAAGTCAAAACGCAGTGGCGTAATCATAAAATGGAGGTCATTTTCAAAATCTACAGCTCCGGAAACATAAAAATACACCCTCATATGAAAAATATCCGAAAAACTCAAATAAGTCGAAACGCGGTGGCCTAATCTTAAAATGGAGGTCATTTTCAAAATCTACAGCTCCGGATACATAAAAATACACCCTCATATGAAAAATATCCGAAAAACTCAAATAAGTCGAAACGCGGTGGCCTAATCTTAAAATGGAGGTCATTTTCAAAATCTACAGCTCCGGATACATAAAAATACACCCTCATATGAAAAATATCCGAAAAACTCAAATAAGTCGAAACGCGGTGGCCTAATCTTAAAATGGAGGTCATTTTCAAAATCTACAGCTCCGGATACATAAAAATACACCCTCATATGAAAAATATCCGAAAAACTCAAATAAGTCGAAACGCGGTGGCCTAATCTTAAAATGGAGGTCGTTTTCAAAATCTACGGCTCCGGAAACAAAAAAGTAGACCTTTATATTGGATAAATTCTAAAAACTTAAATAAATCAAAACACAGTGGCGTAAACATAAAATAGATGTCATTTTAAAAATTTACTGATCGGGAAACATAAAAATACACCCTTATATCGAATAAGTCAAAAAAACTTAAATAATTCGAAACGCAGTCACGTAATCTTAAAAAGGAGGTTATTTTAAAAAACTACTCATACGATAACAGACCCACGCATCGAAAAATTAAAGATAATTAAATAAATAAAAAAAGGTTGAATTTGAAATGGAAAAGGTTTAATTTGAAATGGAAAAGGTTGAATTTGACTTGGAAAAAGTTTAATTTGATTTGGAAAAGGTTGAATTTGACTTGGAAAAGGTTGAAATTGACTTGGAAATGCTATATAAACCTGAAGATACCGGAATGGGTATTGCGGGAGTGGACAGAGGATTTAAATTGAAGGAGCTCGGAGATGGCAGAGTTGAAGAAGGCTTGAAGGAGGAAGCTTATGCCTCCTCACACTGCTTAATGTGGTTCAAGAGGATGGATTAAGATAAAATAAAATAAAATGATTTTTCTATATTTTATTGTTAAATTAAATATTAATACTTTAATTAATTTAGTACTTTTTGATTACATAAATATTTTTTTATTTGTAATGTCTTATTTAACAAAATACATGACTCACTTAAAAATACACTAAAACTTAATTTTCTTCTTTTCTGCTGAACAGGAGTGCCCATTTTCCCCAAGGTCATTGATGCAAAAACTTCTCTCCTCCCTTTTCCAAGATTTCTCTCCTCTTCTTAATAACAGTGCAAACAAAAGCAAATTTAAGAGATCGTAGATCATAGTCTGTTCCCTGTTTTTCTCTTGTCCTTAGTTTGGAACTTTCCATTCCAAAAATTCACGACCCTGCCGAAATGTACCCTCTTCAAAAATTTAATGCAAAATTCAAATACGCCACCCTCAAAAATTTTGATGGCGCAACTTGCGCCATGAAATCCCCTTCTGGGCACCCCTGTTGCCGAAAATTTCCCAGCCATTATTTACCAGATAAATCTATTTTATAATGTAATTAACTTGTTCATGTGACTAAACATCCCTGAATAAAACTTACTTTCTCCTTTTTTTTTAAGGGTGCATAATCTTATGGATTTAAAATACAGTTATTAAAAGGAAAACAATTAAAACAACTCCAATTTTGTATAACAGACTGTAATATTTAAAAATTAATTGATAATATTTACATAATACTACATATATATGCACGCATATATATTTCCATACTTGCAGGTATACATGTATATAAACTTGTTTTTATAAATATAAAAGTTGAATGTAATATGGTTTGATACATTGATTGCTGCAACTGGATACATAACCTTTTGTCTGTGTATTACAATAAAATAACAATTAGTGAAATAAGTGTACTGGCACTAATTTCGTGTCAGATTTAATGTACAAAGCTAAACATATAACA
This sequence comes from Nezara viridula, assembly GCA_928085145.1. Lineage (NCBI taxonomy): Eukaryota > Metazoa > Arthropoda > Insecta > Hemiptera > Pentatomidae > Nezara > Nezara viridula. The sequence continues at coordinate 51,940,215 of OV725078.1, forward strand.
ATTAACTAACGTAAATATAGGGTATAAAGCATATTGGGGCTTGTTAAAGTTGAAGAAAGTATAAATTAAGCTCAAATCATATTTACATCTTAATTTTAAATATGTATAGATATACATATATGTATTTTAAGTTGATATATACAGCTTTTATTAATTTTTTTATAATTTTTTATTGACCCTTTTTATATATATATATATATATATATATATATATATATATATATATATATATATATATATATATTTAGATTAACATAACACAAACCATATAACAGTGTAAGTGTAGATGCGTGTTATAAAAAACATTAAAATATATTTTCTTGATTATTAATATGATTTAAAAAATACAAGTAAGAAACTCTTCTTCTTAAGTAAGAAGTTCTTCAATCTTATAATCAATATAAAATTCTTCAGACCAATGCTGGTGATGTAAAAAAACTGTAATAATGTTTGCCAAACAAGAATGCCAAGCAATGAATAAATAAAAATGCATATAGTTTGTGTTAAATACAATTTGTAAGAATTATTGTATTACTAATAAATATTAAAATTGTTTTATGAATTTTAACTATAAATTCAGTATCACATGAGAATTCTTTAATATTTAAGATAAATCAACAATAACTATAATGATTAAAATTTGTTTAATATCTTTTATCTTAAAATTAAATTATACAAACAACATTTTTATCATTCAAGATAATTACATTTATATATTACATATAAAATTATTTATTCTTCTCGGTTTCATACCTTAATCTCTTAATTTTTCAAAGTAATAGAATAAACAAATTAATGGGAAGGCAGCAATTTGTGATCTGTGTATGTAACACAAATGATCTGTGTATATAACAAGTATATCCACATTAACATTTCAAAACAAATCTGATGAATCATAATTTTTATGCTATATCATCGACAATTGCTGCATTTTTTCTTTGTGCACCATTTCTCCCATCTTTTTAACTTGTTTTCTATCCTTCGCTCTCCTGTTTTGGAACCATATCTTAACCTGTAAGCATTTTTAATATTATTAATAATGAATTAAAATTATTTAAAAAAATGATTTCAGACACAATTTTAAACTTTATAATTTTTTTTTTGTATTATTTAATATAGTAAGTATAATCATAATAATTAACAATGGAAAAATTGTAGAAAAATAAATTTACATGTTGATACCATAAACCGGTATAAACTGATTTCATTGTTTTGCTGCAATTGTAAAAAGGCATGGAAGATATATTAATGCTAATAGTTGCCTGAATTTATACCAGGTTTTTTTTTTTTGTTATTTATTTGTTGTCATTTTTTAGAAAATAAGGGTAGCCCTCTTGTGTCAGTTAGTTGCACTCAATTTTAAAATTATTAAATGTCATTTAAATGGCAACATCCATTTATAGAAAGCATATATCTGTGTCACCTTTATTTCTGGATAGAATAAAAAATCGTAGAATTGTGTTTGGACAGTCGTTTTAATTCCTTAATTTGTATTTTGTACTATGAAAATATAATGAATCTTAACTGATTGTCAGCTATATTAAAAAAAAAAAAAGGGATCAGACTAGTTCTTTACCTACTGCCGACAGAATGAGATAATAGTACAATTAAAAAAATAGAATATAGGGTTCGTGTGTAAGAAAACATAGTTCAATCCTTGTCACTGAACAATTCCGAATGATAGAAGTATGTCAAATGTACGACATAACGCATAACTATTACTCACATACCACGGGCGGATTTTCCTGGGAGGGGCTTTCAGGCTGAAGCCCTCCCCCCCAAATGGTAAAATATAACCATGTTTTATGGAAAAAAATATCTCAGAACAAGTATTATTGTTCGTGTAATTACATTTAAAAAGACTTCAGGAATCACTTAAACACCATTTCATATAGGTAGTCAGTTTCTTTCTTTTTTTCCAAAGTAATTATCGTTATTTATATGAAAAGTTTCGGGCTGAAGCCCCCCTCCCTCATTAAATCCTGGATTCGCCAGTGTCACATACTAACGCTAATTTTGTAAATCAAGATTGAAATTTCGACAAACCTACGCAAGTGTAAAAAGTATTTTCCACAAGTTGGGGGACAGACTCCTTAAATAAGTAAATGGCTCACGATTTGATTCGATTTGTAAGCTTCCTGAACCGATTAAACTAATTATATAAACATATTAGTTTGTACGTATGTATGTATGTAAGTACGAGATAAGATTCACTTTAGTCTGTTCGGTGTACTTTCCGTTTATCAGGGTAACTTGCGATTACAAATTATAACTATTTGATTTAATAAAACTTTACTTTAAGAATTTTATTACATTTAATATTATATAAAATATCGCCAGATCGTGTACATACCTGTCGTTCAGAAAGACCAAGCGATGACGCCAGCTCTGATTTTCGCCTGATGGTTATGTATTTACTGAAATGGAACTCCTTTTCCAACTCCAGCCTTTGGTGATCAGTATAAACCACCCTGTACTTGTCTTTTGTCCTCGTTTTTCCTATAACAAAATTTAATTAAGTTAAAATTAGGATGAATTGATGAACATTTCGTGATCTACAACAATTTAAATTATTAATTTATTCATTATTAAATTATTCACTATTAAATTATTCATTATTTAAATTATTAATAGGGCGTATAAAAAAAAAAATACTGTTTTTCAACTAAATATTTTTATTATTAATTCTTCGATATAAAATACAAATAATATTTAAAGTATAGTCTATGGTATCTATTCTCATTAGCCATCTGCTAGCCAATTGCTTGATCCCACCTTGATATCATTCTATGGGATGGCTGTCAAAGAACTCTTGGACCGCAATTTTAACTTCCGCAAAATTGTCAAATTTTTTCCCTTGATGAAAATGGTCTATGGATCTAAATAAGTAGTAATCCCATGGTGCGAGGTCTGGACTATATGGAGGATGAGGCAGGAGTCTCATATTAGATGGTTTTTTTTCAATAAATGTTCACAGCTTTACTCTTAACTGATTGCTGAGGAGTAAGTTCGTGAGGGACTAGTCAACTGCTCTTTTTCGCCTTCCCCATGGAGAGTAGATGGCGATAACAGTATCTTTCGACACAACACAATCCCTGGCAAGTCCGCGAGTGGACGGATTTGGCTCAACAGTTTCCTGCAGAACCTCATCAATATCCATTAATGGTCGCCTGAAGCCGTTCTTTCTTTCCGACCTCGTATCTCCACAACTAAATTTTTCAAACCAACAGCGTGCAGCGCTGTTTAAGGACACCTTCCCCTCCATATTTAATAATTTCACAAGTTGCTTCAGCAGCTGTGAACTTTTTTTCCAGTAATGTCTTAAAATGAGGAGAATTTCGTAGGACAGTCATGTTTCTTCTTTGAAACAAATAACTAAACTGGAGGTTGTTTTTAAGGAGTCGAATGGGATTAAACAAGCTTAGAGAATGCTCCAAAGAGACAATTAAGTATTAGTAAGTGTTATTAAATAGGATTAAAATATTTACAGTACTTTGAAATCTTAAATTTGATAAAACGGTCATTTGTTTTTATACTCCTTATTATTATGATTTATCATGATGATGAGCCTGTTTTTGTTTCAAGAAGATATATACGATCTGGTAGGTTTTCAGATAGTATAAATAAAAATAGGCAATATTGCATTATTAAAATTATAAAACATATTCACATAGGATTCAAACGACACAACCATTTATTATGGCAATTTTAGTATTTTTTATTTTCCTACAATCTTTTGATCGAGCTGCTGACACCTTTCTTATATTCGAACTAACAAGGGATGTTGTAAGTGAATTAAAATGTTTGTACTTTTTTTTTTTTAAGTCTGTCTAAATAATTGAATTACTATTGGAATACTTACGAATATTTATAAGAGAATGTGCAAAGATGAGCACTGCAGGACTATATTACATACGATATGATAAATATCGTAAATAGATATGAAAAGATACTACCTTTAAATGAAAATTATTAAACATATTGCATGACATTTCTATACTTATTTATATATACGTTAGAACTAAATTAGTTCTTATTGTATATGAATGGTTTGTTAAATGAAAGCAATGTCAATATTAATTATTCTTTTTATTTTTTTAACCACAAGGGCTCCCTAAAAATGAATAATAAAATACGAAAACTAAAAAAAAAAAAATGAAACCAATTACCTGGCTTTCAAGGAGCGAACTCCAGTATTAGAAAATACGCTGTATTCAAGGTATTTTCGTAATAAATATCACTTCGGGCTAAAAAATATTTTATTTTTTCCATTGGGTCTTATTTATTTATTTTTGAAAAACCTGAGCTAAATAGACAGATACGCTTTATTTTCTTAAAAGAGAGCTGCCTAATTGTATTGGGTTGATAAATACACAGGATACTTATTAATCAAATTGGACAATCATTAAAACTTTTGTATAAATATATAGTGACATTTCAATATATGAGTACAGTAAACATCTATTTAACTTTAAGAATTAATTAAATGTGTATTATTTTTAAATTATATGGCGTGTTTTTCAGCTACTAATTATAAGCATGTGTCAAGAAACAAATTAAAACTATTATCCCTAAAAGCATTATTATTCCTGTAAACACAGCTTTTTTATTAATGTATTTCATTGTTTTAAATTTTTTTTTTACAGGCCTTTAAGGACCACTTAAACATTACTCGATATATTTTTTGTAGAGTACCGTCAATAAAAAAAATATTATTATTTTTTTTTTATTTGAAAATTAATACATTCTGCCGCATTGGAGGGCATTAATATTAGGGCTACATTCAAACATTCACACAATATATACATACAAATGATAACTAAAATAGAGATAAAAGAAAAAGAGTTGTAGAAAGTAAAATAAGAAAATTAACATACATAGGTTAAAAAATAAAAAAAATAGAGAGAAACTAAATGAAATTGAAATATATAAAACACATTCACACATATATACAATATTTACATTCGCTCAGGAGACTCAGTCATGCTTTGTCCTCCAAATGTGGAAGCCAAGGCATGACCCCAGGAGATCCCAGTGCTTCTCTCCCAGCCGCGTCACTGGTATTGCAAGCCGGTGGAGACTGATGGAGGGCACTAGAGCAACAGGCGCTCAGGACTTGAGTGGAGAATCTGGCCATTTACTCCAATATATACGTATTTACAAAATGTCGCGGGGCCACTGCCGTTTTAACCTCGGCTGGATTTTAGGGAAAACAAAAAATAAAACTATCCCCAAAATTAAATCTTAGACCCGATACTGCTGTGTTCTAAGTGTTCTAGCTGCAAAATATGTAATTACAATATATATAAGGCGTAAAAAACTTGTTAATGAGTTGAAGACTTATCAGTAAAGTGTCTATTATTGGTTCATTAAATTGAATATCAATCGATGTTCATCAAATTTTTGAAGGCAGCTTTCATATTAGTTTGGGCAAGAATGAATGAGGAAAATCTCGTGTAGATAAGTGATGTCAAAATATTATATGAACTAGTCTATTATTATTACAGTTTATAAATATTTGTATATGAAACAATAAAGAAATACATCAAAAATTGTTTAAAATTATTTTTTTTTCGGATTTGTGGAGAATCTTTTGTATTTTATTTTTTTAACTGTTTGGGAGGAGAGGAGGTAACCGCTCTCCACCCTCCCTGCGTACCCCCATGTTGACTTCTATCGGTAGAGAAGAATAACTAATTTTGGAATCTAGTCTATAATTATACACTCATACGTCATTGATCTAGTTTATATTGAACAATAGAGGAGGTCTATTGGTACAGAGGTTTAAGGTCGGCTGGAAGACGAAGAGATGATAGGCTGAGCCGATGCCGATAAGGGGGCTTAGGAGTCGGCTACGATGACAAGCAGCGGCCCCTTTCATCTCAGATAGCCACAACACCGCTCCCTTAATCCACTACACACCAGATAAAAATACTTGCAGGTAAATTTCCTTTGGACCCGCTAAAGCTGATGTGCCATGGACGTGTAGGCGGAAACCATCGACGTACCCGTCCACATTTGAATTTAATAATCAATTTCCTTATTTAAACACTATAATGCTTTTAAAAGAAGGCTAAAATTTATAGCTATTTGATATAGCTGATATGATTAAGGAAAATTATCAATTAAAAAATCATTCGAATATAGTGTATTAGTAAATTGTTATTCTTAGTACATTATTTTAAATAAATCATTTAAAACGAACATCAGCGGCTCAGCCATTGAAATTAATACTAAAAAATTAGTGTTTCCCAAAATCGGTCTTGGTCTTGCACTTAGCAAGACAAAGACAAACACTGGTAACAAAAATCGATTTTTTGGATAAAAATTAATCCGAAATGTTACTAATGCTTGACAATTTTAGATACCATTTGTAAAGAATTGGTATAACCAATATACTTTTGCATTTAGCTCTTCTAATTTTTCATTCGGGCTTAGTTATGTTTTCCTTATCTAAAAAAATACAGTAATATCGTACAGTAATAGTAATATAGTACTAAGCTAATCCAAGAACTAGATCAAGACTGAGTTTGCAAGACCAAGACTCGTCTCGGTCTAGCATTTGGGCAACACTATAAAAGATTATGAATATATATAATATATAAAGATGGAAATGCTCGAGCGGTAACAACAAACGGAATGGAAAACGAACAGCAAATCGTAGCATATACAGGATATACTTTTGGAAGGCTTCAACCCGAAAGCACACACACACACACACACACAATATATATATATATATATATATATATATATATATATATATATATATATAAATAAAACGATTATAACTTAGGAAGAAAAAGAAAAAAACTACCTATATGAGATGATGTGTTAATGATTCTTGAGACCAATATACAAAAAAAAAAAATAATTACACGAACAACAATACTTTTTGAATAAAGAGATAATTTTTTTATATATTTTTCATGAGACGTGGTTATGCTTAGTAGCTGTGAAAGCATTATAATTTAAAAAATAGAACTTTGATTAAGTATTTACCTAAGATCATCCACAGTAAGAAATATGGACTAATGAAATAAATCATTTTTCCTTTTCCGAAAATAAATGAGACGGCTGATCCATGTATATCGTATGAATCAAAAAACCATTGGAACGGCACCCCGATGGAGAAAGTTAAAGAGGCAGGCAAACATAGAAAACAAGATGTAACATAGACAACACAAACATAGACGGAAGATGTAAAGGCAGTAGTGTTGCCCAAATGCGAGACCGAGACGAGTCTTGTTCTTGCAAACTCAGTCTTGTTCATGGTATTGGTCGCGAGTTACGTATTAGCTTATTACTGTAATGTTTTTTGATAGGAGAAACCTAACTAAGCCCGAATGAGAAATTAGAGGAATTAAATGCAAAAGTATATTGGTTATACCAATTCTTTACAGAAGAAACTAAGGTTGTCAAGTATTAGTGACTATAAACTGCCTTAATTTTTATTAAAAAAATTAAGCGATTTTTTTACCAGTCCTTTTACCAGTCTTGCAACAATTAGGCGGCCTTGGTCTTGGTCTTGCAAAGTACAAGACCAAGACCGATTTTGGGCAACACTAAAAGGCAGACCTGAGGTTGGACGTTTGAGTGTGAGACATTGGAGAGAAGCTGTAGAGAGTCGATATGAGAGGATCAAAATTGTTGAGGAGGCCTGCCTTTCATTGGCCATATCGCAAAAGAAAAAAAAAATTAAAACTAGCTATACGATGTATATGCCAATATATTTTTTAATATTTACAACCTCAATCCAATCTGCATATGAATTGGATTGAGCCACAATAATCTTTTATGTTTCATTAAAAACAATATTTCAACTCCTAATACGATATTCCGGTATCAGACAAGATCTATCAAAACAAAATTGGAAAGGTATAAACAGTCAAATACTTAGTTGGATTTTACATTATCGCATTACAGGAAATCCATAAATGGTGTTGTTTTGAAGAAGTGATTGGTGTTAACAGTTGGAGGTTTTGTTTGACAATGCAACAGGCACCCATCCAATTTGCCTAGAAGGGAGAGTTGTGGGGTAGGAGCGGCAATTACGACAATGGGTCCCCAGCGTGCTGTAGGGGCCTCCTTCGCCATTTGCTCCGTTTAGCATCCAACCGCCTCCCCCCCCCCCTCCCATGGTGATTTAATATTTCCCCACCCCCGCCCCCTAGGCAATCACAGCCCCAATCGCTCCCTAGTCACTTATAATGCTCACCCTCTATCTAACTTCATTTAAACTATTTCCCGATTTCCTGTAAAAACCGCAGGAGTCCCATCCCTCAGTAGCTTACACTGGCTGATCTGGAAGGGGAGGGGGCTTTCGATCTGAAAAGTAGAAACTTTTTTAAAGGAAGGATATGGTCCGGGGTGGCGGTCATAAATAGGCTAAATAGTGGTAAAACTATTTTATTAAAATCCAACGTTTCGACCCGACTTTGCAGGTCTTCTTCAGGGCTAGAACGGACAAGATACAAAAAGATGGAGCATTGTGGAAGCTACATAATATTTAGACAAAAAAATTATAAACAATGCGAATAAGCTTATTAAAATTATAAACAGTAAGTACATTAAAATATAAACAGAGTGAGCTAAGTAACAAGATCCTAAACTGTAAATAGATGTAAAAAAAGTAAATAGATGGTAACAATAGTTGTAGTGTAATATATAATAAATATACTTCTACAGATCTACAGGAGAGATTGAAAGAAAAGGAAAAAGGATATAATATGAAATAACAGACATAAAGGAATTTGGAGTAAAAATGAAAAAAGAAAACAAAATAAATAAATAAGTAAATAAAATTAGAGACTTACAGGTGTGCCAGCTAGGAGTTTCACTTAGAATTAATTTTTGGTTATTATCTGTTTTTGCAAGTGATCTTAGCTAAATACTTAAAATCACAATATTTTGGGTTTTTAAAAATTATAATGCATACAGGAATAAGGGTATGGAAATAGTTGACCACATTGGATTATCTCAAGATATCAGATATCAATTCCAGATTGGAGGATGCAGAAAATGAGGTGAAATGTTCATTGATTGAGTAAAATAAAAGGTAACCTATTGAAGGACATATTGAAGGAAGCTAGTCGACTGTTCTACATATCATGGGTGATATATAGTCAGGAGGCAGTCATTATAAACATTAGCCAACTATCCAACCTAGTGCTCGAACCACGCCCTGATGATGACCCACATGTTTGTTTGGGTCGAAACGTTGCCACAAATAAAAAAGTTTTTATAATGACTGCTTCCTGCCTATTTATCACCCCCCCAAAAAAGGTAACATAGATGAATGAAATTTTCCAAGATAAAAAAACACTAACAGACGAAAGGCCGCTTAAATTTTGCATTCCTAGGAGTCCACCTGGACAGACGTCTAACTTGGAATCCTCATACCAGACTGAAACAAGAAACCGTTCGACGTTTTTAACTACTTCAGCACGTACTAGACAAACGCTCTAATCTTCCAATTAATTACAAAAGACTCATACACATGACTACAATAATGCCTATTTAGACATGCGAAATTGAACTCTGGAAGGCTCCACTAAAGGATCGCATTCCACCCATATCCAATCCTTACAATCCAAAATCTATCGTAAAATCCTCAATGCTCCTTACTTTGTTACAAATAAAATCATCTATAACGATCTCAATGTTCCATTTGTTTCCGAATTGACCGAATCCAAATACCTATCTTTCCATAATAAACTTCAGAACCAATTTAAACTTCTCCTTTCTACTCTAGCTTCTCCCAAGATGTCTGAAAAGAAGAGAGCCCCTCGATCTCCTGATCAAGACGAGTACTATTAATGGGTAGATTCACTACAAGTCTTTTCGTGCTATTTTATCACATGTACTGGATGTTTAATTATTTGTATACAGTTGTAAATTTCATGAATTAATAATATATAACCATTTGATTTTATTTTGAAAGTTATTCTGCTATTTTTTAAGATTTTTTATTAACTTTTGTTGAAAAAGTTACGATATATTAATTAAGGAAGCATACGCGCCTCCTGAAGTTCTTATGTTAAATCCGTCCCTGCCTATAGATTTCTTTTATTGAATCTAGTTTTAATTCCAATATAATTACGATGCAGAACTAATTTTTAGGAGGATACCAGAGGGTTAACACAGAATTTAGTATTACCTTGATCATGAGATAAATTGTAATAAACAGATTTTTTATCTATTTAGTATCTAGATATATTTAAAACCGATTGTCCTAGTCAGACAAGTTAATAGATTAATATTATTGTTGCATCGACGATTGATTTCCTAATTAGTGAGTCACTTTTTTAATTGTTCTCTACCTAATGCACTAGCTGATCCAAGATTTAATTTTTTTTTTGGAGGGAGGGTCTCAGCCCCAAAGATTTTTTTTTTCATACATAAAACAATAATTAATTTGAAAAAAAAGTGAAAGAAAGAAGTGATTCTTGAAGTCCTATTAAATGTAATTACACGAACAATAATACTTTTTTTTTTATAAAACATGGTTATATTTTACCGTTTTGGGGGAGGTGCTTCAGCCCGAAAGCCCCCTCCCCCCTCCGTAAATCCTCTTGTGGTCTAATGAATACAGTAATAATTTATTCGTAGTTGGTAATAGTATTGATCACATAGACAAGAGTATTGGTTATAGAATATATTAAAAGCAGCCGTATTTTTTTCTTAATGATGTTAGGGTGGATAAATTTTCCATTTGAACCCTCCTGCAATTGCAAGGAAATATTGTTTTGTTGATGCTAGTTAATTCAGGATATTATTTTGATGCAAACTCCTTCTTCAATCCATCCCTTAAATAGACTCTATACCCTCAGATTTATATATCTCGTCTTACAGCTTCTTTTGGAAAAATCCTTTGTAATCGAAATTACCTAGTGTTAAGATCCTTTACTTAATTTTTTAAGTAAAGCTCCTTCACTATCATAATTTAAAGATCACTTATCTCCACAATTATAAATGTACATGTGAAGGAGAATTGTCAATGAAAGTTGTATGTATTTTATATATATATTTATATAGCCTTGATAAAGACTAAATTATAAATTATACATAATAATGCAAATGAATACAAATTAAGATATATATATATATATATATATATATATATATATATATATATATATATATATATAATCTTAATTTGCATTCATATTCGTTATTATGTATAATTTATAATTTAGTCTTTATCAATGCAGCCAGAAGAATGTTATTTTAATGTAAAATCTTTTTCATAGGGGACTAAATGTCTCTAAATTAAGAGAAAATTTTGATCTGTCGATTTCTATTAAAACTCTTCTAAATATAATAATGAATAATACATCTTAAAAATTTCATAGCTTCTTTTATCAGGATTCCTACAGATATTTGTGTACAGAAATTGTAGCATATTAAAATAAACCTTAGCAATAAGTAATTAATTAATTAGGTAATTCAGCGATATTTGTGACAAATCAGACGGAACTAGTAAATAATATATAAGCAGTTAAAGAGAAACGCTGTGACTAAAATCATGGATATTTTCATTCTGTATTTTAAATTTATATGTATACTGTCCTCGTTTTTAAAGAAATCTTTACAGTTTTATAATTGTATTTAAAAGTCCACTAATATTTTTAAGACAAATAACCAGGTAAAATTAAAATTTTTTGTTATGTATAAATTAATTACATTACAGTGTGGTTTCAATACCATCTTTCAAATTTGGATAAGCACGTTATTTATCTTTATTTTTTATTTTTTAATTGTATTATTAGCTGCGAAATCAAACTGAGTATGAGACTAATATGGCATAAAACTGATGTGTGAAAAAACTTATGTAGGAAGATTTTCATTTGAAGTCTTCGAGTTAGAATCAGATATCTTAGAGTGAGTAGAATTTATTAGTAGAAAGATAGATATATGTTTGAAGACTATATCTAGAAGTGGGACCTTTGTTATTGAGAAAGGGAATTTGATACTTCCCACTTACTTCAAAGTCCAAATAAGTGTCTTGTCTGAAGTTCTTATATCTTGTTCTAATAATGTCTATATTGACAACTATGACGACAAATGATAAGCAGAAATTATTACAGAATATTTTACAACAGTGTATTGATTGTAACGACAAATGGAGTAAGATATATTTGAATAAACAAAAAGTAAAATTGTAAAAATAATATCCTCTTTTTTGAGGATGTTTTTTTATTATGTTAGTGAAAGTGGAAAATATCAATTACTTGTGTCTTGTATATTTAACTTATTTTTTGAACACATATTGCATTGTTAACAAATTGGGAAATATTTTTTTATCAGAACCATACAGACTTCTGCAATTCAAGCATTAATTATAAATACATTTTTACTCTATTATAAATTACTTACTTAAATTACTTTTAAGTAACATAAATTTTTCCTTGTTTTTGTGTGTTTGTGCTTCCTCAGTTATTATATATATTATCACTTTTCATAATTTAAACAAAGCCTGGGGCAACATTTATTTTTACTAACAATTGATTACGTTTAAGACAAAAAAAAAATTATATGAATGGTCAAAATAAACGTCCTTGACTGTGTTTGGTGTGTGAAAAGTAATAAAGAATGTATAAAATAACAAATGGAGAACAGAAAATGTAAAGTATATTTTAAATTATTGTAATTTATAATATAACATGGTATTTAAAATTGATTTTCGAATTGTAGAAAAGTATGTATGGTTCTGATAGGAAAATATGTCTCGAAAAGTCAACATGTAATGATATGAGACAAATAAATTAAATATACAAGTCATAAGGGAGTTATATTTTCCAACCTCACTAGAATAAAATTGACAAAGAAAGAATAAGAAGAAATTAGGAGTTTTATTTTTGCAATTTTATTTTCTGGTTTATTCAAATACATACAGTTGTACTGCAATATTCCATAGCTTAAAATATTTAAACAATTATTATATTATTTGAACAAGGTTAATCTAAAATAATCATACAAAAACCGGTTTGGGGTTCCATTAAACCATCGAATTTCTCCTCTCGCATATCCTCAAATTTAAATTCATTAATGTATTAAAAATCTAACTCAAAAAGAAAGCTACCACATGTTGCAAATATGACCTGAAATATCATATATCTACCCTTTCATAAAAAAATTCTACACTCCCAAAAATGATTTTAATTCCTGAAACCTTCAGTTAGTGTTGACCAAATGCGAGACCGAGACGAGTCTTGCAAACTCAGTCTAGGTCTTGAGCAAGAGTCTCGCAGTTACTTATTAGCTAATTATTATAGAGATATTACTGTAATTTTTTAGATAGGAGAAACCTAAGTAAGCCCGAATGAAAAATTAGAGGATTTAAATGCAAAAGTTATAGGTATGAATGTGTTTGGAAGTTTTTATTTTATTTTTTTTTTTCCTGACTTAATAAGTAATGAGCTGATATTCTTGAAAAAAAGTAAATAAACCTAAAAGTTTATATGCTAATTTATTTAATCGATGTAAATCTGATCAACAGGTTTATTTAAAAAAGTTCAAACTTTTTTTGTGACACCTCTCCAGAATCAAATACGTTTTTAATATTGACCAAGTACAGTCACCTATAGCTTAATAATTCTTGACTAAAATAATGATAAGTTATAGCCATGATTTACATTTTTTTATCAGTATTATTTATTTACTTTTTATATTTATAGTTATTTCTTTATTATTTGTATATACTGTATGAATGACAACTTCCAGCCTTAATACTTCTAGCCCTCTAATAGTGGCTGATTGTATTATTATTCAATAAAAAAAAAAAAAAAGCAAAAGTATATTGCTTGTAGCAATTATTTACAAATGGTAACTAAGATTGTCAAGTATCAGTACCTATTTTGCCTTAATTTTTATTTAAAAAATTAATTTTTTTTAACAGTCCTCGTCATGGTCTTGGTCTTGCAAAGTGCAAGACCAAGACCGATTTTGTGCAACACTACTTACAATGATGATTTGTATACGTAGTTTTTTTTATTTTCACGTGTAATGATTTATGAGCTATAAAGAAAATGTATAAGTTATATTTGCTAATATTACACCAGTAAAATTCTCATAGCATTATGGGAATTTATGCTGTACTATCGAATGATTTATAATTATACATACAATTGACAAAAAATGAACAAACGCATGTACACCAATAAATATGTTTTTTTTTTAATATTACCGATTAGAATTGTTCAAAGCAGCAACGGACCAAAAAATATCAAGTAATACGAGCCTCAGAGTGATGTAAGGTAGGCGGTACGATAAAGATAGTCAAAATTGATTGGCTCTTGCGTCAAAAGCCACGCCCATACATCGGCACCGCCTTCAACATGGCGTCGTGCCCCTTCACCTCTCTTTTAAATAATCATTAGCTTTTATGGTATTTTATTGCCCTCTGATAGAATCTTGGTAGGCCATAAAACCTACACGAGGGAGAGAGGATCTAACACGCAACCCCTTTGGAATACATAAATTTTATTGCCCATAATTACCCTGCGAGCCATTACGGAGCTGATCTTTGTTATATCCAACTCCTGAGAAGTGTAAAAATCAAATTATCTTTTTATCTGGGTTCCAGGATAGTTTAGAAGCTAACTATGTCCGAACAAAATCATTTTCGACCTTGACGGCATATCTCTAATTACACAGACTTCATAAAATTTATCATTATAAGATCAAGATTTGAAAATATCTGTCAGTTTTGGTTAATAATCGGTTACAGTCATCGCGTCTATCTATATCAGTTACTGATATCATGTCCTGGTTCACTAAAAACCAAAATGAGTGTTAGATAAGGGCTTTTTATTATAAAAAATAAAGTCATCTTAACTAATGTTAATAATTATCCTTTTCTAAAAACAATAATAAAATTTTTTAAAACTACTAAAAAGAGTGCTCGCTATTTAATCCAGCCTCTATTATGAAATAAGGTCAAACGAAAATCAAGGTATCTAATCGTTATCATATTTAAGTAATACATTTTCTTTTTTACAATAACATGTATATATTTCCAACTGGGCATTACATTTAAGATGACTACTTACACACACTTAATTTATTGTCCGTTTGGTTTTTCAGCAGGTATATGTAAGTCTTCGATAAAATATTCAAGTAGTATTCTATAATAGTTTTATGAATTTCAGGATTTAGTTTAATTTTTGCTAAATATTGGCATTCAAATTTATATCCGTGTTTCACTCACACCTATATATACACAAAATACACATATATTGCTAACTTTAATTAATTACACCAGACTCCGATTCTACCGAAATATAATAACTTAAATTAATAAATTATTTTTACCTGTATAGCATTTTTAAATTTCAGTGATGCCACATTTGCTTCATTTATACGAGATCTATCATCCAATTATCATAAAAAATTAAAATAAATTTCGAATATTTTTCTCTAACCCTTCATCTATCTCACACATTTACACCTTATGCTGAATATCGAAACTGACTATATTAAAAATTTTAATAAAAAAATATTACGTTATAGGTAACTGTGCTTTGTCAATATTAAAAACATATTTGATTCTAAAGAGGTAAACGTTTGTGAACTTTTTTTTAAATTTAACAGATTTTTAAATAAACCTGTTTAGCAGATTTTTATAGATTAAATAAATTAGGATATAAACTTTTAGGTTTATTTATTTTTTCAAGAATATCAGCTCATTGCTTATTAAAAAATATTAACTTTATTTAATATTTATAATAATTTTACGGCAGTAGGTAAATAAAATAAATTTAACAATTAAAAACATTGGCGTTGCATTACTAAAGTTATATCGATCTGTTCATGTGATATCGTAGTTGTTTTACTAAATAATCAGAACTAGAAGAAATTTTATAGATGATTATTTTAAAACTTAATGTGAAGTAGGTAACAGCATGGACTTGCAGGCTTAGTATGTCTTGGGCGCCCTTCCAGATTCCTTAAGGTGCGTTCAGACATTCTACAAACTATAAGAAATTATATACACAATTATGTAACTAAACTAACAGCGACATTGTTGCTAAATCAGACTATTTATTTTATTTCTTTTGATACCGACAGCCGATGCATAATAACAAAACGAAGAAACAAAAATACAAGCATAGTGAAATAACCATTTATATATTTATTTGTCCCCTAGTATATGAAACGTCTAAACGCACTTTTAGATTCGAGTTAAGAATGAAGCAGAACTTCGTGTGATTGAAAGATGACATAAAGTAGCAATCCAGTAGACTTTAAAGCAATTCAAGTAAACGAAACTTCAAACTTTAAACCAAGGGAAAAAATAATTATGCTAATCAATATGAAGCATTAGTTTTAGATATTATTGAAACTGTATTATGATTGTAGAGAAACAAACTCTTTATTATTTTGTAATGCTGATTGTGGACGTGGTAATAAAGTTGATGAACTACGAATAGCAATTAATGTTTGTTATTATTAAAAGATATGGTAAACGGCAAAGAAAAGAAAATCTGAATTTTCATATTAGTTTAAAAATTGATTGTATTAAAAATGTTATGTTAAATCAACATTTAATTTTTTATTCAAATCTTGTCAAATTTGGAAGAGTGGCTCTTACTCTACCACCCGAAACCTACGTATTTTATGCACTTTTTCTGTAAATTTCACTTCTTTCATAGAAAGAACTAACTTACTCAATTAATAGATTTTTTTTAATAATTTATATTTTTGAAAAGCCTCATTTATTTGTCATTATTTGTTCGAATGCATATATGTATATACTGACATACTAGCTGGTTCAAATCTGGCACATAACATTACATCATGTAAGACTAATGCAATATATCATCATCTTTGTTTTCTCGGTTAGAATAGGTTGGTAACCTAAACAAATTCGCTCTTCCTACCTTGAAGTTAGTGTTGCTCTTAATCGGTCTTGGTCTTGCATTTTGCAAGACCAAGACCAAGGTTGGTAAAAAAAATCGATCTTTTGAATAAAAATAAGGCAAAATAGTAACTAATACTTGACAATCTCAGTTACTATATGGAATGAATTGGTATAACCAATATACTTTTGCATTTAACTCTTTTAATTTTTCATTCGGGGTTAGTTAAGTTTCTCCTATCCAAAAAATTACAGTAATATCTCTGTAGTAATAAGCTAATAGGTAACAGCAAGACTGTTAGGAGATTCTTGTGCAAGACAAAGACCAAGACTCGTTTTATCATTACTAATCTTTAATCCATTAATACAAAATTAATTAACATTACATAAAAAACAATGATATACATATTTTTGTAATGCTTTTAAGTGTCTATTACTGGTATATCATTAAGGTTTCAACAACATAGGCTTGTGCCAAGGCACTAGATTTATTTTTGTTTTGTTTATCTAATGTTTTAGTAAAAATGATTTTAATTTTTAAATCATACATTTTATAGTAAGTCATTATTTTTATTTTTGTTTACTGCAGTTAAAATGAGTTGGAAAAAATATATATATTAAGATGTAATAAAATTAATCCACGATAAGCTTGTTCTCTATAATTCAAAAGCTAAACTTACTCGGCTTTACACATTAAGAACTAGGAATTCTTTCTAATATAGAAACAATCATATTTTAACAAAAGTTTAAATAGTAGTTTCATTATTTGATTCATACTTTAAATTTTTATAACTGAAATCGGTACTAGGGAGAGTCTTCTAATTAATAAAACTTTTTGAAAATATATTTCTTTGAATAACAAAATAATATGAAAACAATCAAAGCCCTAAGCTCGTAGTTTATTTGAAGTGCCATTGTCGTAATTTTTAATAATATATATTCATAGTTTCAAATCAAACTTCTTTAAAAATTATTATTTAGAAAGTGTAGGAAGGTTTAAATTTTCAATTATAATAATTTAAAATAGTTGGATATTAACGTTACCAAAATAAAAATTGAATAAATATCAAATCTAAAAATTTAGCTGGAATGAACAATGATGGTTAATAGTTTGAATTTATATTATAATGCTGCAGACTTTTTGTTTTCAAGTTAAAAAGTAAGAACTATAAATAATACTTCGCAAGTAAATTATGCCGAAAAACTTGCATGATGCATCGAATATGCACTAAATATAATAAATGGGCAGCAATAATAGTTATACAAAAATACATTATTATATTGTATTATACTGTTTTTATTAACTGATGTTAGTCATTTATAATAATATCATTTTGTTCATGATGTCAGAAATTTATATACCTGAAAGAACATCACAAATTTGATGCTGTGTATCTTATTTCGGTTTGATATTTTTTAGTAAAGAAATAGAAATAAACAAAAAATACTAATCCCACTTTCAAGGACTAAGTTCTGCATGATCTTGAAGCACGTGGGCTCTGTACATATCCACAGCTTTTTGGTGGGATTGAAGTAAATATTTATATTTTTTTTATAATTTAATATTAAATTGTTTTAATTTAAGCGATTCCTAAACAATTTTCTTTAACATCATGTTTAAAAATTTTGTAAATTAGCAAGAAAACCAGTTCCTGACTGAATTGTTTTTCTTATAAAAATAGAAAATTTGATCATAATCTCCATAGAAAACTTACATGTATATTTAAAATATTTTGGTATAACTTTTCCACATCTTTCTCATTAGTTTAGATAAAACATTTACTCGTCATTTAAAATTTATTTATATATATTTATATTTATATTTATAAAATAAATTTGACTTAAAAAACACGAACTCCTATAAAGTTTTACTAGAAAAGAAAGATTCATTAAATTTTAAGCAATTACAACGTTATCGTTTAATACTATGTGTTATACAACTTTAAGATAACCAAAATATTTTTTTTTCTTTCTGATATATATATATTCTTTGCTTTTCCTTATTACCGTCCCTTTCGCCATTTTGCAAATATTTCGATAAGATTAGAATTCGAATTATCATGAAAGGTATTTAAATATAATACTGTTATTTTTCTTTTCTTTTTAGGTTTTTCCATGTGTTGGTATATATCAAATTATTTTATATTATGCACTGAAATTATATTTATAACTCATTCACTGACTTCATAAAACTTTAAACTAATAAAAATATATTACTGACCTTTTTCTCTCTTTATAAGCATATTTTCTTTAATATATAGTATAAAAGACGATAAAGTTATCATCAAATTATCATTCGCACTATATTATTATTGTTTCATACTTTTGAAAATTTCGAATTTCGAAAATTCAAAACCATAAAAGAAAAAAAAAATTCTTACTAAATTTTCGCTTTTAACGTACTTTTTATTTTAGCATACATATGATTTGCTTTATAATCATACATGTGATTTTCGTAAGTTTGAAAGAAAAAGAAAATTGAGATTAATCATATGTTATGAAAACAATATTGTTTTTAATATTACGTTTCAAAGGTAATAAAAAGCTTTGACAGGTGTATGAAGTTACCTGCCATTAATTGAATTAAAATAAATGTAATATTAATGAGTATAAAAAATGTTTTCAATACGTATTAAGATGGTATTGAAATAAGAAAAATATCGGTATAAGTAAAAACAATTACATCTATGATAGACTTCATATTTTACTTGTATGAATATTACCTATTATTAATTACTATGGCACCTTAGAAAATACTAGAAAAAACAGCTGTTAAAAAAAGCTGTTATGTTTCAAATATACACCACCATTTTTCGTATGATCTCATTTATCTAGGTACATGTAATCATTTATACAGTAATTTGTTAAATTAATAAACTAAGTATTACTGAGTAAATAAACATGAAAGCATGCGTTATTCCATAGTAATAATCAAGATATTTTTAAAGAATTAAATATATTTAATTATGTTTTAAGTTCTACAGTAAACTGTGTAAATTACTAAAATTTGAGTCAAAAAATAAAAACTGTCTACGTCATTAGTTCTCACAAATACGAATGGAGTAGATAAATTATTTAGTATGATTTTTAAACTGAATATTGTGTTATTGTCCACTTTCAAAGCAATTTGTAACTTTATTTAACTACGGAAATTTATATCGACTAAGTGATACAAATTTCGAAGAATCTTTTATTCTTGGGAGGGGGGACTGTTTGTAGCAAAACGAAATTCATAGCATTAATTTACTATAGTATTCCTTTATTATCGATTACTAACATATAATTTTAAACACATTAACCTCGAAACTTAATAAGGGTAATATGAACCTTTGCACGAACCCCTTAAATTTAATCCATTTGCATCTGAAGCTGAAGAACATGAGGCGAGAAGTGGCTACAGCTTAATCCCGTTTATCCAGAATTATGAGAAACATTCTTGGTATTTATGGCATTTATTAATGTAATGTACAAAAAATTATCTTATTTTTAAATATATATATTTATTTTTATTTTTTACTTAACGTGCTAACTATGAATAACTAAACTTTAATAACCGTTAACAACTTTAATCTTAACGTGCATTTTACGTCCTTTTAATTTGATTTTATTCCTATTATTCACAACCAGAAGATATAATAATATATAATTTTAATTAACGGTGTTAATGACCAACAGGTTTTACCCCTTCACTATACAACAACCAACCAAGATCGTATTTTGTTAGGTTATATTTTGTAACCAAGATTTAGGAAGCATTGAAAATTTTTTTTATAAAACTCTTCTCTTTTTTGTTTCTTGTGACTAATTATTAATTCCTATTTTAGCATGTGCATGTGCTCTTACATCTTGACTATCGTTTCTTGATGTTTATATGTGGCATGCCATACTATTGTACATAGAAAAAGTATCTTTTTTGTTATTTTTATTATCTCTATTATCCTAAGTATCTTCCTATTTATCATTAATTCTATATAGTAATTATGTTTAAATTCTCTTTTTTCCTTTTGTTTCATTTCTTTTGTTTGTGCATGGCATTAATTCTGCAAATATTTCTTTCTGTAAATGGATCTCTTAAATTTTTAAATTGGATCTAACCCCTTCTCATCTGAGCTAGCATGGTAGGATGAATATTTAATTACGGCCAAATAATGGGTAAGTACCTTATATTTTCTAGACTTATCTCTTTAGAGATGAAAGACTGGTAAATCCAGGCACCCAACAAATAAAAATTCCGAAAGAAAATTGTATTTATTAAAACTTTATTTTATTATCTTTATATCTATCCTTTTTTTTTGGTCATAATTCTAACCCTATTAGAATATATATATATATTGTTAAGTAATTTTACTGAACAAGATTATGTGATTCTCAATTACTTATTTAGAGATTTATATAATTAGCATATATATTAAATTTGTTCCATTTAAGCTTCAGAACACAATAATTAAATTTAATTGAAATTTCTTTTTCAACAACAGAAGAGTTCTATCCTTAGACACACGTTCAGAAAGTTAGTAAAAACTTAAGAAAATATTTGATGTTCTTCGCCGCCTATATAGGAAAGGTAAACGATTGGTATTAACAAAAAAAAAAAGAAATATGTTTGCAGAACACCAACTTCAGCGGCAAGACAAAAGTAGTCCGGGCTTAGACGACAAAGGACGGTATCAGACCTTTCCTGTTTCCTTTGTGATAAGAGTACACAGATTGCTGCCAGGTACCACGCACTCCGCTATGCTTCCCTTCCCTTTCAACAAAAGCGGGTTGCATATGTTTTCGATAATACCAACTACTTCTTTCAAACTTAAAAAGGAACTTGGTACCCACGAAACCCGTAGTAATTAGTAAATTGAAGTTGAGTCAAAGTTACTTATTAGTCTGTGAAAAAAAACCCAGATTGAATATTCACGAGACAATGTCGTAACTAGTGTTGCCGAAATGCGAGACCGAGACAAGTCTTGGTCTTGCAAACTCAGTCTTGGTCTTGCGCAAGAGTCACGCAACAGTCTTGCAGTTACTTAATAGCGTATTACTATAGAGATATTACTGTAATTTCTTAAATAGGAGAAGCCTAACTAAGCCCGAATGAAAAATTAGAGGAGTTAAATGCAAAAGTATATTTCTTATAACAATTATTAACATATAGTAACTAAGATTGTCAAATATTAGTGACTAATTTGCCTTAATTTTTATTTTAAAAAATCACGATTTTCTTTACCAGTCCTGGTCTTGGTCTTGCACTTTGCAAGACCAAGACAGATTTTGGGCAACACTAGTCATAACAAAAGTAAGGACTATCGGCCAGTTCACCAGAAGATATCTCAAAATCCATTGTTTGCGATCATTTCATCTCGATCGTCCTATCTTAGTATAGCTGAGCAGGCTTAAAATAAATCACAGGAGAAAAAATAAATTTCTACATGAAATGGATCTAGCTAAGAAAATATTAGAGAAACATAGAAGAATTATGGTCCAAAGCTATGGATGATGGTGATGATTTTCTACGATTAAAAAAAAATATAATGCCATTACGACAGGTTTTAAAATAAATAGCTCAGTGAACAAAAATTTCATTTTCATTTAGGTTTTGTACAACTACTGGGTTGTTTTAGTTTTTGATTATTGAGTTGTTCAAGTCAAGTTAACTTTTAGATGTATAATGTATAGACTGAAACGACAAGAAACCGCTCGACGTTTCCGATTACTTCAGCACTTACTAGACAAACGCTCTAAACTTCCAATTAATTACAAAAGACTCATATACATGACTATAATAAGACCTATTTGGACTTACGGAGTTGAGCTATGGGGCTCCGCTAAACCATCGAATTCCTCTCGTGTCCAATTCTTACAATCCAAAATCCTTCGTAAAATCCTCAATGCTCCCTACTTTGTTACAAATAAAACCACCCATAATGACCTTAATGTTTTAGATGTGGCCAAACCCAGATACCTATCCTTCCATAATAAACTTCAGAATCATCCCAACCCTCACGTTTCTAACCTTGCTTCCTCATCAATTCCTGATAACCCTCCGAGGCGTCTGAAAGGAAGATGGCCCCGTGATCTCCGAATGTAGACATATCATTAGAGTGCTACCATTGGGTAGTTACTTAGCAAGTGTTTTCACATGATTATATCCATATGTTCAAATTTACTAGATGTATTTATTTAATACAGTTGTAAATATAATTAAGGAATAATAATAAAAAAGATGTATAAAATTGTTGAAGTACACTCAGAATATTACTTCGCGGTTCGGGTCCAGTTTTGATTTATTTTTAATGGCACTTTGAGTGGTATGTTGGCAAGACTTGTGTCGATAAGTATTTAGACCAGAATATAAAATATAGAATATTGTAAACCAAAGTTGTAAACCCTTGTGTGCTAATGTTCTTTTTTCTGCTAATGCTCCTTGGGTGCTAATGTTCTGAGCTACTTCTTGAGAACGATACGTGACAAAACGTCAGGCGGGAAGGGTTTTGAACACTTGGAAGGTAGAATTTTGTCCTTTGTACATCCGTTTATTCTTGGAAGGTAGATTTTTCTCAAAGTGATTTAGGGCCGGTCTGCTGGACCAATAAAGTTTTATTGGCCCCCCCTAAACCCCTGCCTTAAACTTTGTTCAGGTAGGGACTGTCCTTTTTGGGATGAGGAAGCATCTAGGCCTCCGGAGCCTAAAGGAACCTGGATTCCTCAAAGTATGAAGAGTGAAATTTAACAGAGAACCTATTCCACCAGAAAGGATATTTGATTTTATCTCCTGATGATTAAGGAAAACATCATGATTAACAAAAGCGGCTTAGTTATTGCCTATGCACTCGATGCGGCGCAATCGGGGCGAATAAACTGACATACTGGATAAAATTTAAATCAAATTGAGGAGTAGATTTGGAAAAAATGTTGCGAGATATTAAGTATCCAGGCGTAGGAATAAAGTTGGTATTTTTTAGGTGGAGAGGGAAGCCACCAGCCATAGCTACCCCACTGATAAACAATTAAAATCCAAGTACCCATTGGGGAAAATTATTATTATAGGACTACTTTGTATCAGTTAAATTATAAGTTTAAGTTTTGGACTCCTGGCGATTCAGGAATATTTATTTAGCCACTCAATAATACAGAATTTTATTTATTTACTAAAATATTAATAATTTGTCAGGATATCATGGTCGACTTGTGGACAGGAGAGTACTTTGATAGGCTGAACCACCAAATGATAAGATAGCTCCACTGAATCGAAAAAAAATACATAGATAACGATATCTCTAAGATACTTGATAAATTATAATTTTAAAAATAAGTTTCATTACCTTTAGAGAAAAACTCAATTTTTATGTTTCAATATTTTTTTCGACAGTCAAATTGTCTTGAGGTATTCGCAAACCAACATGAATCTATCTTATAAAAATCTACTTTTTTATTACACCTAATTCTTATTACAAAGAAATGAAAAAAATTATATGTTGTAAACTCATGTAATACTCATTTTTTATAGCAGCCTATTAATTTCATATAACAAGATCAGTAGCTCCAGGATTTAATATTGGGGGGGGCTTCAGCCCAAAACTTTTTTTTCATAAGAATAACGATAATTACTTTGGAAAAACAGAAAGAAACTAACTACCTATATGAAATGGTGTTTAAGTGATTCCTTGAGTCCTTTTACACGTAATTACATGAACAATAATACTTTGAGAGATATTTAAAAAAAAATTTCCAAAAAACATGGTTATATTTTATCATTTTGGGAGGGGGAGGGAGGGGCTTCAGCCCGAAAGCCCCTCTCCCCCGTAGATCCGCCCGTGAACACGATTATATATATATATATATGTATATTGCCTCCGAGGCGTCTGGAAAGAAGATGGCCCCATGATCTCCTAATGTAGACATATCATTAGAGTGCTACCATTGGGTAGTTACTCAGCAAGTGTTTTCACGTCATTATATCCATATGCTCAAATTTATTAGATGTATTTCTTTAATACAGTTGTAAATATCATTAAGAAATAATAAAAAAAAAATGTATATATTGTTTTCTATTTTCTCGACTATTAAATATATATTTTTATAAGTATAGTCAATAAATATCCAACTGTATTTTGTCAACGTTCCAGACTTTAATGTACTCATATTTATACCTTAAGAAAAAAACTGGTTTATGGCCGATTTTGTTTAGATAATATTTTTTTAACAGTGAAATAATAATTAGAATACTATCCAGCTGATATTATAACTAAATAAACAATATACTAGAGAATAGAATGTACTTGAAATGTTGTAGTTGTATATGAAGTATAATTGATTCTCTAGTTTAGTAATACCTCAGTAGTTGTATTTTTATAGTGTAATAATTTAATGTTCAAATGTTATTTTATTTTTTAAAAGTATTGACCTTATTTTCTGTAAGATATGAAAAAACGTCGCCTTAGTATAGTTGTATATATATATATATATATATATATATATATATATATATATATATATATATATATATATATATAGTGTGTGTGTGTGTGCATAGAATATAGTTTCATCCAAAGCGTGATCGTTATATATAATAATCTAAATTGGGCGATTTAGAATCTTAATTATTGAGATGGAAAGGATTAAGAAACATCTAAGTTAACTTTACTGAAAAGGTTAACCTTTTTTATTTATTTAATTTTTGTTTAAGAAGTAAAACTTCAAAATTAGCCAACATTTTCAAATTTATCATTATTTATGTTTTTGTAAACAGTTTTGTACTGAAAGAAAAACTTTTATAATTATATCATGACTTTTTTCCCCCTAGACAGTTAAATCACATCTGATTAATGTGTGTTTGTGTTATGTTTAAACAAACATGTTTTACTATTTCTAAATATTATGGCCGAATAACTTATGCATATTTACTCATAAATGGTAGTAGTACCCTTTAATTTTCTTTATGAGTAAAACGTTTAAAATAAGTTTAGGTAAAATAAAAAAATAAAAAATAAAATAAACTATCTGAAGCAAAAAATACCTGCTATATTGATATTAAAATTTATCAGTTTTTTTTTAATTTTTAGAAGTTTTGTAATTAACGTTTATGGAAAAGTTATAAATTTCTATATAATTATGGTCCTATATTATCCTCCTATTCTATCCTTGTTTACAAACTGAGAAATTTGTTTTCCTCTCCTTCTTTTATCTTTGCCTCTTGAAGCTTTTATCTGTCTTTGAACAAACATTTTAATTGCTCTTTGATATTTAATAATATATGGCAACTCGAATTGGCACATTTGTGGCTGCTTACCTACTTGTCAACTGACAGTAACATTCTGTTACTGAAAAATCAGAAAAAATACGACAACTTTTAAATGGCTACTCACTGAAAATGTGAATAGCTTAGAAACAAAGAGATAAGAAAAGAACTATAAATGTAAGATGATCACTTTTTTTTAAAAAAACAAAACAAGATTTTTACAAATGTTTAGGGATTAGTTTGTTGCTAAACCTTATTTGGAATAATAAAAAAAATATTTCCATTATTTCACTAATTAATTAGTGATTAATTAGTTTTCTATTAATAAAAATTAATAGAAAAAAATAATAAAAAAATTGCGATCACAAACAGTATCTGTATGTTTATGTAAATTATATTATGTAAATTCACAATTCAATCAGACGCTGGCTAAATATATATTATGTAATAAGGTTTTAATTTTCTTTATACATTTCTTTTTTTATTCTGTGTTCAACGTGAATTTCCATCACCAGTCACTAAGCATTGTGAATGGGTAAAATTTGTTTTTCTTAACTTCTAATTTTTCTATTCATGAGATTGTATTTCTTTAAAATGTATTTTATTTTTATTCTTCTCCTAATCTTTACGTGTATTCATTCAAACATCGTAGGGAACATATGTAAATCATTTTATTTTTTTTTTACTATTTATTTCTTTATATATCAACAGTTTTTTTTTTTAAATCTTTATATTCCAGCACTACAATGCTTTGCTTATAAAATTGATTTTGCGTTCGTTTCTAATTTCATTCAGTGATTATTATTATATTGTTTTAGCTGCAATATTGCAGTATTGAAACCCTATTACCCAACTGCTTTCGGTTATTTATCCTAAGAGCTATGATACTTAATTAATTACTAGTATTTTAGTTATTCTTTATTGTAATAGGTCTTTTGGCCAGATTTATTGTTAATTTATATGAACAATACTGTTATTCTTAAGGGATCTAGACTAGTGTTGCCCAAATCCGAGACTGAGACGAGTCTTGGTCTTGCAAACTCAGTCTGGGACATGGTCTTGCGCAAGACTCTCACACAGTCTTGCAGTTACTTATTAGCTTATTAATATAGAGATATTACTGTAATTTTTTAGATAGGAGAAACCAGACTAAGCCCGAATGAAAAATTAGAGGAGTTAAATGCAAATTTTTTTGGTTATAACAATTATCAACATATAGGAACTAAAATTGTCAAGTATTAGTAACTATTTTGCCTTAATTTTTACTTTAAAAAAACGATTTTTTTTACCAGTGCTGGTATTGGTCTTGCAACAGTTAGGTAGCCTTAGTCAAGTGCAAGACCAAGACCGATTTTGGGCAATACTAATATAAACCCAGAATAAAGATGATTTTCTATTTCTAAATGTATGTATGCATTATTAATACAATATATCTAATATTGTAACATAAAAACATACGTCCTGATTTGATTAGCGCTTTTTAGAGGGGTGGTATGAGATATGCGATCTAAAATAAATAGGGAAAGCGTTTGCTGATAATTCATTAAATATTATTTAAGGGACTTAAGACTTATGTCTTCCTATAGTTTACATTAAATTAAAAAAATTTAATACAAGGCTCAAAGATTTGTATAATTCAATTGATTAATTTCTAAGCAAACACATTATTACCGCCCTATTTCCCCAAGGAAATCTTCGTGTAACAATTTAGTACAAATTTAAGTATTTAAAACTGTGAAGATATTTCTAGAACTGTTATTGATTACGGGATCAAACTAATCTATTTGTCGCGATTTGATAGATCAAACGCCTAATCATTGACGGAAGAAAGGTTTTATGGATATATTACGTAAGTCCGTTTTATCTGCTTCTATTTAACATAGAGAATCTAATTAGTTTTTTGAGTAGAATAATTAATATCCGGTTTCTTCAAAATATAATTTAACACAATGAATGGTTATATTATACATTATGCGATGGTTCGTCGAGTTGTGATCTACAGAAAAAAAAAAAAAAAAATTCTCTTTGCACGTCAGTTGTGATAAGATAGCGATTACGTCTAAGCGATACTTACCGCTCTTCATCTGATGGTTAACAAGTTAAATTTTGTCGACTAAAAAAAGTCGAAAAACATAATGTTTTAGCTTTGGAATAATTAAGTAATATAGAGCAGTCCAGTACATAACTATCACTCACTTGCCAAGTTAATTTTTTTTTAATTAATAAACTTAAACAATATTTTTTTTCATTTTTATCATTTGTTTATGATATTTAAAACTGTATTAAATAAATACATTTAGTAAATTTGAACATATGGATATAATGACATAAAAACACTTTCTGAGTAACTACCCAATGGTAGCATTCTAATGATATGTCTACATTAGGAGATCACGGGACCATCTTCCTTTCAGACGCCTCGGAGGGTTATCAGGATTTGAAGAGGAAGCAAGGTTAGAAACGAGAGGGTTGTGATGATTCTGAAGTTAATTATAGAAGGATAGGTATCTGGATTTGGCCACATATAAAACATAAAAAAACATTAAGGTCATTATGGGTAGTTTTATTTGTAACAAAGTAGGGAGCATTGAGGATTTTACGAAGGATTTTGGATTGTAAGGATTGGATAAGAGAGGAATTCGATGGTTTAGTGGAGCCCCATAGCTTAATTCCGCAAGTCCAAATAGGCCCTTATTGTAGTCATGTATATGAGTCTTTTGTAATTAATTGGAAGCTTAGAGCGTTTGTCTAGTAAGTGCTGAAGTATTCGGAAACGTCGAGCGGTTTCTTGTAGACATTTACAATTAAGTCAGTTTTTAGTTACTCAGCTTTGCTTGTTAAGATGTTTTAAGCGCTAAATAATAATTTGTTTAAAATCTTCAGCTTTTCAATGCTGTACCATACGTCAATATTACTACTATTTTCGGAATTCGTTTTTAAACAGCAAAAATATTCTCTTATTTACTCTTTTAGTAAATTATTAATTTTATTTATAGTTCATTTTTACATTCATAATTACTACTAACAATGATAGACCATTAATTATTCCTGGTATAAACAGTAAGGTACTTATGAGGAAAAAGTTTTGAAAATTGACTATTTTAATAGGAATAACACTTGACTAGTAATAAATATTGATAATACTACATCAATTTCACGAGTTAAGTAAAAAAAATGTATTACATCTTAAAAATTAAAAAAAAAAAAAAGGTTTTAAATAAAAGATGATAAAAGTTGATTTTACCAAAAAGTTCCTTTGACAACCCAGTCATATTTCAACCTGAAATACCTTATATTTGTACCGTACCTCTTTTTTATTTGGGCTATGCTGTTCCAAAACATAAAGACTTGGTTGTTTTTATACAGTGGATTTTAAAGTATGTAATTCCGTTGAAAACTTGAGTTTAAATTTTTCACGATCGCAATATCTTCCTTGAGTATATACTATATATTTCATATATTGGTAGGTAAATGTAGAAATTAGTTCCGTTTAAACTTCTCTTAATCAGTATATTTAAAGAAAATAAGCATATGAATGCAGCTAACATTTTTTAGACCACCAAATAGGAATTTTTGGACGTTATTTATCGATTATATAGGTTTAAAATAAGGTTTAAAGGCAAAAAATATCGTGATCTTCGAACATCGGGTTGAAAATATAACAACCGACACGTGTTGGAGAAAATATAACAGAGGAACGATTTTAGGAATGAGGGGTTGATGCGCCCTTATTTATCCCTTGAGTCTCGTCAAGGGTGGATTCTGCTGGTCTCTTGAGTATGCTTGCGGCATTCTTCTTTCGCCGAACGAAATAATAATAATAATAATAATAATAATAATATATATATATATATATATATATATATATATATATACATTTATGTATAAATATAATATAACTGTTATGTATTAATATGCAAAAAAATCTGGTTATTGGATATTATGAGAATATAGAAGTTTCTTGTTTAAAGTTTTGACAAGATTTATAAGGGATATTTGATAATGCTTAGATGTCTGTGAAAATTTAGATATAATTTAAATGCAACATTAGTTTCCAAAAGAAGTTTATCATCAAGAAAAAAAACTTGTTATATACAGAAACAGCTTTTTAATATCAATTTTATGTTGGATAAATTGATTCAAAATTAATCTTAAAAAACATAAGAAAATATTAATTTTAATAATATTAAAAATAATTAACATGAAATCATACTTTAATAAAAAAATTCTTTGTAAATATGGATGTAAATAAACACACACACACATAAGGCATATGCATGAATTAAAAAATAAATTTATTTTATCCTAAATTAATTTTTTTTATTATTTCACATCTGTAGTTAGTGGATATTTTAAAATAAAGATAAAGATTTTTATAGCTCGAGCCATTTAATATTTTAATAGCGTAAAACGAATTCACTGTTTTCCTCAAAAAGTATATTCTAAATTCTTTTATGATCGGGCACACCGTTATAAAATTATGGTGTCTTCATATCGCATAAAGAACGATTTCCTCTTATATATTTTGTCACACAGGTTATTTAGATCATAAAGTATCCCCATCGATTTAAAAACTAGCCGAATAAAATATAGATACTTGTCTTTTTCTTTAAACTACCCACAATCGTATTGTAATTTAGCATCTATTTTGTGAAATTCTGCTGATTTTCTCTTGTTTTGTCTTCTTTTAAATAAACTATCTTTATTTTATTTTTTAACACCTTTTAACAATTATTTTTTAGGTGAAAGAGGTCTTAAATTTTACTTCTTTGATACAAATTAGCATATCCTATCTTATATTATTTTTAATACCCTATTCAACTATGGCATACTGGATACGTATCCAAAACTCTTATCCTATACTCAAACTCAACGCTATGTCTGAAAACAGGATTTGATAATCTATATACTTATACTTGGTTAGTCTTATTATATTTAAAATGTGAACGTTTAAATACAAGATATTTATAAGGGTTCTTTAGGTGGTGAAAGGACAAGTGGTTATAAAGAGAAGTTACTAAGGGACGTACGACCAGCCTTTTTGTCCTTTGAAACCTTTGACAGCCCTGACAAAGCCCTGAAAAATGTGTCGAAACCTAAGCATACTATAAATACAGTAATTATCTCTTAGTAGCGTGTTTTGACTCCATTCACTGCACCCTTGACTAACTTCTTATTAAAAATTATATCCGCGTTTAACAACATACACCATTATGTCAGGAGAAAGTAGAAAAGGGTCTACAATGGTGTAGTGCTTTACACGCTCTGATAAAAACAACTATGTACATATATCTACATACATAAAGACAAATATATTATATTAATACTTGTAGGGGCTATTATGAAATATTCAGTATTAGTAACATTGTTTTCATAAATAAATAAATTCTAATCTTACTAGTATTATATATGTTTAAATTTATATCATTCTATTGTTTATGCTTATCTTTAGGTTTTAATCGTTTATTTATTGACTGTTGGTTAATGATAAAATTTTGAGTGTATCACTCATTTAAAGGGCTGAAGCCCCCTTCTCAAAATAGAATTTTTTTTCTAAACGTGGTATATGAGGCAATGAAGCAAAATATATTCAGAGTATTAATGCACTAAGAAATACATTATATTTAATTAGATACATAGGACAGAAGAAAAAAATAGTTTAATAATTGATTTTCAATAATTTTGTTTTGATTATTATAAACTACAAAATTCATATTTAAAAATAGTGTTTAGAGTGCTACCATTGGGTAGTTACTCAGCAAGTGTTTTTCATGTCATTATATACATTATGTTCTAATTTACTAGATGTATTTATTTAATACAGTTGTAAATGTCTTTAAGAAATAAAAAAAAAATAGTGTTTCAGACAGTTTTTGAAATTAAACAAATTTTTGAATATATAATGTAAACTCATTAACAATAATAAAATTTATGGTTATACCTTATTTACTCTTAATTCGCTTAAGCGATTGATTCCTCCAAACCCTGTTAAATATTCCCATAATACTTATATCAATTACCCATATCCCGTTGGATTAAAGTAATTGCTCGTTGTAGTTTTGCCAGTTGTAGTTTGGTAGTATTAAATCCTACGGTATAAAATTAAAAATAATTATAACATATAAAATTAATACTATGGAAGATGTTTAGACCCTAAGTAACACACACTAGTATATATTATTACTTTCAGTTAACTGCATGCAGTGTATAACAAAAGAAAGTATTGTGATTGTGAAAGTTTTAAAGCGAGTTTTATACGAAAATTTACGTTTTAAACATTTCAAGTCCAAGAGACCAAGTTACGGTAAATAATGTGTATGAAAAGCTTAGTTCAAAAACCAAGTCAAATATCTGTAAAACTCAAAATTAATTATTTAAAGTAGGTGTATTTCTAGGAAGTTACAGCAACAAAAAATCGATTAAACGAAGTTGGTACTTGATGTCATCGGACTTACACAATATTAAGATTTTCTCTAAAACAGCTTTTAAGATTTTAATAATATTCGTTATTTAAAATATAGTGGTATTTTACATAAGGCAAATATTATCCTCATTCAAATATTCTGACATGGCTTAAATGCTATCTTTAAATTTTTTTTTCCACTAAAGTACCTTTTATTTTGTTTATTAAAAATTATTAACTAGTTCACATTTTTACAAGTAATATACAAATGGATAAATATAAACTATAAAAGGATTTGATAATTAATTTATGAAAAAATAAGGGTTAGTAAGAGTGGGTCGAAAACAAATGGAGCCGCTTGGTTTAATCCGAGAGCAGTCGAGCATGGTCGGAATTTTACGATTACCTCCGAACATGCATACGCTATACTACATCATAGGGAAGGAATGAGCGGGCTTCGATCGTAAATGTGCCAATATTATAAATGATAACTAGTGTTGTCCAAAATCGGTCTTGGTCTTGCAAAGTGCCAAGAGACTGGTAAAAAAAAAATTTTTATGAATAAAAATTGTGGCAAGATAATTACTTATACTTGACAATTTTAGTTGCTACATGTAAAGAATTGGTATAACCAATAAACTTTTGCATTTAACTCTTCCAATTTTCATTCAGACTTGGGTAGGTTTCCCCTATCTGAAAAAATACAGTAATATCTCTGTAGCAATAGGCTAATAGATAACTACAAGACTGTTGCGAGACTTTTGTGCAAGACCAAGACTCGTCTTTGTCTCGCATTTGGGCAACACTAATGATAACTCTGATATTAATACTATAGTCTGATATACTTATACCTATAGTTTCTGTAATAAAACAATGTACAACAAAAATAACCTCAATGGCACTGCTATTTGCACTAGCGGATCCAGAATTTAATTTTGAGGGGGGGGGCTTCAGCCCGAAAGATTTTTTTCATATACATATAACAATAATTAATTAGAAAAAAGAGAAAAAAATTAACAATCTATATGAAATGGTGTTTAAATGGTTCTTGAAGTTCTATTAAATGTAATTACACGAACAAGAATACTTTAAGAGATCGTTTTTAATATTTTTTTTTTCTGTAAATCATGGCAATATTTTACCATTTTGGGGGGGCTTCAACCCGAAAGCCCCCCCTCCCCCCCCGTAGATCCGCCTGTGGCTATTTGTGGAACTTCATTGAAGGTTCTCTGCCTATGTTCTATATAGTATATTTTTTTACGTCCTAATTAGGTTTAAAAAAAATAGTGGTACTATTTTCTAACTAAGTACAACAGTATCTAATAATCAAATAAAGAATTAAAATATGCATTAATAAAACAACAGTGAAGAAAACCGCATAAAATTAAGATCGAATATTAGTAAGTAGGCGTTTTAATTTCTTCTTGATTTTATCTTACTTTGATTATAAGGAGCTTAATATGGCAATGAACCCAGTCATTATTAAGTCTATGATAAGACAAATATCGGAATTTCGCTGTGACATTTTTTTTACCGATAGTTAGGCGATTAAGCATAAAAACGGAGCCAAGATAAATCTCTTGTTAACTTTTAAGTAGGTACTTTCTGTTTGCAAATGTTAGTGATACTTTAAGTTTCCGTAAAGAAGTTTCGGATCGATACCATCTTAAATTATCTGCAATACTGAGTCATGTTTCTTATCGTTGCAGCTTAATTGGAAAGAAAAATGTTTACAAATATTTCATAACCTCGTGCTGTATACTTCATTTGTTTGAAAGGCAAACGTTTAGGGACATGATGTTGGACACGTGATGGAACTTCATCATCGTCTTCTTAATAAATATCTCGGTTTTGTTAACTTTTGGATTTCTCCAATTTGCCAGATAAGACAAAAAACAGAAGCAAACAGCGGGGACAAACATTGCACAACCATCGCTGCCAGATCAACTTGTATATCTTATATCTCTTTAATTCAAGATAAAGGTGACGGAGGTTGGTTTACTGCCTTCATTTTTATGGCCTTTCAACGGACTCAAATCCGACTAGCGCCAAAGTAAACCGGAACGAGGCGTAGTTTATCTCAAGCTGGTCCTAGAAGCTGTAGGGAGATAATATGGAATGAAAATTATCGCTATAAAAACCTCTAAAAAAATGGTTTTAATAACAATGCTTTAAGGAGAACACAGTTAGTATGCACAAGGATAAGGTGTACTATGACACAAGAGTTGCAAAACACGATTTGTGTAGGCACTTTATTTGTATTGTATCTTTGGACAACGAAATAAAAACCTACTATACCGTCAATGAAAAGTAAAAAAAAAAAAAAAACAAGCATGAAGATTTAAAAGATGTTTTATCGATGCATTTCATTAATTCGATCCGAACAAAACACATATTTCAATAAAAATTATAGGAAAAAAAAAATACACTTGGTCTTGGGAAACAAAAAAGAATTTTTAGAAGTCATTTACAAGAATGTTTTTGTTTGAAAAAGGCAAGGCAGTGAGGTTTAGACAGTCGTTATCTTAGTGACAAAGCAAACACCAATGTAATAAGAGGCAACGCTATAAGAGTATAAGGACATTGAGATAGAAGCCTCCTTAACATCAGGTCTTAATAAATCCAACATTTTTTAAAAATATAAATGATATGATAAGGAATAAAAATACGGATGCATTTAAGTCTAAAGGCGTAACAGGCAAATATACTGAACATGTTTGCAAATGGATACCAGAATAAGAGCGTCTTGCTTTGCCGAGAAACGAACTTTAAACCCGTTGGGTGTAATTCCCAATTTACAAGATGGGAGAGCAATTCGTTTAAGACCAGTAATTATTTATATTAAGCCTTGTAAGAACCAAACCCTGCTGAAATAAATTAATATAAACATGATTAAGTTAAGCACAAATTATAAAATTGTTACTTATACATTCATAACGTTGAAATAGAAACGATCCATTCGGTTTTTTTTTTCTTTCAGAAATTTGAAACGAAAATTTAATCTGGCATTTAATATGGTAAATTAGTATTTCTGGATTTACAACTACCGGTTGCAGACCAAATATGGACAAATTGTAAGCTAATATTGTAGGGTGACTGACATCAACTCTAAAACATCTATGCTAAAATCTGGTAACAGATTTTTTTTATTAGAGTAACAAGTTTTTTTTTTAATATGCAAGGTGAAGGAAGTTTTTTAAATATATAAGTTTTCACTATTGGAAAACATTTCATTAAACTAATGCCCTTAACCATTTAGCTCACGGCTGATTTTTAAAAATAAGGTAAATGGACGTTTCAGTTTAAATTTTAAATCATTGCGTCTAAACTAGACCTGGAACTAGGAAGAGGCTTTGATTTGTTTAAAAATAACAGCATTTACTCTAAAAAAAAAAACTACGTTTAAATAATAATGTTATAGTGGTCTTCAAAGATAACAAAAAAATAAATAAAAACACCGTCATTACAGGAACAATAATGCTTATGGAGAAAATTTCTTAATTTAGTGTGAGTGTGCTCTCCGAACACTATTATAAATGGCCTAATTGTGACAGAATGTAATGTTTCTGAATAAATAAATAAATTTTAAAAAAAATTTATTGATACGTACTTAAAATTGGTTTAAAAGAGGTAGCAAATTTATTTTCCATCCCCTCCTCACTATAGTTCAGCCTGAGGTCTGTAAAAACTATGCAATCATGAAATAAAATAAGAAGAGAAATAAAATCTAATTAAGACGAGGTAAATACTCAAGATGCATTCGCGATTGCAATAAGATAAAAACAAAAATTATTTCCTTTATTATAACATAGATATTCTAGCATATATATATACTTTGACTTATTATATATACCATGAAAGCCGAAGTAGGATTTACTATCAATGAGTGATTAAATATGGTTATATGAATAATAGTATCTATTAGTGTTGCCCAAATGCGAGACCGAGGTGAGTCTTGGTCTTGCACACTCAGTCTTGGTCTTGCGCAAGAGTCTCGCTACAGTCTTGCAGTTACTTATTAGCTTATTACTATAGAGATATTACTGTAATTTTTTAGATAGGAGAAACCTAACTAAGCCCAAATGAAAAATTAGAAGAGTTAAATGCAAAAGTATATTGGTTATATCAATTTTTAACATATAGTAACTAAGATTGTCAAGTATTAGTAACTATTTCGTCTTAATTTTTTTTTTTAAATATTGTTTTTTTTTAAACAGTCCTGGGCTTGGTCTCGCAACAGTTAGGCGGACTTTGTGCAAAGTGCAAGACCAAGACCGATTTTGGGCAACACTAGTATCAATCAAGTTTAGAGAATACATCATTAGCAATATTTATTGCACCAAGTATGCATCAAGTAAATTTATTAGGTAACATTTTTTGATGCTCAGATCGTTGTTTTACTAAAGACAGACTGTATATATATATTTTTTTTTTTTACTTCACAAATTTTTGTGTACCTGGACCATATTCATCTTTTTAAAACAACATACAAACATTTCGAAACAACAATTTAAAATTTCTCTAAATCTAAGGTGAAAGTACGTTTAAACTATTGGAAACACGAATATCTAACTTAACTATGATATTATTGCTAAACCAAACTATTTATTTTAGTTCTCTTGGTACCGACATCATATGGAAAATATAAAAAAAAATAAATAAAAATACTAGGATAGTGAAATAGTTATCTGTATATTTGTTTTATGCGTAGTTCGTGAAATGTCTAAAACCACCTAAAAAAATGTATATGCCGACTATCGTTGGTTAACAACTTTAGCATCAACTATGTAACTTTTTATGTATGTATGTATATATATATATATATATACATATGCATATGCTCGTATATATATAGATATGTATACATTAACGAGGTATGTATACACATACCATGTTGTGACAACCATGAGATTTCCAAATAGGGAACAGTAAGCAGTCAATTTGTCTGACACTTAGGCGGTGCTTTTTATCTAGGCGATGGGTCATGGGGAGTGCCGACATGAAGACGTGCCAAAAAAGCATGTAATGCGTATTGCCCTAGCTACCAGCTACCTGCTGGCAATAAACATGTCAAAACAGTGGCAAGCCGGCAACTTTGAAGGAACCCTTAAACTGTCCTTTCGAATAGTAAGGTTTTTAGACCTTTCTTCCGATTTATGGCGTGCACTTAGAGTGAATGACCCTAAACACACGAGGACGGGGGGAAAATGGCAGCCAGCTCTTTCTTTTGTCTGACTATTGGACTACCACCTCTGTCATGATGTTAATTTAAATATTTAGATGATTTAAATATTCAATAAAGTGCTCAGGTTATTTATATTTACAAAAAAAAAAGTTACACCACAATAACTTAAGTGTCGGAGCAGTTATACGCCTATTTGTTACAAGGGAATATTTCTAGACAAATAAATAATATTAATGAATATTTAAATAATTCATATTTAATAGTTGACCGTTGCATTATAAAGGAAGGAGATGGTCCGGGGTTGCAGTCATAAATAGGCTAAATAGTTTTACCACTATTTAGCCTATTTATGACCCCAACCCCGGACCATCTCCTGCCTATAAATCATATTCATACCTAGAAAAATATTAAAAAAAATAACATATCACAACAGACATTATAACGAGTTGATATTGATCTTTTACTTTCTAAAGTGTTTGCTAAATATTAATCTGTACACACACAAACACATATGTGTATATTCAGAATATTATAGGGATGCATTTATTAATTTAGTTTAGTTTTCTAATATCTCTACTGCGTCTGTTGCTCTAGTGCCCTCCATCAGTCTCCACTGGCTTACTATACCAGGGACGCGGCTGGGAGAGAAGCACTGGGATCTCATGGAGTCCTGCTTTGGCTTCCACAATTGGGGACAAAGCTGGATTCGGAGTCCCCTGGGCCAATGTAAATATTGTATATAGGTGTGAATGTGTTTTATTTATTTTGTTATTATTCGGCTAATCTGTTATTTTACTTATCTTGTATATTACTTCATCTTTAAATATATATATATATATATATATATATATTATATATATTTTTTTTTTTTTTTCCTTTCTTATGTACATATTGTGTGAATGAATACTATAGCCCTAGTACCAATGCCCTTCAGTGTGGCAGACTGTATTAATACTCAATAAATAAAATTAAAAAATATATATATATATATATATATATATATATATATATATATATATCTTAGTTCTTTGTTTTTTTTTCTATACAAAAAACTTTTAAGCAATGAGTCATGTATGTTTTAAACTTTTTTGTCTATGAAATTTTTTTTGTTGTAATAATTTTTTTTAAGTAAATCTTTACATTTTTATCAAACAAAGAACATAGTGAGAAATATGTACTATAGAACATAATGAGAAGTGCTCTAAATTACATACGTATGTTTATGATATTTTGCATGGAGTTCGTACACTTTTCGTAAATAAATATTCATTACGTATAACCTGTTGCAAGTTACCGTCAATTTACAAATGAAATCAAGTTGTTTTAAAATTTATTTTTTTAATTATACACTATATGTTATAATTTTTACTGTAGTTATATTTCGTTACTTTTTAAAATTTCAACGTGTGCATGTTGGTAAATTCATTTGTTTCATTTATTTTTACTCTTAAACGGGAATAGTTGTGGAATGGCTTTATAGATTAGGTTACTACTTTTATTATTTTTTATAATAATTTTAAATATCACATGAGTAAATAAAATAAAATAAATCCAATTAATTTAAATTATTGCAATATTTTTAGGCGATTGATTAAAATAATATACTATTAAAATTAACTTTATTTTTCTATATGTCATGTATATAATAAACTATGAGTAAGTTCTGTTAAGTATATTAGATGAATAGAATTTTGATTGAAATGAATGGTCGTTTATAGTGTTTTAACTTAAAGAATTAACTTATATTGTTGATATTGTTTGAATTTATATTAATGTAGTTTTCAGATTTTGTTTATTATTATTATTATTAATAAAATACAGTTTACTTTCGACCTATCTAAAAAAAAAATGTTCACTTAAAAAGATATTTTTATCGAATGTTTAAAAATTATTTAATTGTAATGCTAAATTTTGATTGAAAGATACATTTCAATTACAGCTTCAAGTTAATATTATTTTAAATATTTAACTGTTTAAATTTATTTAATGTTATAAAAATTATTCTTATTATGACACAGCTTTAAGATTGTGATGATAAATGATAAATGTGCGTATTGATTATTCAATAAGATAAAAAACAAAAAATCAATAAATGCTCTTTAAAATTAGCACTCGCGCGACTGAAGCGATAAAAGACACTACAAAGCACTTGAAAATAATTCTATAGCATTTAATTTTATTTACTACGAGTAATTAACTTATTACCCTTAGCTTATGGGATTGTAGGCCATTTATTTATTTACACACACCAGAATAGTGCTATAAAACATTTTTGTGTGTAGTGTTTACATTTTATTACAAGCATATATACAGAAAGGTGGCAACTAGGATAAGGACATAAAATTTATATATGTTTATGTTGTTGTTTGTTTAAGGGGAAAGTACTATGAATTATACTCGTCCATTCATAAAGGAAAAAGGATGAATGGTTATCCAATTGAGGAAGTTTACTTTTTACTTTATTATTTCGCATGGCTTGTTACTGAATTTTGCAACACAGTGTTTTGAAATTTAACTACGTCTATTTTGTAAAATATTTTAATTTTTTTTTTTGACAAAAGCGCCCCGTAGCATGAGCGTGAATGTCAAAATAACATTATCTTCACCAGCTGTTTAATTTCTAAATCCACCGAACAAACATCCGGTATACAGTATCTGCTATGTCGCATCATATGCCGTTTTTTCTCTATCATAATCATTTGCACTCATTTTTTTAATATAAGAAAAAAGACCTTTTTTTAAAAAAAATGTTTTACTATAAAAGCCTTCCGGCTTAGTAGGATACTATACATTTCCATTAATTTTTATCTATTTAACTTACTTAAGATTATTTCTTTAAACAATTTACTATCAATAATTCCATACTAATGAATAAAATAACTGAGTATATTTATATATAAGTTAACACTCGAAAAGTCTGGGTAAAGATTGAAAACTAAAATCATTTAAGACAGTAA
Organism: Nezara viridula; assembly: GCA_928085145.1. Classification (NCBI taxonomy): domain Eukaryota; kingdom Metazoa; phylum Arthropoda; class Insecta; order Hemiptera; family Pentatomidae; genus Nezara; species Nezara viridula. Next base: position 51,980,850 of record OV725078.1, read on the forward strand.
AGACAGCATTCATGTGTGACGTATATTTTTAAAAACATAAGGATTTCTTTGAATGTATTTATGTGTATGAATATTGTATTTAGTAGTTTTGAAAGAAAGGTATAACATTAATTTTTATATTATGGTGTAAATGGTGTCTCATCAAATATGACAGGAGTGCTGAACTGACTCATAATTTATTAATTCCTCAAACCGTCTCATTTATTAAAACAAAATTTATAATGATGATAAAGCTTGTTATAAAAATTACATCTATATTTAATCGCGGCTATCCTAACAAATTTTACAGTATGATTAAAATATCAGTTATATTTATTACAAATTTGGTATTTAAAAAACTTAAGAAGACAAAAATTTACTATCAAGCCTATTTAAATAAATTTTCTCATTTATGTACAAGTTAACTAAAGTGCGAATGTACGAAGCCTGATTTCAAGTATAGAATTAAACATTTAGAATAATTATTTTCTTTTTAAATTAGACAATATCTTAAGGATTTAGGAATTTAATTATTGATAGTAGCCGGTTTATAAATATTTAGATACACAGTTATATGCTATGCCTATTTATTCACTTAATAAATTCTTGTGAACTATTAAAATTAAACCTAGTTCGATTTATTATGAATAAATCCTTAACAGATTTTTTTCATGTACTAACAAATTGTTAATATTACATTAATTATCCGAATTATTTTGTAACTTTTTAATGTCATTCCTTTACTTTTTATAATTAAATTATTCGTTAATAATAATTTTCTTTTAATTATATTTCATTCTGTAAACTTTAACTTGTTGCTTACAAAACTAAAAGTATTAAATGCCTGTTAAAATTTATACTTTAATTATTTAATTTTGTATAATTCAATCAAAATTGTTTGTGATACATTACTTAGTTACAGTAACAGAATTATTTAATAACTTTTAAATATTATACCTTATATATTCAATTCACTCTAGTCGTTAGTAATAATGTTTAATTCTAATTTGGCAAGGAATAGATTTAGAATATTTCTTTATACTAATTGTAATACACTTATGATATTATTTTAGTGAATTTATTAATTATAATTTCAAAACGTTGTAGATGAAAATGGGAGTTTTCCTGATAATTTAATGCTCTAGAATTTCTTAGACGTTAATGTCTACGTCAAAGCTGGGATTAGACAGATCTACGGTAAACAAGAATTACTAAAACGTTGTAATGCTTTCGAGTATTAAAACTAAGAATAAGTGAATTATTTGTACCCACCCTTTTTTAATGATAAATATTATAAATAATTGCATAAGTGTTACAACGTTGAGATATACTTTAAAAATTAATTTTTTTATTCTTTACAACTTATGAAGCGTTTTTTTTTTTTTCTAAAAATTTTATTTTTTTACTTTCTTAAATTAAATTAGTAATATTCATGCACATATTTCTATTAGCCTGAATAAAATATAAAATTTTATTATTAACATTATTTTATCTGCAACAAGTATTGACCATGGAAGTTTATGTGTGTATGTAAAAAAAATATATATATATTTCTTAAGTTTTATGGAGTTTTAGCGAAATAAATTAATAGTGAAATTTATTATAAAAAAATATTAGAATTTAAATATATTGTTATCGTCAACGAAATTTACTGTTTACAAATAAATAATTGGTTTCCTGCAATATGAACTACAATAATTTATTGTATTTACTTTTGTTTTCTTGTAAATATTTTTTTTTATTTAGTGTGCTAAAGTAATACTGTCATAATTTTTAATTAAATAAAAAATATATTTAAAAATTTATCTTTCATTTGTAAAAAATAAATATAAAAGCTACTAAGTAAATGTTATTATATTTATAATTCAATATACGGAAGCGTTTCGTCTAAAGTTCAAGAAATCATACATGGATTTAATAATGATTCATTAGTTATTAAATCAATCATATATCAATCTAATGGGATCAGTCTTAGAGAAATCAATTTTATAGCTTCCTTGATTATGTTTGTAATCTGTAGTTTTTTTATTTATTTTTTTAAACAAAACTTAATAATTTTGTAACTGATAAATAAATCAATTATAAACAATTTGATAATTATAATTATCGAAATTTTAATAATTTATAAAATATTTAAAAGTCACTTCGAAATGCTTGTAGAAAAAAAAAGAAAAGACATCAACATTACAATGAACAACTTCCAAATTTGTCTTAAAGCAAATGCTAGTAGCGGCAAGTCATGCACAATTTTCAATGAAGTATTTTGTACTTGTTAATAGCCATTTACAAATTATCCATAGTTTTACATAATGTTTTTACGAGACTTTAAATAATCAAATTGGTAATATATAAGCGGGCTCTTGCAAAGTATTACTAAAACATTTTTTTTTAGTAATACTTCGGGTATTTTGATACAAAGATAAAATGAGAATAGCAATAAGAAACACTCCGCATTGAATGTTATTTTTGACAATATATTCAATTGAGGAGAAAATGTTAATTTATAAGAAATCGTCCTAAAAATATGTTCAAAACCGTACCTTAAACGAATAATTATAAAATATTTATATCATATAAATTGAGAAAAACAATCCTTACGAAAATACTTAAAGTTAAATTATCATGATAAGGATGCTTGATCAACATTGGTCCATGTTAAACTTGTGGGTAAAACATGTAAAATACTGGGTAAAATTGTGTTTGTTTTAAAAAAATTAAAGTTATGGTATCATCGTGTTTCTTTTTGATCCTAATAATTATACTAAAAATAGGTAAAATAAAATTAAAATGGAACAAGAATAATTTAACACTTACAGGACCAAATGAATTTGAAGTTATATTGTATATTGCGTTTAATAACCATTTTACAAAGTTATATTCATGAAAAATATAATAATATTGGTATTATTAAATGCAACGGCATGCTTTGGGTCATACTAACTAAAGAAAATAAACAACCCGTCTCACATGCTTAGTTGTCAAATTTGATAAGAATAATTTGTCAGTAATATATTTGTTTGTTTTTTGTATGACCAAGACAATAAAATATTTATAGCAGCAATGAACCAAAATTTAAGACATCATCTTCACAGCTGCTACATGGTGTGGATCAAGACCCTTATCAGAGCATTTATCAGTACGTAGGGATTAGAGTTTAAGTACATACCCGGGGTTGGTTGTGTCTGGTAGGAAGGCTTCTTCATCCACTCGTACGGGCTCCGTGGAGGAGGAACACGGTTCTGCTGCTGCTCGATGGCTGGAGTCTGCTGGGGGTGCGGTTCTTCCCAAAGCTCTGGTCCAGGTTGAACGAGCTGCTCCTGCAGCTGACCTCCAGGCTGCTGGACAAGCCATCCTTGCTCTTCGTGCATACAACTCAAGTACTGCTGAGGCTGATACCCGTACCACCCCTGCTTGTACATGTTATACTGTTGGTAATACATCTTAACCAACTCGACTCTACTAGGTGACTGACTCGTATCTCCCCTCTTGCCCACCGCCCCTCGCCTGGAGCTAGCCACGCCCCCAATTACCCCCACTACTACCATAGGCCACGCCTCCTCACACGCTCCCCTCTACTCTGACCCTGTACTACTCCCACAGAAATTATTGCTGAGAATAATTTTTTCGTCCTTGCTAATAAACTTTTCTGAATCGAAAAATATTTACATAATCATAAATATCCATTGATAGCGGTCACTCGGATTAAATATTTTTTTATTCGTAGGATAATGTTTTTGATTCATTATAAAACGAAAGGAAAAAGAATAAAAAAATAGTCTTTTTCCTCAAATGAAGTTTTTTTTTTAATATATACATGACTTCAGTTTTGAAAAATCAAATTTAGCATGGTGAGGTTTAAGGATTTCTTGCTACTCCGGTAAGAGCTCGAACTAGGTTCAAAAGAACTTTTATTTTTAGGTCAAATAAAATATATCTGTTTTTTATTTTGATTGTTTTGACCTTAATTTTTTTTTTATTCAATAAATTACATTTATAATAATAATACATCAAGTAAACGCGACTCATAGGAATATAATGACATGAAAATACTTGTAAAGAAACTACCCATTGGTAGTACTCCAAAACCTTAATTAAGTCAATAAAATATGTCAATGTTAAGATATAATATCATGCAATATGCCATACATAATAACACAGTATTAAAAAAAAATGACTTTTTATAGGAGAGGAGAAGAGGCGAAAGAAGGAAATTGACTGAATTTTTTTTTGTTTTACAGACTATAACTAAAAAACTCTAAATTGATTCAAGTCGTATTTTGAATTAAGGAAAAAATAAAATTGAGTCTGTTCTCATTTAAATTTAGAATTATTGAATTTATTCCTGAGAAGAAAACAAACAACAAGGAAATTCAAATATACAAGTAATATAATTTTATTTTATGACTTAAGAGCGAAAAAGAAACGTAATCTGTTAAGAACTTCTTAAAAAAAAAATTGTTTCATGTTCACTATTGTACCACTCAACTCATTTTAGTTTCATTTGTTCATTTTAACACATATATTTACTGCTCAGATTATCTTGTTTTGGTCGTTTAAATATTATTTAAGCGTACAATTCATAATCAAATTAAATTTCTCCAAAGCCAGTTATTTTTGTGTTTTTTTTTTTTTATAGAAAATTTTTTATTTAATAATATTCTTTCATTTTCTTAGATTAACGGGAGGATCTACGGGGAGGGGGGGGGCTTTCGGGCTGAAGCCCCCCCTCCCAAAAATGGTAAAATATAACCGCGTTTTATCGAAAAAAATATTAAAAAGTATCTGTTAAAGTATTATTGTTCGTGTAATTACATTTAAAAGGGCTTTAGGAATCACTCAAACACCATTTCATATAGCTATTTAGTATCTTTCTTTTTTTCCAAAGTAATTATCGTTATTTTTATGAAAAAAAAACTTTCGGGCTTGAGGCCCCTCCCAAAAATAAATCCTGGATCCGCTAGTGCTTAGATTAATAGTGGTTTAAAAAATGAAGAAGATTTACTGTAGAGTTTATACTTGTTTTATGCAAATAAAACAAAATTTGTCGATTTTATTTTTTCTTCCTTGAAGAATTCATTACTTATCATGAAATTGATTCTGTACCTATAAGCATCTGCCTCTTAAATGGATTTGAGAAAACCTATGGATTGAAACTGGATGATGACCACATTACCTTCATGTGTTCAATAGTTGCTCATAAAAACGATTACTATTTCAGTAAAAAACTTAATCCTGCATTCTTCTTTAATTAAATATTTTAAAAAATATTGAATAGCTAAGTGAGTAATTTCTGTTTGATGAAAAAAAAATTAACGAGTAAACCTTTAAAAAGATTTAAAATAATTTGGAATAAAATGTATATTCACTCGTAACTAGAAGAATTCAAATCGAAACGGCATGTATATGTACCATATTTGCATTTATATATTTACCATATATGTACCATCTATATTTGCTTAAAAATTATTTAAACGGATAATATTAAAATGCATAACTAATATTTTTACATTTTATACAAAAATAAATCAGCCAAGCAATTAATCTCTAAATTATTGGAAAAAATGTAATTTCTATGCAATAACAAATATATTTTTTTTAAACCAGAACATTTATTATTATTATTCCATTAACATTTACTGCAATGTTTACAATAATAAACATAAAATATGAAAGTCCATTCAATTTTTTTTAAATATGTATGTTTGGAATATAATAAAACAAAAAACATCTAAACCATCCATAAACTATAACTAAAAAGGACATCACACTATTTTAACATAATTTAAGATATATTTTGATCATTGATAACTAATTTACTTGATTCAAATTTAATTCACGAATGGAGCATTTTTGTTTTCTCTGCTTAATCAAACCATGCCTCGAAAACCTAAAATGCAAAATGACACACTCAAGTCGGAGAATGTTTTTAAGAACTGTAGATATTAAATACAAATATAAATAAATTTACAACCTCTTTATATATAATGTGACTCTCAATGCATAGAACAGTTAATTATGGCCTAGCTGTTTAATTTGATTTAAAATGAATTAATTATTACTGATGATGTACTTTAACCTAAGACCTAATGTGTACATTAAAATAAAATAAGCTATCCTTAGATAAGTTTAAAATATAGATATTTATAGTAATATATAAAAGTAAATATGTGTGTGTTTATATGTTACACACAATCGCCGAATTCGACTAAAAAAAAATCTGATTTCTTGTTCAAAACTCAAAAAAACTAGTTCTCTGATTTCTAAACTATTAGTGCTTAAAGGAGCTGTTTAATAACCGACTAATACCAAACACTTTACGAGATATAAAAGTATTAGACTTTGTTATTACAGCTCCTCTATAAATTCGACATAAACTATTGACAAATAGTGAATTTACACTACACCTTCATACCAGACTGAAACGATAAGAAACCGCTCGACGTTTCCGATTGCTTCGGCACCTCCTATACGAACGCTCTAAACTTCCAATTAATTACAAAAGACTCATATACATGACTATAATAAGGCCTATTTGGACTTACGAAGTTGAGCTACTGGGCTCCAATAAACCATCGAATTCCTCTCGTATTCAATCCTTACAATCCAAAATCCTTCATAAAATACTCAAATTTTGTCACAAATAAAACCATCCATAATGACCTCAATGTTTCTTATGTTTCAGATCTGGCCCAATTCAGATACCTATCATCCCATAATAAAGTTCAGAATCATCCCAACCTTCTCGTTTCTAACCTTGCTTCCTCTTGAATTCCCGATAACCCTCCGAGGCGTCTGAAATGAAGATGGCCCCGTGATCTCCTAATGTAGACATATAGTTAGCGTGCTTCTCCTTGGTTTATTGTAGTTTTTGCCTTTGTTATATAGATTTTTATATTTTTTATTTATTTATTTTTATTTTTTATTTAATTTTTTTATTATTTATTTATTTATTTATTTTATTATTTTTTTATTATTATTTTTTTTATTATTATTATTATTTTTTTTTTTTTTTTTTATGTATTGTATATATGTTATGAATGTGCCTCACTCAGCCTTAGTACTCAGTGCCCTTAAGTGTGGCAAAATGTATTATTACTCAATAAACAGATAAAAAAAAACAAAAAAAAAAAAAAACAAGTTAGCGTGCTACCGTTGAGTAGCTTCTCAACAAGTGTTTTCACGTCATTATATCCATATGTTCAAATTTATTAAATATATTTCTTTAATACAGTTGTAAATATCATTAATAAATAAAAAAAAAAAAACACTACGCTTCGACTTTGTATTGAAAAAACAAAACAAAAAACTTTCTTATTTACCTATTAGATGAGCTATTCATCTGTAGTCAAGCTGTTTTTAAATTGACAGAATGTTATATTATTCAATAAATAAATCTGGTGCGCCCAACACACAACTTTCACTTACCGATCTGCTTTGAATAGAAATTATTTTCTGGCAATGCTGGGCTATTATAACATTTTTTGAAGTGCATTTTAAACGGAGCTAAAGCTTAAAGCTTACAGATAACAAGTCATTAAGACCATTATAATTACAAAATGTCTATTTAATATATCGACGACAGACAATAAAAATCTAGTCACTCCATCTCCTTTTATAAACCACACAACTTTCTTTGCTTTTATAAACCACAGAATGACTAACTCCAATTTCAACATTTTTGAGTGATGTCATTTTAGTGATATTTTTAGTTGAAAAAGTTATCTATGCAGACAATGAGTAAGTTGATTCCAGAGGTGGTGATTGCAGTGTTGAAATATAGAACTGAGAATAAAGGTATAAATTTAGGTACTTATTTCTTATGAAAAGATGTTCTTAGAAGATACTTTATTAAATATCTGTAGAAAAAGGTTTTTTTAGTCTCAACAATTAAAAAAGTATATTTTAAATTTATCTAAATTTTCGCCTCTTCAGAATAAAAACTAGAGACCATATCTTTCCTCCTGATTAACCGATTTTAACGACTTTTTTTTTGTTTTTTTAGGAAATTCCACAAACTTTTAAAAACCAATTATACAATATCCCCCAAAAAGCGTACACTTTTTGAGTTATTCGGAATTTAATTTTACCATCCCTCGTAACTTTTTTCCCAGCTTCTTTTCGTTGAAGTATGTTATATAGATAAATTTCAAGGGTGTCGAGAAAATGACTTTAGCGAAGTTTCATTGAAATCGGTACATTCGTTTAGGCGCTACAGTCTATAGCAACGCAGGTTTTTCTGCATTTTTATTTTTTTTCTCGTTTATTAACTTATCAAATTCTTTCAAAAGTTATATTTAGCATTTTTTCGTAACTCTGAATAATGCGAAATGATTAACTTTTTAAAATAAACCATATTAAAGGTACTTTAGAGGAAGACATATATGAACATTGGGCATTTAAGCCCTGTAAAGTGAAATCAACGGGGATAAGACTTAAATAATATTAAAGACCACTTAATTATACATGGATGCACCGAGTTTAATCAAAATCGTTTGAGCCGTTTTTGAGAAAATTGTAAAAATGTGTTTCAGCGTTCATATAAAGTGGCACTTCCGGTTAGCCGATTTTAACAAAAAAGTTGCTGTCACATCCGGCCCATATACAAACCTTAAATACTTAATATTAGTTTCGTACTACTTTTTATTTATGAGCTAGACTATTAACACACATATACACAGACCATTTTGCGACACTTGGTTTTTTGGGCTCAGGGGACCTCAAAACATGTATTTCCGTTGAAAACTGAGATTCAAAAATTTTCACGATCGCAATACTTACCCTTACTATATATTACATATATACGTAAGTGAAAGTAAAAACTATGATTTCGTAATGAATAAGTAATTTTGCCTCTTGTTCTTTGCCTACGAAATGTCGCATACTGTTTTTTATATGAATCTCATAGTAAATGCTCCCTTTTTAAGCTCTCAAAATACCAGTTGCTTGTTTTTCCTCCATTATTTTATGTTGATTTTTATGTAACTCTTTATCTACTCCAACTTTTTATTTATATTACATTCAGGGGCTAGAACCTCAGCTAAATAGAAAACTCTTGCTACGGGATAAGCGAGTCAGTTAATTTTTATTTAATGTAATTATTTTAAACCTTATCTTAACGGAGTTAAAGAATCGTTCGACAATTTTAATATCATTCTTTTTTTTTTTTTCAATGCACATTAAGTCCTTCTGACGGTCAGTAATATTGTTGCCAGACTAAGACATGTCTTGGTCTTGCGTTTGGTTTTGGTCTTGCGCAAGATTCTCGCAACAGTTTTGCAGTTACCTATTAGCCTATTACTTATCTAAGAAAAATACATTACTGTCATTTTTTAGATAGAAGAAACTCAACTAACCCCGAATGAAAAATTAGAAAGTTAAATGCAAAAATATATTGGTTATACCAATTCTCAACATATATTAACTAAAATTGTCAAGTATTATCAACAATTTTGCCTTAATTTTTATTCATAAAATCGACAAAACCGATTTTGGGCAACACTAGTCAGTAACAACAAAATATGAAAAACTCAGTCAGTTATGAATCAATATAATCTGAAATATTAAGTATAAAACCCAAAATCATTTGCTTGCTTTCATAAAATTATTTATTTCACACAAATATGTCTAAAAAATATGTATAGATTAGTGAAAATTCCTAATATAAAAATTCAATATTTGTTGAAGTTTAAATAAATTTCTTTGTTTAATAGTGTTATTCCTTGATATATATATTTAAATTGCTTGCTTGAAATACACTAAAAAAAAAAACAAATTTTGTTCTGGGACCATATTCCTTAAAACAAAAACAGATATGAAATAAATATAAAAATTGTATGGCCAAAAATTCTATTATATTACACATGCAAAAAATCTTCATATAAATATTAACAAACAAAATTCTTCATGTCCGTACAAACTTATTTAAAAAAATTAAATAAATAAAAATATAGAACATATTAATTCGTCCACTCAAGAGTAATATTAATCATTATTTACTTATGATAATGAAACATAATTTAAAAAATAATATCATATTATAAAAAACGACAGTATACAGAGCACAGTAAAAAAGAAATATAAATAAAAACAACTATAAATATAAAAACATTGGGGGATGGATTTTATTTATTTATTTTTTTTTTAATGTTTCAAAGTATTTACGCTTTTCAGTCTATTTTATTTTTCTATTCTGGTTGCCGACGTTTCCACTATTAGTCATAATCAGTGCTAAATTTTAGAAATCATATCTAAAATATAGACAAAAGTACATAAACAAGACAAGAGAAAAAGGTAAAGTACACATAAGATACTATTATTAACGTTATAGTAATATTTATTTTTATTGAAATAATAATATATTTTTCTTGTAGTTTACTAATAGTATTAAATCTATTATCTTATATGTACTTACTATTTATCTCTTGACTTATTTATATACTTCTATATATTTTTATTGTAATTTATAATTATTAGCGCTGAAAATCCGGATTATACATTATTCTAAATTTTAAAAAAATATAAAGATGTGAAAGAAACAAGGTATTCTCTCACTTGTTAATAACAATATCGTGCGGTAATGAGGACAAAGTAATATAAGAAAATAAAAATAAGTGAAACTCGTGTACTTAAGTTATCTGCGATATAAAAGAGGTTTATACATGGAAAGTAATCAGAAGTACACAGTTGTGAGTTAGGTTTCGCTAAACTTTTAACCTATAAAATATAGCAATATAGTGTATAGTAATATAGTAAAATAAGATAAAATGTGGAATCTCTGTTGGCTCTTCGGGAGGAATGGACCATCCTCCAGCAAAGGGACTACTCAAGAAGTAGTGAAGGCAAGAGAAGGAAACACGCGCTACTAAACGATGATGTAATTAATTTCTTTTAGAATAATAATGGTTCATTTTTCAATTTTTTTTTTCTCTAATCTTTCTTACCCAATCACATTTTGATTATTAAAGGTAAAAAAGATTATAAAATTCCATAAATACAAAGTATTATGCACAAATACCATGTATTATATACAAATACAACTTTACAGAAATATTTTTAGATGAAAACTTGGAAATATCAAGTGGGTGGAATTTTTTACCTGTCATTGTATATTTATTTTTGGAACTACGGTCCTGTGAGAACCTGGGTCTCTTTTATGATCCTTCGCAACTCTCCTCTATCCCTAGCGAGCATTCTCCATCTTCCAATTCCCATCCTTTTCAGGCCGTCCTCTACCTGGTCCAGCCATCTCAGGCGTGGTCTTCCCCTTCCACGTTTTCCAGCAGGCCGATCCTCTAGCAAGCGTTTGGGAATCGCTTCTCGGGGCATACGCGATATATATATATATATATATATATATATATATATATATATATATATATATATATATATATTGGTGGTACTATCGTGGCTGTCGGCGTAAAAATTTGGTATTATTGTTAAAATGTAAGAAAACTTTTAATTGTTTATTTTTACATAACTGATGAAATTATTTTAATAAATTGAATTTTATAATTCTTAAAAGAAAAAAAATGTAATGCGTGTTGTTGGTTTTATTATTTATTTGTAGTAATTGTTGACAATGTTTAAATTGATTATAGATTAGATTTATATGAAAAAGGATGAATTTGGTGAATGAAAGTTATGTCCAGAATATTTTCTTAACGAGTTTTGAAACTGAAAAGATTATTTTTCAGAAATAGGCATTATAATATATTATTAATATTATATTATTTATATACTTTCCATACAAGTGGTGTTGTGTATGTGGTGTAGTACATTTATATGAAACTTTTTTTAACTTATCAAAAGATACTATCCCCATCAGGTCTGATAAGTATTTTTAATTACCATAAAATAAGATTTTTAATTTAAGGTTTACTGTATCAGATTAAAAAGTTATAAAGAAATCAATTTTTCTGGTATATTTAGTTGTATAAAAATTCTATGATAATTCATTGCTTTTTTTATATATCTCGTGATACTAATCTTTTATTGATTAAAAAACAACTTTCTTTAATCATGTGCACATGCTCACGGATAAGAATTTCTTAGAATCCACGATTTTCGCTAAGTACATCAAGGAAATATAGTAAGGAATTAACATTTTAATGTTTAATCTATGATTTTTTTTTTTCATTTCGTAATATTTTTTTTTTTGTTAAATGTATATCAGAAGAGATAAATAAAATAATATTACTTATGAAATTAATTCGGGAGGGGACTTGTGCTGCTCAAAATCTGTCTTGGTCTTGGTCTTTAAAAGCCGCCTAATTCTTGCAAGACCAAGACCAAGACTGTTAAAAAAAATAGATTTTTAAATAAAAATTTAGACAAAATAGTTACTGATACTTTACAATCTTAGTTACTATATGTAATGAATTGGTAGAACCAATATAATTTTGCATTAAACTCTTACACCTTACCTGAATCCTCATACTAGACTTAAAAGACAAGAAACTGCCAACAGATTCCGACTACTACAACACTTACTTGACAAACGCTCTAAACTTCCAATATTCTACAAAAACTCATTTACACTACCATCATCAGGCCCATTTGGACATATGGTATTGAGCTTTGGGGCTCTACAAAAACATCAAATTCTTCCCGTATCCAATCCTTACAATCCAAAATCCTCCGTAAAATCCTAAATGCTCCTTATTATGTAACAAATAAAATTATCCATAAAGACCTCAACATTCCTCTTGTGGAAGACTTGGCCCGAACTAGATATATCTCTTTTAATTCCAAACTCTTTGGTCACCCCAATCCTCTAGTTCGTAACCTTTCATCCAATACAATTCCTGACAACCCTCCGAGGCGTCTGAAAAGAAGATGGCCAAGGGACCTCCTAAATTAATTTATCTTTGAAGTGTTACCAATGGGTAGCTTCTTCACAAGTACCTTCATGTTATATATTCCTATAGCAGATTTACTAGTTGTATATATGTTTACAGTTGTAAATTTCAATAAAATAATAATTAATACTAAAAAAAAAAAAAATTCATTCAACTCTTCCAATTTTTCATTAGGGGTTTAGTAAGGATTCCATTTTTTTTTTTTTTTTTTTTTTTTTTTTTTTTTTTTTTTTTTTTTTTTTTTTTATCTATTTATTGAATAATAATATAATCAGCCACTGCTGGAGGGCTATAAGTAGTACGGTTTCTAAAATATGATAGTAATATCTCTATAGTATGTATTGGTAACATTTTTTAAAAGGTTATTAAATTTCTGAAAAAAAATCGTCTAAATCGGACCAGTTTTATCAATGCTACTGTGTATTGAAGTTTAAACATTACCTTTTCACTTGGCTGTTTACATTGCTTTAGTTCAACATAGAAATCGCATTATAATGGTTTTTTTTTTCTCTCTTTTTCTCGCCTCTACCCTAAAGGGCCATTGGCGTTTTCTATAATTTATACTCTATTATAGTAGTTTGATAATCTTTAAAAATTTAAACAAGATAGAGACTCTCTCTTCATTATCTTGTAGTATTTCGTTTAGTGTTTTTCCTAGTTCTATTTTTTCTCTGTGCCTTTCGAATTGGGACATTCTACCAGAAGGTGTTTCACAGTTTGCGGTGTATTATTACATTTCTCGCAAGTAGGAGCTTCTAGGCCTCTTAAAAGATAGCTATGAGTGAACTGGCAGTGCCCAATCCTTAGGCGGCACAGTATAATTTCTTCACGCCTGGACCTTCTGTTGCTAGTGAGCCATTTATCGCAATTGGGTTTCACTTCTTTCAGCTTACACTCTTTGATCCTCCACTCTTTTTCCCACTCTGCCAGTTGTTTTTTCTTTATTTCGTGTACCCAGTCTTCTAAAGTGATATGTTTCACTCTAGTCACTTCCTCTTCTTCTCCTCCACTTCTTGCTAAATGGGCTGCATTGTCAGCTTTTTCATTCCTGAAATTCCGCAATGAGCTGGTACCCATACCAAGACAACTGTTATTCCTTTATTTTTTACCTCCCGCCAAATGTTGAGTATTTCGCTAATTATGGAGTTTTTACGATGTGGGTTATCAATGGCAGTTAAAACACCATTTCTCTGATCGCTTATCAGTAAAATTAGTCGAATTCAATTGTGTTATTTTTAATGAACATAAATAAAATTGAAAAAAAAAGTTAAAAATCGGTAGAAAAGTCATGTGGGTAGACACACTAGACTTTTTATTTAAATAATTGGTGACATTGTATAAATTGTCTTTACTCTACAACTCTTCCATTCCAAGGTGGGGGTCTGTGCCAATTTAATTTATAACAACACCTTTAATTTATTGTCATGTTAATTTTATTAATTTGGTTTGACTTTACTATATTTATGTCAATAAAACCTCTAAATGCACCTATTCTGTAGCGTTTTACTAAGATCTAATGTAACATATAGTAAATATCAATAAGCTCATAGAAAACTACTCTAGAAGAAAACTAGAAGACTCTTGCGCTAGACCAAGACTGATTGCTCAAAAGCCTAGACGAGTCTTGTATTTTGAAAACATTAGAGGAGAGTAAATATCATAAATAATTGATCAAAATTTATTCCCGGCATTCTTAAAAAAACATTGAATATGTACTTTAATCAACATACGGATTGTCATGGAATTATTTGCACAAGGAAATCACACAATATTGAATATATATGAAGTTTAAAGACGATTTTTATTATTCTGATTATTAAATAGTAGTGTTGCCCGAAATCGGTCTTGCAAGATCAAGACCAATGCCGCCTAACTGTTGCAAGACCAAGACCAAGACTGTTAAAAAAAATAGATTTTTAAATAAAAATTTAGACAAAATAGTTACTGATACTTTACAATCTTAGTTACTATATGTTAATAATTGGTATTACCAATATACTTTTATATTTACTTCCTCTAATTTTTCATTAGGGCTTAGTTAGGTTTCTCCTATCTAAAAAGTTACAGTAATATTTCTATAGTAATAAGCTAATAAGAAACTGCGAGACTCTTGCGCAAGTCCAAGACCATGACAAAGACTGAGTTTGCAAGACCAAGACTCGTCTTGGTCTCGCATTTGGGTAACACTATTAAATACTAGTAAAAATAAAAATTAAAAAAAATTGTGCCCCCGTCCACCCCGAGACACCAAAAGATAAAAAAGTAACATTTAAAAATTAAAATTAAATTATTTTGTTTTTAATTTATATTTTAAGCACATTTATCCGTAATCAAAGTAGTAACAAAATAACTATTGGTAAAAAACTTTACATTCTTATATATCTCTTATGTAACATTTTAAGTATCCATACATAAGTATACAGAGTTTCTCAGTTTTTAATGGCCCTTCTCTGGGTGGTGATTCTAGACAAAATTTCCAACAAAAAAGTTCGTTAGATGCATGGGCTATTTAGAACGGAAAGGATTAAGAACAAATTCGTCTCTTACTTATGTTGGTCACGTTTTTGATTGAATAAGAAGGAATTTCTCAAACTCTAACAGTGATTAAATTTACTAAGTCAATGATAAAAAGGGCTTTCAGGAGGTATAATACGACCGCTGGACAGCTGCCTACGAATCGGGAATACAGAAATATGCTGTTTCGATATGAGTACTGTAACATCCCGTCCTCTGAATGACAACATAAAGTTTAACTAGACATTTTATTTAATGGTACCGATAAACTTTTTTTTTACTTTTTTTTATTTTAATGGAATTTACAACTGTATTACATAGAAAATACAATAAGTAAATGTGAAATTGGTAACATGACATGTACAACATGAAGAGAAACTACCCATTGGTAGAACTCAAATACTGATAAACTAATGTTATATTAATCCAATTCGAATCAGCTTTAAAAATCTTTCTTTGTTTTTTATCTTTAATTTCTCCGAGACAGAAAGAAACAGAAAAAAAGGTATTTTTAATAAGGAACAAGATATTCTATTCTGGGACTGAAGTCCCCAAAGAATAATGACGATGCACAGTTGTTATATTTTATGGTCAGATATTCGCAAAACAAAGTCAATTACACTGTTGTTACCTTTATATTTCAGAGTCAGATTTAAGATAAATGGCTTTAAAATAAATATAAAATACCATAGCATCATATTATAGATATTATTGAAAAATAACAATTATGGTTATGTTTATTTCGTAAAACATATTTTAGATTTTTTTTTTTCACACTGCTCCTCGAACACATCGAATCATAAACAATTTTATTTCGTGTGGGTAGTTTTTAGTTTGAGTAATCCATAGAAAAAATAAGTATTTTTCCTTAATGTAAATAATCAAGCAATCCCATGGTCTATCAACATTAAACAATTCTAGCCTAGCCCTAACACATGACGAGTAACTCTATGTTATAGATAAATACAGTAAATATTTACGGTCATATAAAGACTCCTGGTGGTCTATTTTAGAATTCTTAATACTTAACTTTAAGGAAAAAGAAACTACAATGTTAATTATGTAAAGAAAGAAATTATTAATTTTTTTTTGTTTATTTATTAAATATTACAACATTCTGTCATTGTAAATTATTAATAATGACGTAGGACCACATTCACACTATATGTACAAAAATAAAATAAACAGAAGTAAAATATTTATTTATTTTTAATGTGACTTTAAATTATGTCGGGCTATGTCGTTATCGACGAGTTATGAAAGTATATCAGTCCCAATCTAGTTATCTATCAGCGGTGTAACAACAGATAGCTGAGTCAAGATCTCATATTTCAACCACGCCTTCCGGTTTCAATTTTATCTCGCCATCTTATATCTGGTCTTCCTTTTGGCTTGAATCAATAAATATCTTCAAGAAAAATCACAGTTCCTTGAAGAGAGCATATGATTCTCTACAGGGCATATCCGAGCACCTTCACAAGGCTGATGTTGAAAAGAAGGGAATCAGACGTACTTCCTTGCCCACGCACAGTGGTCCTAAATGGTGAAAAAATGGACGTAATGCTATTTTTACATTCTTCTCTGGGCTAAAACTACCAATATCCATCCAAAGCTACAGGTCTAAGCTATCCAAAGCCAGATTTTCAGAGCGCTGAAATAAGTTGTAGGGCTCGTGAGTCTAATTGAAGTAATGAAAAACTTGTACAAAAGGGGCTGCATTTGGCTAACCAATAATTTAAGTTTTCACTGAATTATTATAAAATATTTTTTTATTTCGACTTAACTGGTTTTCTTTTTTTTAGAGGATAGAAATACGCGCCAATTTGTGACGAAAAAAAAAATAAAAAAAAATAGTTCGTAAAATAATTGTTAGTTTTTTTTATTAACTCGAAGAGGGTTAAATATAAAATTAAGTATTTAATATTAGTTTAAATAATAAGTATTAGTTTATAATAAGTCTTAGTTTTAAATATTCATTTTATTTCGGATTGGAATAACCAACAGATGATTGGGAGGAAAAACAAAAGAGAGTTTAGAGAGAGATGGCGGAACCTCGCGAGTGTTGAGGAACGCTAAGGAATTTTGTGTGTGAAATACTTTAGTTTTACGGTGTAAACCGGATTTTCTTTTCCTATCCATGAACCTGTGATTATCAGCGACGAGTGCCGCTTGATTTTACAAGTTGGTGAATGAACATTTTCACAGCTTGAGGAGGTGGACTGGAGAGACCCTGATGACGCTAGCTGGAATAAGTCCCCGCTTCCTCAGATAACTCAATGTGCCAATTGGACAAAGTTCAGAATTGAGATTTTGTAAATATGTATATATAAGTTTTTATTTCCTATCTATTTTTTTGTCAAATATTTGTAATTGGTTTATTGTATAATCTAAGTTAATGTTTAGTTCTATAATGTTTTTATATTTTTTTTTTTGATAATTAAAAGTAATTGTATTTTCTTTGTTTTCTTATAAATTGAATTTCTTATTTATAATTTTCATTTTGTATAACAGTTATTTAAATCAATAGAAATAAGTAAATTCATCATTAGTATTAATAATATCCAGTTTTATTTTCTTCTTTTTCTTCAGTTTGTTTTCGCGTTTTATGTATATATTGTATGTTGTTTTTTTAAGGTTTAATAAGGAATTGTAAAACCCTATTCAAGGGATTAGGAAAAATGAGTATTAACCGAGTAAGAAGGTTCGATAGGTTTTTGAGGTTAATTAACGTATGTTTTTAAACCCATAGGTTCCGAGTTAGTAGCTCCAAATCTTTTTTTTAATAAAATTTTTTATTTTTATGGTTTTCGCTATTTTCCAAATTCAACCAATTAATGGCGCCTGTTAGATAGTAAGTGATATTTAATTGACTCTTGATTATTATTATTATTATTATTATTTTTGGGGAACCCTACCGTCTCCACTGAGCATCCGGCAAGCTTGTTGCGGAAACAATTTTTCCAAATTTAAGACCGTAACAAATCAAGCAAAAAAACCTTTATTTAGTTCATCGAGAACCATTTGAAATTTTAGGTAATTTTGAAAGTTCCAGGGTAAATATTTGCTTTTGCTCCACTGCAATCGTTTGGAATTTTCGCAATCGTTTGAAAATTGGGTACTTTTTGTCTAGGGGGCCGCTACTGACTGCTATCTGCCAATGTTTATAACCTGAACACTGATAACTCCCATAATGCAGTGATAAGCCTTCTTCTACTTCCTAATACAATCTTTGTATTATTGTATTAAATTCGTATTATTGAAAGTGTAAACAGATACAAAAACAAATGTAATAACAAAAAAAAAAAAACTTTTATTTGACGACACATATATTAATGAAATAATAAAAAAACACTTTAAGAACATTTTGAAAATATTGAATTGCCTGTTCTTCTGAAATTTGGGCGGCAAATTCCATATTCTAAGAAGATCCATAATATACGAAAATAAGCGGAAAAAAAATGTAAAATAACCACAAACGGGCCAAAAGTAAAGAATTTAATAAGTGAACGTAATAAGGGAATAACTGAAAACTCGTTAGATAAGATAGATAAGAAGTGAGGTTTTAGTCCGGCCCGCTAGACAAAAAGTACCGAAAATTGTTCAAAAACCTTTATTGAGATGTCTACTAATCGTTAACAAAAGATAGCTGCCATCGTCGACTTGAGAACCTTTGGAATTAATATTTGTTTACGTTTCTCAGTACCTGTCGGGCGAAGGTAAACATAATAATAACTATAATGACGAGATTTAGAATACATTTTAACATAGTTCAGTGTCACTGGTTTACATATAGAAAATAAAAAAGAAAGGATGAAAGCAATAAAATTATTTTTATGAAATATCGGCAAACTCAATGATCAGAATTTTTTTACTGCACATCCTGACTGTTTTTCAACGTTAAAATTTCAACAACTGGAAGTCTAAGCTATCCAGGACCAAATTTTCACGGAGCTAAAATAAACTGTAAGTTGGTGAATTTAATTAAAGTGTTGAAAAACATGTACAAAAGAGGCTGAATTTGGCTAACCAATAATTTCAGTTTTCACTGAATTGTCATAAAATCTTTCTTTATGTCTACTTCTACATTTTTTCATTTTTTTTTTATGATAGAAATACGCGTCGATTGAGCAAACAAACATGTATTTCACTCATTGGGAACCATTAAAGTTTTAGGTAATTTTGAAAGTTTCAGGGCAATTTTGTGCATTTGCTACACTAAAAATTTATCGAATCCTTTCAATTGCTTGAATATTTTCCTAAATACTTCATTGACATGTCTACATTAATAATGAATAAAGGATAGCTGCCACCGTTGACTTGAGGCTCTTTGGAATTCTGACTGGATTAACACTAAACGTTATATGGTTATGTGTCATACTTTATGTATTAAGGAAAATAAAAGAGGAAAGATAAAAAAATGGGTAGGATGTGTAGCCAAAATATTATCAATTATACGAATGAAGAACAAATTATCGACGAGAATAAACCGGTATGTGTCAAAAAAAGCGTTTAAAAAATAAACTAATGTATAATAATTTCATATTGAACTCCTGAATCCTGTTTCTTTTACAACTATTAAAACAAATGGAAATAAAATATCTACGTTTTAGAAAACTAGTTTTTCAGTTGAATGAACTAAATTTGAAATTTATCAAGATTTATAAAATCATAGATTATAATATCTTATTTGAATGAACTATATATATATATATATATATATATATATATATATATATATATATATATATATATATATATATATATACATCAAATAAGATATTATAATCTATGATTTTATAAATCTTCATAAATTTCAAATTTAGTTCATTCAACTGAAAAACTAGTTTTCTAAAACGTAGATATTTTATTTTATATATATTATATATATATTTTATTATATATATATTTTATTATATTATATATTATTATATTATATATTATATATATATTTATTTTACATTATATATATATATATAAAATGTCTTTAGAAGCTAAAGCAAGAATTTATAAAGTTCGGAGAAAAATATATAGCATTTTATAGTAAGTTATCTCATGTTCTTTACCATAGTCTCATTTATATTTTTATTTTCATATATTATTTCTGATAATATTTTATATTCATTGCACAGATGATAGAGTATATTTAGTAGTGATGCAATAAAACTAAGAAAGAAGAAAATCTGTTGAATAGTGGAGTTATAGAATTATGTCCAATAAATCGAGTTTAGGACAACTGTGCGATGAACACCCCTTTCCGATAGAAGTGGATCACTCATCCCAGCCTATACTCTTACATAACATTCTTAACCTTCCATCGTAACTTGGGATATCCTCACGAGTTTGCTGACTAGCTCAAGTTTTGGAGTATTGTAGAATTCCTTCTGGTCGATTCTGATATAGACACTTAAAGTCTACGAATTAATAATGTGTCTGGATGTGGAATTACCTAGCCTTCTCCAGCACTTTTCGTAGAGCGAAGAACAAATCTGAAGTTGATTTGCCCTTAAGAAACTATCAATGGTAAGGTTCCACAATTTTTTCAAAAGAGCAAGAGCATCAGAACTTAATATGCTACTGGAAAAAAAGATATTCCGTAACTTTTATTCGAATCACAGGCGGATTTACCGGGAGGGGGGGGGAGAAGGGGGCTTTCGGACTGAAGCCCTCCCCCCAAAATGGTAAAATGGTAACCATGTTTTATGGTAAAAAAAGTATGTCTTAAAGTATTATTGCTTGTTTAATTACATTTAATAGGACTTCAAGTATCACTTGAAACCATTTCACATAGGTAGTTAGTATCTTTCTGTTTTTCTAGGATAATTATCATAGGTGATAAATAGTCAGGACGCAGTCATTATTATTTTTTATATTATATTAATTAATTATACCATATTAATAATTAATATAAATAAAATAAAAATAATACAAAAAATTTTTTTTAAATAAAAAAAGTAGTCCTGGCTGTTTATCACCCATATTTTTTTTCTTTTCTTTTTTCTTTTCTTCCCTACCTAGCCTTTAAGGGTATACGGGATTTTCCCAGGGAGGGTGAGGGCGGGGAATTTAAAATACCCTCTGGTACCGGGACGCGAACTCGTACTTTTTCTAATCTTATAACTTCGGTTATCTGGTTAGCGGACAACTTGCGGTGCACTGCACACGCGTTAGCCCATTCGGCCACCCCGCCCTCTATATCACCAATGATATGTAGAACAGTCGACTAGATTCCTTCAATAATTTAAAGTAATTATCGTTATATACATGAAAAAAAAGCTTCCGGGCTGAAGCCCTCCCCCCCCCCAAAAAAAAAAAAATTAAATCCTGGATCTGCTAGTGACTCGAGTTACACCAAACTCAAGATCCATAAACATATTTTTAGCGTTGTAATTATAGGTCTGTTTAGTCTTCAAATACTCATAAGTCACCTCTTAAATCATGTGCTAAATGTTTGCTTAAAAAAAGGATCTCCGTCCGTATATCTTAGAAATCATTTTATTTTTGAACTGTACGCCTGTATTTACGTATTGTAGTCCTATTCAAATAAGTCACGTTTATTCAAGTAATTTAATTTTATGGTGACCCCATCGCGATTTTCAATATAACAGAAATGATTTTATTGCTGATTATAGATAATTTAACGTACCCATTTAGAATATGTAAATATTTTGACTATTGGTTCAGCAATCAGGTTTGCAAAAATCAGTTTAAGTGTTTCACTTTGCAGTCATGCTAATGTGGACAACATGTGTGGGTTCCTATACCTGAACTAAACAAACACTTGTTACAAAGCACCGCATTACCTGCTTCAAGTATCAGGACAGGGACCTGCTTCTTATTTCCTCTAACATCATTTATTCTGGTAAAAGTCATTTTTGGAACAGGGAGTAATATAAGCAACATGCCGCCCGCGAAGCTATATTTTATGATTGTTTTTAAAATGTAACCATGCCGACTGTTTATTTAAAATATATACATATATCTTTTATTTTATATACAAGTGCATCTTTTATTTTGATGTGAAAAGTATATGAAATTTATTTATTCACAACTATTTAAAAAATAAATATGCAATAATGTATATATATATATATTTATTGTTATAAAGTCTTATAACAATATAT
This sequence comes from Nezara viridula, assembly GCA_928085145.1. Taxonomy (NCBI): domain Eukaryota; kingdom Metazoa; phylum Arthropoda; class Insecta; order Hemiptera; family Pentatomidae; genus Nezara; species Nezara viridula. Next base: position 52,003,321 of record OV725078.1, read on the forward strand.
ATATATATATATATATATATATATATATATATATATATATTTATTGTTATAAAGTCTTATAACAATATATATATATATATATTTATTGTTATAAAGTCTTATTAAATAAATATTATATTTTATATTTTATGAAAATAAAGTGTTTCTCTCTTCTATGCTAATGCTATTGAAAAAAAAAAAAGACATTTAAGAAGAAAGACGATCTCGTCTTATAAATATTATTTAATTTTATATTTTACGAGCCAACGTCCACATAATGTATGTAACAAGCATGAATTGCTTTAAAATAAATAAATTCTATTATTTTCTATTATATTATTTTAGATTCACTGGGAATCCTGCACCAACATCAATATTAATTCTGGCCATTGCATTATAAATTTTAGCAGCCGAAAATGGGAGGAAAATTATGAGGAGAAAATGAGAAAAAAAATATAAATAAATAATCACCATGATACATTTGCCTAATGGTCTGAATAAATTAATTAAGTGTGTCTTTTATTACAATTTATTTATAAATACATTAGGCAAACGTATCATTGTGAAATGAATAAAGGTCAAACCTGCACAATGAAAAATAAATAAATGAATCATTAACATTCAGTATTTAGGTATGCATTTAAAAATGTTATTATTTTTCTGTCTTTTGCCCTAAAAAAAGAAGTTGACCGTTTTGAAGATTACCTTAGATAATAAATAGTCATGATTTTCGGTCATATTGTTTAGTGTGGATGCCCTAATTGCAAGAACTTGTGGTGTGCTATCTTCACAGAAACTATTTGCTCTAATGATGACCAACGAGCTTGGGTATAAATCAATAAATAAATGAATATCTTGTTGCTGAGCGAATGGCGATTCGTTTATAATCTTTCATCGATTGCCACAATGCTTATATCATTTCTGAGCCCAAAAAACTATATATATATATATATATATATATATATATATATATATATATATATATATATATATATATGCGACGATAACCGAAATTGTAAGATTTCATCATATGTAATCGATGAAAGATTATAAACGAATCGCCATTCGCTCAGCAACAAGATATTCATTTATTTATTGATTTATACCCAAGCTCGTTGGTCATCATTAGAGCAAATAGTTTCTGTGAAGATAGCACACCACAAGTTCTTGCAATTAGGGCATCCACACTAAACAATATGACCGAAAATCATGACTATTTATTATCTAAGGTAATCTTCAAAACGGTCAACTTCTTTTTTTAGGGCAAAAGACAGAAAAATAATAACATTTTTAAATGCATACCTAAATACTGAATGTTAATGATTCATTTATTTATTTTTCATTGTGCAGGTTTGACCTTTATTCATTTCACAATGATACGTTTGCCTAATGTATTTATAAATAAATTGTAATAAAAGACACACTTAATTAATTTATTCAGACCATTAGGCAAATGTATCATGGTGATTATTTATTTATATTTTTTTTCTCATTTTCTCCTCATAATTTTCCTCCCATTTTCGGCTGCTAAAATTTATAATGCAATGGCCAGAATTAATATTGATGTTGGTGCAGGATTCCCAGTGAATCTAAAATAATATAATAGAAAATAATAGAATTTATTTATTTTAAAGCAATTCATGCTTGTTACATACATTATGTGGACGTTTGCTCGTAAAATATAAAATTAAATAATATTTATAAGACGAGATCGTCTTTCTTCTTAAATGTCTTTTTTTTTTTTTCAATAGCATTAGCATAGAAGAGAGAAACACTTTATTTTCATAAAATATAAAATATAATATTTATTTAATAAGACTTTATAACAATATATATATATATATATTGTTATAAGACTTTATAACAATAAATATATATATATATATATATATATTATATATATATATATATATATATATATATATATATACATATATATATATATATTGTTATAAGACTTTATAACAATAAATATATATATATATACATTATTGCATATTTATTTTTTAAATAGTTGTGAATAAATAAATTTCATATACTTTTCACATCAAAATAAAAGATGCACTTACATAAATATATTACACATACAATATAATAAATTTTACGAATATTCAAGTAATAAATAATATCAATAATTCAGAGTTTTTCACTAGCAAGGCTTCATCAAGAAGTATGTCCGGCTAACCTGTGGAAAATTGGATTCAGTTCATTCATGATTGACGTGAGGAACAGGAATTCATGCCTTATTTTAATTATGCTGTTATTATTTATAATGTTTTCTGGTAAAGAGAGTTAACCATTTTCAGATAAATAATACTTCAAGAATTGTTCTCTGTCAAGATTGTTTAAAGTGTCTTCGGTAGGTTTTGGACAAAGTTTGCATGATTCACACAGCTTGAAAATCAAACAACTATTTTGTGAACTAAAAATAATAGATTCCGTGATACTGAGGATCAAAACGGGAAATCCATTGCGAAAAATGTGAAAAAAGTTTTTATTTTTTTAACTTGTATATATGAGCTTTGACAAGTAAAAAAAAAAAAAAAATGCGAACGTGGGTCACCAAGGGAAAACTTTTTACAGCCAAAAAAGTCAGACTTTTTCATAATTTTTGTTTCCACTTATAACTCCTAAACTATGCATCAAAGCGAAAAATGTATTCTTAAATAAATTAAAGAACGTTAGGAATCACTTAAACACCATTTCATATATTTTAGGTTGTTAGTTTCTTTCTGTTTTTCCAAAGTAATTATCGTAATTTTTATGGAAAAAAAAAGCTTTAGGGCTGAAGCCCCCCAAAATTGAATCCTGGATCCGCTAGTGCTCACTGGACGTAAAATTTGATGCTCTACAACTTTTATACTATGGGTTTTTCTTCTTAGGAAACTCATTTCCATGTTACAGGACCATTTATAGTAAGTAGTAATTTGTCTCAGTTTTTGACAAACCTGGTAAAATCAGCGTTGATTGACCGTAGTTTTATACTTTACTGCGTAACCAAATTATAAAGTTTATGTACTCGTTCGACGTACAATTTAACGTTCTTTAATTTATTATGGGGTACGTTTTTCGCTTTGAGGCATTGTTTAGGAGTTATTGGTGAAAAAACAAAAAAATATCGAAAAAGTCTGACTTTTTTGGCTGTAAAAAGTTTTCCCTTGGTGACCCGCGTTCGCTTTTTTTTTTACATGTCAAAGGTTATATATACAAGTTAAAAAAAAAAACAACTTTCCTCACACTTTTCGCAATGAATTTCCCGTTTTGATCCTCCAATTACTGGCCTAATATTCTTTAAATCAGCCGCCATTTTTGAAAGCAGCGGCTCTGGAACGACAGACAAGGTTGTTTTTACTCAGAATAACACACCCTTTCGTAATTTATAACCAAAACTTCGCCTGCGATGAGGTCGATTTTTGGGTTCTGGCTCCAGCGCTATCAGCGTCTTTAGATATTTGTATTTTTTTTTTTTTTTTTTTTTTATTAAAAGGAAAAATACTTTCCTTATATATAATTTGATATAATATATAATTTGACATTACATAATTTTCTAAAAACAATTTAAATCCTTTGTAATTAAAATACACTGTAATTTAATGACAGGAAACACTTAAATACTGCATTTTAAAATTTTTTGAACACTCTCAGAGCTCAAACCACGCCCTGAAGATGACCCACATGTTTGGATTGAAACTTTGGCATAAATAAAAAATAAAAAAAAGACTGTGTTCTGAATATTTATCACCCATGATATGTAGAACAGTCGACTAACTTCCTTCAATAATATTTTTATAATTTAAATATTAGCATATATATAACATAACGAATTATTGAAGGAAGTAAGTCGACTGTTCTACATATCATGGGCGATAAGTATTGAGGATGCAGTCATTATAAAATTTTTATTAGTGGCTATGTGTTAACCCAAACATGTCGGTCATCATCATCAGGTCGTGGTTCGAGCATTGAAGGTATTCAAGTAGGTCAGTAATCGTGGGTACCCAAACAAGCGGGTCATCATTAGCATTCAAGTGGTACTTGTTTGGGTACCTGACCTGGGTGTTTGATAGTGGGTATTTTACCCATTTGTATGGGTACCCACGAGTACTGACCTACTTGAATACCTTCAATGCTCGAACCACGACCTGATGATGATGACCGACATGTTTAGGTTGAAACATAGGCACTAATAAAAATTTTATAATGACTGCATCCTGAGTATTCATCCCCCTATATAACATAATATATTTTCATAACGTATCTTTGGCACCATGTTAAAATAACGATTCTTAGCCTGTCCAACGTTGCACATTCCTTACTTTAACATGATGCCGAAGATATGATCACATGCTATAATTTCAAATAAATTATTAATCATGATACGCAAACAATAATAAAAATGTTTTTCAGTATTTTGTGCTCAAATTGTTTCGAAAAATTCACGAGATGCCACTGAGTAATCACAGCAGTCGAAGTTAAAAATCGGTCAAGTCATCCGCTCAAAACATACATACTTTTTTAGCGAATTGATTAAACAAACTTTACACAGTAATTAGCCAGAATATAAATAGATTATAAACAAATATAAACAAATTGAGCCAGAATATATACAAATTGTATTTAATAGAGGGAGGGGCCAGTATTTTTTTATAGCTTCAAGTGTTTCGAAACACTGGGGGATCCTACCGAATAATTTATGCCATCAAACTTAAGAATCGATCCGGCCAATCGTTTCAAAAAGCGTTACATAGCTTTTAGCGAAAGACTCAAACACATAACCCTCGATCGCACCCTCGCCCCACTCCCGTAGTCTGCGTCTATGTATATAGTGGTGAAGAATTTTCGAAGAAAACAAATTTTGTTAAAAACTATATATATTTCAATTTGAAGTGTTTTTATCTTAATTGTAAACTGATTTAATCTTGCAGACATTGTAGATGTAATATATATTTAAATTACCATTATTTTCAATGAACAACATACCTATGGGCCGTTCCGTTGATTTGACTTTTTTTTTCTCTGAATAAAGCTACCTCATTTTTTATTAAATCTCACTATATTATTATCCACTTCAGTCTTTATTCTAAATGTCGTGAGCCTTTTTATTAATGTTGCCCAAGATCGGTCTTGGTCTTGTAGTCTGTGGGCCAGACCCCCTTACCGTGCACCCCCCCCACATCCCTATAAATTGCATATCGTTGTGTTCCTTGTAACTATTTATTAAAAAAAAGCCAATGTTCCCACAAAAAAAAGTGAACGCACTGCCCCAAAATGGCGTCCAAAGATGGCGGATTGACGACTTTGACTTTAGTTAGTTTTTTGGTCACTGAGAATCAGCATTTGGCTTAATTTCCTCATAGTTGGTCTTTTATTAAAGCTGAATAGTTATAGAATAATAAAACATGAAGAAATATTAAAAAATAATTGGCTTAGGCTATGAAAAACACCAGTAAAGTCAATTTTTTTAATAAAAAAATTTTCAAGTTACAAATCAAGCGTCGTTTGTAATTAAACGGCCTACAATAACGCAAAACGTGCTGAAATAAACCATCTGGAGAATATATTTCTCTTTCTAAAACGCTGATTATTTTTTACAAATGTTTAAGCAGTTCCGTAGAAAATGCACTTATGCGGCAGAAAAGCGGTACTGGCGTGGGTGCCTACAGGCCTCTACCACACCATTCAGTGCCCATAAATGGCTTAGTTATAGTGATATAATAACATTTTTGGTACATTATATTGGTTTAATTAACGAACAAATATTAATGCAATAATTTAAATGTAAAAAAAAAAAATTAAAATTAAAAAAAAAAATTATTATTATTTTTTTTTTAATTTAACCTCCTTTATTCTGTACGTTGGTCGTTTAAGAAGACCTCAATTGTAAAAATGATATAATAATAATAAAAGTTAATTAAAAAATACTTTGCTAAATATCTTGATTTTTTTTTTATTTAACGTTTGCAATTGAACACTGTGTTTTGTATATTTACTGATTCTTAGAAGTAATTAAAATGTTTATATACTTCCCAGGAAATGAGTCATATTAATACCTTTTTTATAAACTAAAATAATATATACCTAATCTGAACTATATATAATGAATAGCTACCGGGTTGTTTAGTAAAACTCATATATCACTAATTAAAAAATTAATTTTTATTTCCTTTATTTTGTGCAGAAGTTGGGCTATATCATAAATAAATAGGAAATTTTAATATTGAATGAATTATTCTCTATGCACAAAGAAAGATAGAAGGGGTGATGCTATAAGTTCTTCTATAAACCAAAACTGATTGTTTGGATTTGATCTCAAAATGAGGAAAAACGCGTATAATACATTAAGCGAAAGAGAAAGGAAGTACTAAAACCTCGGAATAGATAAAAAGGACCAGTATCCATTATATAGCTAAATGAATGTATAGTAGAGAGATGAACAGAATATTTCAAGATGCTGCTAAAACGGGATCAATTGCAGTTTGGATGATATTAAGTGGACGATGTAGGTTTATTATGGTGAAAACCACTTTATTTTCGATTGCTGAAGGTGCACATCGGGACTATATTTACTTTGAAGCAGGATATAGAGAGGTATATCGAGAAAGTTATAGCTCATAGCTTTCCTTCTGATTTTTTAAGGAATCTTATATTAGTTATAGCTCGTTATTGTTCAGAAATTGCGGAATAAATTGTTCGGAATTTGTACCATATCATAAAAAAATAGGAAATTTTAATATTGAATGTATTATTCTCTCTGCACAAAGAAAGATGGAAAGGGCGAAACCGAACTGCTTTGATAGTTTTGCGCGTACATAGGCAACAAGCATATTAGAAAATAACATAAAAGGACTGTGGTTTTTACCTTTACAAGAAAGGAGGTACTAGGAAATGTAATACCCATCAAGATCCATTCCTGTTTAGTGTACCAAACAAATTATACTCAAGAATCGTAGAAGCTGGAATAAGAAATATTGTCGATTGCCAGAGTGATATGGATTGAGAAACTTAAGTTGCACATTGGAAGAGAAGTTGAAAATTGGGACTGTCTTCACTTTAAGGCAGGTTATAGAGAAGTCCACATAAAAAGAAAAATAGCTCTCTATCTGCTTAGTGCCTCACACTTTGGATTATGCTAATATCTAACTGTCTTTAAGAAAAGCTCGTTTTCCTTTTAGATTCCTTAAAAAATCTTTTGCAAATGCACTAAACAGAAGGAAAGCTATAAGCTATAACTTTCTCGATATCTTGAAATATTCTGTTCATCTCTTTACTATACATTCATTTAGCTATATAATGGATACTGGTCCTTTTTATCTATTCCGAGGTTTTGGTACTTCCTTTCTCGTTCCCTTAATGTATTATTCGCGTTTTTCCTCATTTTGAGATCAAATCCAAACAATCAGTTTTGGTTTATAGAAGAACTTATAGCATCACCCCTTCTATCTTTCTTTGTGCATAGAGAATAATTCATTCAATATTAAAATTTCCTATTTATTTATGATATAGCCCAACTTCTGCACAAAATAAAGGAAATAAAAATTAATTTTTTAATTAGTGATATATGAGTTTTACTAAACAACCCGGTAGCTATTCATTATATATAGTTCAGATTAGGTATATATTATTTTAGTTTATAAAAAAGGTATTAATATGACTCATTTCCTGGGAAGTATATAAACATTTTAATTACTTCTAAGAATCAGTAAATATACAAAACACAGTGTTCAATTGCAAACGTTAAATAAAAAAAAAATCAAGATATTTAGCAAAGTATTTTTTAATTAACTTTTATTATTATTATTATATCATTTTTACAATTGAGGTCTTCTTAAACGACCAACGTACAGAATAAAGGAGGTTAAATTAAAAAAAAATAATAATAATTTTTTTTTTAATTTTAATTTTTTTTTTACATTTAAATTATTGCATTAATATTTGTTCGTTAATTAAACCAATATAATGTACCAAAAATGTTATTATATCACTATAACTAAGCCATTTATGGGCACTGAATGGTGTGGTAGAGGCCTGTAGGCACCCACGCCAGTACCGCTTTTCTGCCGCATAAGTGCATTTTCTACGGAACTGCTTAAACATTTGTAAAAAATAATCAGCGTTTTAGAAAGAGAAATATATTCTCCAGATGGTTTATTTCAGCACGTTTTGCGTTATTGTAGGCCGTTTAATTACAAACGACGCTTGATTTGTAACTTGAAAATTTTTTTATTAAAAAAATTGACTTTACTGGTGTTTTTCATAGCCTAAGCCAATTATTTTTTAATATTTCTTCATGTTTTATTATTCTATAACTATTCAGCTTTAATAAAAGACCAACTATGAGGAAATTAAGCCAAATGCTGATTCTCAGTGACCAAAAAACTAACTAAAGTCAAAGTCGTCAATCCGCCATCTTTGGACGCCATTTTGGGGCAGTGCGTTCACTTTTTTTTGTGGGAACATTGGCTTTTTTTTAATAAATAGTTACAAGGAACACAACGATATGCAATTTATAGGGATGTGGGGGGGGGGGTGCACGGTAAGGGGGTCTGGCCCACCGTGTATTGCACTTTGCAAAGACCAAGACCAAAGCCGCCTAACTGCTGCAAGACCAAGACCAGTACTGGTAAAAAAAAAATCGATTTGTTAAATAACAATTAAGGCAAAATAGTTACTAATACTTGACAATCTTAATGAATATATATTAATAATTGGTATAAACAATATATTTTGCATTTAAATACTCTATTTTTTTATTCGGGCTTAGTTAGGTTTCTCCTATCTAAAAAATTACTGTAATATATCTATAAGTAATACGCTAATAAGCTGTTGCGAGACTCTTGCGCAAGACCAAGACCATGACCGAGACTGAGTTTGCAAGTCCAAGACTCGTCTCGGTCTCGCATTTGGGCAACACTACTTTATATAAAATCTATATAAAGCTGAGTGTATCTGTTAAAATTGGTATAATATTGGAATTCTTCATTTCTTTTTCTCGATATTTTATTTAATTTAACATTCCATATTTCATAATATATTTAATGAAACTTTCATTTCTGAAAATGGCAAAATATCATATTTTTTACGGACATATAGTTATAATTTTTCAGTAAAGGGGACTTATAGTCAGTTAAATTCAGAAAGGAGTTGGTCGAAGACCTTTTCACACTAATGTAGAAACATAAGTTTTGTTGGTGGAACGACCTCTGGAACGACTTGCAATGAATGCCCTTTGGCAATAAAAGGACATTAGGAAGTTTTGTATGTACATTACTCTATTGTATTTTGTATAGTAAATACGTTCTTGGGGGCCAGAAAAAAAAAGGAATAACCTCCAGTTCCAGATCCTTCCAGCTACCCAGAAGCCGGCAGTCGGTAGCAGTTCGTCAGGGGGTCCCAGGATACCTGCTGAAGGGGTGATTTTTATGGACTCCAGGTAATTCGTTTTCTAACGCTTTTAGAGTGAAAGTTATTCTCGACACATGGTAAGCTCCATAACAATGAATGGACTCTCAGTAAAGTAATTATACCGCCCATTTGAGCAAATATGTTTGTTGTACAGTAAACAAAGCCGCTGGGACAATACCTTTGTGGTACTAAGTAGGATTGTTTTTGTTTATTATTTATGATGACGTGTTTATGATTATGAATCCTGTGGAATATTAGACTTATAGAAAACATGTTAGCCTTTTCAATTGGGATATAATGAAAAGAAATTGCCCGATAATGGTAAATAAATTAATTTCTGAAAGGATGATTAGATCATCGATGTTTCATATCTTGTATGTTGAAATTCGCGCAACTCTAGCGAAGCAGAATAAAGCCATGAGATATGTGTAAATCATGGGCGGATCTACGGGGACGGGGGAGGGAGGAGGCTTTCAGGCTGAAGCCCCCCCCCCCCCAAAAAACGGTAAAATATAACCATATTTTATGGGGAAAAAATTAAAAATACCTCTTAAAGTATTATTGTTCATGTAATTATATTTAAAACGACTTAAGGGATCACTTAAACACCATTTCATATAGGTAGTTACTTTCTTTCTGTTTTACCAAAGTAATTATCCTTATTTTTATGAAAAAAATCTTTTGGGCTGAAGCCCTCCCCAAAAAAAAAAATTAAATCCTGATTCCGCTTGTGGTGTAAATAATTTGATGGCTGAGCGTGTTTGACTGTTCCCTCCCCTCCATTTTCGGTTCTGGCGGCGTACATGGTCTGACCAAAACAAAACAAAAAATATCGATAGAGAACACTTACATTACATAAAACATATGGTTAAAAGTTGGTGTTATTAGAGACCGAAGAATAGGTCGAAACGTAAAGTAATAAAACGTGAAAAACATTTTTGGGGGAGAAAAAAATTATAAAGTTTTGTCCTTCATAGGAGGTTTCCTTTTTAGGGTCAGGAATAAGGATGAAAAGAGTTCCCAATTGCCCTGGAGAATGAAACATCCCCAAATTCGCGAAAAACCACCATTTGGAATTTTGTGTCAGTTATCTTCATTTACCTTCGAATCCATTGATCGTACGAAAATAATGAATATGGAATTCCTCATAAAATGAGATATATTAATAATTAGTCTAGTACTTACCGGTTTTGAGTAATCGCCTTTCCAATTTGAAAACAGTTTAAAAAGTCCCATGTACTTTTGTGGGGAGTAATTTGTTTGTCTTAATTATGAAAAAATGTTTCCTCAAAAAACTTGCCGAGAAAAATAAGAAAATAAAACTGGCTGTTATTAATACTAATGATGAATTTACTTATTTCTATTGATATTAAATAACTGTTAAAGAAAATGAAAATAATGAACAAAAAATTAGATTTATAAGAAAACAAATAAAATACAATTAACTTTAATTATCAAAGAAAAGGTTATAAAATGATTATAGAACTAAACATTAACTTACGACCATACAATTAACAAATATTTGGGGTAAAAAAATAGATAGGAAAAAACTTAAATGTACATATTTACAATGTCTCACTGGTTGAACTCCTTCCAATTGGCACATTCGGTTATCTGAAGAAGCGGGAACTTATTCGAACTAGTGTCGTCAAGGTCTCCGCAGTCTATCTCCACAAGCTGTAAAATGTTCAATCATCAACTTGTAAAATCAAAAGGTCGCTGATAATCACAGGTTCATGGATAGGAAAAGAAAATCCGGTGTACAACGTTAAACTAAAGTATTGCACACACGAAAATCCTTAGCGTGCCTCAACACTCGCGAGGTTCCGTCATCTCTCTCTAAACTGTCTGTTTTTTCTCTCGCGAATTTGGGAATATTTCATTTACTAGGCATCTGAGAGCTATTTTGAATTGTATTCCTGGCCTTAAAAAGAAAATCTCCTGGAGGGCAAAACTTTATAAATTATTTTCCGTAAATTCGCTTTTTTGGTCTAAGATGGTGGGGCTGGAATTTAGCTCCAACCAGTCTATACATTGAATGCCAGCAGGCGTTCAACTACTATTATTAAAAAAATAATAATTAAATAAATGTAAATATTGAGTTATTGAAGGAAGTTAGTCGAATGTTCTACATATCGTGGGTGATAAATATTCAAGACGCAGTCATTATAAAGTCATTCAAGACGCAGTGCCGACGTTTCAACCCAAACATGTGAGTCTTCATCAGGGCGTGGTTCAAGCACTGAAAGTACTCCTGTATTTAGTACTTGAATACCTTCAGTGCTCGAACCACGCCCTGATGACGTCCTACATGTTTGGGTTGAAACGTCGACACTAATAAAAACTTTATAATGACTTCATCCTGAATATTTACGACCCGTAAATATTGAGCTTAACGAGATAGCTGCTTTAATTTTTCACAATATGTATTCAAATTCAAATTGTAAGAGCTTTGAAATATAAACATCAATATAACAAACGATTCGCTATTTAACTGGAAAAAAAAATGTTATTCCTCTCCTAAAACTGAGAAAGATAAAAATTATATGTATTACTTCAAAATGTTATAACTAAAGTGGTACCTGTAAGCACCATACCATTTATCTAACTATAGTTTCACATTCAAGAATTTAGCATAGATATTTAATACTTTTAGAGCCTGGTTTTTCCTGTTTTTGAAATTATTATTTCAATATTTCAGTTGCGAATATTGTCATGCATGAAGCATTCTTTTTGTTCATTTAAAGGATAAAAATATGATGATGACACAAAAAAGATTCTGAAATTTGTTTAGGTAATTTAGTTTTGTTGTAGGAAAGTTTTTTTGTTAATATTAATGAGATTTGCAAATATAACTTCCTTTGTGACATATATTCAGCCTCGGTCTGGCCAGGTTGGATAAACGGTGATCGCCGAGGATCCCAAAAAAAATTAATTTATTGTTTTGTACTTTTTTATCGCCGGAGAATAATTGTGGGCCCTCTCTGAGAGCCTTGAAGAATGTATTTAATATCAAATAAACCTCTATATCTGTCTAATCGATTTTACCAAAACATTCGACCTCTTAAAACATTATGCAGTCTTCAGCAGCCTCAAAGTAACCCAAGTAGAAGTGCCTTTAAAAAACAAAATCAATAAACCAACTTTATAAAGGTAACAAAGGCAGAATAGCAATGGCTAACACAGAGCCATTATTTAATATAGAGGAAGGTGTGAGTGAGACAAGAGGATGCTGCTTCACACTCTATATTAAGTACCGTATTGGGTGTAAAAGCGTTCAAGAGCCTGAAATGGAAAAATAAGGGAATTTATATAAGTTAAGGTACGGAGCGGGACAGTATTAGCTTTAATACCTAAAGCATTGATGTAAACAACTCAGAATGTATATATAGGAGATTATAAGGAGCAATAAAGCAGTCTTCTTTCTGACTTCATGCGTGTTATTTGTGGATCCTTTACTCTTTTTTTTAAGTGTTTGAAGCCCGCAGCGTTTAACTGGTGCCGAAACCCGGGAAGGTGAGAGTACAGAGGTACGTTTTTTTTAAACCACCAGTACGAGCATGCCTGAGTTTGCTATAGGACAGCCGACTACCATGAATGCGCCGGAGATCCCTCCGTTGCCGCAGGGAACCTTGGCCGCGGCGCATGCGAACGCGATAGAGTGGATGAAAATCCGGGTAGCCACTGCACAGGACCTCAGGGAGGCTATATCCGATCTCGAGCGCTTCACGGGAGAAATAGGTGAGCTCAACCATTTTTTAAAGGGTGGAGATCGGCTCGTGGCGAGAATTAATGCGAAGATTGGGGAGAACCTCGTCAACGCCGGGGATGCGGAGGCCCTTAAGGCGGCCCTGGTGTGCAGGGTAAAACGGAGCATCCTGAACCACATTCAGGCAGATGAAGAGACGCCGTGGGAAATGGTCAAGGAGAGACTGAAGAAGGCCTACGGCGGGGGCAGGTGGACTACGGAAGAAGACATATATCAGATGTTTCGCGAGGTGAAGTCTTCACGGCAGTCTAACGGACAGTATGCGGCAACATTAGTAGCTCACTACAACCGGGTCACCGAGAAGATGCGGGAGACAGCTGGAGCCCCGGAGGTCGAAGCGAAGATGGCCTTCTTGTCCACCATACTGAAGGTGCAATTGGCGAAGGAAACAGGGAAGAAAGATGGCCTACCCCGGGAACGTTCGTTTATTGAATGCGCCCAAGAGATGGTAGATTCCAGCGCTCGAGATGAAGAAGCCCGGTTCGAGGGGGAGGAACCAGGATGGAATAGAGTGATCTACAGGAGACCTAGGAGTTCACCAACGACCTGGAGAAGGAGAGAGCCCGCACACAACGGGAGAGAAAAGACTACCGGAGCCGAACGAAGACCAGAGCAGGGTAGAGCAAGAGGTAGGCAGCGTAGAGAGGACAGGAAATGCCACGGTTGTGGAAAGAGTGGACACCTGGTGGCACAGTGTCCCCGCACGAAATTTTTTGAGTGTGGGACTGAAGGACACATTGCGAGGCAATGCCCGTACATTTATTCCAGAAGAGGCTCACAGAGGGTTGAGCCGATGGAGGTAAATGCCCAGGGAGTGAGGAGAAGAAGGAGTCACACAAGGAGGAGCGAGTCATCAAGAGACTCGTCGGAGGAATCCTTGGCCACGGAGACAGAGGAAGAAATAGAGGACCCAGTAGGCCGGGAGAACGAGAGGAGTTGAGGAAGAAGCAGCGGAAGGAGTGGACGCCGACAAACCGTGGAGAGGATCTGAGGAGAGTGCCAGACGAGGGGTGACCGCACGCTAGTGAGTTGTAGCATTAGAGGAAAAAGCTGCTGGTTACCTATAATAGAGGTGGGAGGAGTGCGATGCCTGGTAGACACCGGGAGTTCCAACACCATCATGACACGGGGAGTGTTGAAGAAGCTGTACGATGGAGAGAGGACACTCCAAGTCAAGGTATGTAATTGTAAGTTAATCACCCTGGGTGGCCCGTGTGGGGTAGAAGGGGAAGTGGAGATAGGTTTGAGGAGGTGGGCAGCCAAGGGAGGTAAACTTACGGTGCATGTAGTGGGAGAAATGCCGCGGGAATACCAGGTGATCATAGGATGTGATATGTTGGGGAAGGTGGGCGTGCGAATCGCATATAGAAGGGAGGAGTGGAAAATAAAGATGGGGAGAATCAGGTATACGAGTACGATGGCAATAGAGGGGCATGAGGACCGGAGAGCACGCGTGGGAGCTATAAGTCGGGCGGAGGATTGGAGAGTAGTCGTGAGAAGGGAATTCGAAGACATCTTTTTCAAGGAGGGAGATACGTTGGGGGTGACGGGCAAAACGGTGCACGAGATCCCGCTGAAGCGCGAAAAGGTGAGCTACGTGAAAGAGAGGAGGTATCCGCAGGCACTGCGCCAATACATTAGGGAAGAGTTGGAGAGTCTGAAGAAGCAGGGGATAATTGTCGATAGCACGTCGCCATATAATAGCCCGCTATGGGCGGTTAAGAAGAAAGGCGCGCCCGGAGAGGAGAAGTACCGCGTGGTAATCGATTACCGCAAACTTAATGAGAATACTGTGGATGAAAAATACCCAATCCCGAAGTTTGAGGACATTTTAGATCGGTTAAGCGGGGCGACGGTATTCAGTACTCTTGACCTGAAAGCGGGATATCATCAGATTAGGATGCTTCCGGAAGATCAATTGAAGACAGCATTCACGTTCGAGAGGGGGCATTACGAATTTACGAGAATGCCGTTTGGTCTCAAGAATGCCCCTATAACGTTCCAGCGGCTAATGGACGAGTTCCTAAGGGGAATCGACGAAGGGATGTGCCAAATTTACATGGACGACCTGTTGGTATTTAGTAAAAACGAGGCGGAACACGTAGAGCATCTACGAAGGGTATTTGAGAGAGTCAGACAATTTGGGCTGAAACTGTCCAGCGAGAAATGCCTGTTAGGGCAGGACCACATAAATTTTTTAGGACACACGATATCGAGTGAAGGTGTAAAACCTGACGCGCGGAAAGTGGAGGCGATTCAGAAGATGGCAATACCTCGGGATGTAAAAGGGATCCGCAGATTGTTAGGAACCCTTAATTATTATCGACGATTTGTGCCCGAAATGGCGGAATACCTCGTACCCCTCAACAATTTATTAAAGAAAGGCAGCAAGGTGATAGTAACTCCCATAATGGAAGACAACATTCGGAAATGCATGGCGAGGCTGCAGGAGGAGCCAGTATTAGCATTTCCGGATTTTAAGGTGTTTACGATCACAACGGACGCTAGCGAATACGCGTTTGGGACTGTGTTATCCCAGGATGGAAATGGGGGGGACCGTCCCGTAGCATATGCCAGCAGGCGACTTACGGAGGCAGAGTCGCGATACAGTGCGCTGGAGAGAGAACTGCTAGCGATCGTATGGGCTATCGACCATTTTAGGCCATATGTTTTTGGGAGGAAATTCCGCGTGCAGACGGACCATAGACCCCTACAATGGGTAGGCAAGCTAAAGGAATCTTCGGCTAGAGTCACACGCTGGAAGGAGATTCTAAACCAGTACAACATGGACATTGTGTACAAGCCTGGAAGAGAGAATGTGGTGGCGGATTGGCTATCGAGAGCGCTCACTATAAACGCCATAGAGGAGGATACAGCGGAAGCATCGGGAGGCGTGAGACAATTCCTGAGGGACTGGACGCCAGAAGGAGAGGGGGAACAAGTGGTGGAAGAAAATGTTGATACCCAACAAGAAGAGAGTCCAGCGGAAGAGAGGCCAGTGGACATGGAAGAACGGGAGGAAATCATCAACGATAAGAACCGCCAGATCATCTGGAAAACCAGGACGTCGGGTCTGATGAAGATATTGTATAGTAAGTACGGCAACAGCCGAATAACAACCATTTGGTCACAACCAGGGGCCAGCGGGGACCAGATCTGTAGAGCTCTCAAAGACGCGTCGAAAGCAGGAAAAATTCATCACTTATATGTAGGAAATGAAACGATTTGGGAGAAGATAAAGAGGCTCTGGCGGGATGAACGATTAGGGATGGATAGGACGTTCATTCGGTACAAACTGATGGTGGAGACAGTGCGGGATGAAGAGCAGCAGAAGGACATAACGCTTGCTTACCACCAGGGCAAGACCAACCACCGGGGGCGCAGGAGACGTTCCAAGCGTTGCGTCGGAAATATTTTTGGTGGGGGATGAGGAAAATGATCGCAGAGCTCATAGGGTCCTGCAGGGTGTGCGCGAGCACAAAGTACGATCGGCACCCCCCGAAAACGATGCAAGAGGAGACACCCACGGGCGATGTACCACTAAGCGACCTACAAGTGGACACGTTCACATGGAGAGGGTATAAGTGGGTCACGCTCATAGACCTTTCAGCAAAGCGGCAATGGCGTACCTGGTACAGGAGCGGTCAGCAGAGGCAGTCTTGGGAGCCCTCCAGACGTGGTTCCAATGTTACGGAGTACCCGATCGCATCACCTCCGACGGGGGCAGAGAGTTCGACAATGCCAGAATCAGAGCGGAGATGAAGAACGTAGGTGTCAGCTGGCATCTTAATACTCCAGGGCACCCCAAGAGCAGAGGAAGTATAGAGAGGCTGCACAGCACGCTTAGTGACCATCTCAGGGTGTATCAGGTGGAAAAAGGGTTGGAACCGGATGTGGCAATGCGCAAGGCGGTGGCAGCGTACAACCATTCTATACATACGGCAACAGGGTTCTCTCCATTCGAAATCCTCTTCGGATTACGCGGGCGGCAACGAGACTGGGGAGGTACAGCTACGGACGAGGAAATGACAGAAAGAATGGTTAGTAACAGAATGGAACTGGGTAATCTCTGGGGGAAGGTTAAGGATAGAATAGAGGGGGAAAAGCGGAAAAGGGTAGCGCGGGAAAATCTCAAAGTGAAGGAAGTGACAGGGGGATTGAAAATCGGGTCCATAGTGTATCGCAAATTAGGCTCGAATAGGGGAAAGGAAGTGCGGAGATATGAGGGTCCATTCAGGGTGATAGTCATTAGAGAGCATAATGTGGTGACGATTGAGAGTGTTAACGAACCGAAAAAACGAAGGACGGTTCACATAGAACAATTAAAATTTCCGATTACAGAGCCACAGCAACCTTAGAACTGGAGTGCCCTCGTCTCCGGAAAGAAGATTTTTTTTTTGTTGTTTTGTTTGTTCTGTATATAGTGTTCTGACATAACGTTGTGTATATTTTGAAAGAAAAGTGCAAATGCAGTGAAGTTTCATTTGTGAGAAAAAGGTGTTATTTTTTTTTTTATTTTATTATATAAGGAATAATTTTGCTTGTTTTGCATTAGATTAGGTTGTAAGTACTGAACACTCCGTACCTGTGTTATAATGTGGACAAGAGAACCTTGTCGTTGTACATATAAGAATTTTACTTTTTGGTTTTTATGTTTTTTTATTTTTTGAGTTTACGAAGAGTATCCGTAAACTGGTGGGGGGGAGTTAAGGTACGGAGCGGGACAGTATTAGCTTTAATACCTAAAGCATTGATGTAAACAACTCAGAATGTATATATAGGAGATTATAAGGAGCAATAAAGCAGTCTTGTTTCTGACTTCATGCGTGTTATTTGTGGATCCTTTACTCTTTTTTTTAAGTGTTTGAAGCCCGCAGCGTTTAACTTATAAACCAAAAAATATTTAACAATCTAAAATTTGCGGATATTCTGCTAATTTCTTGTTCGGTTAAAGAACTAAAGGAAATGATGGTTGATCTTTATAGTCAGTGGAAAAATGTAGGACTGGTTATAAACTTCTAGAAAACCAAATTGCTCACCAACGGAAGTCAAGAAGACATAATAATACAAGGAAACAAGATTTAGTGGGTTAAACATGCTATAGACCTTGGCCAGTTTATCACCTTCAACAGAAGAATTGAGAAGGAACTAGACAGACGTATATCCATCGCCTGGAAAAAAGATTTGTCGATAAAATTATTTCAGTATGATATTAATAATAAATACAGTATGAAAGATAATTTCCCTTTGTGTGATGCCTAGTTTCACCTACGGAACCCAAACCTGGTCAATCATAAAGTGGTACATAAATCGACTTCAAGTCACTGAGAGGAAAATGAAGAGAAGTATCCTAAATATAAAATTGAGTGATAGGAAAACATATGAGAATATATGACAGCGAACTAATGTTAAAGACATCACAAAAGTGTTTTTAAAACTAAAATGGCAATGCTCCCAGATTTCGTCTTCCCAAGCTATAATCAAATCCGTAGATGACCTCTTTTCAGATCATAGTTCAGTTCTGCTTTTACTACATTCAAACAATGCTCCTAAACCCTCGCATACTACTTTGATTACAGGGCGAGTTAACTGGAGCAGATTTCGTGATGATTTGGAAAATACGCTTAACTTGAAAATTCCGCTAAAGACAAAACAAGTGCCGTACAGAAACTTACAGCATCAATGACAGCCAGTATTAATAAAAACACGCGTACCAGTAAAGTTAATAATTCACTACAGACTATCTTGCCACAGCATATTCGTAACTTATTAGGGAAAAACGCAGAGGAAGATCGAAGTCTATACCACTTCGATATCCAGCAGACATAACAAATTACACCCAACTGAGCAACAAACTAAAAAAATTATAATTCTAAATTCACATTCTTGATTCTAACCACATTATCCCAGGTCACAAATTTGGAATCCGCACATCTCATTCCACTATCCAGCAATGTCATCGTGTGGTAGACGGAGTCTCCTCTCCATTGGAGCGCAGAATGTACTGCACGGGAGTCTTTCTCGACGTTGAACAGGCGTTTGATAAAGTCTGGCATTCTGGACTGATATACAAACTCCGTAAATTCATACCACCTACATACTTCCTCATTATTCGTTCCTAGCTTACTGATAGGCACTTCATAGTAAATCACAACAATACCTATTCATCCCTTTTCTTCAAGTCTGCTGGTGTTCCTTAATGTAGTATCCTAGGACCTATCCTTTACACAGTTAATACAGCTGACATCCCAACATCCTATATAAATCCATCCCATCAGTAAATAACGATCCGTCAACTGCATCCCAAAATCTTCAATCACATATCACAAAACTTGAAGAATGGTGTGAAAACTGGAGAATTAAAATTAATTTCAATAAATCTCATCAAATTACCTTTATTCTTCATCGTAAACCTATGACTTCCTGTCCTACAGTATCCTTTAACGATTCCCCACTTATCTCTCTTGAACAAATCCGATACCTAAGACTCCATCTGGACAAATCACTCACATGGAATCCTCATACAAGACTGAAACAACAAAAAACTGCTCGACGTTTTCGATTACTCCTGCACTTACTAGACAAACGCTATATCTTCCAATTAATTACAAAAGACTCATATTCATGACTATAATAAGGCCTATTTGGATTTACGGAGTTGAGTTATGGGGCTCCACTAAACCATTGAATTCCTCTCGTATCCAATCGTTACAATCCAAAATCCTTCGTAAAATCCTCAATGCTCCCTACTTACAAATAAAACCATTCATGATGACCTTAATGTTTCAGATCTGGCCCAATCCAGATACCTATCCTTCCATAATAAACTTCAGAATCATCCCAACCCTGTCGTTTCTAACCTTGCTTCCTCTTCAATTCCTGATAACCCTCCGAGGCGTCTGAAATGAAGAATGCTCCGTGATCTTCTAATGTAGACATATCATTAGAGTGCTACCATAGGGTAGTTTTTCAACAAGTGTTTTCACGTCATTATATCCATATGTTTAATACAGTTGTTAATATCATTAAGAAATAAAAACAAAAAACAAAAAACACTACGCCAAAACTTTGTATTGAAAAAACAAAACCAAAAACTTTCTTATTTACCCCACTAGATGGGCTATTCATCTGTAGACAAGTTGTTTTTAAATTGACAGAATGTTATATTATTCAATAAATAAACTAGGGCTCGTGATCAATCTACTTATGTAAATATTTTATTAGAGTGCTACCAATGGGTAGTTTCTCAACAAGCGTTTTCCTGTGATTGTATTATTACTGTGTGCACATTTACTAGATGTAGTTTTAATTTACTACAGTTGTAAATATCACGAATAAAAAAATGGCAATAGGCTGGACACGTCGCAAGAGGGTGATGAAAGGTGGACAAAGCAAGTGATCGAATGGTGGCTTTTTTATGCTAAAAGAAGAAGAGGAAGACAACTAACGAGGTGGAGAGATTGGTAAAACTTGGGGGAGGACTTGGCTCAATGTTGGGCTTAGTATAAAAATTAACAGTTTTGTTATGATTTTTTATCTCCAGTGTATTTATATTTAATTTGAATCCGAGGAAAGTATTGTTTTATTGTATTACAAATAAAGGATTTATTTATTATCGCCGTAGAATGATTGGGGGCCCCCTCTGAGAGCCCCGAGGATCGTTAATATATTTTTATCAAGTGCCGTTGTATCTTTGGAACCCAAAATAATTGTTTTGTATTAATTTATTTCTGGAAATTTTAGTGGCTACTCCGGCGGGTCTCCAACATCGGAGTACTTTTTTTATCGCCGTATTGGGTTGCATCTTTGAGGGCCATGGTGATCATTGGTTTGTATTTATCTAAGTACAGTTGTACGTTTGGCCACCAAAATAATTGTTCTGTAAATTTGG
Organism: Nezara viridula; assembly: GCA_928085145.1. Taxonomy (NCBI): domain Eukaryota; kingdom Metazoa; phylum Arthropoda; class Insecta; order Hemiptera; family Pentatomidae; genus Nezara; species Nezara viridula. The sequence continues at coordinate 52,024,362 of OV725078.1, forward strand.
GTAAATTTATTATATATATAAATCTCTATCCCATATCTACTCGCAAGGGGTGTCGGTTCCATGTAGACACTTGGGGAGGAGCGCCCCCAGGGATTACCAGAGCTCAATACACCATGCAAACTCACCAGAACATTACCTCTCCTAACAGACAGTCCCAGATGGAGTAAGAAGCCCGGAGGCTATGAAGTAGCAGCCTTACCACCGAACTCGGGTGCTTTGTTCCAGGGTCCATTAATTAATTGTCGAGCTCGGGATGATGATGATGATGATATATATATATATATATATATATATATATATATATATATATATATATATATATATATATATATAGATATTTATTATGGGTGATAAATACTCAGGACGTAGTCATTATAAAGTTTTTATTAGTGCTGGCGTTTGAACCCAAACATGTGGGTCATCATCAGGGCTTGTTTCGAATACTGAATGTATTCAAGTACTGTAAGTTAAATAGATTACATGACAATGGCGGATCCAGGATTTTTCTCAGAGGGAGGGCGCACCTCTGTACCAGGTGCTTAACCCACCCCTACTTTACTCCACCTCTACTAATCCCACTCCTTAGCTGGGTCAAAACTCCTCTTTAAGGTCTTCTTCAGGAAGATGTGTTCAGCAAGGAGTTTCACTTAGAACTGACTGTAGGAGTTTCAGTTCTAAGTGAAACATAAGCAAACATAAGCAAACTCTATTTTTCTAGTTTACAGTGAAGCTACCGTTAATTACTTAAATTAAATAGTTTTTTTTTGTTATCACTTCCTATTCAACAAAAAACATGGCTTACAGAAAAATCAAAAAACTTTAATTCTCTACTTTTCTACTGAAAATGGAACCATTTTTTATATAAACTTTTTCGTACTTATTCAGTTCTGCTATCATTCCTTTAAATATTTCCCTCTATTCTTCCCACTAAACAGTGCATTAAAGCGAAAAACGAATTCTTTAATAAATCAAAAAACGTCAAATTGTGTGTTTAACGAGTACCTAAACTTAATAATTTGATTAACTGATATGGTCGATATCCACGGTCAATGAAAGCTAATTTTTACCGACATTGTCAAAACCTGAGAAAGATTACTATACTCGTAAATGGCCCTGCAGCTTGGAAATGAGTTTTTTAACAACAAAAACTAGAATAATTTCTGATTTCAATCAAATCGGAGACCAAATAATTAGTACCTTCCATCATGAAAACGTTCCCAACAGCAGCTAATTCAAGAAAAGAACAACACTCTCTAAAGAGAAATGTACAAATTATTATCGTGACCAGTTTTATAAATCGCATGAATTCTTCAAGGAGGCTTCAGTTGCTGGAGGTTGCAATGCATCCAGATCTTCTGGTCCCTTGTGCTCGAATAAAAGGTTGTTCGAAAGAATAAATGAAGTTCATTTTTTTTTAAAATAAATTTTCCTTCATGTATTTCACCCGCCAGATTCAGTTCGGAGTCAATAGGAATAAACTGCGACAGGAGCACAAGCCTTCCCATCTTACGGCGGCCCAAAAACTACATCACTCTTTCTTTTGAATAGCTGCTTTTTGGGACTTTTTTCAGATGTTTTTGTCCACCATCCAGAGGGAGGGTCGCCTCCTTGCAGAATTCACTAGTGCTCGTCACGATAATATATTTCTTTAATATATTACATTAGAAAATTCGTCTATGAGGATGAATTTTCCCTATATTTCTCTTGCAGAGGTGCTTAAAATATTAGTTTTCGAAAGAAAGGTTCTTCAGAGGATATTTGGCCCAGTTAAGGAGAACGATGAATGGAGAATTAGACGCAACCAAGAACTAGCTAACTTATACAAAGAGCCGGATGCGGTGAAATATATCCGGATTAGGCTGAGAACGGATGGACATGTTGTACAGATGGACGAGAAGTTCCTCAATCGCAAAGAAGTTTCTGAGCATAAAAGAATTGCGGGTATAAAAAGAAAAGTAGGCAGACCGAAACTGAGATGGAAAATGGAGTAAGTGGTGATGCCAGAATGCATGCATGGAATCTGGAACTCTTGAGGCAGCCAAGATCCATTAATGGATTGTCGAGTTCGAGATGATGATATTGATCAAATTAGAAAATTCATCTTAGACGATTTTTCCTACATTTCTTTTTTATTTCAATAGCTGTTTTTTGGATAGTTTTTCGGAATTTCTTTCTGGCTCTCAGCACCGGCGGATCTACGGGGGAGGGCTTTCGGGCTGAAGCCCCCCCCCAAATGGTAAAATATAACCATGTTTTACAGAAAAAAAATACTTAAAACTATCTCTTAAAGTATTCTTGTTCGTTTAATTACATTTAATAGGACTTCAAGAACCACTTAAACATAATTTCGTATAGGTAGTTAATTTCTTTCTTTTTTTTTTTAATTAATTAATTTTTATACTTATATGAAAAAAAATCTTTCGGGCTGAAGCCCCCCCCGAAATTAAATCCTGGATCCGCTAGTGGCTCTCAGGGAGGGGGAGGGGCGTGCGTCCCCCGGCTGGATCCGCTAGCGGTACATGAACACCTTCAGTCCTTGGTAGCATGACTCACATGCTTCGGTTGAAATGTCGACAACAATAAAAATCTTAAAATAACTGTGTTCTGGCTATTTATCACCTTTAATTTGTAGAACAGTCGATTAACTTCCTTCAATAATTTATGCCTATCATTTTTCTGATTTTTTTATTATTATTTCGGTTTTGTACAATTATTTTAAATCCGATCTCCAGAATTTTCTCCCCCGTACTCTCCTATTGAAACATTTCTCCTCTCGCAATCCTTTTGCCATTTCCTCGTTTACATATTCCATTCATATCTTTCTTGGCCGCCCCCTCTTCTTCTATACTCTGGCTTGTGTAGGAAGTCTTTTTGGCCATCTGTCGCCTCCCATCCTCATTGCGTGGCAAAATCGTTAAGTCTTTTGCCTTCAATATTATATTAAATAATGTTTTCCTGTCCTATGTTTTTTCGGCATCTCAAAGCTACAACATATATCTAATACTTAGTGATACATTGAGATAACTTCTACTTTAAACATCAATCACTGAAGCTAACAAGTTTTGGGCAAATTGATGTTTTATTGTCCATGTTTCGGCACTATATAGGGTGTTTCAGAGTTTAGTGGTCAAATTGCAAAAATGAACTAAGGTTTGTTTAGGAGATATTCACACCTAAAGATTTTCGTTGTTATGAATTATTTACGTTATATGAAATAAATAAAACCTATTTATTTGTTCTAACTACTTTATTAATTAAATGTAAACATTAACATTCATATTAAATGTTGTTCAAAGTGATTTTCTTGAGCATTAAGACAGGCTCGGCATCTTTCTTCAACAGCAGCAGTGGCAGAACGGCACTGGATATGTGTTATTGTTTCACAAGATTCAATTATCCTTCTTCGTAAGGAATTAAGGTTGTTGACCGGACTTGCATAGGCTTTGTTTAATGTCACTCCAAACAATCCACTGATTGGGATAATTGACATTTAGCCATTGTCGTAGACCTCCTTCGTAATGTGCAAGACAACCATCTAATTGAATCCACAATACATGTCCCTTCTGAGTCTTAGGGAATATTTATTTCATACTAGTAGGCCCGTGCGAAAAATTCGCACAGCATATTGTTATCAAATGCCAAATTAATAAGAAAATAAAATAATGCAACGTATCAAAAGATAAAGAAATCAATTGTAACTTTATCCATAAATATAATCCACAAAGGAAACAAAATTAATTTAAATCTTCATTTTTGTTTGGAACCAACATATTTACAAATTTCAATAAGCTGTATCTTTGCGAAAAATTGTCCGATTTCAATGATTTTTTTTCCTTTTGTAGACAATTAAGTAATGTTTTATATAATCATAGGAATAACCAGGGAAAAGTGTGTAATTTTTTAGTTATTCGCAAATAAAGTTTTTTTTTTTCATAACTTGTTTGCCTGAATTTTCGGGGTGATTGGAATATTTTTCCCGCCTGAAGGAGAAGGAAGCCTTCGAAATTGGTGGCTCAATCTTGAGATTTGGTGAAGAATTAACGATGATATGGCTTGCCGATCAAAAACACCATCGATAAATAATATAAACTCCCCCTCTCTCGATCATAGAGACCTCAAGTCGACGAAATGAGACATGTATCCAATGACAGTACTACAATTAACGTCAGGTTGTGTGGATGCGAACCCCATGCCTTGCGTTATCTCGAAAATAGTACGTTTTTGGGCTTAAGAACGCAGGATCCGATAGTTCCGGAGGAACTATCCGGGTCTTGCTGTACGCATCAAAATCTTCAAGGTCCAATTTGTCCCGCATCGATCTACAGACCTACCACCGTTCCAGTATTGAAGCCTAGCAAAATGTTTGTATCGACTTTATTTATTTTAGAAAGAAAAACAAAAGCGGAGAATACGATTCGCTAACCCCCCGTGAAATTCTGAATCCAACGGTACCCCATTCATGGTATTTGAGCATGACAGGAGCTTATATTTGGTACAAAACCGATTTCGAGCCTTACTGTAATAATATATGTACGGATAACGTAAATAATTCATAACAACGAAAATATTTAGTTGTGAATATCTCCTAAACAAAGCGTTTGCGGACATACCTTCATTTTTTTTTCCTTAGTTCATTTTTGTAGTTTAGCCTCTTAACCCTGAAACACCCTATATATGTGTGTGTATATATATATATATATATATATATATATACAAAACCGATTTCGAGCCTTACTGTAATAATATATGTACGGATAACGTAAATAATTCATAACAACGAAAATATTTAGTTGTGAATATCTCCTAAACAAAGCGTTTGCGGACATACCTTCATTTTTTTTTCCTTAGTTCATTTTTGTAGTTTAGCCTCTTAACCCTGAAACACCCTATATATGTGTATATATATATATATATATATATATATATATACAAAACCGATTTCGAGCCTTACTGTAATAATATATGTACGGATAACGTAAATAATTCATAACAACGAAAATATTTAGTTGTGAATATCTCCTAAACAAAGCGTTTGCGGACATACCTTCATTTTTTTTTCCTTAGTTCATTTTTGTAGTTTAGCCTCTTAACCCTGAAACACCCTATATATGTGTATATATATATATATATATATATATATATATATATATATATATATATATATATATATATATATATATTGGATGTATATATATATATATATATATATATATATATATATATATATATGTATATATAAATGGACGATACGAACCATATCTTGGCTAAAGATCATTAATTTGTATTTCCGAATTGAAAATCCATGTACGTGTTGCCTATGTGTTAAGGGTGTCCGATATTTTTCGAATTGGACGGGCGTGGATAAGAATTAATTCAAAAATTGATATTCTACTTATTTACACGGTTTTCTAATTAGAAGAAAATTTAGTTATTAGTGTTGTATTAGAATTTTGTTTGGTGGTCATCAATTTGACGAAACTACGTAATTAAAATAGACTGAAAAAAAAAAACGTTTATTTAAATACGATAACATTTAACTAGAACGGGTAAATGTCTTGCAATAATGGCATTCTACTACCTCAGTTTATATCAGTCTCGGGATTAAGAAAAATACAAAAAAAATCATTTCTAATTTTCAGATGTATTTTCCTTATTTACCGATGCGCCAATAGGATTTAATGTTAAAAAGATCAATTACTCAATAAATCATTCAGAGTTTTCATATCCTAGATCAGAACTAAGGAATTAAACAAAAGATGAGACAGAAAAAAACCCAAAATTTTTAGAACTTCGGTTTAAATATGTTTTAGAGTATTATCTATTGATGATTATTATTATATTTATTAGAATGTATAGATTTGTGTTATAAATAAAGTTTATTACCAGAGGTTCTTATGCAGTAAAAAAACTGTAAATGTGCAAAATTGTGCAATATACACCCAAAGAGTGTAACATTGTGTATATTACATTAAAAAAAAAACCATTAAGGAAGGAGATGGTCCGGGGTGGCGGTCATAAATAGACTAAATAGTGACAAAACCATTTTATTAAAAAGTAACGTTTCGACTTGACTTTACAGGTCTTCTTCAGGAAGATGTGTTCAGCAAGGAGTTTCACTTAGAACTGACTGTAGGAGTTTCAGCTCTAAGTGAAACTCCTAGCTGAACACACCTCCCTGAAGAAGACCTGCAAAGTCGGCTCGAAACGTTGGGTTTTATTAAAATAATTTTGCCACTATTTAGTCTATTTATGATTGACACCCCGGACCATCTTCTTCCTTAATAATACAACGGTCAACTGTTAAGCATTCAATTAAAAATAATAATTTTCGTTTAAATTACGAATTTATTCCAAACTACGAGATAATCGTCAGAGTTACGGCATAGCATGGTCTACTACGAGCAATCTCGTAGTTATTTTAGAAGTCATATTTATACTACGATGAACTTCAGTAACACATTCAAAAACCAAAACAAAGGATATAACCTTTACAGTATAACATATAAAAAACATCTGGAGACCATATCTTTGCTCCTAATTGTCCGATTTTAACGATTTTTTTTTAGAAAATTCCGTAAACTTTTAAATAACCATTAACCATCTTGCATTTTAATTAACCATCGATCATGCAATTCATTTTTCAGGAAATTTAAATACTTTTAAAACATCTTATCACAATATCGATAAAAAAGTGTATACTTTTTGAGTTATTCGGAATCTAATACCATCCCTCGTAACTTTTTTTTCCAGATTCTTTTCGTTGAAGTATGTTATATAGATAAATTTTAAGGCCATCGAGAAGAAGACTTTAGCGAAGTTCTATTGAAATCGGTACATTCGTTTAGGCGCTACAGCCAATAGCAACGCAGGTTTTTCGGTCTCCATCTTGAAAGGAAAAGGCGGATAGAAATGTCGATGAAGGAGGATCATCCTCAGGTGACCTCTGATTTTACATCCAAATTTGAAAAAAAAATCGGTCCAGTAGTTTCGGAGAAAATGTGCGCGTGATGGCGGACGGACAAAAAAAGTTTATTCGTTTTTCGAATTCTACGTATCCTGAAACGTAAAACCTCAAATTTTGAGAGGGGGTTAAGTTCTTGAATGTTTTGTTCGATCACAATGGTTCATTATTGAAAATAATAAACCAAAAAGAAACTCAACTATTCCTTAAATTATTTTCATGAAAACGTATATTTTAGGATTAGGTAAGCTGGTCACGTAATACAATAAGGATCGCATCACCATAATTGAGTTATGTTACGTTTTTACAATTTTCTTAAAAAGCAGCATTTTTATTTTATATATATATATTTTTTTTTATAAACAAAAAGTTTATTATTTTCTGATTATTTTTATAGAAAGCATCTCGTTGAAACAAAAAAAGGAATAAAAACGTCTATACTGTTATATTGCAATTGTTTTTGCTGAAAACATTTTTAGGAGACATAATTTCACATCAACCAACTTTTTTTACAAAACTGGTAGCAAATTTTAGATTAGTCTGTAGCAAAACTCAAATTAATTTACATGTTTGAAATTAATTAAACGAGGGAGTTTTTCTGAAAGTGGGTACCTGTGGTCTGATAGGAGACAGATGAAAAAAAAAATCACGAATAATCCATGATTTATCAAAATCAGAACTTAGTGAAGTTCAGCAACTTAAAAGTCCATTTAAAATGGTTAGAACAAAGACGAATTCTACTTGCATTTGAAGAAAATGTAGTTTACTTTGAAGTACTTGCTAGTTACCTAAAATATTTATTAATTTTAAATATTTTTATATATTTTTAGAGAAGGCAGTGGATCAGCTGATGCGAAGGTCGTATTCTGAAATCTTCTCTCAGTCTTTGCCTATTTTTCAGCGGAATCTATTTGATTATTTACTGAATACAGTTGAAGTGTACACCACAGCAGTTGTTATTTACTGTTTGCTACATTTTTTTTTTCCTCTTATGATATGCCGCATTGCCAGCAAGTGATGTCCAGTAAGGTGCCCACTAACAGGACTCGGTCAGACGGTGTTACTACCCCTCGTGATTCACCAGCGAAATAAAGAACTCGTCGCTGCCTGCGAGAAATAGCTCCAATAACCACAGTGAAAACTTCAGGTCCAGAACTTCAGCCTCAACCAGGTACCTCTTCGCAAGAAATGGTTGAAGAATCTCCTTTCTTCACTCCAAACCCGTTCCAAGTGCTTCATAATGACAGAGAAGTAATGGAGTCAGCAGCAATATCCAGGGAATATTTGTAAAAAATATCAAAAATTTCTAACTACTGTGCACACAACTAAACGAAATCTGCTCCGGCAGTTATTCTTGCCTCAACAGGACTAACGACACAAAAATAACACCTGATACTGCAGAAGCCTACCGAAAAATTGTGAAGTACGTGTCAGAAACGAATGCAAATTTCCACACGTACCAGCTGAAACAGGAGAGATCGCTACGAGTGGTGGTAAGAAATTTACACTCCTCAACCCCAACTGAAGTGATAAAAGAAGAACTAGCAACGCTTGGTTTCAAAGTGCGTCAGGTAACCAATGTTCTGAAGGAGAATAAGGAGCAACTAGGAGTAAGTAATAAAGTTACACTACCTATATTTTTCGTGGATCTAGAGCCATCACCTGGTATTGAAAAGATATATGATATCAAGAGATTGTACTACACTATCGTGAAGATAGAGAAGCCATACACCAAGAAGGAAATTGTGCAGTGCCACAATTGCCAGGCGTATGGCCACACGAAAACTTATTGTCACCATCTTCCGCGTTGCGTAAAATGCGGTGAACAGCACAAATCTGTGGAGTGCACCAAACCGTTACAAGATCTTGCAGTGTGTGCACTATGCCAGGAGGGACACCCGGCCAACTACAAAGGCTGCCAAACCTATAAGAGCCTCAAATCCAGATACCAGAGGAACCGGATTCAAGATAAGACAGCCAGACCAAGAAGAGAACCTTCTAGAATTGTAAATAATATTTTATCATACTCCGAACTACTTGGAGGTAAGAACCCAAATAATACATGTGAAGCCCTGGCGCAGCAACTACCTCAGCCCCAACATCAATATTCTGTTCATCCTAACACACATAATCATCAACAGCCTCAAATTCCTCATATTCCTCCTCCTTCAAATGCAACAGATCTCACCAGTTTATTAGCATCTTTCCTCACCGATTTCAAATCCCTAGTTACTCCACTCATATCACTCCTTACAAATCTCGTATCTCACCTCATCCCTCCTTTAAAAAATCCTTAATGACTCACATCCCAAAACCCATGTCCATTCTCCTTTGGAATGCGAATGGTGTTAGAAATCACGTTGACGAACTAACAGCTTTACTACAAGACAAGAACATTGACGTAGCCCTAATTACAGAAACTCGACTGACCATAAAACAGCATTTAAAAATCCCACAGTATATAACATACCGTACTGACCATCCTGACGGTAAAGCACATGCCGGTACTGCTGTCATCGTACACCAATCCCTCTCCCATCACTTACTCCCATTACCTACTCAAGATTTCCTACAGTCAACCGCTATTGTAATCAAAACCTTCTCCTTTCCAGTCACCCTTGCATCAGCATATTGCCCTCCTAACAGATCCATATCCAAAGTCCAGTTCAGTTCTCTCCTCAACTCCTTAGGTCATCATTTCATCCTGGGTGCAGACTTAAATGCCAAGCATCAAGTTTGGGGTTCAAGAACCACGAATTCTCGTGGCAGAACATATCCGCACTCAATACCCAACGTTTCAGTCTCCTTCCACCCAACTCACCAACCTACTGGCCCACTGATCCTAACCGCAATCCTGATATCCTTGATTTTTTCATCCACAGTGGTTTAGGCCCCCTCAATCATTCCCTTACCCGTCTTGACGAACTTTCCTCAGATCATAGTCTATTATTACTCCAATTATCTCTAGCTGCTATTCCTAAGTCTTCTCCACCGTCCTTTATCAGAGACCCAGTTAACTGGAAACTCTTTCACCAAATCCTTTCCGATAAAATTGACCTCAGAATAACCCTAAAAACCCCAGATGACCTTGACAATGCCGTACACCTTTTCACCACCACTATCCAACAAGCAATCTGGACTGCTTCCTCTCCAAACCACTCCTCAAGAACTCCCAAGAAAAATAAGTTACCTCAACACCTCATAGACCTAATCCATACCATACGCCACGCCAGATTATTATGGCAACGTACTAGAAACCCCATCGATCGTCGCTCCTATAATTTTTACAGTAAACAATTAAAGCAGGAATTGGCCACCTTCAAATCCCAATCCTTCAACTCCTACCTTACTTCCCTCTCTGTTCATGACAATTCCCTATGGAAGATCACCAACAAAATCCTAAATTCCCATCATATTTCCCATCCCCTCCGTAGAAGCGATGGCTCCTGGGCAGCGTCTGATGAAGATAAAGCTGAGGAATTCGCCAGACACCTCTCCAGAAAATTTACCTCTCATCCAGAATCCAACCTCACCCATACCACAACAGTAGAAGAATTCCTTACATCACCCATTCCACTTTCCTTACCCCCTAAAGCAATTAATCCTTCTGAGGTCAAACATCACTTACAACAACTTCCTCTCCGTAAATCTCCTGGATACGACCTCCTTACCCCTCAAATCCTTCGACAACTCCCTCCTAAAGCTGTTATATTTCTGACTTATTTATACAATACCATCCTTAGAACCACCCACTTTCCTCTTTTGTGGAAACATTCCACTATTATCCTGTCTCCGAAACTAGGCAAATCTCCCAACACCCCTACGTCCTATAGAACAATTAGCCTACTTCCAATCCTGTCCAAAATCTTTGAAAAGATACTCCTGAAACGAATCCTACCTTTTACAGAATCCCAAAATCATCCTTCCCATCATTTCGGATTTCGTTCACAACACTCCACAGTCCAACAAGGACTCCGAGTGGTCGATCATATTTCCGCAGCACTGGAAAGCAAGCAATATTGCTCGGGTGCTTTTCTGGACATAGCTCAAGCTTTTGACCGGTATGGCACGCCGGCTTCTTTCCAAGCTGAAAACCTATCTACCTCAGTCCTTGTACCTAATCCTCCGCTCCTACCTCTCTGATCGTACCTTTCGGGTTCGCTGTGGTTCAGAATTTTCCGACTCCTACCAAGTTGAAGCCGGTGTTCCTCAAGTTAGCGTCTTGGGCCCCGTCCTTTATATCCTTTTTACCGCCGATATCCCTGTCCATCCCAATACCTTCCTTGCAACATTTGCTGATGACACCACCATCCTATCATCCAACTCAGATCCAGAAATAGCATCTTTAAATCTTCAAAGGCACCTCTCCATGATTGAGCACTGGTGTAATAAATGGCGCATCAAAGTAAACGAATCCAAATGCAAACACATTACCTTCACACTCCGCCGCAGATCCTGTCCATCAGTCCACTTTAATTCCATCCAGCTTCCTTTTTCAGACACAGTCCGGTATCTTGGCTTTATCTTAGACCGAAGACTAACGTGGAACCCACATACTAGACTTAAAAGACAAGAACTTAACCGACGATACGGCCAATTATACAGACTACTGACCAGAAAATCTCAACTTTCAATTGACAACAAATTACTGATCTACAAGACAATCCTGAAACCCATTTGGACCTACGGACTTGAACTTTGGGGGACAGCAAAGTTCTCTAACATCAAACGCATCCAATCCTTTCAATCCAAAGTCCTCCGAACAATAGTCGATGCTCCGTTCTATGTAACCAACAAAACCCTACATCATGACCTTAATATCCCATTTGTCCTTGACCTTATCCCTGAAAATTTTTCAAAATTCCATCAGAACCTTATCAATCATCCAAATCCCCTAGCCCAATCCCTATCTAGTTCCACTCATCCCTACAACCCTCCTCGAAGATTGAAGCGGCAGTGGCCCAGAGATCTTTTATAGTATTTATTTTGGAGTTCTGGCAATGGCCAGATTCTCCACTCAAGACATGAGTGTATGTGGCTAAAGCGCTCTCGCTCAAACTCCACCGGCTTTAGCACCGGTGAGGAGGTTGAGAGACTAGCGCAGGGATTTGGGTTCCCCGCCTGATTGTATATTGTATATAGGTATGATTGTATTTTTATGTTTTTAATTTACTTATATTTAGGTTTTTTTATTGTATATAGTTTTTATTTATTATTATTTAGTTATTGTTTTACTTTGTTAATTTTTTTTTTTTTTTTGTAAATACGGTGTGAATGTGCTCATTTATCAATATAATTATTGTCCCTGTGACAGAATATTGTATGTCTAAATAAACAAATAAAAAAATATATTTTTAAAAATATTTTATATATTTTAAATATTTAAATATTTATTAATTGTCATTGTTTTAACTACCTCCCGCAGTTCTACATCCTACGCCTTGATGAAGACCTTCAAAGTGGGTCGAAACGTCGGCAAAAATTAAATAATACTATTTGTTTTGTTTAGTATTTATTTGACTGCAACCCTCCCCCCCTCCCCCCGATCAATCCTTCTCATTTATTAATTTGGTTATAGCTTTTTGTTAAATTAAAAACGTGACACTTTCTGTCTGAAATCGAACGATATTCTATATTAACTGGTTTGCAGATCTTGAAGTCTGCCTTATCTTTATAGATATTTCCCATTATTTAAGAGACACCCTGTATATATCCTCGTAGTCCAAGAGACGAGAAAAAATCTATTTTTCGTATATTTTTAACTACAAGTCTACTATAGATTTTCATTACATTACAGTTGAGTAACACATACTCATGACATGGAGATTGAAGCATATTTTTTATATTGATAAAAAACTATTTGGTATTTTTTTTAAAAATAGTGTGGTATAATGAATTTATAATTTTTTTTATTTTCACAGGTATAAAAAACGTTAAACGCTGTCTCAATATTAATATTTTAGAAAGCAAGCTATTATAGATTTTTAATCAAAGTGTATGAATGTTTAATAATCAAAACTATTGAGCTATGGTCTGATACGTTTTCATTCTCGTCTGAAAATAATATTTATTCTTTTATCTAAACGAACTGGTAATTTTGCGTTGTCCTAATCTTCTTGAGCTGTTTATAATTAAACAATAGCAACACAAAGTAGCAAAAGAGCTTACTGTTTATTACTAATGCAGATGGCATCAGATAAATTTTCCGTTAAATTCTGGAAGAAACTAAGGCCGATTTTTTACAAGAGGATGCAGAAACGTTAAATTCTAAAAAAAAAAAACACCCAACACAAATGAGAAAAGATTGAAGAACTAAAAATTTCGTTAAAATCAAATAAAAAAGACAAAGTATTTTCCATACTTCTATTGAAATAATGTTTTAACATTTTACACAAAAACAAAATGATAAGTATAATTTGTAAAAAAAAAAAAAAATTGTAAACCGTATAAAATTTAAATAAATATTTTGAAGTATAAACTTTGTCATACATTTTTACTTCACCTAATGAATTTATAAAAGGACATTAGTATTTTTTAAAATAAGACTTACTTATTTGTTTTTTAATTAAATATTTTTGAATTTAGGTTGTTTTTTTTAGGTGATTCAATCACATACAAAAAATATTATTTTTGCTAAATTATTATTAATATAAAAAATATTAATATAATATTATCGAGAAAATTATATTATTTCGTATTCATATCAGAAACTTACTGAAAAGAAATTAAATTACTGAAATTAAAATTACTGAAAAGAATTTTTATTGGTTTTAGTCATACTGGAGGAACAGAATTTTATCATAGGACACGGAAAAGATTATTGATTAGATCATCAAAATTACAAATAGATTAAATTTTATCAAAAAATAATTATCATCAGTCGCGTGAGGTAAGAAGGTGTAGCCAGTATTAATTCATTTTATAATATTATAAAATAAAATGTCTAAGAGATAATTATAAAAACTGATATAAATGATAAACTTTTCCAAAAATTACATTTAAAAAAAATACGAACAGTTATTTCATTGTAAACGAAAATCGTGTGGAAATAGTTGACTGAAGTTATAATTTGAGTATAATATATATATATATATATTTTATACTCAATAATACATATATATATATATATATATATATAACTTACGTCTGTTCGAACAAGAAAAGCTAAAAAAAAGAAAGAAAAGGTCCGAAATAAAACACGTGGTTGCTCAAATAAGACTGACTTTATTCTCTCCGTAATGCTATATATATAGCATTACGGTTTGTTTACAACTGTTGAATAGGATTAAATAATATACAATCTTATATCTAACCATAACTTATATATATATATATATATATATATATATATATATATATATAATAATAATATTATGTAATATATTGACCATACCCTGACTAACTTCTTCTCAAAGTAAATGAAATTAATTCATTGAAAATTTAAAAAAAATAATATAAATATACTAAGGGATATAAAACGTATATGATATATTTTTAAACATTATTGTTTAATAACTAACAGTTGGAGGGAGAAGCCTGGCTTGAGGTTCCCTGCCTGATTGTATTTATTGTATATAGGTATGACTGTGTTTTTATATTTTTAATTTATTTATCTTTAGGTTATTTTCATTTTTTAATATTATTTAGTTATTATTTTACTTTTTTTAATTTTTTATTTTGTTAAGTTCATAATCACTATAATTATTGTCTACGAGACAGATTATTATTATATGTCTAAATAAATAAATTTAAAAAAAAAAAACATAAATTTACGAAGTATTATGAAAGCGAAATAAGAACCCTTATTGTAAAGATACAAAATACTTTAATCCTACGTTCAGAAGTTTTAAATTTAAAACATTTATAAAATACCTTTTTTTCTTTTTCTTTTTTTTTTTTCATCAACACATATTCGATTATTCAAATAAAAAATATGTTGTTGTGTCATGTCAGAAGCATTATTAACAGGATACCATTTAAATGTAACAAACATTGTCGTGTTTCGACAGTAGTTTACGAACATTAGCTTGGACCAAATTTATAATCTTGGTTACTCATTCTAGGCAGTATTCGGTTTTCTTTAATTTTTTAATGCTGGGGGAATTTTAGCTTTTGAATGCTTAACCTTTAATCCTGGGAGCAGCGTTAGTTATAAATCAATTACTGAACTAATTTCCATATTTGATTGGTCACAATTTTGTATTCCGACAGATTCATGCATTATATTTAGGCGTATATTGTTTAGCTTTTCTTTAAGGAAATAATTGTTTGAAACAGGCGAAACCGTGTAAACTATGTGTGTTACATTTTTTTTGCCTGGCCTCCTGGACAATTGTCAAATTAACACATCTTTTTGTCAAACGTTAATTTTAGTGGTGATATTATTTCATAGTTTTCCAAGCGTAAAAGTTCTTAAAGTAAAGAATACTTTAAGAGATAGTTTTTAATATTTATTCTGTAAAACATGGTTATATTTTACCATTTTGGGGGGCTTCAGCCCGAAAGCCCCCTCCCCCCCACTCGTAGATCCGCCTATGATATATATACATATATGTCCCGGAAATTTTTTATAGGAGTTGACAGACCTCCAGAGCTACACAGAAGTTCCAATAAACATCGGTCCTATTTTCGGCAGTAAAGTAGGTAACACCACATTTGTGTTTTTTTAAGCAAGCCATGTTTTGGTCAAATGCCCTGAAACTAAATATTAATATGCACCCCTGCGTGGGGTCCCAGATGTCAGTGGACAGGTAAGAGAAGTTGGGTCCCTCCCCAGCCAGAAAAACCAGCACATGTGCTTGGAAAATGCCCCAACAAATGCCGTCACCACAGAGTCAAACATGAACTGATGAGGCTCCTTGAAGAGAGAGATTACGCCTGTTTCGAGAAATTTTATTGTATAGATACGGATGGATCCACCCGATATGCCGACATTGTAGCATTCCCTAAGACGGGAAAGATGGCGATGATTTAGGATCCTACCGTGAGGTATGAGACCAATGACATCGATCAGACAGGCAAAGTGGAAAGAGAGAAAAAAAAGACCTATGAGAAATGCATTCCTTTCCTTAGTGAAAAGTTTCGGGCCGAGAGTGTTCCACGTGAAAGGCCTTTGGTTCGGAGCTCGCGGAACGATACCGAACTCAACAAGGAGCTTCATGGAGGGACTATGTGTCGACATAAAGGACGTGGCAAGGTTGGCGGAGAATATAATTCTCGACTCCCTGGGAATTATCCATCATCATGTGCATGGATAGAGAGAGAGTTTGTTCATGGGGGGAGGCATGTGCGTTTTACAGCATTTTTATATTATTTATTGACCACGTTCACTGCACTTTATGTATATGTTATGAATTAGGTTAGGAAAAGAGAGGATAAAATCTAGGGAATAAGAAAAATGTATAAGGGGAGAGAAGGAACAGAAAGGGATGTATAATGCTAATAAATGAATGAAATAAATAGTAAAAAAAACAAAACAATAAATTAAAAAAAAAAAAAAGTAAAAATATAGGAAAAAAAATTATAATAAAAAAATATATATATATAGATTAAAAAAATATATATTTACTATGCTCATACATATTGTTAATACTATATAATTGTATATTAGTTTTGGAAAATTGTCTGTAGCGATTATTAAGTATGCTGTGTTTAAAGCAACCCAATTTAATTGGGCAGCACCCTTTTATGATAATAAAGTGATTCTCTCTGTTTCCGATAGTCAAATTTTCCTATCGATATATCGAACTAAATATATTGATATGAATAGATATGAAAATTTGACTAACAAAAACAGATATTTAAAAAACTTGATACAAAATGAAAAAAAAAAAAAAGAAAAATGTTAGTAACCCTACTCTATGACCTTTATATCCCATTTGTCCTAGACCTTATCCTAGAAAAATTCCCAAATTTTATCAGGACCTTACATATAATCTAAATGCCCTTGCACAATCAATATCTAATTCCACCCATCCCTACAATCCTCTTCGAAAGTTGAAGCGGAAGTGGTCCAGAGATCATATTGGATCAGCATATATTGGAGTTTTGGCAATGGCCAGATTCTTCACTCAAGCCATGTATGTTTGATTATTGCGCCTCTGCTCAGCGTCTACTGGCTCTTAATACCAGTAGTGCGATTTTTAAAATATATATATATATATTTTATTATTTCTTAATGATATTTACAGCTGTATTAAAGGAATACATTTAGTAAATTTGAACATAGGTATCTGGATTGGGACAGATCTGATACATAAGAAACATTAAGGTCATCACGGATGGTTTTATTTGTAACAAAGTAGGGAGCATTGAGGGTTTTACGAAGGATTTTGGATTGTATGGATTGGATACGAGAGGAATTCGATGGTTTATTGGAGCCCCATAGCTCAACTCCGTAAGTCCAAATAGGCCTTATTATAGTCAGGTATATGAGTCTTTTGTAATTAATTGGAAGTTTAGAGCGTTTGTCTTGCAAGTGCTGAAGTAATCGGAAACGTCGAGCAGTTTCTTGTCGTTTCAGTCTGGTATGTTTTAAAAACATAATTTGATGTTTATGTATATTTTGAAAAACTCAATTTTTCGATAGTCACATGTGGGCCAAATTGTAATTTAGTACAAAACAATTCAAATATAGATTTTAGTTCAATTATTCATTGAAGAGTGAAGATATGACGAACATCAAAATTTAAACATATTCAAAGTTATAATCATTTTTATATGATTTTTTTTTTACAATAATATCACAAATTAACATTTAATATCCTATTAATCATCTCAATAGGTCACAAAGGTGGTAATTAAGCAGAATTTTAAATTAAAAAATATACGACACTCTAACTCACTAAAAAGAAAATATTGAAAATAAATTATAAAATATGAAATTATATTTTAACAAAAAAAAAGTAATAAAACACGATAACTGTGTATTTCAATTGACTGGAAATAAAAAAGCAGTGGTTTATTTGTTTTTTATGCAGCTGATTTTTTAATTGAAAATTATGCAATATTATCTACTATAGAAATATAACTTCAAATCACAAGACTTACAGTCGTCTAGAACCTCTTACGTAGGTAATTTAAAATCGATTTATCGTAATAATTTACTTTAATAAACAACAGATCAAAATATCTGTTTTAATTTTTACATACTCTTCAGTATAGTCCACGGTACAGACCCCTTTTTATCAAATTATTAACACACGTTTAAAACTTCTTGAATGGCTTTATCTTATCGTCACCTACAACGTTTGCATCTACAAAGCTTCTCAGGAATAGGGTTCAGTATATTCAATAATTTAACTAGGAAGTAAAATGTCATGAATACCTATTTGCTTTCCACTCGAATCACAACATAATCTGATCACTAAATCCAGACAAAAATGTGGCCTACAAAAATATTGGGAGTTTGGCCTATATAAACTTGTTAATTTGACATGTTGAGGTCACGCCAAGCAGCCCGATATTTTGTGTAGGGAGAATATTTTTCCTCATTTTTGTGATCAGATCATCTTACGATTAAGTGAAAAGCGAATGGGTATTAATGAGTTATTAGTACCTCATTAAACGGCAAACTCCCATTTCTCAGAATTTTCGTAAATAAAAAAGTGGTAGGTTACGATAAGATGAAGCTAACCTTAAATATTTTGACGGATGTCAATAATTTGGTAAACTGGGGTCAGTATCGAGAGAGTACTAACTCACTGGTGAAAAAATTCGCAATGAGAGAAAATACAAGTATTCATTTCAAAGACATTCCTATTGGTATTTTTTTTTCAGCATGTCTTAAGTCGTAAAATTTTCCCATCAAGATGCATATTTTCCTTTTCTTTCTTTTTTTTTTTTTTAATTAGCTTTCTTACGTTGCGGTATCTTTTATCTCTTCCTTATAAGATTAGTAAATAACGACCTATTGTATTTTATTCCTCCGTAAGATCTTTAAAGTAATCAAGGCACTATAAACGCCGTCACCTTCTAGCATCTGAAAAAACCCCGAAAAAAACAAAACAAACAAACAAAGCTTTCTTTGAGTTCTATATCGATGGATTTAAACATAACCTGATAAAATATGAAACAATGTAATGCTGATACTTAGTGATGTAAATCAATGAATTTAATATATTATTTTAAGACTATTAAATTCAGTTAAAATGTTTCGATGCATATTCTCTACCTCTGGCGGATATACGGGGGAAGAGAGGAGGAGAGAATAGGTTCCCTCAAAACGCAAAAGTAATTTTTTATATGAATAAAAATATACCAATGATAGTATACATTTGTTCATGTAAGTTATCTAAGCTAAATTCATAAAAAAATCACAATATATTCTCTTTTTAAAACATAATATATCCTCATACCAGACTTAAAAGACAAGAAACAGCCAACAAATTCCGACTACTACAACACTTACTTGACAAACGCTCTAAACATCCAATATTCTACAAAACACTCATTTACACTACCATCATCAGGCCCATTTGGACATATGGTATTCAGCTTTGGGACTCTACAAAAACATCAAATTCTTCTCGTATCTAATCCTTACAATCCAAAATCCTCCGTAAAATCCTGAATGCTCCTTATTATGTAACAAATAAAACAATCTCTCTTGTGGAAGACTTGGCCCAAACTAGATATACCTCATTTAATTCCAAACTCTTTGGTCACCCCAATCCTCTAGTTCGTAACCTTTCATAGAATACAATTCCTGACAAACCTCCGAGGCGTCTGAAAAGAAGATGGCCAAGGGACCTCCTAAATTAATTTATCTTTGGGTAGTTTTAGTTTTACCAATGGGTAGATTTACTAGTTGTATATATGTTTACAGTTGTAAATTTAATAAAATAATAATATATATACATAATGTATATACAGCTTCTAAATGTAAACATGTGCCAAGAAAAACAAATTTATCCCCAGAAGTATTATTGTTTTTGTAATTATAGATTTCCCCTGTTTTATGAAATGCACGATTACACTAAAGAGTTCTGCAAATCGTTTAAACAAATGTAAAAAACATGCCTATTTTTACATAACATGGGCATGTATTACTTAACCCTTAGTATTCCAAATATAAAGCACAATTGCTGTTTGTTACAAAAATTTCGAAAAATTAATTATTTTCACTTCATGTATCACATATAGAGCTTCCCTTAGTGTTAGGGTGTCCCTTAAATAATGAAAATTACTTAAAAGGTAATACTAGATTTCAAGAACTGCAAAAAAGTTCATATGGAAAGATTGTGGTGCGTATTTATGGTAATTAAAGTTTGATATTTTTTTAAGTAAGTCATGTTTTTCGTTGAATAGAAAGCGATAACAAAAGAAATTTAGGTAGCTACCAATTACTCCAGACTAAACTAGAGTAAAATTAAATAAATGTTTTATAGGTCTAAAGATACGCCGCTTTAATAAATACTTCTTTTTTAATACATTTTAAATCCATCTTAATTAAGTGGAGGTTTGTCACAAAATAAACTGAACTAGTCTACCAATTTTGTTTAAAAGTTGTGTGGCATTAAAAGAAAGCAAGTGACAAGAAAATATATAGTATAATATATATATATATATATATATATATATATATATAATATATATATATATATATATATATGTATCTGAAAGTATGAAAGTATTATTGTTCCAGTAATTACTGTTTTTTTTTTTTGTTTTTATTTCTTCACGGAACGGCCATAGAGACCATGCGAATATCATGACATTTGGCTTCTTTCTTGTTTTTCCTTTCTTTCTACTTCTCTCTCATTATCTCCGCGTTCCACCGCTTTCTCTCCTCCGTCCACGCGACTCCCTTTCTCGAACTTTTCGTCCTAACAAGAACCGTGATCTCCTTTAGTCTCTTACCATACCTCTCTCTGTCCAGACAGTCCTGGTCCGTTATTCCAAGTCTTTCCCTTTCTTCCTTCATCTGTCTGATGTATCCTCCCAAGCTTTTGTATCTACGGATTTTTTGGAATATTTCCTTGTTAAGTCTTTCTGGAGCCATTCTTACCATATGTCCGTGGAATTTCAGTCTCTTGATCCTTATTTCCGTTTCTAGATCTCTTGTGCCCTTGTATATTTCCTGATTGGATCTTAACCTGTATCCTTCTTTTGGGGCCGTAAATCCTTCTTAGAATTCTTCGCTCTATTCTCAACAATTTTTCCAGACTGGGGAGGCATGTGGTTTCCGTCCAGTATAGTATCACAGGTTTAACAACTGTATTGTAGCGTCGTATTTTTGCTTCCGTGGACAGGTTTCTCTTGTTGTATATGTTACTGGTTGCAAAAGTTAGTTTTTCCAATTTGGCTATTCTTTCCTTGATACTTTCTTTTTCCGAACTTTTATTACATATAGTCTCACCTAGGTACTTAAATTTATTTGTTACATTTATTGACACGTATTTGGTTTCCACTGTTTTCTTCTTGAAGTCTGCGTCTGTGCGTCATTAATTTTGTTTTTTCGCAGGAGATTTGGAGACCCGCTTTTTGGCTATTTCCGTCAGTGTATTTATTTGGTCGATTGCCTCTTCTTCCATTTCCGTTAAAAGTGTAAGGTCGTCTGCGTAGGCAAGACACCTTACCTTGGCGTGGTTGTTTTTGGTCCCTATACTTGCACCCACATCCTTGGTTTTCCACAATTCCTTCATTATCCTATCTAGTACCACGTTGAACAGTGTTGGGGAGAGACCGTCTCCTTGTCTGTGGGTCCCGTCCTTATCCGGAAAGATTTGCTGGTGGTTCCTCTGAATCTTACCTTGGATTCGGTGTCAGTTAGTGTTAATTCTATTAGTTTCCTGTTCTTCTGGTCCACTCCATACTCTCTCAGTATTTCCAGTAGTATCTTTCTATCCACTGAGTCGTACGCTATTTTAAAATCAATAAACGAGATGTAGAGGTTCTTTTTGGGCCTTGTTTTGTAGTATTTAATCAATAATTTTAGGCTCAGGATTTGTTCTTGACATGATCTTCCCTTTCTGAAGCCTCCCTGATATTCTCCGATTTTAGGGTCTATTTGTGGGTTTAGTCTGTTGAATAGTGCTTTGGAGAAAATTTTATAGCTGATGGGTATATGATAAAAACTGTTGATTGTTACGGTTGTACGTATATTAGATTTTTTCTTTCCTTCGAAGTTCTCATAGTTTCACATGAAATTCTTTCATTTTTGGCGAATGAGCGTGTCAACAAATGGTCTAAGGATAGACTTAAGTATAAGTTTAATCTGATACGGATATATCATGCTTTCAGCCTCATTTTATCGGGGTCAGGCAAGTTCTACATGGAGTAGGCTCCTATTGGTGAATGAACGTGTCAATTAATTCTTTAGGGATCAATGGATAGTGTAATTTTATCCAACATCGAAATTATATGTCAAGTTTTTCAGAAGAGATCGCTCAACTCACGGTATGAATACTATTATATATTATGATGAAATCGTTTGAAAAATAACGGAGATTTGCCGTATCTCGAAATAGACCATTATCAAATAAATAAGGAAATTTGATTGGATAAAACCTGATTTCATTTTTTCATCGCCCAAAAAAAGCATTGGATGCATAGGAAAGTGTTGATAACTTCCAAGGATTCTTAAGTGGCACGTGCAACTTTTATTTGATACATAATAAACAAGAGACTATAAAAGTGCATAGATTACACATATTACTTAAATATCTTCAGCATTCATAAATAAAAAAAAATGTCTTTATGAGGAAATAGTGGAGTAAAAAAGATAAATACTAGAGCTCCTTTTTATAGATAGAGTTATAAATGTATTACATGCATGCAAAAACATGTCCTATTTTTTTTTTACCATAAAGGAGCGCTATCACTCATCATACAATTGATTTCATAACTACCCTATTGTTCAATTGTATCCTGTAGAAATAACTGCGACAGTTTTACCGATATAACATTCACATTCGTACAATAAACCTAATGTTAAATGAGTTTCAAACTTGTTTTCATCTTTAAAAGTACACTTAGAGCTACATATTATTTTATTTTTAAACATATATTGTATTTTTTCCAAATGCGCATATACTATTAATCTAATTATAAGAAATCTGGTGCGCGCAACACACAACTTTCACTTACTGCTCTCCTCTGAATAAACATTATTTTCTGGCAATGCTGGGCTATTATAATTATTTTTTTTTAGTGCATTTTAAACGGAGCTAAAGCTTAAAGCTTACAGATAACAAGTCATTAAGACCATTATAATTACAAAATGTCTATTTAATATATCGACGGTAGGCAATAAAAATCTAGTCACTCTATCTGCTTTTATAAACCACACAACTTTCTTTGCTTTTATAAACCACAGAATGACTAACTCCAATTTCAACATTTTTGAGTAATGTCATTTTAGTGATATTTTTAGTTGAAAAAGTTATTTATGCAGACAGTGAGTAAGTTGATTCCGGAGTGGTGATTGCAGTGTTGAAATATAGAACTGAGAATAAAGGTATAAATTTAGGTACTTATTTCTTATGAAAGATGTTCTTAGGAAAGATACTTTATTAAAATATCTGTAGAAAAAAGGTTTTTTTATTTTTAACAATTAAAAAAGTATATTTTAAATTTATCCAAATGTTCTCTTCAGGGAAAAAACAGACCATATCTTTCCTCCTAATTGTCCGATTTCTTTAGGAAATTCCATAAACTTTTAAAAAACCATACAATATCCACAAAAAAGTGTACTTTTTGAGTTATTCGGAATTTAATTTTACCATCCCTCGTAACTTTTTTTCCAGCTTCTTTTCGTTGAAATGTGTTATATAGATAAATTTAAAGGGTGTGGAGAAAATGACTTTAGCGAAGTTTCATTGAAATCGGTACATTCGTTTAGGCGCTATAGTCTATAGCAACGCAGTTTTTCTGCATTTTATTTTTTTTTCTCGTTTATTAACTTGTCAAATTCTTTCAAAAGTTATATGTAGCATTTTTTCGTAACTCTGAATAATGTGAAATGATTAACTTTTTAAAATAAACCATATTAAAGGTACTTTAGAGGAAGACATATATGAACATTAGGCATTTAAGCCCTGTAAAGTGACATCAACGGGGATAAGACCTAAATGATAGTAAAGACCACTTAATTACACAATGATACACCGAGTTTAATCAAAATCGTTAGAGCCGTTTTTGAGAAAATTGTAAAAAGTGTTTCAACTTTCATATAAAGTGGCAGTTATTTAAACCAAATAAATGCTTGCATGGTCTCATGC
Organism: Nezara viridula; assembly: GCA_928085145.1. Classification (NCBI taxonomy): domain Eukaryota; kingdom Metazoa; phylum Arthropoda; class Insecta; order Hemiptera; family Pentatomidae; genus Nezara; species Nezara viridula. The sequence goes on from OV725078.1 coordinate 52,048,545, forward strand.
TGTTCTCCTAATTCCCCCAGCAGTTGGAGATTGGAAATAAAACATTTCAGAGGCTTGAAGAGTTTGTTTACCTAGGCTCCCAGGTGAACTATAACAATGATCTGATGGAGAAAATTCAGAGAAGACTCTTGGTGGGCAATAAATGCTGCTTTATAAGCATTTAAAAAGCTGAGTGATCTCTCGTACAACGAAGATAGGCATTTATAAAAATGTGGTCCGACATGCGTTTATCTATGGCTCAGAATGTTGGACGATAGCAAAGAATTAGGTTAACTATATAAGAACCTTAATATTATTATATTTATAAAGGTTGGTTGCCTTCAGTGGGCAGGCATATTTCAAGGATGACACCAGATTAGACCCCTCGAAGATGAAAAAATCTAGGCCATCTGAAGAGTTGGAGGACACTGGTTGCGATGTGTCAGCCAGAGGTCCATCCTGAGTATTTGACTGGAGGCAAGCAGCAACCAATGGAGATGATTGGAGGACCAAACTACGGGAGGCCCTGACTCTGCAAGAATTGCCAAGAATGAAGAAAGAAAATGATGTATGTATGTAGTGACAATAAATTGATAGGTTTCATTTCTTGGATTGGCTAGGAATCCTGCAATAAACCTATTTCACCATTTAATTTAATACTACACATGATACTACCCCATTGAATTTAATATGGAGAAATATTTAAATGAAAAGGCTATTTCTAGAGAATTTGTTCAACAGTGTGACGGGACCTAGTTCAAGCTTTACGCTTACTCATTTAATATTCCAGGACATAATTCGTACATTATAACCTAGTGACACATTGTAAGTTTTGAATTAATAAAACGTTTTATGTCTTCAAATTATTGGGTTGTCCGGAAGTGCATTCAGGTTTACGGCTGTAAAATAAAACTAATAAATAATATGGAACTATTTGTATTAATCAAAATACGCTCCATTACTCTAAGCATATATCTGCCAAAGTGTAGGTAACTTTTTCATTCTTTCTAAATAGAACGTTTGTTTCCGTTTCAAAAAAGAAGAGCAGCGGGAACTTCATTAAGAATATTTTTTTGGCGGTAATTTAATGCATTAGGAACTTTCGAATCTTTTAATCTTACCAAATGCATTGAAGTGGTCATCGGTGGTTAATTTGCAAACTGAGAGTTTCTCTGCATGTTCACGAACGGTTGTTTTGGGAATCTATTCGACTAAAAATTACAGAACATCATCATGGGAAGGAGTTCCTTCCACGACCATCTTAGTCTTCTAGGCTGAAATCTCTCTTTAGAAATTTTTAAAACATCGTCGAATGATTCACTTATTTGTACTGCCATCGCCCCATACTTCTGGCCATTCGGACAGCTCTCCGAGCGAGTTTAAACTCATATAACGAAATTGTATGAAAATCTCACAAGATGAAGTTAAAGACGTGGGATCATCGATTTCAATGAAGTATTCTTTTTGTGAGGCCCGTTCTAAAAATTGTTGACCGATGTCCGAGGTTTGTTACCAATACTAGGAGCAGAGAATAACAAATATTTTATAAATTTTTAGCGTTTTTTATGTTATTGTTTTCTGTCTTTGCTATGCATGGATTTCTAGGTTATAATGTAATCGATTTTTTTTCTTTTTTTGCATGAAAAAAGAAAGACTTATTGCTGACTATTAAAATGTATGATAAATTACAAAAAAAATAAATAACGCTTCCAGTATAGTATACCAAGTAAATGTTTGTCATGAAGAATACGGACTTGTTTCGAAATAAAAAAGTATAAATTTCTGAATTGGTTTAAGGCATTTTTTTTTTCATGCCGTCAACTAAAACATTCGTAACTCCTTAGGATTTTCTCATAATTTAAGTTACTATAATCGTTGGAAAGCTGAATTTTTGGTATTTGAAACTATATAAATAACTTTTCTGTTCTTCTTCTTCCTTTACAAGAAATAAACAAAGAAAACTCCTGAAACGTTTTTATTTTATTTCTCTAGTTCTGATTTATTTACGGGCATCTGGTTTGTGCCGTTCCGTGTAGTTTACAGAGCCCATTAATCCTTGCTAATTTCCGTTTGGATAGATAGAGTCACCTTGAAGTCATTATAATTTTTATCATTTTTGAAAAAATAAAAATCGAAGACCGATTCATACAAAAATTTCTATTAAGGGTTTGTTGAAGTGTGAAATACAAATCACAACTTTGTTCTTCTTTAAAAAATTGTTTGGACCTCCTTTGCTCATATGTGTATAAATTGTTTTAATATCGTGCACATACTATTGCTTATTGTTGCCCAAATGCGACACTGACACGAGTCTTGGTCTTGCAAACTCAGTCTTGGTCATAGTCTTGGTCTTGCGCAAGAGTCTCGCAACAGTCTTGCAGTTACTTATTAGCTTATTACTATAGACATATTACTGTATTTTTTTTAAAATGGAGAAAACTAACTCAGCCCGAATGAAAAATTAGAATACTTAAATGCAAAAGTATATTGGTTATACCAATTATTAATAGTAGCTAAGATTGTCAAGTATTAGTAACTATTATCCCTTAATTTTTTTTTTAAAATATATTTTTTTTTACCAGTCCTGGTCTTGGTATTGCAACAGTTAGGTGGCCATGGTCTTGGTCTTGCAAAGTGCAAGAACAAGACCGATTTTGGGCAATACTACTATTACTGCATTTTTTGCAGTTTTTAAATTGGACAGTTATCAAGAGTCAAATTATTTGCTCAAAAGCTGATATGTGCCGAAAAATTCTGCATTATTTTCCGGTTAACCTATATTATAAGGTCTCCCATATATAAGGTAATACTTCCCCAGATTTCTGTGATCAGCCTAATATCCTCTCTCTTTTCCCCCTCTTGTCCGTAAACTCATAAGCACAGATAATATAGTACGCGTGGAATTTAACACTTACCTTCATCAGGAAAAAACTGGAAAACTTTCCAGTAGGGAACCAGTTAGGTGACTGATTTAATTTCGCTCCCTTCCATGAGGCTATCATATTTACATAGTGAGGAATGTGGAATGTGGTATTTTATTGCTGCGTGGGGGTAAACACCACAACCGCCATGAGGGTATTATGGCCCCAGCCAGCTCTCCAATGTCAACATCGGTCCTTTTTTAGTCCCCTCCATCTTCGATTTAATCTAGGAAAACGGTTTCATTCCGCCATATAAAAAAAAAAAATATACATACGGGAAAAAAAAAACATCAGCGGAATGGGATTTCATTCTCTACTCATTCTAGTTATTTTAGTAAATTTTCATTAATTACAATTTATGATCAGGGTAACTTTAGGACTTCAGTGACTTTCTACCAGAGTTTATTTTGAATATGATATTACCTGTCGCCATAGACGCCGTCTTCGGATGAAAGGGATGTCAAAGGGATCCCTCTCCAATAAGAATTCTGGAAGAACGAGAATATCGTTTCGCCCCTTTCACTCTCCCCCCCCCCCTTCATCCTCCCATCAATATTTCGAAGAACAAAAATCAAATCAAAATCAAATAAACAAATAACCTACATGAATGAATACAATAAAATCATAAATAAAAATATTATTATTAAAATATATTTTAATATATTTTAGAGCAAGTATTTTAGCTCGGCATATGTTCCTATTATTGAAATTTTAGAGTATATTCAAAGATGATTATATATAGCAACATATCCTAGGATTTTATAGTTTATTCATGTTAGTGTTGCCCAAAATCGGTCTTGGTCCCGGTCCAAACAGCAAGACGTCCGAACTTAAGTTACCATATGTAAAGAATTGGTATAACCAATATACTTTTGCATTTAACTCTTCTAATTTTTCTTTCTGGCTTAGTTCGGTTTCTTCTGTATAAAAACATGCTGTAATATCTCTATAGTAATAAGCTAATAGGTAACTGCAAGACTGTTGCGAGAATCTTGCGCAAGACGAAGACCACGACCAAGAATTAGTGTCCAAGACGAGTCTTGGTCTCGCATTTGGGGAACACTAATCCATATGCATCCTTCCATTTTAATCTGAAGATGTTATCACTATTCCCGCGGGGAATTTAAGAGTTTATCTCACTGGCTTAAACCTTTAAATAAAATTAAAAATTGATAATGTATTCATTGACTTTATTAACACATTTTCAAATATATCTGTAAAAAAAAAAAAAAAATTAACTTATACATGAGTTTATTTTTATACATAGTATTATATTGTTCATTTTACAATAAATATGTTGATTGTGTTAATTATCACTCATGAGTTTTATATTGTATAAACTCCTTTTTATTATTAAAAAAACTTTTTTTTTCTTTTTTTTTTTTGGAGTCCATCGCCTTCCCCCTCCCCACCTCTCCCCAAACGGAAAGTCTGCACTTATGCTTCTCGCGTTGAAACATTTTTAAATTCAACCAATTTTCTTTCACTCATGATATAATAATACTGCAGTCCGTAAGGTCAAATCCAAAATAAACTCTGGTACACCCTCTAGTCCCAAAGTTTACGATGTATATTTTCTAAAAAAATATAGATATAGGATACGATCCAATTCTCATACACATGAATTGAAAATTAAAAATACACTTCTTTTTCATTATTCATCTTAAATTATTAATTCACCTCTGTTACAGTCAGTAACATACAGACGATTGTATATGTTTCAAGCTTAAACCAGTGTTTGAAAATCCTTTTAATAGTACACACACAAACGTACTTAATACCCCACATAGTCCTAAGCTAAGAATAAAGCAGTTTATTTACTATAATTTGGCGATATTACAGGTTATTGACAACTGTAACAAACTATTCCACATCAATAAATAAACTATTTATTTATTTAATTGTAAGATACATATTTTTTTATTTTGTATAATGACCTACATATGAATTTCTTTGTATGTTATGTCGGTTTTATATTACGTTTTTTTCCACTGTATAATATAGGTATCTACTTCTATATATATATTATATATATATATATATATATATATATATATATATATATATATATATATATATATACATATATATACATATATATATCACTAGCGGATCCAGGATTTAATTTTTTGGGGGAGGCTTCAGCCCGAAAGATTTTTTTTTCATATACATATAACGATAATTAATTTTTAAAAAAATAAAGAAATTAATTACCTATATGAAATGGTGTTTAAGTGGTTCTTGAAGTCCTATTAAATATAATTACACGAACAAGAATACTTTAAGAGATAGTTTTTAATATTTATTCTGTAAAACATGGTTATATTTTACCATTTTGGGGGGCTTCAGCCCGAAAGCCCCCTTCCCCCCCGTAGATCCGCCTGTGATATATATACATATATGTCCCGTAAGTAGAGGAATTTTTTTATAGGAGTTTACAGACTTCCAGAGCTACAAAGAAGTTCCAATAAACATTGGTCCTATTTTCGGCACTAAAGTAAGTAACACCAGATTTGTGTTTTTTTAAGCAAGCCATGTTTTGGTCAAATGCCCTGAAACTAAATATTAATTATGCACACCTGCATGGGGTCCCAGATGTCAGTGGACAGGTAAGAGAAGTTGGGTCCCTTCCCAGCCAGAAACACCAGTACATGTGCTTGGAAAATGCCCCAGCAAAAGCCGTCACCACAGAGTCAAAACATGAACTGATGAGGCTCCTTGAAGAGAGAGATTACGCCTGTTTCGAGGAATTTTATTGTATAGAGAAGGATGGATCCACCCGATATGCCGACACTGTAGCATTCCTTAAGACGGGAAAGTCGGCGATGATTTAGGGTCATCATTTTTATATTACTTATTGACCACGTCCACTGCACTTTATGTATATGTTATGAATTAGGTTAGGAAAAGAGAGGAAAAAATCTAGGGAATGAGAAAAATGTATAAGGGGAGAGAAGGAACAGAAAGGGATGTATAATGCTAATAAATAGTAAAAAAAAATATAGGAAAAACAATTATAGTAAAAAAAAAATTGTATACTATGCTCATACATATTGTTAATACTATATAATTGTATATTAGTTTTGGAAAATTGTCTGTAGCTATTAATAAGTATGCTGTGCTTAAAGTAACCCAATGTAATTGGGCAACACCCTTTTATGATAATAAAGTGATTATCTCTCTAGGAAGTCGTAACTAAAGAAATTTTCAATTTAAGTAATATGATAATAAGATTGCTTCACTATAAACTAGACAAAATTTTCTTTAAATGGAAATAGAATTTAACTATTTAAAGAGGACTTTTTGATAGCTAAACTAGGCCAAGTTCTGTTTTTATAAAAAACATCAAATATTTAGGATTTTTTTCTATCATCATCTGACTATACTACAGATAGCCCACATTTAGAAAAACCTCTTCTTCGTTTAATTTTCTTTCAGTCTGTATTAAATAAATAGAGGTTTAATAGGAAAAAACTTAAGATTCACATCAGGTTGTGTAAAAAAATGGTGTGATTTTTTTCCTGTCAAGTAAAACTACCCCGGTTTTTAACAAAAATGACTACAATTAATTGTTGCAAAGCTTTATTTCTTGTTTTTCAATGATGTAGGATGTATTACAATAAATATAATTGTGTTAATACAATTTTTGTTTATAAAAAAGATAAATTTGAATAATACTGCTATTTCAATTTTTGTCTGGTAAAATGGTTAGGAAACTATGTTTTTCACTCAGATATGTACTATAGAAATTTATTCGTATTTCTAAGTGGTAAAAAAAAAATGTATCTAGTCCTAAAATGGACGTTTAGAGTTAAGAAACTTGCTAAAATTATTTTCATTAAAACGTTATTATTAAGATCAGGAACGTTTAGTTTGTCACTTATAAATACGGATCAGTTCCTATGATAGAGATCTGGGTAAAAAAAAAAAAAATTGATTTATAACTACTTCACCTGAAAAATACTTGAAAAATCATTATTTTTAACATTTTTTTTATATAATTAAAAAAGTGTATTTAGGCAATTATGTTTATTATAAGACATCCCAGATGACGGAAAAACAAGAAATAAAAGCTTTGCAACAATTAATTGTAGCCATTTTTGTTAAAAACCGGGGTAGTTTTACTTGACAGGAAAAAAATCACATCATTTTTTTACACAACCTGATGTGAATCTTAATTTTTTTCCTATTAAACCTCTATTTATTTAATACAGACTGAAAGAAAATTAAACGAAGAAGAGGTTTTTCTAAATGTGGGCTATCTGTAGTATAGTCAGATGATGATAGAAAAAAATCCTGAATATTTGATGTTTTTTTAAAAACAGAACTTGGCCTAGTTTAGCTATCAAAAAGTCCTCTTTAAATAGTTAAATTCTATTTCCATTTAAAGAAAATTTTGTCTAGTTTATAGTGAAGCAATGTTATTATCATATTACTTAAATTGAAAATTTCTTTAGTTACGGCTTCCTAGAGAGATAATCACTTTATTATCATAAAAGGGTGTTGCCCAATTACATTGGGTTGCTTTAAACACAGCATACTTATTAATCGCTACAGACAATTTTCCAAAACAAATATACAATTATATAGTATTAACAATATGTATGAGCATAGTATACAATTTTTTTTTTTTATCTATACATTTTTTTTTACTAAATTTTTTTTTCTATATTTGTTTTTACTATTTATTTTATTCATTTATTAGCATTATACATCCCTTTCTGTTCCTTCTCTCCCCTTATACATTTTTCTTATTCCCTAGATTTTTTCCTCTCTTTTCCTAAACTAATTCATAACATATACATAAAGTGCAGTGGACGTGGTCAATAAATAATATAAAAATGCTGTAAAACGCGCATGCCTCCCCCCATGAAGAAACTCTCTCTCTATACATGCACATGGTGGTGGATAATTCCCAGGGAGTCGAGGATTATATTGTCCGCCAACCTTGCCACGTCCTTTATGTCGACACCTAGTCCCTCCATCACGGGCGGATCTACGGGGGGTGGCTTTCGGGCTGAAGCCCCCCCAAAATGGAAAAATATAACCATGTTTTATGGAGAAAAAAAATTAAAAAATACCTCTTAAAGTATTACTGTTCGTGCAATTACATTTAAAAGTGCTTAAGGAATAACTTAAACACCATTTCATATAGGTAGTTAGTTTCTTTCTGTTTTTTCCAAAGTAATTATCGTTATTTTTATGAAAAAAAAAGGTTTCGGGCTGAAGCCCCCCCCAAAATTAAATCCTAGATCCGCTAGTTTCCTCCATGAAGCTCCTTGTTGAGTTCGGTATCGTTCCGCGAGCTCCGAACCAAAGGCCTCTCCCGTGAAACTCTCTCGGCCCAAAACATTTCACTAAGGAAAGGAATGCATTTCTCATAGGTCTTTTTTTTCTCTCTTTCCACTTTGCCTGCCTGATCGAGGTCATTGGTCTCATACCTCACGGTAGGACCCTAAATCATCGCCGACTTTCCCGTCTTAAGGAATGCTACAGTGTCGGCATATCGGGCGTAATCTCTCTCTTCAAGGAGCCTCATCAGTTCATGATTGACTCTGTGGTGACGGCTTTTGCTGGGGCATTTTCCAAGCACATGTGCTGGTGTTTCTGGCTGGGGAGGGACCCAACTTCTCTTACCTGTCCACTGACATCTGGGACCCCACGCAGGGGTGCATAATCAATATTTAGTTTCAGGGCATTTGACCAAAACATGGCTTGCTTAAAAAAACACAAATCTGGTGTTACCTACTTTAGTGCCGAAAATAGGACCAATGTTTATTGGAACTTCTTTGTAGCTCTGGTGGTCTGTCAACTCCTATAAAAAATTTCCTCTACTTACGGGACATATATGTATATATATCACAGGCGGATCTACGGGGTGGAGGGGGGCTTTCGGGCTGAAGCCCCCCAAAATGGTAAAATATAACCATGTTTTACAGAATAAATATTAAAAACTATCTCTTAAAGTATTCTTGTTCGTGTAATTATATTTAATAGGACTTCAAGAACCACTTCTATCGATTTTTCTGTCCAATTCTATCGATTTTTTATGAACTTTCGTAAACTTTTAAATAACAATATCAACAAAAAAGTTTATACTTTTTGAGTTATTCGGAATCTAATTTTACCATCGCCTGTAATTTTTTTGCCAGCTTCTTTTCGTTAAAGTATGTTGTATAGATAAATTTAAAGGGCATTAAGAAGAAGATTTTAGCGAAGTTTCATTGAGATCGGTACATTCGTTTAGGAGCTACAGTCTATGGCAACGCTCTAGATAGAACGCTAGTCTATTTCTTGTTTTTCAATGATGTAGGATGTATTACAATAAATATAATTGTGTTAATACAATTTTTATTTATAAAAAAGATAAATTTGAATAATACTGCTATTTCAATTTTTGTCCGGTAAAATGGTTAGGAAACTATGTTTTTCACTCAGATATGTACTATAGAAATTTATTCGTATTTCTAAGTGGTAAAAAAAAAATGTATCTAGTCCTAAAATGGACGTTTAGAGTTAAGAAACTTGCTAAAATTATTTTCATTAAAACGTTAATATTAAGATCAGGAACGTTTAGTTTGTCACTTATAAATACGGATCAGTTCCTATGATAGAGATCTGGTTAAAAAAAAAAATTGATTTATAACTACTTCACCTGAAAAATACTTGAAAATTATTTTTAGCATTTTTTTTTATATAATTAAAAAAGTGTATTTAGGCAATTATGTTTATTATAAGACATCCCAGATGACGGAAAAACAAGAAATAAAAGCTTTGCAGCAATTAATTATAGTCATTTTTGATGAAAACAGGTGCACTTTTACTTGACAGGACAAAAATCACATAAATTTTTCACAGAACCTGAGATGAATCTTAAGTTTTTCCCTAATAAACCTTTGATTAATTATACAGACATAAAGTTTATTAAAAGAAGTAGTTTTTCTAAAAGTGGGGTATCTGTGGTATAGTGGAATAGTAATAAATCCGTATAATAAAAGAAAATCCCGAATAATTTATAATTAAAAAAAAAATAGAATTTAGCTTAGTTTAGTTGCTCAATGGTTCTCTTTGAATAGTTTTAACAGTGGCATGTTCTATTATTGTTTGAAGAAAATTTTTTTCTAGTTACAGTGAAGCAATTTTTTAATTACTTAAATTAAATATTTCGTTAGTTATCGCTTCCTATTCAAGAAAAAACCCGACTTACTTAAAAAAACATAATACTTGGATTTACTAGTTTTCTGCTGAAAATTGGCCCATTTTTTATACGAACTTTTTTGTAGCTTTTGAGATCTGCTATATATATATATATATAAAATTGTATAATATATACAGAATATAAACTGTATAAATAGGGTTAAGGTAATTGGTTTAATTTTTGTCACTATAAATTTTAATTCCATGAATAAATTATGAAAAAATAAAATAAATATTAGAATTAGAAAATTTAAGAAGACGAAATTAACATTGAAGCTAATAGCATTCTAAGAAATAACAGATTTAAAAAACATTTTGAATCTACAATTCATACCAGACTGAAACGACAAGAAACCGCTCGACGTTTCCGATTACTTCAGCACTTACTAGACAAACGCTCTAAACTTCCAATTAATTACAAAAGACTCATATACATGACTATAATAAGGCCTATTTGGACTTACGGAGTTGAGCTATGGGACTCCACTAAACCATCGAATTCCTCTCGTATCCAATCCTTACAATCCAAAATCCTTCGTAAAATCCTCAATGCTCCCTACTTTGTTACAAATAAAACCATCCATAATGACCTTAATGTTTCTTATGTTTCAGATCTGGTCCAATCCAGATACCTATCCTTCCATAATAAACTTCAGTATCATCCCAACGCTCTAGTTTCTAACCTGGCTTCCTCTTTAATTCCTGAAAATCCTCCGAGGCGTCTGAAAAGAAGATGGCCCCGTGAGCTCATAATGTAGACATATCATTAGAGTGGCTAGTTTCTCAACAAGTGTTTTCATGCCATTATATCCATATGTTCAAATTTACTAAATGTATTTCTTTAATATTTCTTTAATACAGTTGAACATATCATTAAGTAATAAAAAAAACAAAAAACAATCTACTGTAATGAATGACAAATCAAAAAATTCATAAAGCATTAATAAATGATCGAAACTTTACAAACGGATTCCTTAGTTTATTGTATACAATATGGCCACTAGGTTCTGTGTTTTTATGACAATGTAATCTTCGGAATTTATTAACCTATGTTATAATTGGTCGGGATCAAATCTTATCAAGTAAATAAATAAAATATTCCGACACTTGTATCTGTGAATCAATCAATTTTTTTTCACATTTCATTTATTTATTTTTTTAGCAAGAAGCTTATCGAATATAAAATTTGTTATTTTTAACATAATATTTTTAATCTTTACTGTGATAAAGTAAATTCATCCGTAAACATCATATGCAAATTAAAAACGTAATAGGAAATGCATTGACTTATATGTTTTAAAAATGCAATTGTACAATATATATAAATATAAACATAATGAATTTTAGTGTTGCCCAAAAACTGGTAAAAAAGAAGTGGTTTTTGTGAATAAAAATTAAGGAAAAATAATGACTAATCCTTGACAAATTTACTTACTATATGAAAAGAATTGGTGTAACCAATAAACTTTTGCATTTAACTTTTCCAATTTTTCATTAGGGCTTAGTTAGGTTTCCACTATCTGAAAAATTACAGTAATATATCTATAGTAATAGGCTAATAGGTAACTGAGAAACTGTTGCGAGACTCTTGCACAAGACCAAGACTCGTTTTGTCTCGCATTCGGGTAACACTAATATATTTATAAATAAACAACATTCATAATGACTTTAGTAGTACATCCAGTAATATTTATAATGTTGTATTAGTTGTTCTTAAACTTTTATTAACTTTTTTATTAAATTTTATTAATTAAAAAATTTAAAACCACTGTTTTAACATAGTTTTAATTATTATATTCATCCACTCCTTTTTTTCAATAATAAACTCTGTGTTTCTGCTTAAAAAAAAAGGAAAAGAAGACGAATCTGATAGTAAATATTTAAATGATGAATTATATGTAACAATATCATTACTTAAATCATTTTGAATAATATGTAAATTTACATAGAAGGTTAGCGGGGTGTGTCTGACTGTTTTTGGGATAGAAATTGGAATAGGGGGGTTTTAAATGTGGATATGGAGGGAGAATGCCGAATTTTGATAGGAAGGGAATTCCAGAAATTAACAGATCGAGCAATAAACGAGTTTTGGAACGAGGCAGATCTGTGAGAAGGAATGTAAAGGCGTCTGAAAAGAAGATGGCTTCGTGATCTCCTAATGTAGACATATGATTAGAGTGCTACCATCCGGTAGTTTCTCAACATGTGTTATTACGTCATTATATCCATATGTACAAATTTACTAAATGTATTTCTTTAATACAGTTGTAAATATCATTAAGAAATTTAAAAAAAATCGGGGGTTCTGGTTTACCAACAAATGAAAACATTATCACAAAAAAGTTCTTTAGAACTTTTATTTTCAAAAAATAAATTTTTCTTCCTTTCCTATACATTTTTCATCCTTTCTTATTTTTAAAAAGAATTTCCTAAAATGTTAGTTTAGTTTTTTTTTATAGTTCAGTATAACGTTTCAACCCCCGTTCAAAACGTTTAATTCCGAACGACGCTGCACAGTGGTCTGAGAGCGCCAAAAACCTATATTTTTAAGATGGGTCATCCTAAAGGTTAAGCAGGAATAAAAATACCAGTTTCCAAGATTTTCAATAAAATATAAATAAAAAGCCAGTTTCAACCATAATGCAGTTATAGTGCAATTTGTTATAAATCATAAAATATATTTTAAGCGTTTTCACTGAATTCACAATATATTTTTTTGTTGCGTAATTTGTTGAAATGAGTCAAATAAGTTCTTAAAAAGTTATTTCTTAATAAATTCAAACATTTTGAATTTACATTGGATATGTTATGGCTCAAGGGATCCTGCAATTTCGGAAAATACTTCGCGCCAACGACCGCCAAGGTCTTAATCAAAATGTTCTTTGAACCCTCTGTTAATGATGAATACAAAAATCAGCTGGCATAATTTGAGATTTTGGTAATTATCTGGCAAATTCAGCCAATAAACTTATACCAAAAACGATCAAGAAAAAATTCTTACCTGAATATTCGTATCTGAATAAATTTATATCTAATGTAATTTATTCCTTTCCGTCATAGGAAAACTGGAGGAAAAGAACAGAAAAAAAAAATTGAAAGAAAATACGAAGGAAAAGATTGAAGAGAAATTCAAACAATTTCGCGAATCATAATTGATACTAGAGTATTCTTCTTCTCACTACCATGTATTTGGTTTTATCTTCATTTAGTTGTAGATTGATTTGTTTTTCTTCTCTTACCACCATGTCCTCTTCATAGTAATATAGGTGATAGATATTTATAATTGATTGGGTCAATAACCTTATACAATAAATTTTTACAACATATTGCAAGCAAAATATATTTCAGTTATTTTTGAAAAAAATAACAATAATAATAATAACGGTTGTTCTTACACAACGGTTTTATTGCTTATTAATTCAGAATGCTATAATAAATTCCGTTTTTTCAAATATCTTGCTTAAATTGAAAGCTTCCCTGGGTTTTTGCCGGTTTGAAATACTATTTTTTTCATTGATAAGACTATTTTTACCGCATTAAAATTCCTATTCATTACCCAATTTTTATCTAAAATCAACTTGTTACTTGTAACGAATAGTTATTAGAAAAAAAATATACCTTTACTACTTTGAATACAGCTCATAGCTTAAAAGCTATACATATATTTATATGTTGCTATACATAAATATTTAGCTCATTTAAATTTGTAAAGAATCTAATGAATGGGATAAATTTCAACTTAAAAAAACTATATTTAATAAATTGTAGTAAAAGGCCTCTTATCGTCTAACCACTATGAACGATTGTGCTTAAAAAGTTTGTATAAATACTTGTTTTAAGCAACATGATTTATGGTTAACACAGTTTATCCAAAATAATTATTATTCAAAAGTTGAATTTAATTAGATCTATATTGTATTTTTGCTGAGAGGGGAAAAAAAAGAAAGAAAATATTGTATGTGGAACTGATAAAAATAAACTTTGAACAATTACGTTTTAGGTACGGATTATACAAAATTTGAACAAGATAAACTACGAGGTTATGCAACGTCATACCATTACATGATCGGCTGCAAAACGCTTGAAGGTAAAAAATAATTATTATGATGAAACTATCTGTTATATTATACGTCTAAACCCTTCAAGAGAGAAACATTAAACTTATCAAGCATTAGCCACAGACATGGTGACGTCACGTAATATATCAATTAAATCCATGCGATAAATATTTTTTAATGTATTTTTATTCATGAAATTTACAATTGTATCAAATAAAAATACATCTAGTAAACATAATGACACGAAAATACTTGTAGAGAAACTAACTACCTTTGGTAGCGCTATAATAAAATTTCTAGATTAGGAGATCACGTGACCATATTCTTTTCAAACGTCTCGGAGGATTGTCAGGGAGAGAAAGCAAGATTGGAGACTAGAGGATTCGGATGGTTCTGAAGTTTATTATGGAATGGTAGGTATCTGGATTTTGGTCAAATCAGAAAAATACGGGGCGAAAACTATATATACGAAATATACATTACAATAATAATACTTTTACAATTTTTTCCTATATTTACGTATATTAATTACAAAATTAGTAAGTAAGAATAATTCCAAATTGTGTAATTCATTATCTCATAGCAAAGGAAAAATTTATTTTCTTATTAATGGAACAAAGTCCACTTAAATAATCAGCTATGTGATGATGCAAATTGACTAAGTGTGGTATAAGATTGTTTAGAGCGCTACCAATGGGTAGTTTCTCACCATGTGTTTCACGTCATTATATCCATGTACGAATTTACTAGATTTTTTTTTTTTTTATACAGTTGTAAATATCATATAAATAATAATAAAAAAGATTGTTAAATAGAATAGGAAAAAAAAGACAAATGTTAATAGCATGCATTAGAAGAACAGGAAATAAAAGAAAAACATTGATAAGGTAAAATAAAAAATGAATTGTAAATACATTTTAAACAAATCTGTGTAAATATAAGGAAAACTTGTAACAAATATTAATAACGTTATGATGTCCTAAAAGTGAAAAAGAAATGTCTCTGAAGATGGACAAAGGTCCGAAATGGTAGATTGGTTGGTTGTGTATTAAATGCGTAGAACCTGTTGGTCATCAATGCCGTTAATCAAAATTATATATTATTATATCTTTTGGTTATAAATTTTAAGAATTGGATAAAGATAAAAAAATGTAAAATGCAAGTTAAGGTTAAAAGTTGTTTATTGTTATTAAAGTTTAGTTATTTAATGTTCGCACGTTAGGTAAAAAGGAAAAGGAAAAAAAAAAATAAAAAAAATGGTAAGAGAAAAAAAAGAGGTGGAGAGTGCTGCGTGAGAGGTTCAGATATTTTTTAAGATTCCTTCTTCGGAGAGAAAACATATGACTTTGCCTAGGATATTTTCGTCATTTCCCAAAACAGCCGGTGTATTTGCTGGTATTCCCCTTATGTTTAATTGTCTAATATAAAAGGCTCGACTCTCGAAGATAAGGACCACTGTCATTCTCTCTCCACACTTCCGACATATGGGCGGGTTTTCTTTCGTAATTAAGTGAAGGTGCGTTAGCCTGGTATTTCCAGCGATCGCCAAGGTCTTACTGTAATAAAAATGTTTTTGAACCTTCTGCTGGATTAATGTTTTCAGCTCACCACCCCATGTATTTGGTTTTATCTTCATTTAGTTGTAGGTTGATTTGCTCTTCTTCTCTTACTACTATTTCCTCTTGATAGTAATATAGGTAATAGATGAATTGAATTGATTCTGTCAATAATCTTATACAATAAATTTTCACTTTTAATTTTTTTTTTTGGTTGACGCTACAGACCATGAAGATCTTTGACCGCGATTGTGGTCTCCTAGATCAAATCCCGATTCCCGATTTAAAGTACGGGGTAGTGTCATCAATCATACGCCCGGTCGGTGTGAGTTGCCTCCAGTAGTCTAACGGGGCTCATATAACCGAGGGGGAGGAGTCTCGGGCAGCGTGGCTTTCCTTGGTGGACGGTCACCCATCCAAGTGCTAGTCACGATCGGCGTTGCTTAACTTTGATTACCTATTTCAAGCGCCTTAGCCCGCAAGGCTACTCCAACCCCCACTTTTACAATATATTACATGCAAAATATATTTTATTTATAATAGAAAAAATTAACAATAATAATTACGGTTGGTCTTACTAAAAAAAAGTTATATTGTATATTAATTCAGAATGTCAAATATGCTGTAATAAACTCATTTTTGAAATACCTTGCTCAAATTGAAAGTTTCTCAGGGTTTTGGCCGTTTTATGCCTTTTCCGACCACTGTACGGCGCATAGTGGGACGAGTATGCGAAAATTGCGACATTTATTTAAACCTTTCTAAATCTATTCTAATTTTTTTCCCCACAAAACCATCCAATTCTTCCCGTCTCCAAGCCTTACAATCCTAAATTCTCCTTAAAATCCTTAATGCCCCTTATTATGTCACAAATAAAATTATTCATAAAGACCTCGACATTCCCTTTGTTGATGACTTGGCCCGACTAAGATACTCCTCTTTTAATTCCAAACTCCTTGGCCACCCTAACCCTCTAATTCATTACCTTTCATCCAAACTAGGACTGGAGTTTATCATGAAAGGATAGGTATCTGGCTCGGGCTAAATCATATGGAACATTAAGGTCTTTACGAATGGTTTTATTTGTGACAAATTATGGGGCATTAAGGATTTTACGAAGGATTTGGGATTGTAAGGATTGGATACGAGAGGAATTCGATGGTTTGGTAGAGCCCTCAAAGCTCAACTCCGTAGTCCATATAGGTCTTATTATGTTTAAGTAGATGAGTAGGTTTGTCTAGTAAGTGTTGGAGCAGTCGGAAACATCGATCAGTTAAGTGAAGAATAATTAATAAGAATACTCATTTCAGTCTAGTATATGGATTCCTTTTGAGACGTTTATCTAAGTGAAGTCCTAGGTAGCGGATTTGTTACACAGGAACAAGTGGAATATCATTAAGGGATATTGTAGGACATGAAGTTGAATGTTTACGACGAAGGGTAAAGGTGATTTGATAGGATTTTTTGAAATTTATTTTTATTCTTCAGTTATGACACCATTCTTCAAGGCTTGTGATATGTGATGATATGTGTGGAGGGTTTGGGCTGCAATTAAAGGGTCATTATTAACAGATAGGATACAAGTGTCATCTGCATCGGTGGTGATGATCGTGTTGGGATGGGTTGTGATTCAGCTGTATAAACTGTATAAAGAATAGGACCGAGGGTGCTTCCTTGAGGACCTTCTAAATTAATTTAATTTTTGAAGTGCTACCATTGGATAGTTTTTATCACGTTTTATTTATCATTTTAGCAGATTTACTTATTGTATATGTAGACAGTTGTAAATGAAAAATATCAATAAATGAAAAAAGAAAAACTTTTTTTTTAGAATTCTAAAAACTAGATGAACTGTTTTATTGATGCCTTGTGGAGTTCCCAAGAATATTTCCAGTTGGCAGAATATACATTTTTCACTGTTTTTATTGAATAGTTCAATTGAAAAAAATATATAATATATTTATCCGATATAGCGAGTTTTCTCTTTTTCGTCCTACTTAGGCCAACCCTGATGAAGACCTGAACTTCGGGCCGGAACGTTGGCAAATATAAAAATAAATATAATTATTTATTTTTACTATTTTTTATTTTGACTAATCACCTCAACCATCCTTCTCTTCAATTATTTGCTACAGTGAACCATTAACCCACAATTAAAAAGTAAATTATATATATAAGATTAAGATAGAGATAAAAAAACAAAATTAACAAAAAAATAACGTAAGAATTTATATAATCAGTTAATGCATTTATTAAATAATAAATTAAAGTTATAAAATATGTTATGTAAGAATAAACATTTAACTGAACCAAAATAATTTAATGAAAAAATATAGAGACATTTTGTACAAATAAACGTTAAATGTTTATTTGTGAACAAAAATATAGTTTGAATATAATTATCTTACTTTAGGTTATTTTATTTTTTATTGTACATAGTTGTTTGATATTATTTTACTTTAGTTAATTTTATGTTTTCTGTATATATATGGTGTGAATGTGTTCATATCTCACTATAATTATTGTCCACGTGACAGATTATTGTATTTCTAAAAAAAATATCTAGAAATAAATATTGAACAAAACTCCAAAGGGGATGTGGATGATAAGTAAGATTCTGGCGAAATTTGGCTACTTTTTCTGGGATAAATTACAGTAAAAATGAGATATAAGGGTTTTGTTGTTTATATAAAACGGAGCATCGACTATAACGACTTTAGTGTAAAGCCAAAAAATAATTTATTTAAAAAATGAAATAAAAGTTGAAGTATCTCGATAGTCATTTATTTATATTTTTTTTTTTTGCTAACCGTTTCGGCTAATCGATGGCTCATCTACCTATTTTTCCAACTCCCGATGAGCGATGGAAGGTAGACACCTGCCGTAGAAGAAGTCGTTCAAACTGAGAAGACGGAAGTGGGGAGAGCAGATGTTAGATCTAAACTCGAAAATATATTGAAACAAAAGTCAAGATTTTATTGTTAATTTAATTTTTTTTAAACCTTTTTATTACTTTAAAGTTTGGTTTTAAAGACAATTTAATCATGTTTTAAATAAGTATCTGGAATGTTCAGACAAATTTTTGGAGAACGAGTTATTTAAGAAACTAAAGAGGAATGAACGGGCATGGAAATCATGAGTAGCTGAAAAAAATGAAAAATATTTTTATTCTGCCTGAACTATGTTAACAATGGAAAATATGTTGGCTGAGGAAAACTTCAATTTATAAAGAAAATATCCTTAAACAAAAAATGAGAAAAAAAATCCTGACGGTACAATTAATATCGGTTTATACAATTCAATACGCTGCAACTTACTATTACTGGTCAATTTTGGACGATTTTTTATTGGTCTTGAAAAAAAATTAATTAACTTTCGAAAGATTACCATTGGAGCAAATTAAGACTACAATTAAACTCATCAAAATCATTAGAGTCCTATTACGTAAAGGGCGACCGATTTGGCCGAAACCCTATAACCCAGACAAAGAAGCTTGTGGAATAAAATCAGTCGACATATACGAGACATGATCGTCGCAAAGACAAACCAATGGCTAAAAATGTTTTTTTTTTTTTTTTTTTTTTTTTTTTTTTTTTTTTTTTTTTTTTTTTTTTTTTTTTTTTTTTTTTTTTTTTTTTTTTTGAAAAGTAAAAACATGTTGAAAACCGCACTTCAAAAATTTGACCAGATTACAGCAGTGTTAGGAAAGTAAAAAGTGGATGAGTTGAAATTTCGAGCAATGAGGTTTAAAAAAAACTAGAAATTAATAATAATAGAAATGAGTGAATATATAAATAAAAACAACATCAATAATACACTTTTACATTTATCTATAAATAAATATTTAATTAAACTGAGACAAATGAATGTATAATATAAGTTTTAAACGATTAAAAATTTAATTAAAAAAAGACAATCAATTATAAACCTAATATATTATATTAGTTTAAAACGAATATAGCACAGATTTCAAAGGAACGTCACATGGTTCAAACAATGTATTCAATATAATCTGCAATAAAGATCTGTCGGCAAGGGACACAAAAGATGTTACTGAACAAATATAATTTCATTAGCCTTAAAAAGATTTATGATGGTAACAATAGGTGATTTATTGCCAGAGTACCGCACTATAAAATGTTATCACAGTATTTTTCACAAAATCAGATTAAAAGAAACAAGGTTAATTTAAGGAATTAAGCTAAAAGAAATGGGATAGTAATAAAATATGGTATTTTTTTTTATGAAGTCGATATCTCCGATTGTTAAGGGAATTAAAAATATTAAAGAAGGAGATCATATACTATTATATGTCTCACACTGTTCCAAACTCTCTCTTCATTTATATATATATATATATATATATATATATGTATATTGGTTGGTCTTTTTATAGACTATATTGCATGCGGGAACACAGACAGCCTTGAGGGGATCACCCAACCTCACCCAACGTTGTCATAAGAACGTCTCTACATGAGGTACATAGGAAATTTAATGGCTGTACTACTACAACCTATGACGGGTCTTGGGTTCAGGGCTATTTAGGGAAAGCACTGTTTCTTGGTATACGGTTATGCAAGGAGCCATCTCGCCCAACATGCCCGACAACTCGCTCAACCGCCAGATTTTTCCCCTTAACCAATTATATTAATTAAGGGTGCCCACTTTGTAGAGACTTGGTGTGCCTCAGGAGGATCTAACTACCCAGGGTCGCCCCACGGCTAATGGAACATAATAAATAAGTAATAGCCGGGATTCGAACCTGGGACCTTTAGCATTGGAAGCTCAGTACCCTACCACTGAGCTACCCCACCCCCCTAGGAAATTTAATGCTCTTTCAAATTTAATTATAAGAATTTCTTCGAGAGATCCGTACGAGTAAGAGTTTCAAGTCCAAAAAAGTCCTGAAATTTCGCTTTTTTTTGCTATATATATCTCGGAATGCAATGTAAAAATTCATCAAATTCAGATTCAGAATCCCAAAAAATATTATAAACCAAAGAGAAACCGACTAATTGTATTTTTCCTCATCTAACTATTATTCGACTGAACAAATTTGATTATTTTGACGTTGTAACTGGCCAAACGAAAAAATAATCAAATTTGTTCAGTCGAATAATAGTTAGATGAGGAAAAATACAATTAGTCGGTTTCTCTTTGGTTTATAATATTTTTTGGGATTCTGAATCTGAATTTGATGTTCCCGAACGAATTTTTACATTGCATTCCGAGATATATATAGCAAAAAAAAGCGAAATTTCAGGACTTTTTTGGACATGACGGCGATAATACTATGTATTTTATCGAAATTAAAACTATTACAAAGTTAAAGAAGATAAAATCTACTACCAATTTTATTCGTTACTTTTTGATGAACCGACGGTCGAGGAATTAGGACCATGTTGATTGGTTGCTTACTTTACAAGAAATATCTGTTTTCGTCCGTTTCTCTTCCGAAACTCTTACTCGTACGGATCTCTCGAAGAAATTCTTATAATTAAATTTGAAAGAGCATTAAATTTCCTAGGGGGGTGGGGTAGCTCAGTGGTAGGGTACTGAGCTTCCAATGCTAAAGGTCCCAGGTTCGAATCCCGGCTATTACTTATTTATTATGTTCCATTAGCCGTGGGGCGACCCTGGGTAGTTAGATCCTCCTGAGGCACATCAAGTCTCTACAAAGTGGGCACCCTTAATTAATATAATTGGTTAAGGGGAAAAATCTGGCGGTTGAGCGAGTTGTCGGGCATGTTGGGCGAGATGGCTCCTTGCATAACCGTATACCAAGAAACAGTGCTTTCCCTAAATAGCCCTGAACCCAAGACCCGTCATAGGTTGTAGTAGTACAGCCATTAAATTTCCTATGTACCTCATGTAGAGACGTTCTTATGACAACGTTGGGTGAGGTTGGGTGATCCCCTCAAGGCTGTCTGTGTTCCCGCATGCAATATAGTCTATAAAAATACCAACCAATATATATATATATATATATATATATATATATATATATATATATATATATAAAGAGAGAGTTTGGAACAGTGTGAGACATATAATAGTATATGATCTCCTTCTTTAATATTTTTAATTCCCTTAACAATCGGAGATATCGACTTCATAAAAAAAAATACCATATTTTATAACTATCCCATTTCTTTTAGCTTAATTCCTTAAATTAACCTTGTTTCTTTTAATCTGATTTTGTGAAAAATACTGTGATAACATTTTATAGTGCGGTACTCTGGCAATAAATCACCTATTGTTACCATCATAAATCTTTTTAAGGCTAATGAAATTATATTTGTTCAGTAACATCTTTTGTGTCCCTTGCCGACAGATCTTTATTGCAGATTATATTGAATACATTGTTTGAACCATGTGACGTTCCTTTGAAATCTGTGCTATATTCGTTTTAAACTAATATAATGTATTAGGTTTATAATTGATTGACTGAACAAATTTGATTATTTTGACGTTGTAACTGGCCAAACGAAAAAATATAGCGAGCATCTAGTTTTTTTTCAGGAAATTTTATCAGCTTTCTTTTTGATAACGGTAATTTTTTTCTGGGATGTTTCATTTTGTAGTTATACTCGAAGAACTGAAACAACTTTTCAGATTCAGCATCCCAAAAAACATATAGAGTCGTCGAGAAAAATTTTTGAGTAATTTTTTACTGGATCGACTTCATTTCCTCTACGAATTACTGGACTGAGTACTCTTCCCAACCACTCACATGGGGTCAAAGACAGTAAAAAATCTGTCTAGATCCATGGATTATGGCTGCATCAGAATCAACAAACGCACGAAGGCCTATATTTTTTTCTCTGAAACAGAATTATCATAAAATATAACCATTTGAATTGGTTTAAATCAAACTATAAGCGTAATTAACTCTACGTTACAAAAAAAAAAAATTGTCTCGACTTTTTATAAATGACAGATGTCCGTCTTTGATATGAGGCCACTCATACAAAAATTATATAGAAGAGCTACATAACATATAAGTTTGTTTGCTACATGTAGATTTATGGCAAGCATTATTAAGCGAGAATTAGTAACGGTATGGAAATTATTGACCGTAGTTCTAATTCAGGGAGAAGTGAGTTGAGGTTTGCGGTCAACAGTCATAAATATAATATGTTGGAGTAATACTTACCGGTTGTCTACCTTTCGACCTATAAAAGGTTAAAGTTATAAACAAAAAAAAATATTAATATGTACAAGATACAAAAATAAACTAAAAATTAATGTCTAATTAGCACAAGATACCAGGTACACGTGTACAGATATACACAGATACAGATAAATACTCTAATCATACGTACACTTGCACGAAGCTTGAAGATGGAAAGAAGAATCCACAGATCAAGTCATCCCAAACAATTAAAACATTCTGTTTGCCGAAATGTAAAAGTTATAATTTAGCTGAATGGTTTTGGCCTGTAGTGAATTTTTTGTAATTTTTAGGAGGCTTTTTTTTTTTTTTTTTTTTTTTTTTTTTTTTTTTTTTTTTTTTTTTTAATTTAAGGTCTTCAAAGACCACTTATTCTTCTTTCCAACTTCATTTCACACAGGTAGTTTCTTCTTTTTCTTTTAATGTAATTATGATTATTTCAAAAAATAAATAATTAAAAAAAATGTTATTGAAGCAACTATAATGCTTTTAATTTGATATAAGTTTTTTTTTGACATTTGCTTAGATTTATCTGCTGTATATGCAACGCCGAACTTAGACACCTCCCCCCTCTCCCGGGATATCAAAATCCTGTGGAAGGATTGTTTTAATTTTTAGAATAAGAATTTTTGAGCTTCGGAAATCAACTGCTATAATACTTTACCCATAGGAATTACTTACTTAGAAATGAAAAACGAAGGAGCGCGCAGTGAAAAACGAAAATGAAAAAGAGCAAAACGTTTTTTGAGTCATTAAACCAAACTAACAAACCGCTTTAATTTACTTACATTTATTTTTATAATCTCTTCACGATTAGTTATTTTATTTGCAATGATAATAAATATAAGTGATTAATTGTTATTCAATTGATACAATTTTTTTTTTTCATCCAGTGTTGTGAATATGACATCTAACATTAGAGTATGTTTCAAAGTAATAATTTTGAAAACACTTCAGAAGCTGTAAATTAAGGCATGACGTCGGCATTTGGCGGTGAGGGGCTCGTCAAAGAACTAAAATAAATAAAAAACACATGTTTTAACTGTACCTGTACAAACTAAAGGCTCCCCCTCTTAGCAATTAGTTTACAGAAACCCTCAGTACCGTAACCTAACGGGTAAGCCGTACCTAAACGGGAACCGAACTAACCCTATATCTCAACTATATACAATTTACTTTCTGTTCGTTTATTTGTTCTGCCCATTAGTAATATAAACAAGTCATAAACCAAGATATTCACAATAATACAAAATCATCCAGTCAAAGAAAACTTACAACACTATAAGCTTTAGTAACATTTTCCTTTGTATTAATCTTTGTATTAAATAACATTTATAGCGTATAAATTACAAATATATAAACAGAGCAGATCAAATCAAGAAATATTTAAGAATTTAAGAAAGTTTTACTGTCCCAAAAAAATACATGAATCTTGCTTTAGATAAAAACAAGTTTATTTCAGAAACTACTTTTTAACTAAATTTTATTTCCAGCTATGCCTAATGATGTCAAAAAATAATAATAATAAATTATTTTTGTAATTATAAATACCCATGGGGATTCAGTTAAAAAAAAATGGTGTTCCTATATAACCTATCCTTCGCAGATGACCAGGTCTTCATTGCACAGGACGCAGAAGATGCTGGATATATGTTAAGAAAATTAAATGAGGAATACCAGCAGTGAAGACTAGTTATTAATGCAGAATAAACGGAACACGTGATATTCGATATTGAGGATATAGAACTGAATCCAGGAGGGGTTTTAAAGAGAGTGAAACATTTAAAATATCTTAATTCCATAATTGAAATATATAGTGCATGTGATGTGGAAATAAAAAGAAAAATTTCATATGGAAAAAAGACCATGCTCAACACGGTATTATGGAAAGAATGCCTGAAGGAAGATTACCCAAAGAAATCCACTTACAGAAAACTAGTGAAAGAAAAAGAGGAGGAAGATCAAAGAAGACCTGGGATAACGAAGTGGAGTAATCCATGATGGGTCATGGTCTACGGGAAGAATGGACCTTAGATAGGACATTATGGAAAGAAGCCATCCAAGCACTCTAGGTTAAGGAAGCCCACTATTATTGGAAACTGCAATAAAATAAAATAAAAAGTATTTACTATATATAGTATTTTATATTATTTCGAAAGGTGGCAATAATTATGGAATTGTGAAATTTCAGGAAGAAAGATCACCCTTCAGACTTCAAATATTTTATTGATTTAAATTGACGACGTTTCAATCTGGTCTATTTTTCTTCCTTCATCAATTCAAAACCCCAAAGCCACTTCAGCCTCTTTATCCTGGCAGAAGAAGAGACGTTCAAGTCACTATAGAGCTCATATAATTCTTCATTTCTTTAATTTTGTTTTTCTTTGCTATAAGGTGCGTAACGAATGTGTCTGAGGACACCCCTTAAAATCTGTAAATTGTTCCTATTTAGTATTCAAGCCTCACAGGAGTAAGTCATTACATGCCGGATCATTATTCTGTAAGGGATAAGTTTTGTTCTATGGTTTTACTATCGAGTAGTTCGACAATTGGAAACTACCGATGATTTCCAGCCAGAATTCTTCTTCTGATTTCCTCTATTTCATTCTGTCTGCAAGTGATAAATGAGCCGAGGTATTGGAAGCTTTGAACCACTTCAAAAGTATGCATCTCTACAGCGTAGTATTGCTTTTGGTGTATTCGCTTATGTCTTCTTTTTATCAGGATTTTCGTCTTTTCTTCATTTATGGTTAATCCTGTGACTGAGCGCTCTTAAAAAGATAATTGTTTTACACCAGAAGAAGCTAAAAAATATATATTCTTTAGGCTGTAAAAAGTTTTCCTGTGGTGGCCCGCGTTAGCGTCTCGTTTTTTAATATAAATCTTTAAAAATGCTCTCATAATTTTTATGAGATAATGTCATGTTTTTTCTCTGGTTCTCGGATAATTCATTTACGTGTACCCCGATTTGCTCTGCTTCTCATATTCTTAGCGATTTTCTCAACGTCCTCTTGTTTGCTCCGAAGGACTGTTGCATCCAGAGGCGTCCAGAATGGGTGCATCTTGCGCCATCAAAATTTTCAAAATGAAAAGTTTCAAATCAAAAGACAGGTGGAAGCATTGAACAGACCGCAGGATGTGAAATTGCATATAATCTACGAATATTTAAATTCTACATTTGTTTGCACTGTATTTAAGAAGAATAGAGGAATAAAATATCTTGAGAGAGGTGGATGAAAGTTTATGCACCATCGGCCTTGTGGGGGATAGGCACCCCTTGTTGCATCATCAGCGTACTAAGGATTTTAAGATTCATTGTGCAGTCCAATATTTTAGCGTAGTGTTGTCCGAAATTGGTCTCCCATTTGGGCAACACTATTTTAGCGTGATGTTCTCATTTTCTTCTTCACGGCTGAGTTATACAGCAAGCGTCCATCCTACAGATCCGAAACATGTTTGAACAAAATGGTTGTTCTGAAAGAGAAAACAGAACACTCTTCGAGACAGCACGTTCTATTATGCATGCTCACGGGAATATTCCAAAAGCTCTATGGGCTGAAATAGTGAATATCTCCGCATACATACTCAACAGAACAGGTCCGTCCAGCGTACGAAAGTATGAGTTGTGGATGAACAAGAAACCTCGTCTGAAACATCTCAGGATCATTGGTTGTACCTGATATACTCACGTTCCAGCTCAACGGAGGCGAAATGTACAAGAAGGCTATTAAAGGAATTTTGGTTGGGTATGATAATGACCACGTATGGCAAAAATGCCAGGAAGGGAGTAAAAAAACAAACAAAAAAAAACAACATAATTTTAATTATTATATTCATCTCCTTCTTTTTCCCCCCTGGCATTCTTCTGTATACTGAGTGTCCCGTAAATAAAGGTAATATTTAAAGATTTTTTTTCACTTGAACCACCTTTGATTCAAGATGGAATTCAATTTAAGAATGCCGATTTCCCAATAGAAGATGAATTGTTGGAAGAAAATTCAGTCCCGGAAATAACTGAAGAAGAGGAAGAAGAAATCGTATTGGAGGAGGGTAATGCTGAAGAGAATCCTGAAAGAGAAGAAAGCGAGGAAGAAGTTGACTTACATGAAGAGAACATTCACTTAAGCTTAAGGGATAGAGCGAAAATAATTCCACCAAAAAGGTTCGTGACTATGTTTTTTCAATCATCTCAGAGTCATTTGAACATTATGAACCTACGACATTTCAAGAAGCTATCAATAACCAAGATTGTGATGAATGGAAGGAAGCTAAGAACAGTGAAATGGTATCCCATAAAGAAAATGAGACATGGTCCTTGGAAGAGCTCCATATAGGAAATAAAGTAATTCCTTGTAAGTGGGTGTACAAAGTTATGACCCTTGACGATGGCTCTGTTGAGAAATACAAGGCAAGGCTCAAAGGTTACTCTTAACGGAAAGTGACCGATTACATTGAGACCTTTTGCCCAGTTACGAAATTAGGAACCATTAGGGCACTTATAAGTATAGCTGCCAGTAAAAAGTTATTTCTAATGCAATTTCATGTGTCTACGGCTTTCCTATACGGTGAACTGGATGAAGAAATCTACATGGTGCAACCGGAGGGATATGATGACAGATTAGGTCGGGTATGCAGGCTAAAGAAGAGTCTCTATGGTCTGAATAAAGCCATAAAGCGCTGCTGGAATAAGAGATTTGGCTCATATCTACTCAAGCTTGGTTTCATGAAGAGTGATGCTGACCCTTGTCTCATCATACGAAATCGTGATAATGAGAAGATACTGATTGCGTTGTATGTCGATAATGGGCTAGTAGCTGCAACAGATGAAGAAGCTTTGTCAAAATTCTCTCAGGATTTGAAAAGAGAATTCAAAATTTCAGAAAATGAAGGATCTTATTTTTTGGGCCTGGAAATAGAAAAAAGAAGAGGTGGTTCCATTGAAATTGGCCAAAAAGGATATGTAAAGAAAATTTTGGATCGATTTGGATGGGAAAGTTGCAGACCCATTGCAACACCAATAATAAAAGACTTAATAAAGACAGGGAAGGATGAGCCTCTTGATACAGTAAAGTATCCATACATACAAGCTGTAGGGGCTTTGATGTATCTGATAACAGGTACGAGGCCTGACATTGCTTATGCTGTAGGAGTAGCATCCAGAACTTTAGTGAATCCTTGAGCTGATGATTGAATAAGGGTAACAAGCATATTTCGTTACATAAAAAACACACAAGATATGGGAATAATTTACCGACTCGATTATAAAATGAGTATCTGTATCTAGAAGGATACAGCGACGCAGACCTGGGAGGAGACGAGGTCTACTTCAGGGGTAGAGTGTCTGTACGCAGGAGGTGCCATCTCGAGGCTGAGTCAGCGGCAGACATCTGCAGCAATATCGACAGCAGGGGCAAAGTAGTCGCAGCTATTGAAGCAGCACGAGAACTAATATGGATCAAAAGGTTGCTGGCTGGGATCACAGAATTAAAGAGAATCCCAGTTCTTAGTGTTGCCAACGAAGCAGCTACTCGCCTAGCAGAGAACTCAGAGTAACATCGCCGGACGAAACACATTAAAACACGACATTTTTTCGTAAGAGAGCTAGTTACCAGTGGTGAGCTGGAAGTCGAGAGAATTCTTACTGAGCACCAGCTGGCAGATCTTCTCACTAAGTATTTGCACAAGACTACGCTCTACGAAAGGGTATTGGACTGAAAGGCGATTTAAACAAAAAAACAACATAAAAATCAGGGAAAGTGTTAAGATTAATTTTTAATGTTTTATTAATTCTTTTATATACCTGTATATTTGGTAGTTGTCATCATATCTAATTATTATTTTGAGATTGATATAATAGTGGAGGCCTGGATACTAGCAGACTACCTTCCACCAGCTGTACAAATGTGTGTTAGAAAGTTAATTGTATAACCATGTGAAATAAAGTGTTCTCTGATAAAACAAACAGTTTAGCATTTAATTTAATAGCCCTCCCTGGAGCCGGGGCCCAAAAATCGACCTGATCGCAGGCTAAGATTTGATTGTAAATTACGAAATTGTATGTTATCCTGAGTAAAAAAAACCTTGTCTGCCGTTCCAGAGCCGCTGCTTTCAAAAATGGCGGCTGCTTTAAAGAATATTAGGCCAATAATTTGAGGATCGAAACCGGAAATCCATTGCGAAAAATGTGAGAAAAGTTTTAATTTTTTTAACATGTATATATAGGCTTAGACATGTAAAAAACAAAATTGCTAACGCAGATCACCAAGGGAAAACTTTTTACAGCCAAAAAAGTCAGATTTTTCCGACGTTTTTCACCTATAACTCCTAAACGATGCATAAAAGCATAAAATATACTCTTTAATAAATTGAAGAACGTTAAACTTTGCGTCAAACGAGTACATAAACTTTAAAATTTGGTGACGCGGTAAGATATAAAACCGCGGTCAACCAACGCTGTGTTTTACCAAATTTGTCAAAAACTGAGACAAATTACTATAAATGGCCCTGTAACTTGGAAATGTGTTCCCGAAGAGGAAAAACACATAGAATCAAAGTTGTAGAGCATCAAATTTTGCGTATACGAACAAAAACGGTAATCTCCCGATGGTTAAAAATTGGTAATGAAGGTAAACTTGATTTTCAATATTTCAACAGTATGGGTGTCTATGTTACTGAGTTAGTTTTGTTTAAAGTTTGTTACATGCAGTATAAGCCTCTTTTCCGTCTCTCAACAGCAAAAGATTTTGGTAAACGATGTGCCGAAACATACCGAATTTTATAAAGGAATAACGAATCGCGGTTCGAGATATATAATTGTTCTACAATAAAAATTTCATTACTCAGTATACGCAAAATTTGAGGCTCTACAACTTTGATTCCATAGGTTTATCCTCTTAGGGAACTCATTTCCAAGTTACAGGGCCATTTATAGTAATTTGTCTCAGTTTTTGATAAATTTGGTAAAACTCAGCGTTGGTTGACCGCGGTTTTATACCTTACCGCGTTACTAAATTTTAAAGTTTATGTACTCGTTTGAAGCAAAACTTAACGTTCTTTAATTTATTAAAGAATATATTTTTCGCTTTGATCTATTGTTTAGGAGTTATAGGTCAAAAACCTAAAAAATTTCGAAAAAATCTGACTTTTTTTTGCTGTAAAAAGTTTTCCCTTGGTGGCCCACGTTAGCAATTTTGTTTTTTACATGTCTAAACCCATATATAAAAATTTAAAAAATAAAAAAATTTCTCACATTTTTCGCAATGGATTTCCCGTTTCGATCCTCAAATTATTGGCCTAATATTCTTTAAATCAGCCTCCATTTTTGAAAGCACCGGCTCTGGAACGGCAGACAAGTTCTGTTTACTCAGAATAACATACACTTTCGTAATTTACAATCAAACCTTCGCCTGCGATCAGGTCGATTTTTGGGCCCTGGCTCCAGGGCTATAATACGTTATACCTTTTTTTTTTTTTTATTATTCAAAATTCAAATCAACTTTGAAATGACTTAAAAAAATTAAACATTTTTGCATTGCAGAATATTTTTTTACTTTCTGATTGGAAAACCTTCGGGTATTGAGAAAAACATTTATTTTTTCGACGATTATATAAGTTACCTTCAGCTTGCAATTAATTTACTTTCTCTCGCTAGAAATATATTTATTATATTTTTTTCATTTCCAGCTTTCTTTATTTTTTTATAAATGTAGCTTCTCTTGTTTTTTTTATTTTTGTATCAATTTTTACTCATCAGAAATATTATTATTTTAATTTTAAGCTTCTTTTATTTTTGTATAAATTATTTAGAACTTTATTCGATTCCTTGCCAATTTTTATCAATTTATCTAGACCAAGGAGAAATTTATATTTTCTTATGTTATAAATTAATTTTAACTGAATATTTATTTCGAAACACCGAAAATTTATTTTTTTCATCTCAAAGTTTATTTTATGTAAGCATTGTTTTTTTATATTTATAAACTTGACATTATGCTTAAAAAATGCTATATCCTATCCTCCATCCTTGATCATTTTTTTTTTTTCCAAAATCCTACTTCTCAACTCTCCAGTCATGACTAATATCCTGAATTCCTGTCACATCAATGCACAATCCCTTACTGCACACTAGAATGAATTTCAGGAACATTTCCTTGATAATTTTTACCACATAATAGCAATATCCGAAACCTAGTTAAAACCTTTTATCCCTTACTCCCAGATTTCCCTACCCAATTATTCCTTCCTACTATTGTAATAGTATAGAAAAGTAAAATTGTAAATAGTTACTACTGTAAATATGTATATAAATTATTAGAGCGTTCTTCATTATTTTTATTTCATGTTTATTTTCAATTTTTTGTTTTTTATTTTTAACTGATCTAAATTAGTAAGTAACTTATAATTTTTTCTATTATTTTTTTTATTTTGACTATTTAATTACTCTATATTTTTGTTTATGTATCTCTAAGGCTCCTTAGCCCATATTATTGTCTTTTTATATTATTCTAAAGGGACTCGTCCCAGAATAAATAAAGCATTATTATTATTATTATTATTATTATAAGATTATATTGTGTCTATTGATTTCATTCCTTAATATTAACGTTTAATGGCATTGAGCCTGTTTAAACTATAGATTAATTTTTGCTTCCCACACATCTTTTTGTCGTCACTGAGACTTCTCTATGTTAGCTAATCTAATAAATAAACTAATTTTTTTATGAAGTGAAGACAGAATTATTTTGGAGCTCCCTGTTTTGGCGTACAGTTAAGTCGGACAGATGGTGGAAAGTTGTGCGCAGTTAGCAGTAAAGGTGCAGACAGTCACGTACCCTTTTCGTCCAACTAAAAGGGTCCCAGCCGTAGTTGACTTTTATTGGCAATAAATAACTGTAATATATTTACTTTGACAGACTGCCAAGCTTATCCTCTGAAGTTTGCAAACTTACTCTCAGTACAAACCAATTACTCTTTCGCAGTATTAGATAAATTGTTTCATACCTTTGAAACGCTTGTAAATTATTGAACGACTTGTTGAACATTCTAGACAGGGTACTATGAGGGATGCTATTTTTAAATTATATAAAGGTAGGAGATGGTCCGGGGTGGCGGTCATAAAAAGGCTAAATAGTGGCAAAACTATTTTATTTATTTAGAATATTTCTAAATAAACAAATGTATATAACTAAATAATTTAAAGCCAACGTTTCGACCCGACTTTGCAGGTCTTCTTCAGAGCTAAAACGGACCAAATAAAAACAAATATAGTGAATTCTGAAAGTTACATAATATTTAGACAAAAAATTATAAACAATGTGAATAAGCTTATTAAAATTATAAACAGTAAGTACATTAAAATATAAACAGAGTAAGCTAAGTAACAAGATCCTAAACTGAAGTAAATAGATGTTAACAATTGTTGAAGTGTAATATATAGTATATGCAAATGTGAATATACTTCTACAGATCTACAGGAGAGATTGAAAGAAAAGGAAAAAGGATATAACATGAAATAATAAACATAAAGGAATGTGGAGAAAGAAAAGAAAAAAAAAAAAGAAAACCAAAAAATAAATAAATAAGAAGAATAAAAATAGAGACTTACAGGTGTGTTCAGCAGGAGTTTAAATATTCAATATTACTTATTTTGGGTTCACGAACCCAAATTTAATCGATTTCTTATCGATCGACGTATATATATTTTTTTTAAACAATTCTAATGAACACTATAACATTCCCTCAAAATATGAACAATGATTACAGTGAGGAAAGAATACATTCACACCATATGTACAGAAAATGTATATAAATAAAATAACAATTAAATAAAAATCAAAAGGTACACACAATTAATATTAAAAATAAAATAAACTATAATAATAATATGAGAAGAAGTTGGTTGGGAGTGCGGTCAGCCTCCGGCAATGCCAGATGAAATGCCCTGATGAAGACTTCCAACTTAGGTCGAAACATTGGCAAACACAATAAAATTCTATAGTAATTTTTTTTTTTCGGTTGGCACTACAAACCATGAAGATCTTTGGCCACGAGATGTGGTCTCCTTACAGATGTATGTTTCTTGCGGGAGCTCAGATAGCCTAGAGAGGGTCACCCAACCTCACGTTGCTACGAACCATGGTTACCATGGTGCAGCGGTTGACCACCCATAGCTCCATTGCCGATCCTTTTGGGGCCAATCTGGCAGTGTCCTTCCCACCGACTCACTCGGGTTCAAGGACAGTGACAAATCGGTCTAGATCCATGGTTATGACTGCTCGGAGTCAGCAGGCGCATGAGTACCTATATTTCTTTTCCCGAAAAAGACTGTCCATAGACCAAACCTCAGGGCGGCTACTAACAACCTGGTAGACCATATCCCGATTCCCGATTAAGTACACGGGGTAGGGTCATCAGTCCTACACCCAGTCGATGCGAGTTGCCTCCAGTAGGCTGACGGGTCACACATACCCGGGGGGGGGGAGAGACTCGGACAGCATGTTTTTTTTCATTGGTGGACGGTCACCGAAATCGGGCGGTTACCCATCCAAGTACTATTGTAATATATAGTATTATAAATTGACGGCACCATCGACCAGCTTCCTATAAAATTATAATTACGGTCAATCGTCTCCCTATAATAATAATAATAATAATTGGAATGGATTAAGTGCCAATGAATATATACTTATAAAAAGGCGTATTTTTCAAAGTGACTCCCTTAGTCTCCTTTGGTTCTGTTTGGCATTCAATCCACTCAGCTAACTACTGGAAGATACAGGTAAGCGATACCACCTTAATTCTGAAACGAAGCTCTCCTATTCGTTTTATATGGATGATCTCAAGCTTTATGCTAGAAATGAAGATGAAATGAGAGCTCTTTTAGAAATAGTAGAGACGTTCAGCACTGACATATGAATGGATCTGGGCATAAATGTGCAGTGATATACGTAAAACGAGGTAGGATTGTTAAAAGCAATGATATAAAGCTTTAAGATGATGTTGAAATTAATCAGATGAGAGAACCTGATTCTTACAAATACCTAGGAATGCATCAACTTCTGAAATGCAAGAGCAATTCCAAGAAAAACTTTGAGGACGAATTTGAGAACAGAATCAAATCAGTACTTAAATCCCATTTAAATGAAAGGAATTTAATCAGAGCATTAAATACTTGGGCAGTGCCAGCTTTAGCTTAATCATTTGGAGTACTAAAGCGGACTAATACTAATTTAGAAAGGCGAGATCGCTTTCTTAGGGTCCAAATAGTGCCATCAAGGAAAATAAATCCAAAATCATCAGTGGCTAGATTATACCTTCCTAGGAAGAAGGGAGGGCGTGGTCTCATCAGCCTCTTGAAGTTATGCCAGGAAGAAGAAAATAACCCTAGAGTTTAGGGTTTAGGGTTTACATCAGACGTCATACCTCTAGCATCTTCTCAACTATTGCATCACTAGATGCAAATTACACAGCTCTAAATCAACTAAATTCTGGAACCCCGAATATTGATAACGTGACAAACGTAATCTTTAAAATTTATGTTTAAAATGAAGAAACCTACTGTTTGCTTCAATTATTTTCATTAAAACGTAAATATTTGAGTTAGAAACTTTAAGTTTACCATTTATAAATAGGGATCAATTGCTATGATAGAGATCTGGGAGTTTACATAATATTTTGTAAAATATTTGAAAAATCATTATTTTTAATTTTTGCATTTTTATAAATAAAATGTGTATTTAGGAAATTATTTTTACTACAATACATCCCAGGTCACGGAAAAACAAGAAATTAAAGCTTTGCAACAGTTATAATCATTTTCGCTACAAGGGTACTTTGAGGTACCTGGTTAGAAAATCACATTATTTCTTTACACAATTTGAGGGGAAACTCAAATTTTGGCCTAATAAGCCTTAACTTAATTAATATAGACAAACTTAAAAAACACGAATTTTTTTTTGTAAAAGTGCGGTATCTGTAATATAGTCGGATAATGAGAAAAAAAATCGCGAATAATTTATAACACTTTGAGCTGTATTGGTTGTAAGCCTATAATCACGTTTCCCTACATACCTATTCATAAAGTTATACAAATTATAATTATAAAAGGTGTCATTAAGCAATTAATCTTTATTTTATGGAGGGAATTTCATTTTTCTGAGGTATCCCAATTTCTAATTTTATTTTGAGTTGTACTCCGAGATCGTACTCCGAAGGCAGTGGATCAGCTGATGCGAAGGTCGTATTCTGAAATCTTCTCTCAGTTTTTGCCTATTTTTCAGCGGAATCCATTTGATTATTTACTGAATACAGTTAAAGTGTACACCACAGCAGTTGTTATTTACTGTTTGCTACATTTTTTTTTTTTTTATTTTTTAATTTTTTTTTTTTTCTCTTATGATATGCCGCATTGCCAGCAAGTGATGTCCAGTAAGGTGCCCACTAAGAGGACTCGGTCAGACGGTGTTACTACCCCTCGTGATTCACCAGCGAAACAAAGAACTCGTCGCTGCCTGCGAGAAATAGCTCCAATAACCACAGTGAAAACTTCAGGTCCAGAACTTCAGCCTCAACCAGGTACCTCTTCGCAAGAAATGGTTGAAGAATCTCCTTTCTTCACTCCAAACCCGTTCCAAGTGCTTCATAATGACAGAGAAGTAATGGAGTCAGCAGCAATATCCAGGGAACCAAGGCCTCCTCCGATATTTGTAAAAAATATCAAAAATTTCCAACTACTGTGCACACAACTAAACGAAATCTGCTCCGGCAGTTATTCTTGCCTCAACAGGACTAACGACACAAAAATAACACCTGATACTGCAGAAGCCTACCGAAAAATTGTGAAGTACCTGTCAGAAACGAATGCAAATTTCCACACGTACCAGCTGAAACAGGAGAGATCGCTACGAGTGGTGGTAAGAAATTTACACTCCTCAACCCCAACTGAAGTGATAAAAGAAGAACTAGCAACGCTTGGTTTCAAAGTGCGTCAGGTAACCAATGTTCTGAAGGAGAATAAGGAGCAACTAGGAGTAAGTAATAAAGTTCCACTACCTATATTTTTCGTGGATCTAGAGCCATCACCTGGTATTGAAAAGATATATGATATCAAGAGATTGTACTACACTATCGTGAAGATAGAGAAGCCATACCCCAAGAAGGAAATTGTGCAGTGCCACAATTGCCAGGCGTATGGCCACACGAAAACTTATTGTCACCATCTGCCGCGTTGCGTGAAATGCGGTGAACAGCACAAATCTGTGGAGTGCACCAAACCGTTACAAGATCCTGCAGTGTGTGCACTATGCCAGGAGGGACACCCGGCCAACTACAAAGGCTGCCAAACCTATAAGAGCCTCAAATCCATATACCAGAAGAACCGGATTCAAGATGAGACAACCAGACCAAGAAGAGAACCTTCTAGAATTGTAAATAATAATTTATCATACTCCGAACTACTTGGAGGTAAGAACCCAAATAATACATGTGAAGCCCTGCCGCAGCCCCAACATCAATATTATGTTGATCCTAACACACATAATCATCATCAGCCTCAAATTCCTCATATTCGTCCTCCTTCAAATGCAACAGATCTCACCAGTTTGTTAGCATCTTTCCTCACCAATTTCAAATCCCTAGTTACTCCACTCATATCACTCCTTACAAATCTCGTATCTCACCTCATCCCAACTTTAAAAAATCCTTAATGACTCACATCCCAAAACCCATGTCCATACTCCTTTGGAATGCGAATGGTGTTAGAAATCACGTTGACGAACTAACAGCTTTACTGCAAGACAAGAACATTGACGTAGCCCTAATTACAGAAACTCGACTGACCATAAAACAGCATTTAAAAATCCCACAGTATATAACATACCGTACTGACCATCCTGACGACAGAGCACATGCCGATACTGCTGTCATCGTCCACCAATCCCTCTCCCATCACTTACTCCCATTACCTACTCAAGATTTCCTACAGTCAACCGCTATTGTAATCAAAACCTTCTCCTTTCCAGTCACCCTTGCATCAGCATATTGCCCTCCTAACAGATCCATATCCAAAGTCCAGTTCAGTTCTCTCCTCAACTCCTTAAGTCATCATTTCATCCTGGGTGCAGACTTAAATGCCAAGCATCAAGTTTGGAATTCAAGAACCACGAATTCTCGTGGTAGAACATTTCTGTCTGCACTCAATACCCAACGTTTCAGTCTCCTTCCACCCAACTCACCAACCTACTGGCCCACTGATCCTAACCGCAATCCTGATATCCTTGATTTTTTCATTCACAGTGGTTTAGATCCCCTCAATCATTCCCTTACCCGTCTTGACGAACTTTCCTCAGGTCATAGTCCATTAATACTTCAATTATCAATAGCTCCTATTCCTAAACCCCCTTCACCGTCCTTCATCAGAGGCCCAGTTAACTGGAAACTCTTTCATCAAA
Source organism: Nezara viridula (assembly GCA_928085145.1). NCBI lineage: Eukaryota > Metazoa > Arthropoda > Insecta > Hemiptera > Pentatomidae > Nezara > Nezara viridula. The sequence goes on from OV725078.1 coordinate 52,085,880, forward strand.
TCTTTTCCGATAAAATTGACCTCAGAACAACCCTGAAAAGCCTAGATGACCTCGATAATGCCGTAAATTCCTTTACCACTACTATTCAGCAAGCAATCTGGACTGCTTCCTCTCCAAATTTCTCCTCGAAAATTCCTAAGAAAAATAATTTACCTCAGCATCTGCTAGATCTAATTCATATCAAACGCCGTGCCCGAATATTATGGCAACGTTCAAGACACTCCACCGATCGGCGCTCTTATAATTATTTTACTAAACGATTAAAGCAGGAATTGGTCATCTTCAAATCCCAATCCTTCAACTCCTACCTTACTTCCCTCTCTGTTCACGACAATTCTCTATGGAAGATCACCAACAAAATCCTTAAATCTCATCATATTTCCCATCCCCTCCGTCGATGCGATGGCTCCTGGGCAGCGTCTGATGAAGACAAAGCTGAGGAATTCGCCAGACACCTCTCCAGAGCATTTACCTCACTTCCGGAATCCAACCCCACCCATACCATAACAGTAGAAGAATTCCTTACCTCATCCATTCCACTTTCCTTACCCTCTAAAGCAATTAATCCTTCTGAGGTCAAACATCACTTACAAAAACTTCCTCTCCGTAAATCTCCTGGATACGACCTCCTTACCTCTCAAATCCTTCGACAACTCCCTCCTAAAGCTGTTATATTTCTGACTTATTTATACAATACCATCCTTAGAACCACCCACTTTCCTCTTTTGTGGAAACATTCCACTATTATCCTGTTTCCGAAACCAGGCAAATCTCCCAACACCCCTACGTCCTACAGACCAATTAGCCTACTTCCAATCCTCTCCAAAATCTTTGAAAAGATCCTCCTGAAACGAATCCTACCTTTTATAGAATCCCAAAATCTTCCTTCCCATCAGTTCGGATTTCGTTCACAACACTCCACAGTCCAACAAGGACTCCGAGTGGTCGATCATATTTCCGCAGCACTGGAAAGCAAGCAATATTGCTCGGGTACTTTTCTGGACATAGCTCAAGCTTTTGACCGGGTATGGCACGCCGTGCTTCTTTCCAAGCTAAAACCTATCTACCTCAGTCCTTGTACCTAATCCTCCGCTCCTACCTCTCTGAGCGTACCTTTCGGGTTCGCTGTGGTTCAGAATTTTCCGACTCCTACCCAGTTGAAGCCGGTGTTCCTCAAGGTAGCGTCTTGGGCCCCGTCCTTTATATCCTTTTTACCGCCGATATCCCTGTCCATCCCAATACCTTCCTGGCAACATTTGCTGATGACACCGCCATCCTATCATCCAACTCAGATCCAGAAATAGCATCTTTAAATCTTCAAAGGCACCTCTCCATGATTGAGCACTGGTGTAATAAATGGCGCATCAAAGTAAACGAATCCAAATGCAAACACATTACCTTCACACTCCGCCGCAGATCCTGTCCATCAGTCCACTTTAATTCCATCCAGCTTCCTTTTTCAGACACAGTCCGGTATCTTGGCTTTATCTTAGACCGAAGACTAACGTGGAACCCACATACTAGACTTAAAAGACAAGAACTTAACCGACGATACGGCCAATTATACAGACTACTGACCAGAAAATCTCAACTTTCAATTGACAACAAATTACTGATCTACAAGACAATCCTGAAACCCATTTGGACCTACGGACTTGAACTTTGGGGGACAGCAAAGTTCTCTAACATCAAACGCATCCAATCCTTTCAATCCAAAGTCCTCCGAACAATAGTCGATGCTCCGTTCTATGTAACCAACAAAAAAAAAAAAAAAAAATTTATAACATTTTTAAAAACAGAATTTGGCTAAGTATAGCCGCTCAATAGTCCTCTTTAAATAGTTATACCTATGACAAATCCTATTGTCTTTTTTCTAGTTTACAGTCAAACAATTATTAATTATTTAAATTAAATGTTTGTTCAATTATCGCTTACTATTTAACAAAAGAGGTGGTTCACTTTTTCACTTTCTCTTGGCAAACACACAAATCTTGAATTTCCTACTTTTCTGCTGGAAATTGGCCAATTGTTTATATGATTTTTTTTTTAGCTCTTAATGTCTACTTATATGCCTTTTAAATATTTCCCTCTACTTATGGGACACCCTGTATATGTATATATATATATATATATATATATATATATATATATATATATATTCATTATTTTCCTTCATTCATTATTTTTCGTCCGTTTCTCTTCCGAAACTCGTACTCAACGGATCTCTCGAAGAAATTCTTATAATAAATTTGAAAGAGCATTAAATTTCCTAGGGGAGTGGGGTAGATCAGTGGTAGGTTGAGCTTTCAATCTATAGTTCCAGGTTCGAATCCAGGCTCATGGCAGAGAAATTATTTATTCTGTTTCATTGGCCGTGGGGCGAACCTGGATAGATAGACCCTCCTGAGGCATAACCAGCCTCTTTAAAGGGAGTACCCTTAATTAAATAATTAATGAAGGGAAAGAACCTGGCGGTTGAGCGTGATCTCGGTCAAATCACCTTGCACAACTGTAGATCAAGAAACAGTGTATTTCCTAAATAATACTGAACCCTAGACCCTTCATAGGTTGTAGTGTTCAAAGGTCTAGGTATCTATTCTTTTCCTGGTAAAGTGACTTAAGAATCGTTTATTTGATTTACCTTTAGAATCCCCCCAGAGAACCAAAACCACCTCCTATATTCATCAGAAATATAAAAAATTTCCCGCTATTTTGCCAGCATCTAAATAAACTACTGGACAACGGCAAATACATCTGTCAAACTCGAATCAATGACACGAAGTTGATGCCAGATTCCCCTGAAACTTATAAAAAAATTGTTAAATATTTAACTGATACAAAGGCGGAATTTCACACTTATCAGTTATTCCAAGAGAGAGCACTAAGAGTAGTGATAAGAGGCCTATACCCTTCAACTCCAACTGATGTAATCAAGGAAGAATTAACGGATCTAGGATTCAGTGTCCGCCAAATTGTTAATATATTTAAAGAAAATAAAGAGCAGCCGGGCACAAATAATAAAATAGCCCTACCATTATTTTTTGTAGACCTAGAGCCCACAACTGGGGTCGATAATATTTACAAATTAAGACGCCTGTACTGTACTAGTATAGTGGTTGAAAAACCATATAGCAAGAAGGAAATAGTTCAATGCCATAATTGCCAATCTTATGGCCACACTAAAAGTTATTGCCACCGCTTACCGCGCTGCGTGAAGTGCGGGCAACAACACAAATCGGAAGAATGCAGTAAGTCCAGGCAAACACCTGCGGTGTGCGCATTATGCCATAAAGACCATCCAGCAAACTACAAAGGATGCCAGACCTACAAAATATTAAAATCGAGACTCCTAACAGCTCCTAGACAGGAAGAGACCTCCAGGACTTCCAGACCACCAAGGCAACTGACAAGATTTACTAACAATCAAGTCTCCTATGCTCAAATACTGGGAGAAATAGAACAGCCCACTCAACCTCAGGCCCTGCCACAAACTCAACCTCAACCTCATAATCCGCCACCGCAACTTAATAACACCCAAAAGTCCAGTCACCACCAAATGTACATCCCTCCCCCTAACAATTCCAATGATCTTACGAGTCTCCTTTCATCATTCCTCTCCGAATTCAGATCTCTTATCACACCGCTTATCTCCTTACTCTCAAATGTCATATCTAACCTTATACCACCGCCAAGAATTCCTTAAATGCCCTCAATAAAACCCCTTTCCATTCTCCTCTGGAATGCGAATGGTGTTCGAAACCACATCAATGAACTAACTTTTTTTCTACAGGACAATAACATTGACATAGCCCTAATAACTGAGACTCGACTAACTAATAAACGACAGTTCAACATACCTAGCTACAAGATTTATCGAACTGACCATCCTGATGGAACAGCACATGGAGGTACTGCTGCCATCATCCATCAATCCCTCTCCCATCACTTTTATCCTTTACCAGTACATAATTTCCTACAAACCTCAGCAATAACAATCCAAACTTCACTTTTTCCTGTCACAGTTGTTGCAGCATACTCCCCACCTAAAACGGCTATAACCGAACCTAACTTCATATCCTTTCTTAATTCCTTAGGACATCATTTCCTTATAGGTGCAGACCTTAATTCCAAACATCAGCAATGGGGAGCCAGAACCACGAACACCCGCGGGCGAACATTGCTGTCTGCACTTATTTCCCACAATAGCAACATCCTTTCCCCTGATACTCCTACATACTGGCCAACCGATCCTAACCGCAACCCTGACCTCTTTGACTTCTTCATTCACAAAGGTCTAGGGCCGTTAAATTATTCAGTTTTACGGCTTGATGACCTTTCCTCAGACCACAGTCCGCTAAACCTAACTCTTTCCGCATCTCCTATCCCCAAATTATCTCCTCCCTCATTCATCAGAGGCCCAGTCAACTGGAACCTTTTCCGCCAAACAATAGAAGATGCAATAGACCTCAGAGTATCCCTAAAAACCCCTCAAGACCTAGATAATGCAGTGAGTTCCTACACCACCTTGATCCAACAAGCAGTTTGGACTGCATCCTTACCACTTCCCTCCAAAACATACCGTAAAAAGAATCCTTTGCCCAAAGACCTTACTGACCTAATAAAATCCAAACGCCAATATAGGACCCTCTGGCAAAGAACCAGGCATCCTGATGATCGAAAAATATACAATTATTATTCCAAACAGGCAAACTACCGATGACAATTCCCTCTGGAAATTGACCAGAAAAATCCTTAAATACCATTCTGTTTCCCATCCCCTTCGATGCGATGATGGAACCTGGGCTTCGTCAGATGAGACTAGAGCTGAAGAATTTGCCAAACACCTATCCAAAACATTCACTCCCCACCCCGAACTCCATTCCACCCTCACTGCTGAAATTAAAGAATTCCTCTCTTCTCCTATTCCTCTCTCCTTGCCTCCTATAGCTGTCAATCCCTCTGAGGTCAAATTCCTTATAAGCAACCTAAAACCTCGAAAATCCCCTGGACACGATCTCCTTACTTCCCAGATCCTAAGACAACTTCCCAAAAAAGCAATTATATTCCTCACATACCTATATAACTGTATCCTCCGCACAACTCACTTTCCTCTGACATGGAAACACTCCATAATCATCCTCTTCCCAAAACCAGGTAAACCTGTAAATAATACTTCATCCTATAGACCAATAAGCTTGCTCCCAATCCTCTCCAAAATCTTTGAAAAAATCCTTCTCAAACGCATCCTACCCATACTCGAAACCCACAATATCCCATCCCATCAGTTTGGATTCCGCTCAAGACATTCCACTGTTCAACAAGGCCTTCGCGTTGTTGACCATATATCCTCTGCGCTTGAAAACAAGCAATATTGCACCGGTGCCTTCCTGGACGTAGCGCAAGCTTTCGACCGGGTGTGGCATGATGGCTTGCTTTTCAAGCTCAAAACTCACCTACCCCAATCCTTGTACCTAGTCCTCAAATCCTACCTCTCAATCGTTCCTTTCAAGTCCGCTGCGGCACTGAATTCTCCAACTATTATCCAGTTGAGGCTGGTGTTCCACAAGGCAGTGTCTTGGGCCCAGTCCTCTTCATCCTCTTCACCGCTGACATTCCAACCAATCCCGATACCCTTCTAGCAACTTTCGCGGACGATACCGCCATCCTGTCATCCCACCTAGATCCTGAAACAGGATCCTTAAATCTACAAAGACACATCTCCCTAATTGAGCAATGGTGCAACAATTGGCGTATTAAGATCAATGAATCCAAATGCAAGCATGTCACCTTTACCCTCCGACTCAGATCCTGTCCACATATCCTTTTCAACTCTGTACCTCTCCCCGTCTCAGACACAGTTCGGTATCTTGGATTCCTTTTAGACAAAAGACTAACTTGGAACCCACATACTAGACTTAAAAGACAAGAACTTAACCGACGATTTGGCCAGCTATACAGACTACTTAACAGAAAATCCAATCTATCAATAGAAAACAAACTATTAATATTACACTCAGACCATACTCAGACTACTCATCAACCCATCTGGACCTACGGACTTGAACTGTGGGGGACAACTAAATTTTCGAACATCAAACGCATCCAATCCTTTCAGTCTAAAGTCCTCCGTATGATAGTCAATGCTCCTTATTACGTTACAAACAAAACCCTACATCATGACCTTTACATCCCTTATATCCTTGACGTTATTCCATCCCGATTCTCAAATTTTCACATGAACCTAATCCACCATCCTAACCCTTTAGCACAATCCTTATCTAGCTCCAGTCATCCCTACAACCCTCCTCGAAGGTTGAAACGGCAGTGGCCTCGAGATCTCTTGTAAAGACGTCACTGGAGTTCTGGCAATGGCCAGCTTCTCCACTCAAGTCATGAGTGTTTGTGGTTTTAGTGCCCTCTCTCAGTCTCCACCGGACTGGTAATGCCGGCGACGCGGTTGAGAGAGAAGCGCTGGGATCTCTTAGAGTCTCGCTTTGTCCTTCACACGTGGGGGAAAGGGCTGGACTCGGAGATCTCTTACCTAATTGTAAATATTGTATTTAAGTATGAATGTTTTTCTATTTATTTCTATTACTTATAATTTATTTAATTTCTTTACGAATTTCTGTATTTCATTTAATTTTAACTCTAAGTTACATTTCCTTGGTTTATTGTATTTTTTGCCTTTGTTATATAGATTTTTATATTTTTTATTTATTTATTTTTTTTATTTATTTTATTTTTTATTTTTTATTTTTTTTTTTATGTATTGTATATATGGTATGAATGTGCCTCACTCAGCCTTAGTACTCAGTGCCCTTAAGTGTGGCAAAATGTATTATTACTCAATAAACAGATAATAAAAAAAAAAAAAAAAAAAAAAAAAAAAAAAAAACCTTTAGAATCCATGCCTTAAAGGCCTACTACATCATATCACAAGTTTACACGTTTTTTTTTGGGGGGGGGAGTTTAAATGATATAAAATTTGATTATAAAATTATAAATAATAAATGAAAAAATATAAAAAGTAAAAACAAAAAAAATAACGCTAAATAAAGTAAACACAAAAAAATAAATATACTTAACATAACCAACAAAAAATAACCTACGCTGCCTATCACTAGTTAGTAAATGGAAGTCGACAGATTTAATGAATTTATGAAAGTCTGTCATGCATTAAAAAAACAAATCTAGTTCCGTATCAGGCCAATTTTCATTTTTTTTTAAACTATATTTTTTTTTCACGGAACAGCCATAGAGACCACGCGAATATCATGACATTTAGCTTCTTTCTTGTTTTTCCTTTCTTTCCACTTCTCTCTCATTATCTCCGCGTGCCGCCGCTTTCTCTTCTCCGTCCACGCGATTCCCTTTCTCGAACTTTTCTTCTTAACAAGAACCGTGATCTCCTTTAGTCTCTTACCATACCCCTCTCTGTCCAGACAGTCCTGGTCCGTTATTCCAAGTCTTTCCGTTTCTTCCTTCATCTGCCTAATGTATCCTCCCAAGCTTTTGTATCTACGGATTTTTTGGAATATTTCCTTGTTAAGTCTTTCTGGAGCCATTCTTTCCATATGTCCGTGGAATTTCAGTCTCCTGATCCTTAGTTCAGTTTCTAGATCTCTTGTGTATATTTCCTGATTGGATCTTAGCCTGTATCCTTCTTTTGTCTTTTTGGGGCCGTAAATCCTTCTTAGAATTCTTCGCTCTATTCTCAACAATTTTTCCAGACTGGGGAGGCATGTGGTTTCCGTCCCGTATAGTATCACAGGTTTAACAACTGTATTGTAGTGTCGTATTTTTGCTTCCGTGGACAGGTGTCTCTTGTTGTATATGTTACTGGTTGCAAAAGTTAGTTTTTCCAATTTGGCTATTCTTTCCTTGATACTTTCTTTTTCCGAACCATTATTACATATAGTCTCACCCAGGTACTTAAATTTATTTGTTACATTTATTGACCCATATTTAGTTTCCACTGTTTTCTTCTTGAAGTCTGCGTCTGTGGTCATTAATTTTTTTCGTAGGAGATTTGGAGACCCGCTTTTTTTGGCTATTTCCGTCAGTGTATTTATTTGGTCGATTGCCTCTTCTTCCGTTTCCGCTAAAAGTGCAAGATCGTCTGCGTAGGCAAGACACCTTACCTTGACGTAGTTGTTTTTGGTCCCTATACTTGCACCCACATCCTTGGTTTTCCAAAATTCCTTCATTATCCTATCTAGTACCACGTTGAACAGTGTTGGGGAGAGACCGTCTCCTTGTCTGAGTCCCGTCCTTATTCGGAAAGATTTGCTGGTGGTTCCTCTGAATCTTACCTTGGATTCGGTGTCAGTTAGTGTTAATTCTATTAGTTTCCTGGTCTTCTGGTCCACTCCGTATTCTCTCAGTATTTCCAGTAGTGTCTTTCTATCCACTGAGTCGTACGCTTTTTTTAAAATCAACAAATGAGATGTAGAGGTTCTTTTTGGGCCTTGTTTTGTAGTATTTTATCAATAATTTTAGGCTCAGGATTTGTTCTTGACATGATCTTCCCTTTCTGAAGCCTCCCTGATATTCTCCGATTTTAGGATCTATTTGTGGGTTTAGTCTGTTGAATAGTGCTTTGGAGAAAAATTTGTAGCTGACGGGTAGTAGGGAAATTCCTCTGTTGTTGTCAGGTTCTGTTTTAGTCCCTTTCTTATGCAGTGGATGTATCAAGGCGGTTTTCCATTCTCTGGGGATTTTCTCCTCTATCCAGATGTCCATCATCAATTCTGTGATCTTCTTCATGAATTCATCACCTGTTACTTCCAACATTTCCGCCAATACTCCATCCTCTCCAGATGCTTTATTGTTTTTAAGTCCCGCGATTATTTCTTCTATTTCTTCCTCGTCGGGTGGGTCCGATTCCATCCCCAGGAGGGTGTTGTCATGTGGAGTCATTCTCTGTTTGGGCTCCTCGCGGTTCAGCAGTTGTTCGAAATAATCCGCCAGTATGTTGCAATTTTTCTCGTTTGTTTGTGCCAGTGTTCCGTCTTTTCTTTTTAGCACTATTCCTTAGGGGGATGTAGCCTTTGACTCTTTGATTTAAAGCCTTGTAGAAACATTCTTCCATTTCTTCCAGCTGCTTGTTGAGGAATTCTCTCTTTTTCCTTCTTAGTATTTGGTGCGTAATTTTTCTTTCGATTATATACTTTTGATGGTTCTCGACTGTTTTGTTTTGGTTCCAGCTTTTTCTCACTCCCAGTCTTTTCCTTACTGCATCTTCGCACTCTATGTCCCACCATTCTTTTCTTTTATATATTTCTAGCGGTGCTATTTCTTCCGCCAGGTCCGTCATGTTCTTAGCCGCTTCTTCCCAGTTTTGTGGGGTTTTTAACCTTACTCTTGTTTTTCAATTTTATTATAGTGGATAAATAATTGATTGTCGTAGATGTATTGAAGTGATGTTTGCTGGGGCGTTCAGTCAAAAAGTAAAATTATATTTATTTTTATTTTTGATGACGTTTCTGCCCAAAATTCAGGATTTCATGAGGGCTGTTCCTTCCTTTTCCTGTTCTTTCCTTACAAAAGGCTCCGTAAGATTAGGACTTCAAAACATCTCTTAGTGATGCTTAATTTTTTTTTTTTTTTTTTTTTATTTCTTTATGACATTTACAACTGTATTACATAAATACATCAAGTAAATTTGGACATAATTGATATAATGACATGAATACACTTGCTGAGTAACTACCCAATGGTAGCACTCTAATGATATGACTACATTAGGAGATCACGGGGCCATCTTCTTTTCAGACGCCTCGGAGGGTTATCAGGAATTGAAGAGGAAGCAAGGTTAGAAACGAGAGGGTTGGGATGATTCTGAAGTTTATTATGGAAGGATAGGTATCTGGATTGGGCCAGATCTGAAACATAAGGAACATTAAGATCTTTATGGATAATTTTATTAGTGACAAAGTAAGGAGCATTGAGGATTTTACAAGGATTTTGGATTGTAAGGATTGGATGCGAGAGGAATTCGATGGTTTAGTGGAGCCCCATAGCTCAACTCCGTAAGTCCAAATAGGTCTTATTATAGTCAAGTATATGAGTCTTTTGTAATTAATGGGAAGTTTAGAGCGTTTGTCTAGTAAGTGCTGAAGTAATCGGAAACGTCGAGCGGTTTCTTGTCGTTTCAGTCTAGTATGAGGATTCCAAGTTAGTCGTTTGTCCAGGTGGAGTCCTAGGTATCGGATTTGCTCAACAGGGATAAGTGGAGTATTGTTAAAGGAAACTGTAGGACAGGAAGTCGTTGGTTTACGACGAAGGGTAAAGGTAATTTGGTGGGATTTATTGGAGTTTATTTTAATTCTCCAGTTTTGACACCATTCTTCTAGATTTATGATGTGTGATTGAAGCATTTGGGATGCAATTGCTGGGTCATTGTTTACTGATAGGATACATGTGTCATCGGCATATGTGGTGATGACAGTGTTGGGACAGGTAGGGATGTCAGCTGTATAAACTGTATAGAGGATAGGACCTAGGATACTACCTTGAGGAACACCAGCGGACTGGGAAAAAAGGGATGAATAGGCGTTATTGTGATTTACTTTAAAGTATCTATCAGTAAGGTAGGAACGGATAATGAGGAAGTATGTAGGTGGTAGGAATTTTCGGAGTTTGTACAGCAGTCCCGGGTGCCAAACTCTATCAAACGCCTGTTCAACGTCGAGAAAGACTCCCGTACAGTACATTCCGCGCTCCAATGCAGAGGAGACTACGTCTACCACACGATGACATTGCTGTATAGTGGAATGGGAAGTTCGGAAACCAAATTGGTGATCTGGGATTATGTGTTTAGAATTTAGGATAGGGTACAGGCGTTTTAAGATGAGTTTTTCTAGGATTTTGCCCATGATGGGTAAAAGAGAGATAGGACGGTAAGAGGATGGGTATTCTGGTGGTTTTTTGGGTTTGTGGATCATTTTAACAATAGATCGTTTCCAAAGATCAGGAAAATATGTAGAACGGAGTACAGCATTATATATGATGCTTAATTACATCTACATATCTTCTAATGCATGTACCATTATGATGTATATACTTTTAAGTTTTTTCCATATAGATAGCTTAATTTGTACTGTATATGGTTAGTTTATTTAAAGTTATGTAAAGTAAAATAACATCCACAAACATACATACACTATTTACAATCAGAAAAAATACCTTCGAACCAGGTTTACTCATCCACCTATGGAGAAAAAAACAGGACTCCAGCAAATCACCAACGAGATTTGGATGATACGTAACGTTCTGGTAAAAATTGGAGAATTTTTCTTTGATAAGGTCAAGGAAAAATGGGACATTATAGACACGGTGTAGGGTTATGTTGGTTTAATAGAATGTGGCATTTAATATTGTTCGAAGGACTTTGAACTGGAAGGATTGGATACGTTTGGTATTTTGTATATAGAAAATATAGTGTTCCCCACAGTTGTAATCTAGTGTTGCCCAAATGCGAGTCCGAGACGAGTCTTGGTCTTGCTAACTCAGTGTTGGTCATGGTCTTGGTTTTGCGCAAGAATCTTGTAGTTACTTATTACTATAGAGATATTACAGTAATTTTTTAGATAGGAGAAACCTAACTAAGCCCGAATAAAAAAATTAGAGGAGTTAAATGCAAAAGTATATTGGTTACACCAATTATTAACATATAGTAACTAAGATTGTCAAGTATTAGTAACTATTTTGCCTTAACTTTTGTTTAAAAAAAACGATTTTTTTACCAGTTCTAGTCTTGGTCTTGCAACAGTTAGGTTGCCTTGGTCTTGGTCTTGCAAAGTGCAAGGCCAAGAGCGATTTTGGGCAAAACTATTGTAATCCATTGGTCCAGATAGGTTCCAGGATCGTCTTGTAAATAAATAATCATTTTTTGTCAACTAAAACATGAGATTTTCCAGTCACTTTATAGTGGGACATGTCGTCGGTTAAGTTATCATTTAGTTCTAGTAATAAGATCGACGTAACTGAACTGTAAAGATCATGAATTAGCAATCACGAAACTAGAAAAAGGAAATTAGTTTTTGTGCGGAAAGCCGTACTCAATGGAAGGTGAAAAATTAAATAATTAATAAAAATTCAATTTTTTCAAAAAGGCAAAAATGAATATCGCATGAGCGGAAAGAGGGTAGAGATCAGGGATAATTTTAAAGTGGTCGTTAATTTGATTTTTGAGAAGAGGGAAAGTATATGGAACCACTGGTGGACTCAAGTAGATTTTAATTTTTTTTTATTGTTCTGTATTTCTATGAATTATCTGAGCAAAATACTTAAACAATCACAATATTTTTTTTAAATAATAACGCAGGTAGTTCATTTAATTAATACAAGCGCGTGTAAAGAAAAAAGATAAACATTTTATCTCTATAGGCATTACTTTCTCTGTAATTACCGTTATTATTAAAAAAAAAAAAGTATAGTCCCAAAAAAAAAATATAGTCTTCCGAGTGCTGATGTTTATAGATGATTTACTTTTAATGCATCAGAGGTATTGAATCTTTGTTTTGGACCCGAACGTACTTTCATATCTTAACATCTATTAGTAGCAATTGATCTGATATACCATTTTGGAAGTTTATTTAATTTTATCTTCTTATCGGGAGATAACATCAAAGGCGGAATGTTTAATTCTTTTCATATCCGATTCGCGAATTATGAAACCATAAATTACAGTTTAATTCCTCTAGCTTACATTTATTTTGAGTAAATTGGTTAAAAATTTGATCAACTAAGTAAACTTTTATCTTATCATAATTATTTGGATCATGAAATGATAAGGAATCAACGTTTCTTTGTTCGATTTTTTTTTTCAGAATTTTTCCTTAGTTTTTTCCCCAAGTTATACACCACGAACCTATAATTTTTACGAAGAGGTAGAATATTTTCAATTTTTTTAATTTACAATATTATGAATAGTCTTAGTATGAATAGAACAAATGCAAATAGTCTTGCAAACTCAGTCTTGGTGTTGCGCAAGAGTCTCGTAGTTACCTATTGACTTAATACTATAGAGATATTACTGTAATTTTTTAGATAGGAGAACCTAACTAAGCCCAAATGAACAATTTCAAGAGTTCAATACAAAAGTGTATTGGTTATACCAATTCTATACATATAGTAACTAAAATTGTCGAATATTATTAACTATTTTGCCTTAATTTTTATTCAAAAAATCTATTTTTTTTTACCAGTCTTGGTCTTGCAACAGTTAGGCGGCCTTGGTCTTTTAAAGATCAAGACCAAGACAGATTTTGAGCAGCAGAAGTCACCTCCCCGACTTAATTTCATATGTAATATTATTGTATTTATATCTTCTGCTATACATTTAACGAAAAAAAAAATACTACAAAATTTAAAAAAATCATAGATTAAACATTAAAATGTTAATTCCTTATTTGTCAAGTGCAAGACCTAGACCGATTTTGGGCAACACTAATTATGAAACGGTTCCGTGAAAATAATTCAAGCAATCTGCAGGTTTCTTTATTTTTAACGTTAATATTAGAATTGGCAACATCACTTATAAATTTGGATCGATTTTCGATATTCTTAATAAAAAATCACAGTTTTATTCTGACTTTCGATAGTAAGTATTTAAAAAATTATTTAAAAATTAAAATTTTTTAATATGTTTATTCATGCAGCCATGTCATTATAATACATATCAGGTCATGGAAAAAAATAAATTAAAGCTTTGCCATAATTTGTTGTAGTCGTTTTTTGCTGAAAACACGGGTATTTCTAGACGACAGGATATCAAATTATCTCAATTTATTTCACAACGGACCTCAACTTAAAGCTCATGAAGCAAGGAAGTTTTTCTAAAAGTGGGGTAACTGTAGTATAATTGGAGTGTGATTAAAAAAACATTGGGAATAAACAACCAATTTATGAAAAACAAAACTTTTTGTTTTTCATTCATGATATTTACAACAGTATTACAAAAAAAAAAAAAAAAAAAAAAAAAAAAATACATCTAGTAATGTGTACTCAGGAATATAACATAAAAACGCTTGCTGAGAAACTACCCAGTGGTAGCACTTAAATAACAAATTTACAGAAGAAGGCCACCTTCTTTTCAGACGCCTCGGAGGGTTATAAGTAGTGTTGGCCAAAATCGGTCCTGGTCTTGCACTTTTCAAGACAAAGACCAACACCGCCTATCTCTTGCAAGACCAAGACCAAGTCTGGTAAAAAAAATCGATTTCTTTGAAAAAAATTGAGGCAAAATAGTAACTAATACTTGAAAATTTTAGTTACTACATATAATGAATAGGTGTAAACAATATACTTTAGCATTTAACTCTTCTAATTGTTCATTCAGACTTGGTTAGGTTTCTCATATCTAAAAAATTACAGTAAAATCTCTCTAGTAATCAGCTAATAGATAACTGCTAATTAATAATAGATAAGACTGTTACGAGAATCTTGCACAAGACCAAGACTGAGTTCGCAAGACTAAGACTCGTCTCGGTCTCGCATTTGGGCAACACTAATTATAATACAGTGCTCGAAACACGCCCTGATGATGACTCACATGATAATAAATAATAAATGAAAAAATATAAAAAGTAAAAACAACAAAAAAAGCTAAATAAATTTTTTTATATTTTTTTTTTTATTATTTTAATGGAATTTACAACTGTATTACATAGAAAATACAATAAGTAAATGTGAAATTGGTAACATGACATGTACAACATGAAGAGAAACTACCCATTGGTAGAACTCAAATTAAAGTTCTATATTAGAAGATTCCGAGGCCATCTTCTTTTCAGACGCCTCGGAGGGTTATCAGGGATCGAGGAGGAAGCAAGGTTTGAAACGAGAGGATTCGGATGGTTCTGCAGTTTGTTATGGAAGGACAGGTATCTGGATTGGGCCAAATCGGAAACATATGGAACATTAAGGTCTTTATGGATGATTTTATGTGTGACAAAGTAAGGAGCGTTGAGGATTTTACGAAGGATTTTGGATTGTAAGGATTGGATACGAGAGGAATTCGATAGTTTAGTGACGGTCATAACTAGTGGCAAAACTGTTTTATTACAAGCCAACTTTTGCCAATATTTTAGTCTTTTTATGACTACCACCCCTGTCCATATCTTTCCTCTAAAATACAACGGTGAACTATTAAGTATTCAAAAATAATTATATAACCACAGAAGAAATTTATGGGACAACAATAAATCTTCCTCAAAGACTAATACATTAAATGTAGTGTTACCCAAAATCGGTCTTGGTCTTGCAAAGCGCAAGACTTCGGATGAAGAGTATGTCAAAGGGAGCGATCCCTCTCCAATAAAAACTGTGATGGGACACGAATATCGTTCCACCCCTTCACCTCTCCCCCCTCCCCCCAATATTTCGAAGAACAAAAATCAAATCAAAATCAATTAAACAATTAACCTACACAAATGAATATAGTAAAATTATAAATTGTAATATTATTATTAACATCTAATCGACTAGATGGCTAAACTTGGGCTTAGAAGTAGGTATGCAACTATTTTAGCTCGGCATATGTTGCTATTATTGAAATTTTAGTTTATATTCAAAGATAATTATATGTAGCAACATATCCTAGGATTTTATGATTCATTCATGTTAGTGTTGTCCAAAATCGGTCTTGGTTCCGGTCCCAAGACCAAAACCAGTACTGGTAAAAAAAATCAATTTTTTAAATAAAAGTTAAGGCAAAATAGTTACTAATACTTGACAATCTTAGTTACTATATTATATTAATTGGTAAAACCAATATACTTCTGCATTTAACTCCTCTAATTTTTCATTTAGGTAGTTAGGTAGTTACAGTAATTACAGTAATATCTCTATATTAATAAGCTAATAAGTAACTGCAAGACTGTTGCGAGAATCTTGCACAAGACCAAGACTGAGTTTGCAAGACCAAGACTCGCATTTGTGCAACACTAATTAAAAGAAAAAATAATAAATTTAAGAAGGTTCATTGTACAAATATTTGGCATAATATCGTAGCCTACGTTTCCCTAATCATCTCCCTTATGGTTACCATGTAAGGAAAAGATGAAAGGAAAATCAAAACAAAATAAAAAATAATAATTATATATATCTATAGTAAAATTAATGTCTGACACATTTATGAAGCTTTAAAATAAAATATTAATAGTTCTATGCCTTGAGTAGTATATTACCGATTCCTTTTATCCCATACCACTTAAATTAACTTTACTCATCATAAAACCGAGAGCAATAAAAAATAATATATGCTCCTTTTCCGATCCCCAAGATACAGTTCAATCTAACTATTAAACAATCATCAGTTGAGGCCGAATCGTATCCGGTCGACCGAGCGGTATCAAAGCTCTTTCTTATACCCGGGTTTATAGGGTTCTATAGGAGGACCCAGGTAATGGGATTCACTGTTTGCCTAGACGATAAAAGCCATACTAAGGTCTTAATGGTTCCCCGATGTGGAATGTATCTTGACCATCTGGATACTTAAAAAAATTTTACTTTTTTTTTCTTTCCGAGTGTGACTCTATAGAGGCCTCCAGCCGGCTCCAATTAACATCCCGCATAAATTACACCTCCCGGCTCGATTATTCAAGTGATGGCGTCGCCTTCCTTGTTGGAACCATCATAAAAGGTTTTTCAAAATGGATGCTCCCGTCAGCTCTGCTACAAACATTTCGAATTGAATTTCCAATAAAATTCTAGCCATATTTAATGTTGATTTAAAGTTAGTCATATGAGCAATCATTGGTTTGTCTGAAAATTAATGAAAGGTTTCTGGTTTTAAAATCAAACAAATAAAATAAATGGTACTATTTGGCTAAATATAAAAATAGTTTAATTGACCTCTCATATATGACCCAGATTCAGAAACCCCAGCTCATGTATTTGGCAAATATTCGAATAACACGCTCCTTGTCACACGCCTGCACAATTATATAAAGTATTGATTCCTAGAGACAAAAAAATATAGATGCTTGAAAGAAGCATTTATTATTTCGATAAGGAAGGCTCAGCAAGATTTGTAGATATCTTTAATCCACTAGCGGATCCAGGATTTAGTTTTAGGGGGGCTTCAGCCTTAAATAGAGTTTAAGTGATTCTTTAAGTGCTACTGACTTTAATAACACGAACAATAATACTTTTAGTAGTAATTATTTTTAAAAAAATTCATAAGAAATGGTTGTATTTCACCATTTTGAGGAGATCCAGCCCGAAAGCAAACCCTCCCCCCCCCCACCAATCTCGTTGATGCTCCGCGCCTCATCCTTTACTGCGAAAGGAATTAAACTTCTCGGAAATGATTTTTTTAAATATATTTATTCAGAAATATAATAATCTGTCACTCGGATAATAATCATAGTGAGATATGATTCACATCCACACCATATACACTGAAAACATAATATAAACAAAAGCAAAATTACAACTAAACAATAATCAAAATGTATAAGAATAAAAAATACAATAACTTAAAGATAAGTAAATTAAAAACATAAAAATACAGTCATGCCTATATACAATCGGGCAGAGAACCCCAAACCAGGCTTATCCCTCCAACCATAGAGGGAAAGGCAGGACTCACTGCGCTACTCTCTCAAGCCATTGGAGATTCAGCGAGATTGCTTTAGCCACATACACTCATGCCTTGAGTGGAGAATCTAGCCATTGGCAGAATTACAACATATATACTACAAAACGTCTCTGGACCACTGCTACTTCAACCTTCGAGGAGGATTGTAGGGATGGGTGGAGCCAGATAGGGATTGTGCAAGGGGATTTGGATGGTTTGTAAAGTTGTGATGGAATTTAGAAAAGTTTTCAGGGATAAGGTCTAGGATAAATACAATATTAAGGTCATGTAGGATACATAGAACGGTGCACCGACTATTGTTCGGAGGACTTTGGATTGAAAGGGTTTGATGTTAGAAAATGTTGGTGCCCCCAAAGTTCCATTCCGTAGGTACAAATAGATTTCAGGATTATCTTGTAGATTAGTAATTTGTTGTCAATTGAAATTTAAGATTTTCTATTCAGTAGTCTGTATAGTTGGCCTTATCGTCTGTTAAGTGCTAATCTTCTAAGTCTAGTATGTGGGTTCCAAGTTATCAGAAATAGATAGGAATATTGTTACTTATGTATTATTACTTACTATACCGCAATAACCGTCCCATCCATTTTTACCTACAGTCAAAACCCTAGGAGTAATATTTGCCCAGAACCTCTCCTGGAATAACCATATCTCCCAGATTACTCGAAAATCCATAACTGTCCTAAGATTTCGTGATTGTATTCCTTTAAAAACCAGACAGCTCCTTATAACCTCCCTTATATTCCTCCCCTTGGACTACGGCTGTTAGATATAAAGAGGGCTATCTGCCAGGCTAGAAATGAGACTGAAGAAATTCATGAACTGTTTCATCAGATACATCTTCGGGATCCCCAGGCGTTCACATGTTTCATTCTGGTACACCGAGTTGAAGTGGCTCTATCCTACTTCCCGACGACAATTCCTGCTTGGTGTTTTCCTTTTCCAAGTCCTCAGAACCAAAAACCCTCCCTACATCCTGGAACTTCTTGCTCTACGCTCCTCTATCCGCTCTCTTAATACTAGATCTCAACCTATAGATTTATATATCCCCTCCCATAAAACTACTTCCTTCAGCAAACCCTTCGTCATTCGTGCTACCTCCTTTTGGAACTCTCTTCCTACCACCATACGTCAATCCTCGTCCACAAATTCCTTCAAACAACTTCTATTCCACCACCTGCTCCACTTTCAAACGTCCGCTAACATGTAAAACTATATGTATCTGTACACAGTTTATGTGTACAGTATTTGTATACTGTTTAATTTCAATCTACTGCGCAATGGCAATAACAATAAATAGTCAATTAGTTTGTATTTTTTATTATTTTAAGCCAGGCTAATACCCATAAATTTGTCACTGTATTATTATTAGGGGACTGAAGTCCCAGAATTAAATTATTTTTTCATTCATTCATTATTTATTTTCATGTTATTTCATTTAATTTTATTTGATTTTTATCATAACAAAATAATACTAAAAAGATTTTATATGACCTCGGGATATTGCATAAAAGGTGTTTAAAAAAAATAATAACATTAAAAGTTCTTGTGATTTTTTTTTATGGTTGTGAATTGTAAAAATTGCACCAATAGTGAAAAATGTTTATAAAGTTGTCACAGATTTCACAAGGAATTTCATACCATCAACTTGATAATTCTGCACTTAGGTCGTGGACTCAGTTCTTAGTAATACTTACTAAAGATTAAGAATCTGCAGATAGTGGTCAAAAAGTCTTACACCACTGAAGGAAGCATAAACTGTGACAGTGTACCAATGCCTTATTCTCGGAAGATTCTTTGACTCTCTGTTAAAATAACAGCATTCTAATTTGTATCGTCATCTTGACGCTCGCTGCACCATAATCTAAGGAGGGGGCTGAAGCCCTCCCTCCCCCCCCGAAAATGGTAAAATGTAACCATGTTTTATGGTAAAAAATATTAAAAACTTATGTCTTATTACTCGTTTAATTACATTTAATAGGACTTCAAGAATCACTTAAACACCGTTTCATATAGGTAGTTAGTATCTTTCTGTTTTTCCAAAGTAATTATCGTTATATATATATATATATATGAAAAAAAAAAATTAAATTCTGGATCCGCGAGTGAGTTAGACTAACTTCTCACAAACGATTAAGAATGGTTTGAGGGGCCATGGCAGAACATTAGAAACTTCATTTAGGTTCTATCGTGCACTATGAAAAGGATTGATTCTTGAAGTAATGACAATATTTCTGTTATCACTTGGTGTTGTAATGCGCTGTGATCCACTAGCAGGCTCCTATTGGTACATCCGGTTTCTCTGAATCTGGTTTCATCGTTAAACAGAATATTACTGGATTGAGAAAAGTCAAAAACAACTGATGATTTACACTATCATGTTATACATCATCATGTTAATCATCCTTTAGTTAATGATTTATTAAATATAAAGAATACTTGGGTGATAAATAATAAGAACGCAGTCATTATAAGGTTTTTATTAGTGCCGACGTTTCAACCCAAACATGTGAGTCATCATCAGGGCGTGTTTAAAGCACTGTATTATAATTAGTATTGCCCAAAAGTGAGACCGAGAGGAGTTTTGGTCTTTCAAACTCAGTCTTGGTCTTGGTCTTGGTCTAGCGCAAGAGTCTCGGAACAGTCTTGCAGTTACTTATTAGCTTATTACTATAGGGGTATTACTGTATTTTTTTTTTATACATCAGAAACCTATCTAAGCCCGAATGAAATATTAGAGTTAAATGCAAAAGTAAATTGGTTGTACTAATCATTAGCATATAGTAACTAAGATTGTCAAGTATTAGTAACTATTTTGCCTTAATTTTTATTTGAAAAAGTTTTTTTACCAGTCCTGGTCTTCTTGGTCTTGCAACAGTTAGGCAGTCTTGGTCTTCTATAGCTTCCTTCTATAAAGTTATCTATATCTAAAATGAAAATGAAGAAATGTTTATTAATATGTTTTTATGATTCAGAATCATTTTTTCTCAAAATTAATTTACATATAATTAATATACCGGGTTGGCTATAAAGACAGCAAATTGACTAATGTTGCATTTTTCCCTGAAAGTGAATATTTTAATAATGTATTTTTATGATGAATGCAAGTTATGCAAATATCGTTAAATTATATATTGGGTTCTTTAATAACTTATATATAATATAAAAAAAAGTATATTTTAAAAATTCTGTCCAACAACCAAAAGGTATTTAAGTACTGGTAGAATCAGTTCTAAGTGAAACTCCATGCTGAACACACTTCCCTGATGATGACCCACATGTTTGAGTTGAAACGTTGGCACTAATAAAAACCTTATAATGATTGCGTCCTGAACGTTTATCACCCATGATATGCAGAACATTCGACTAACTTCCTTCAATAATAAAGAATACTTGTTTACTTTTTATGTTCACCAACAAATAAGAAAATCCCTAACGAACAAATAAAAAATGGGGTATTTCATTAAAACGAATTAAATAGAAATATCCATATTAATTTTTGAGCAGTTTAGATATGAAACAATCAATGAGAATCACGATCTTAAAATGCAAAAAGAGAAAGAGAAAACATGAGAAATCTATAAAACAAGCATTCCGTGCCAATAGAAAAATATAGGAGATGAATTTGGTGAGAGAAAGTTTTCGGTTAGGGGACTTTGGTTCAAAAGTAAAGGAACAACTGCTAATTTTTTGGTTAAGTCGAGTGTGGAAAGTAATCAGTTTCCGCAGAACAGAGTATGGCGTAATGTATTATTTTAGATTCGCTGAGAATCTGCTTCATGAGCTATAATTTTGTTCATAGATTTATAAATTATAGGGACGGAAAGGAGAAAGCAGAAAATGGAAAGAAAATGAGGGGGAGTTAATCTATATATATAAAAATGAATGTATGTCTGTTTGTCCTTTATGCATTACTAAACCATTCATCAGAACGCCATGAAACTTTAGGAAGTTGTTCGTACTCCTGGAAGATTTCTGGCATAGTACTTCTGTCTTACGATAATTTTATATATGTAAAAAAATAAAAATGTAAATGTTTTTCTGTTCAAAGCCTGCAAAAAAATGTGTCGCTATAAACTGTAGCGCCAAAACGGCTTTAACGATTTTAACGAAACTTGGCTAAAGTCTTCCCCTTGAAACCCTTTTAATTTATGTGTATAACATACTTTCCCGAAAACAAGCTGAAAAAATGTTACGATGAATTCAATATTTTATTTGCCGATAACTAAAAAAGTACACAATTTTTGATAATACCATATTTATTTAAGCTTCTGAATTCCTACAAAATAAAAAAAAAATGCATCGAAATCGGACGATTCGTTGCAGAGTTATAGAGTTTTAAACATTTACTGCTTTCTCTTCAGAAAAGGCCATTTCCTTTTTTTTTTTTTTGTTATTGATTAATCGAAAATTTTATAATTACTACAGTAATTGAAATTATCATTTGAAGAAGTGATATGATTCTCCTTATGTAGGTCAATACTATTATACGCTCTTTATATTAATTTTTTATTTTAGTTTTATAAGTTCAACTCAGACTGTTTCTGATGATTAAGAATGACTGCGTATTCACTCAGATGATTAAGAATGACTGCGTATTCACTCAGATGATTACGAATGTTCAAGTTGAATCATGAAAAAAAAAATCATAATAAGTAGTTTAAATTGAAGCCATTTTACAGAAAAAATTATTTTTAAACTTTTTAAAAATGACAGATGTCCTTTGGTATTAATCCACTCATATGTGCTTTATATTTTCTTTCTTTTCCATTTTGCCAGGCTAAGCCACAGCAGCACGTGGTCGGGTAAAGCTAGTAATTCATAAAAATTGGTTAGGGTATGACTGTATTTTTATGTTTTTAATTTACTTATATTTAGGTTATTTTGTTTTTTTATTGTATATAGTTTTTATTTATTATTATTATTATTATACTTTATAGTTAATTTTATTTCTTTTTTGTATATACGGTGTGAATGTGTTCACTTATCAATATAATTATTGTCCCTGTGACAGAATATTATATGTCTAAATAAATAAATAAATAAATTGGTATTTAGGATGATAGCCAAGTAAAACTTTAAACTTTATCCTTTTGTTTTATTTTCTTAAATAATACCTATCAGACAGATCAGTATCATTTAGCAACTCAACACAGTTAAGCATTATTACAATTTTATTTTACTTCTCTGGTATACCTTGGTTATATTTTTTATTTTATGTAAAAAATATTGCAACATTCATCTCTAAGTAATTTTAAAACCACAACCATACATTTCTTCATAAACGAAAAAATGTCGTATAATATGAAATAAAAATTTAATAAATTTAATAATTATTTTTGACAGTGTAGTAATCAAAATAAATCATTTGATATCAATCAATATCATGTGGAACACTTCATCACAGAGGGATAATGGATAGAATTTTATTTCTATATTTTCATTTTTAATATTAATTCCTTTATTCAAATCAGAGGAATTAATAATAATTTAATTGTTATTATTTATAATAGGATAAAAAATAATATAGAAAATTCTATAAATATCACGAGAATTAAAATATGGGTGATATAGTGTCAGGACAAAGTAAGTTTTTATGATTTTTATTGCCATTGTTTCAACCCAAGCTTGTGGGTCATCATCAGTGATGAAAAAAATATTACGTCCGAGATATTATATCTCAGATAATAGTTAATAATGACAAATAGTGATGTATGAGTAATAGTAATAAAATAAAGAAAAATAATTTGAGACTGCGTTCTTACTTTCTATCACCCATAATATGTTGAACAGTCGACTAACTTCCTTCAAGGAGAATCAATAGAATTTTAACAAAGAATTCTTCATTAGTAAAAAATATATAATAAATAAAAAACTGAATCACTAAATAGGGTTTCTATGTATTGTCATGATAAGGAAATGTTGGAATACTAAAAGACCGAGAGATATTTATGTTTCACGAGATATGATGAATGAAAAGACCTTTTTTATTTGTCGTTTCGTGTTTAGGAGCTATACGTGCTATGACCATAAAAAGTTCATATTTTATAAAGGCAGTTAAGTCATAACTCAAGTAGTTCGTCATAACTCAAGTTAAATTAATTAATTACTAAGCCCTTATTGTAATTACAGAACGTAAAAGTCATGTCTATTTCACAAATGATGTAAATTGTAAATTGGTTGTATCAAGTTTATCGCGTTCTTTAAATATCAGGTTCATTGCAACAACGAATATTTTTTTTTTTTTTTAACTTATTGAAAATATTACAACCTGTCTCAAAGGACATTTATAATAGTGTTCTGAGATCACATTCACACTCCATGTACAAAAAAAAAATAGATTATACAGAAAAATAATATATATATATATATATACAATAAATAAGTATAAAATAACCTTAAATTAAATAAATAAAAAATAACACATATATAGCTATATACAACAACGAATTTAATAAAAGAAAAAAAAATGGCATATACAAGTAAGAAAGTAGGAAATACCATTCTACCTTGATTACAGTGTTACGGTATTTAATTCAGAAAAAATGTTTCCGCAACAAACTTGCCGGATGCCCAGTGGAGATGGTAGGGTCGTAAAAAAAAAAATAAAAAAATAATCAAGAGTCAATTAAACATTCATAATTATCTAACAGGCGCCACGCAATTTAATATTTTTAATTTTGAAAATTAGCCAAAACCATAAAAAAAAAAAATTATATATTTAATTTTAAAAAAAGATTTGGACGCGGAGTGAGCTACGAGCTCGGAATCTATGGGTTTAAAAACATATGTTAATTAACCTCATAACCTATCGAACCTTCTTCCACGGTTAATATTGATTTTCCCTAATCCTTCGAATAGGTTTTTACAATTTCTTATTAAACCTTAAAAAAAAAAATACAATATACACATAAAACGTGAAAACAAAAAGAAGAAAATAAAACTGGCTATTATTAATACTAATGATGATTTTTTCTTATTTCTATTGACTTAAATAACAGTTAAAGGAGATGAAAATTATGAACAAGAAATTAGATTTATAAGAAAACAAAGAAAATAGAATCAACTTTAATTATCAAAGAAAATAATATACAATTATTATAGAACTAAACATTGACTTAGACTATACAATAAACCAGTTACAAATATTTGAAAAAAAAATAAATAAGAAAAAAAGCTTATATATACATATTTACAAAATCTCAATGGTGAACTCTGTCCAATTGGCACATTGAGTTATCTGAGGAAGCGGGAACTTATTCAAGCTACCGTCAGGGTCTCCCCAGTCCATTTCTTCAAGTTGTGAAAATGTTTACTCATCAACTTGTAAAACCAAGCGGCACTCGTCGCTGATAATCATAGGTTCCTGGAGAGGAAAAGAAAAATCCGACGTACGCCATAAAACCAAAGTATTTCGCAAACAAAATTCTTAGAGCGCCCCTACAATCGGGAGGTTTCGCCATATCTCTAAACTGTCTTTTTTTACACCAAACATGCCCCGTCCATCTTAACCTCCTTGCCTTCATACCACGAGATATTGACTGACCAGTTTCTTTTAGAAGTTCTTTATAGTTCCTTCTCCTCCATGTGTTAAGGTCCCGGATGGGTCCTGTTATCGTGCAAGGACTTTTCTTACGAATCTCTTAATTTTGGCTTCTAGTGTGCCAATTAGAGCCAATGAAGAAGAAAGCTCTGTTCACACTTGTTGTTCCCTAGTCCATCTCTGCTAGTTGCACATTTACTGAGGCTATTGTGGAGCCGAGGTGTTTGAATATGTTTACTTTTGGGAATGACTTAGGGCCAGTTGCACAATTCACGGTTTTAACCAAGATTCAGTTATCTGAGCTCAATCTACCAGTAACAGCTCAGCTCTGTTATCACTACTTTCAGTCGTTGGTAAAAAGTTAAATCTAAACCGAGATGTAGGAAAGAAGTAGGAGGGTACTGATAGGTTTTTCTACAGTTCTTTGTTGTGTGAGCTTCTCAACGTCAAGTGGTTGTTTTCGTTTAACGAAAGTCAAAGTTAAAAATTTGTGTTAATTAGTGCTAGTTATCAAAAAATGTCTATCTAAATCTATCAAATAATTCGTCATCAGAACAATGAGGAAAATTATTCATCCGATAACGATATACTTTTTCTCCATTAGTAAAAATGCAATTAAATCGTGGAAATCCTCATTATTTGTGAGGTCATCAAGATCTAGCATATCCATTTTAACAAGAGAAAGCATAAATAAAAATGATTAACACAATCGATACAGCAAAAATACCATGGAAGATTAGTTGCCAAGAGTAACCCTAGGTAATTAAGTTTTTCCTTCGAAGTAAAGTTCAAGCGCCCACGGGCGACCGATCCAAGTTTGAGCGACGGGTGAAACTTGGTTTAATCTTAGATAATCTAAGCTTCACTGTGTTGGAGCAACTGGCACTTCGAGTCCACGCAGACTATTTTATTAGGGTGAATTTTTCGGCCATTATATGTTTTGTTTTATCAACAATTTTTATTATAATGTTTTTTATATCTACGTATAATTTTGTTTAGTGTTAGCTCTTGATAAACTATAATCTTATTTTTCTTCTAATAAACAAAATATTAATTAATAATAATTTAAAATTAAATAATACATTAAATCTTAAAACTATACCTACCTATAAAACAAAACAAGTTTTTATAGTCTTTAGTACAATGAAACACAACAATAAATACTTGATAATTTGATCTAATTGAAAACCGTATCATATGGTTATTTATTACATAGTATTATCATATATTATAATATATTACATCATGTGCTAAATGTATAAATTAACTGATTAACTTAAAGGTGGGGATTCCTTGGAACCTGAATCTTATTATCTTGTATTTTCAGCAGAAAAGTAGAAAATCCATGATTCGTGTTTTCTTAAGTAAGTCACGATTTTTGTTGAACTAAAAAAATATTTAATTTATATAATTAACAGAGAATCCGGCATACGAATAATTATGCCGTATAAATGCTCTGTAGTATATTTTGTGAAATTTATAATCTATATATACTCAATAAAGCATTATTAATAATAATAATATAATTAAAAATGTATATAAAAATGTTTTTAGATTTTTTTGGTTTAACTTTTAACTTTTGGTTTAACAAGTTAAGAAACTTGGTTTAATCTTAGATAACGCTTAATCTAAGCTTTACTGAATTGGAGCAACTGACTCTTGTAGTAATAGATCTCAGTTTATGACAATCATCTTTCGTCGACCGTGGTGGCTATATCACTTGACCAAATTTTCAACTTTATGTACTCATTCCACGCACAATTTAACGTTCTTTAATTTTTTTAAAGAAATTAAGATTTTCGCTTGGTTTTACGGTTCATGAGTTACGGAAAAAAAAATTATACGAAAAAAAATAAATATTTTGAATTTTTTAAACTACAGAAGAAATGGAGGTATTCTTTTCAGATATTCTTTAGAAACAAACGGCTCCGCTTTCACACTACTTTTTTTTAATGTTTAGGTTTGTTTTGGAAATAAAAAACATGTATGATCTAATAAAAAATATCGACTTGAGTTCACTTTTGACAATTAGAAATGACAGATACATTTATAATTTTAAACTATGAATAATGATTTTTTTTAACGAATTACCTAGTAATTATCCTTATAATTGGGTCGTCCGGGAAAAAATGTAGGATTTCATGTTTTCTTTACATTAACGCCCTATATAATTAACTGTTAACGTTTGAGTGATTATTTTTATGTATGGGAGTCAACCTTTTCTGATCATCTTCCAAACAAAAATTTTTTTTATTTTTTATTTCACTAGTTGAAAATAATTCAATCATACGACCAAGCGTGATTTTCGCATAATTTTGTTTTACAAGTTTACCTAGGTCAGTTAAGGGTTAAAAAAGACCAGAAACATTAACGAAGTCTAGAGTGATGGTAGGGTTAGTGGATGCACCATTTAATGATGGTTTAAAATTTTTCGAAAGGGAGACTTCAGCCTTGAAGACCAAGATTGTCGTGGAAGGATTCTTACCATAATGAAATTGTTCTGGGAGCATTGGTCGAAGAAAATCTCAGAACAACTGTTGGAATACTTGGAGAGAAACTCCCTGTTAGCATATCGACCACTTCATATGTAACTGGATTGTTTAAAAAGCTCGAAGCTTGGATTACTCATGCATTAACCACTAGCGGATCCAGGATTTATTTTTGGGGGGCTTCAGCCCGAAGGTTTTTTTTTCATAAAAATAACGATAATTACTATGGAAAAAAAGGAAGAAATTAACTACCTATATGAAATTGTGTTTAAATGATTCCTAAAGCCCTTTTAAATGTAATTACACGGACAATAATACTTTGAGAGATAATTTTTTAATATTGTTTTCGATAAAACATGGTTATATTTTCCCATTTTGGGAGGGGCTTCAGCCCGAAAGCTCCCCCCCCATAGATCCGCCCGTGGCATTAACCGACCGCCAAAAAAATTTACGTTAGCTTGAAGTTAGCTTTGCACTTCATTGACGAAATCAAAATAATTAAAGCCTAACTCTCCAGATCTTCTTTTCTGCCGAATACTATTATTTTTTTTAGATATCTAGGCTACTTTATAAAAAGTAAAAAGTTTATTGATCAAAATTTCTTAGAACATGTATTTTCAGAACTGGTTAATAATAACGGTTCACTATTTTATTCAGAGGGAACGGAAATTTTAACACATTGGCAGAATATATAGGGAGTAAGTTTAAAATTGTATACGTGTAATATTTTCTGGGCAACCCTATAACAAAATGAGTATAATTTACTAGCAAAATAAGATTTTTTCTAAAATCTTAAAGCCAAAAATAAAAAAAAATTACTAAAGTTATTATAAATCTGAAAATTTATAATACTGTTAAAATACTGTGCCGCCTAAGGATTGGGCACTGCCAGTTCACTCATAGTTATCTTTTAAGAGGCCTAGCAGCTCCTACTTGCGAAAAATGTAATAATTCACCGCAAACTGTGAAACACCTTCTAGTAGAATGTTCCCAATTCGAAAGGCACAGATAGAACTAGGAAAAACACTCAACGAAATACTACAAGACAATGAAGAGAGAGTCTCTATCCTGTTTAAATTTTTAAAGATTATCAACTACTATAATAGAGTATAAATTATATAGAAAACGCCAATGACCCTTTAGGGTAGAGGCGAGAAAAAGGGAAAAAAAAAATTCTGAAAATTTGAAATTGTTTGACGAACATAATTATAGCACATAACAAGTACATAATTATAGCAAAACGATATTAGTCCCATCACAATCTTACATCATTTCTCCCACGAAGCTGTGGGTAGAGCCTTGTAAAGGGTGTGAGTGAAAATATTTTGAAAGACCCTGCCATAGGATTACAAGTGTTGAAAGGGGAAGGGCTCCAAGGGAAGGATGAATACCTGGAAGAAGTCAGAGCTTGTCAGAGTGACAAGTTGAGACAGAAGTCAGCCAAAAGGTAAAGGTTCGGGTTACTGTTTCAGGCCCACATAACGGTATCATGCTAAACAAACCACAAACATTCACAATGTTGTAATGGGACGAGATTATGACAACATTCAACAATCTGAGCGAGCCACGATCAAAATTGGACGAGCCGAAAGAAATAAAATATTTAGCCTGATAGCTCTGGATCCAGGGCATAAATAGTTTTCATCACAGAAAAGATTTGAATGTGAATAATACGAGTGTTTTGTTATTCCGAGGAAAATGAAGCTTTTCTTCAGTTTCAGAACAGTGTAATTGTATATGATCTACGATTTGTCTAATCCTGCTTTCGCTTGCACTGTTTTTAAGAAGAGGAGAGAAATACAATTTTTGGGGAGGAGGGAGGAACGCTAATGCGCAATCGACCTTGGGGGGGGGGCACCCCTGGGTGTGGCTATCAATTAATGTGACCAATGCTGTAAAACATTTAATATTGATTTCATACATATATATTAGTTTCATACAGCGTGACTAGTATGTTGCGAAAAATGGGATAAAAGTCATCTTTGAACTTGTAAATATGAGTTCAAACGTGTAAAAAACAAAGAACACAGTCCAGTTCAGGAAAACCTTTACCAGCCAAAAAAAAAAAGATTTTTTAGATCTTTTTTTCGCCTATAACACCTAAACGTTTAATTCTAGCAAAAAAAATACTCTATCAGAAATTTGAGAATGTTAAACTGAGCGTCGAATCACTACTTAACCTCAATAATTTGGTTAAGCGGTTAAGATTTTTTCCAGATTTGTCAAAAACTGAGATATATTACTTCATATGGCCCTGCGGCTTGAAAGTAAGTTCTCTAAGAGAAAGAGCATACGAATAAAAGTTGTAAAGCATAACATTCTATTTCTACTGAGTACCACCATTGGTTACGATGGTACGTGCAATTTTCAGTATTTCAACATCATAGCTGTTTATTCTACTAAGTTATTCTTGTTTAAAGAGCTACTTTAATGTTACTCAAAACACAGTATAGATCTCTTTTTTATCTCTCACCAGCGATGGATTTTGTGAAACGTGGTCTCACGTTTTTTTCGCTGTCAAACGTTTCTACTAAGTGGGTGGCTCGTGTTTGCATTTTTGTTTTTTACATGTTTGAATCCATATATACAACATAAAAAAGTTTCTCACATTATTCGAGAGGTGTAGTTGAACTAAATTAAAAGTGTTAGCACTTAGTTGATGCAGAATCTGATGGTTAAGGAATTTTATTCTATGCGCTCTCGTAGAGAATTTATTTTCAAGCTGTAGAGCCATTTAGGACCAGTTATACAATTCACGGATTTAACCACGATTTAGTTATCTGAGCTTAATCTACCAGTAACTCAGCTCTGTAATCACCACTTTCGATCGTTGGTAAAAAGATTAATCTAATCCAAGATATAGAAAGGAAGCAGGAGGTTACTAATAGGTTTTTCTACAGTTCTTTGTTGTGTGATTGCAAGAGAAAAGATAAATAAAAATGATTAAGACAAAAGATACAACAAAAAACACCATGGAAAGTTATCATAGTTGCCACTAGCGGATCCAGGATTTAATTTTGGGGGGGGGCTTCAGCCCGGAAGATTTTTTTTTCATAAAAATAACGATATTTACTTTGGAAAAACAGAAAGAAACTAACTATCTATAAGAAATGGTGTTTAAGTGATTCCTTAAGTCCTTTTAAATGAAAATTAAACCAACAATAATACTTTAAGAGGTATTTTTTAATTTTTTTCCCTCATAAAACGTGGTTATGTTTTACCATTTTGGGGGGGGGGCTTCAGCCCGAAAGCCCCCCCTCCCGTAGATCCGCCCGTGATAGTTGCCAAGGGTAATCCTAGATAACTAAGTTTTTCTTTGAAGTAAAGCTTAAGCGCCTACGGTCGAACGATCAAAATTAAACTTGGTTTAATCTTAGATAACGCTTAATCTAAGCTTTACTGAATTGGAGCAACTGGCCCTTATAGTATGATCTCAGTTTATTAAAACCATCTTTCGTTGGCCGTGGTTTTCGGCTATATCACTTTCACTTTTCACCAAATTTTCAACTTTATGTATTCATTCCACGCACAATTTAACGTTCTTTAATTTGGATAAGAAATTAAGATTTTCGCTTGGTTGTACCGTTCAAGAGTTATAGACGAAAACAAATCTAAATCCCCTCTTCGAAGGTTGAAAATTTTAAATAAGGATTAATTTGGTTGTTTTTCACACATTAAACTGGTTAAACTTTACCAAGTACCACAGGCGGATCAACGAGGAAGGGGCTATCGGGCGGGCTGTAGCCTCCCCCAAAAAAAGTTAAAATATAACCTTGTCTTATGAAAAAAAATTAAAACATTATCGTTAAATACATTATTGTTCGTGTAATCCCCATCCCCATCCCCACATATATTATTACAGTAAGGCTCGAAATCGGTTTTGTACCAAATATAAGCTCCTGTCATGCTCAAATACCATGAATGGGGTACCGTTGGATTCAGAATTTCACGAGGCGTTAGCGAATCGTATTCTCCGCTTTTGTTTTTCTTTCTAAAATAAATAAAGTCGATACAAACATTTTCCTAGGCTTCAATACTGGAACGGTGGTAGGTCTGTAGATCGATACGGGACAAATTGGTTCTTGAAGATTTTGATTCGTACAGCAAGATCCGGATAGTTCCTCCGAAACTATCGGATCCTAAGTTTTAAGCTCAAAAACGTACTATATACATGTCTCATTTCGTCGACTTGAGGTCTCTATGATCGAGAGAGGAGTTAATAATATTATTTATCGATGGTGTTTTTGATCGGCATGCCATATAATCGTTAATTTTTCACCAAATCTCAAGATTGAGCCAACAATTTCGAAGGTTTCTTTCTCCTTCAGGCGGGCAAAATAGTCCAATCACCCCGAAAATTCACACTTTTATCTTGGTTATGCTCATGATCATATAAAAGATTATTAAATCCCCTACAAAAGGAAAAAAAATCATCGAAATCGGACTATTTTTAACAAAGATAGTTAGATAGTTAGGTAGTTACAGCTTACTGAAACATGTTGGTTCCAAACAAAAATGAAAATTTAAATTAATTTTTGTTTTCTTTGTCGATTATATTTATCGATAAAGTAACATTTGATTTCTTTGTCTTTTGCTACGTTGCATTCATTATTTTATTTTATTATTAATTTGGCATTTGATAACAATATGCTGTGCGAATTTTTCGCACGGGCCTACTAGTTACATTTAATAGGAGTTCAAGGATCATTTAAATACTATTTCATTTAGGTAGTTTCTTTCTTTTTCTTCCAAAGTAATTATCGTTATATATATGCATCTTTCGGGATTGAGCTCCCCCAAAAAAATTAAATCCTGGATCCGCTAGTGCCAAGTACATAACCAAACTAAGAAAGATTAAAACATTAATAAATGATTTGTTGAAATTGTTTGTCTTTCAAATAGAAGCAATCGCTGAAATATAAAATAATAATAAAAAAATACAGTCATTTTTTAAAGACTGGTAATAATTAAAATGAAGAAATGCAAATTACATTAAGCACTCCACACTTTTGTTACAATCAATAGTATACTTATAATTATAAAATTATATATAATAAAATATTTGAAATTATTAATAGTGAATAAAAAATGTAAACTCTTCCCCCCATCCCCCCAAAAATAGGATTTTATGACTTTAAAGAAAATTGTATAATGATTATTCATCCATAAGTTATACGATAGTACCCAGGGGGGTCCATCCAACCCCCCCCCCCAAGGTCAACCTACCCCTTCCCCCTCCTATGATATTTTAATGGTCAGCTTTTCATAAAAACAGAGCAAGGGAAAGTAGAATTAGAATTAGATCATACACAATTACACTTGCTGCTGACTGCTCCGTGTTTTCTCCTTGTTCCTTATTCTTAAACTTTTCATTCTGAGTACTCATAACCCCGTTGAAATTTGTCCTCGAAAAAAAAAAAAAATCAAAATATGACCCCTTTCTGGGCACCCCTGAAAGTCCTCTAATGAATGTAATTACGTTTATAAACTTTATTTACCACACTGATATTTGCAAAACATTCATCGTAATTCGTACGAAATCTACTAATAGCACAGCAGTTCTAAAAATATTAAATCTCTGTACAAAGATATTTTTATGATTTCTTTAAATTGGGGGTTTGTAGTCAAACACACTTAGTACCTGATTTGTTCCTCTTCTTACCTGTCAACAACAGAGGGGGATCAGTAAACACTCTCAAAGATTAAGACAGGTAAAATCTTCTGAACTAGAAACGAGGTCAGTGTCAGGTGCATTGGTGTCAAAACGTTGCGTAACATATTAATATAGACGCTAAACTTCACTAAGGAATCTCAAATTGTTCAACGATGCGGTTATTATTCGAATAAAGTTAAAACATGGCAAAAAATGGACTTTATCTATTAAAATATATTGGATTTTTATTTTTAAAAAGTTATTTAAAATGAATGATTAATAAAAGTACAATAGAGTAATTAAACAGAACTGTGGACAGGAACTGCGTTTGGACCATGATTGACTCATTCATAGGCAAAAGACTACGTGGGAAGCCAAAAAGCAGATGGATATATCGAATCAACAAAGATGCAATAGAAATGCATGCAGATAACTGGATGAAACAGCACAAGACATGCAGAGATGGAGTAGGCTTGTTAAAGCTGCAAAATATCTACAAAATCTACAATACCAACAGAAAAAAAAAAAAAAAAAAAAAAAAGATAGACAGATATAGTTCAAACAAAATAGATACTTTTTTTTTTTTTTTTAGAAAAAATATATTTTGCCTCAATTAAGGGCATTGAGTATTTAGGATAAATGAAATACAAACATACCATATATACAATAAAAGAAAAACAAGATTATAACAAAATAAAATAAAAAATCGATCATGATACAACATTAAATTAAAAAATAAATAAATAAAAACACATTCATACTTATTTACAGTCAGCCGAGGGAGCTCCGAGTCAGACCTTTTCCCCCAGGTGTGGAGGATAAGGCAAGACCCCAAGAGATCCCAGCGCTTCTCTCTCAGCAGCGTCACTAGGATGGGAATCCAGTGGAGACTAAGAGAGGGCTCTAAAGCCACATACGCTCATGACTTGATTGGAGAAGCTGGCCATCACCAGGACTCCAATGAAGGAATTCTTGGGATAAGATTGGATTTGACATTTGTAAGTAAGGAGATGAGCGGAGTGATGAGAGATCTGAATTATGAGAGAAATGATGTAAGGAGACTGGTGAGGTCATTCGAATTGTTAGGAGGAGGAACATAAGAGATTTGATGAGGACTGGACTTTTGGGTTTTATTGTATTGGGGTGGTGGATCATGAGATTGTTGATGAGTTTGCGGCAGGGCCTGAGGTTGATTTGTCTGTTCAGTTTCTGCTAGTATTTCAGCAAAAGAAACCTCTTTTTTCACATGTCTAAAGGGTTGCCTTGGCGGTCTGGGAGTCCTGGAGGTCTCTTCCTGTCTGAGTGTTGTCGGTGAAAATAGATACTACGAATTGTCTACAACCCTTGGTCATTAACATGGTTTATTCCATAAAACAGTCCCCATTCATTCATCCCTTTATAACTAAGTCTGATTTAAATGTTTAATACAATATTTTTAATCTTATTAATATACTTTTTCCCCTAGAGTTAACTTTTTTTTTACTACGATTGACCGTAGTTATAACAGATAAATTAATCTAAATTTTAATGAGATTATCTTTAATATACAGGGTGTGCTTTAAGTAGAGATAAAAAGTTCGTATAAACAATTACCCAATTTCCAGCAGTAAAGTAGAAAATTTAAAATTTACTTTATTTTAATCGAGTCACGTTTTTTGTTGAATAGGAAGCGATAACTAATAAACTATTTGATTTATGTAATTAAACATTTCTCCATAGTAAACTAGACAAAATTTACTTTAAATGAAATTAGAGTTTGTCATTGTTACAACTATTTAAAGTGGATTATTGAGCGGACAAACACAGCTAAGTTCCGTTAAAAAAAAGTCATAAATTATTATCACTCTTCAGCTGTACTACATTTACTCCATACTTGGATAAACTTCCTCGTTTAATAAGCTTTAGTCCATAATGATTAGGTTGAGGTTTATTAGGAAAAAGTTTAAGATTCACCTCATAGTCTGTGGGCAAGACCCCCTTACCGTGCACCCCCTTCCCCCTCCCACATCCCTATAAATTGCATATCGTTGTGTTCCTTGTGACAATTTATTTTAAAAAAAACCAATGTTTCTACAATAAAAAAGTGAGCGAACTACCCCAAAATGGCGTCCAAACATAGCGGATTGACGACTTTGACTTTAGTTAGTTTTTTTTATTACTGAGAATCAACATTTGGCTTAATTTCATCATAGTTGGTATTTTAATAAAGATGGATAGTCAGAGAATAATAAAACGTGAAAAAATATTAAAAATTAATTGGCTTAGGCAATGAAATATATCGGCAAAGTCAATTTGTTTAACAAAAAAATTTTCAAGTTGAAAATCAAGCGTCGATTGTAATTAAACGGCCAACAATAATGCAAAACGTGTCGAAATAAAACATCTGGAAAATACACTTCGTTTTCTGAAACACTGATTACTTTTTAAAATATTTGAAGTAGTTCCGTAGAAAATGTACATAAGCGGCAGAAAAGCGCTACTGGCGTAGGTGCCTCAGGCCTCTACCACACCACTCAGCACTCATAAATGGATTAGTTATAGTGCTATAATAACGTTTTTGTTATATTATATTGATTGCATTTACGAACAAATATTAATACAATAATTTATTTGTCAAAAAAAATTTTTTTTTAATTTATTATTAATTTTTTTATTTATTATTATTTATTTTTAAAAATTTAACTTCCTTTATTCTATACGGAGGTCGCTTAAGAAGGCCTCTATTATAAAAATTATATGATTACAATAATACAAATTAATTCAAAAATACTTTGCAGAATATCTTGAATTTTTTATTTAATATTTGCAATTTTACATTTTGTTTTATATATTTCCTGATTCTTAGAGGTAATTTAAATTGTATATACTTCCCCGGAAATGAGTCATATTAATATCTGTTTTATAAACTAAAATAATATATACCTAATCTGAACTACTGTATAGGTGATGGATTGTTTAGTAAAATTCAGATATCGCTATAAAAAAAATCATTTTTATTTCCTTAATTTTATTCGGAAGTTGGACCATATCATAAAAAATATGAACTTTTAATATTAAGTGCATTATTCCTTCTGCACAAAATAAGGATGGAATAATTTCAGATTCCTTCAAAAATCTTTTGCAATTGCACTAAACAGGAGAGCTATTTTCCTTTCTCGGTATACCTCTCTATAACCTGCTTCAAAGTGAAGATAGTCCCAATGTACAACTACAATAGCAATCTAAAATAACGTGGTTTACACCATTATAAACCTCGTTTACTTCCTCCAGACCTGCTTCCCAATTGCTTAGGACAAATCTTTCTTGTTGATGAAATGGTCTTCACCATAATAAACCTGCTTAATATCATCCAAACTGATCAAGCATTTTGACCCCCTTTCAGCAGCATATTGAAATATTCTGTTCATTTGTCTACTATATATTCGTTTAGCCATATAACGGATATTGATCCTTGTTTTCTTTTTCCCAAATTTTGGCACTTCCTTTGTCGTTCGCTTAATGAATTTTTTCCAATGTTTGGGTTCAATTTCGCGTTTTCTCTCATTTTGAGACCAGATACTAACAATCAGTTCCAGTTACTTAGAAGAACTTATAGCTTCGCCCTAACCATCCTTATTTTGTGCAGAGGGAATAATGCATTTAATATTAAAAGTTCATTTTTTTTATGATATGGTCCAACTTCCGAATAAAATTAAGGAAATAAAAATGATTTTTTTTATAGCGATATCTGAATTTTACTAAACAATCCATCCCCTATTCATTAAAAGTAGTTCAGATTAGGTATATATTATTTTAGTTTATAAAACAGATATTAATATGACTCATTTCCGGGGAAGTATATACAATTTAAATTACCTCTAAGAATCAGGAAATATATAAAACAAAATGTTAAATTGCAAATATTAAATAAAAAATTCAAGATATTCTGCAAAGTATTTTTGAATTAAGTTGTATTATTATAATTATATAATTTTTATAATAGAGGCCTTCTTAAGCGACCTCCGTATAGAATAGAGGAAGTTAAATTTTTAAAAATAAATAATAATAAATAAAAAAAATAATAATAAATTAAAAAAAAAATTTTTTTTGACAAATAAATTATTTTATTAATATTTGTTCGTTAATACAATCAATATAATATAACAAAAACGTTATTATAGCACTATAACTAAGCCATTTATGAGTACTGAGTGTTGTGGTAGAGGCCTGAGGCACCTACGCCAGTAGCGCTTTTCTGCCGCTTATGTACATTTTCTACGGAACTACTTCAAACATTTTAAAAAGTAATCAGTGTTTTAGAAAGAGAAATGTATTCTCCAGATGTTTTATTTCAGCACGTTTTGCATTATTGTTGACCGTTTAATTACAAACGACGCTTGATTTTAAACTTGAAAATTTTTTTGTAACAAAAATTGACTTTACCTATTTTTTTTAATGCCTAAACCAATTAGTTTTTAATATTTTTTCATGTTTTATTATTCTATGACTATCCAGCTTTAATAAAAGACCAACTATAATGAAATTAAGCCAAATGCTGATTCTCAGTAACAAAAAAACTAACTAAAGTCAAAGTCGTCAATCCGCCATGTTTGGACGCCATTTTGGGGCAGTTCGTTCACTTTTTTTTGTGGGAACATAGGCTTTTTTTTAATAAATTGTCACAAGAAACATAACGATATGCAATTTATAGGGATGTGGGGGGGGGGGTGCACGGTAAGGGGGTCTGGCCCACAGACTATATATTGTATATAGGTATGATTGTGTTTAGAAGTTTCTATTTTATGTTATTGTTTACTTTTTTTTTCTTTTATTTACTTTCTTCATCAGTATTATTAATTTACTTTTTATATTTATATTTATTTCTCTATTATTTGTATATATTGTTTGAATGAGAACTCTTAGCCCTAATACTTATAGCCCTCCAACAGTGGCTGATTGTATTATTATTCAATAAATAGATCAAAACTATAAAAAAAAAAATGTTTGCAATTTAACACTTTGTTTTATATATTTACTGATCCTTAGAGGTAATTTACACTGTATATACTTCCCCATAAATGAGTCATATTAATATCTGTTTTATAAAATAAAATAATATATACCTAATCTAAACTAGGTAGGGGGTTTGGCCTACCGTGTATCAAGTTGTGTAAAGAAATGATGTGATTTCCTGTCCAATCAGCTTAAAGTACGCATGTTTTCTGCAAAAATGACAACAATTAACTTTAAAAGCTTTTATTTCTTGTTTTTCCGTGGCATAGGATATATTGTGTTGCCTAAAACACATTTTATTTATTAAAATAAAAAAATTAAAAATTATGATTTTTTAAATATTTTTCATGTAAGGTAGTTATGAAACTGTGTTGTTCTCCCCTATTTTTGTCATAGGATTTGATGGGTACTTATAAGTGACAAACATAATGTTTCTAGTCCTAATATTTATCTTTTCATGAAAATAATTGAAGCAATTAGTAGGTTTCTTTATTTTAAACGTATATTTTAATAAGAAACATTAAGTTTGACACTGATAAATACATACAAATTTCTATATAGCTGAGATGTGTGAGGAAAACACAGTTTCATATTTATATGAAAAATATTTGAAAATCATGATTTTTAATTTTTTAATGTTTATAAATAATATATGTTTTTAGGCAATTATGTTAATTAAAATACATCCCATATGTCTGCTATCAATCTTTTAAATATGCATCTCTACTTATGGCACACCATGTATATTTAATATCCAGAATGGCCGATTCCAACTGAATTGCTCGAGGAAATCTTCCAGCCTATTGCATTGTTCGGTAAGTTGTTTTGTTTACTTTATTGTGTTTACTTTCTCACTGTTTGTTTCATTTATATATGTGTACAGTATTTCATTCTTGTACTTTTATTTTTAATTACCTATTACTAAGTAAATATTTAATTTAACATTTCACACTTCAGATATTTATAACCCAAGCTTATTTATATCACCATTTTGTTCATTTGTTTATTTTTTCTCTCTGTTTTATTTATATGTTTACAGTGTTTTCTCTCTTGTACTTTTATTTGTAATTACCTATTATTATAGAAATATCTAATTTAACATTTCAATTTTGTTTATTTATTTATTTTTTCTATCTGTTTTACTTATTGATATATGCACTGAGATGTTTTTTCTCTTTTGCACTTTTATTTTTAATAATTGTATATAGGTGTGAATGTGTTTTATATATTTTAATTTCATAATTGGTAATTGGTTGACTGTCGTGGATAATGAAGAGAAGAATAGTTGGGGTGTTCAGTCAAAAAGGAAGGCAAAAATAAATGATAATATTTATTTTTTACATATGCCGACGTTTCGACCTAAAGTTCAGGCCTTCATCAGGGCTAAGAAAATAACCAGATAACAAGGTATGAGAAACATAAGTAATGATGGTAAAAAAGATAATAAACAATAAAAAAAGAAAATAGAAAAATAAAATAGATAAATATAAAGTAAAATGAAATTGTTAGAATAATGACTAAGAACTAAGAGATAAATAATAAAAACCGTTACAAAGTGTGGAATGATGAAGTAGGCATAATCAAAAAGGGTGACAAAAGTGTTACAATGGGAATATTATTAGAATAAAATGTAAAACATAAAAAAAAAAAATATGAAGTTATATAAGAAATGAAAATAAATAGTAAAATTAAAACATTGAGAATGGAGTAGTTAGATAGAAAATAGAGATATTGTAAAGTCTATCAAGATGTACAGACAATGTATAATATAATAAAGAGTTAAAAACCGAGAAAAGGAATGAAAGGAAGGAGGGAAGAAATTGAGAAAGCTGAAATAAGAAAGAAATAAAAGAAGTACTACCTGTCTCCTTAAGTGTCGCAGGGAGAATAAAAGTCATTACAAGGGAGGGGGAGAGGGGAGAGATGTGTATTTGTTTTTATTTCATTTTTTTATTGTTTATTATCTTTTTTACCATCATTACTTATGTTTCTCATACCTTGTTATCTGGTTATTTTCTTAGCCCTGATGAAGGCCTGAACTTCAGGTCGAAACGTCGGCATATGTAAAAAATAAATATTATCATTTATTTTTGCATTCCTTTTTGACTGAACACCCCAACTCTATTTCTTTCTTTTTTTTTTTTTTTTTTTTTGTTTTATTCTTTATTATTTTTTTTTTATTTATCCATTTTATTTTTACCTATGTATGTTAAACTCTTTTTCTTTTATCTCTATTTTAGTTATCATTTGTATGTATATATTGTGTGAATGGTTAATGTAGCCCTAATATTAATGCCCTCCAATGCGGCAGAATGTATTAATTTTCAAATAAAAATTTAAAAAAATATACATATTTTAATAATAGATATTGAATTGACCGATTCCGAGTGAATCGTGATTTTCATGAGAGATCGATTCCTGCAGAGGAGTGACTCTTTGATTCGATTCTCGGTTCACCTGCCCATCTCTAGTAATTGGTCTATTGAGTAAGAAATACAGCAAACTAAGTAGCTCTTCTTGAAACTGGGAGATCTCTAGCCAGCGCTGAAATGTTGAAAAAGTAATTAACTACTAGACAAAGTTGAGCTTAATGAATAGACTACGATAGGCTACCTAGGCAATGCTTTAATAGGCTTAGAGTTCTGAATTCATTTGGCGGAAAGCCTGTTACGATGTATAATTGAGTCACCCAAGTAAAGATGATTGTGGCAGAACTGGGATGTCAGGAGCTGTTCTCACAAGTTTTCTTCCGTCTATGATCAGGTTAATTATAGACAAATAAATTATAGAGGTAAGCTAGTCGTCTGTTCTACATATCATGGATAATAAATATCCAGGACGCAGTCTTTTAAAAAAAAAATAATTTTTTATTTGTGCCAAAGTTTCAAACCAAACATGTGGGTCATCTTCAGGGCGTGGGCTCTACGGAAGTACTTCAATACTTAAAAACCTTCAGTGCTGGAATCACACCCTGAAGATGACCCACATGTTTGGCTTGAAACGTTGGCACAAATAAAAATTTTTTTTTTTTTAAAGACTGCGGTACTGAATATTTATCACCCAAAATAAATTTTAAAAAAATGTGATAAACAAACTAAGAAACGTCAGATTTCTCAGTGTACAAACGATAACTTTTTAAAGATGTGCTACTCCTTTGTGACTGACTCAATGCCTCATTTTTTGATTCACATAAGCAAGTTCGTTCAAACAAGAAATAAGTACTTAAATTCAATACATTCATTGTTGAATTCAGGGTAGTGAAGAAGATATATTAAAAGTATATACTGTTGAAAAATTAAACCAACTATACTTCTCTTCCAAGTCATCCAATCCCGCCGTCCCTCATACGTCACCGAGCTCTTTCGATTCAAATCCTCTGTTCACTCCCGTAATACGGGTTACCGGTCTTCAGATTTATACCGAACTGCTTTCAAAAGATATTTCATTATTTCTTCCTCATCCTTATGGAACTCCATTCCTTCTTACATCCGTCGCTCCAATACCCTCTCTACCTTGGGACTCGTTCCCGAATTAGTGTTACCCTAAATCGGTCTTGGTCTTGATCAAGGCCGCCTTACTCTTGCAAGACCAAAACCAGGACTGAAAAAAAATCGATTTTTTAAACAAAAATTAAGGCAAAATAGTTACTAATACTTGACAATCTTAGTTACTATATGTTAATAAATAGTATAACCATTCGGGCTTAGTTAGGTTTCTCCTATCTAAAACATTATAGTAATATCTCAATAGTAATAAGCTAATAAGTAACTGCAAGACTGTTGCGTAAGACCAAGACTGAGTTTGTAAGACCAAGACTCGTCTCGGTCCCGCATTTGGGCAACACTAGCCAGAATTAATAAAGTATTATTATGATTATTATACTATTTCATAATAGGCTTTCCGATAAACTGTTAAGTGGTATAATTAAACAAATGTTAATGCATTTTATATTGTTATTTATTTAATATGTCTAAAATATTTATTTTAAAAATTGTAATTGAAAAATTGTTTTACTTATTCATATAAATATACATTGTTAACTAATTTGTTATGAGCCATATTTAATCTTATGGATGTTATTAAAATTATGTTGTAACTCAGCACAGGCGGATTTACCGGGGGGCTTTCGGGCTGAAGCCCCCCCTCCAAAACGAGAAAATATAACCATGTTTTATAGAAATAAATATTAAAAACTATCTCTTTTGTACCGGTTTTTCTAGATCCCCCAACAACTCCCTCCTTATAACACGCCGTCACCACAGAGTCAAACATGAACTGATGAGGCTCCTTGAAGAGAGAGATTACGCCTGTTTCGAGGAATTTTATTGTATAGATACGGATGGATCCACCCGATATGCCGACACTGTAGCATTCCCTAAGACGGGAAAGCTAGCGATGATTTAGGATCCTACCGTGAGGTATGCGACCAATGACCTCGATCAGGCAGGCAAAGTGGAAAGAGAGAAAAAAAAGACCTGTGAGAAATGCATTCCTTTCCTTAGTGAAAAGTTCCGCGAGAGTTTCGGGCCGAGAGAGTTCCACGTGAGAGGCCTTTGTGGTTCGGAGCTCGCGGAACGATACTGAACTCAACAAGGAGCTTCATGGAGGGCCTTGGTGTCGACATAAAGGACGTGGCAAGGTTGGCGGAGAATATAATCCTTGACTCCCTGGGAATTATCCATCACCATGTGCATGGATAAAGGGAGAGAGTTTGTTCATGGGGGGGAGGCATGCTTGTTTTACAGCATTTTTACATTATTTATTGACCACATCCACTGCACTTTATGTTTTTGTATGCATGTTATGAATTAGGTTAGGAAAAGAGAGGAGAAAATCTAGGGAATGAGAAAAATGTATAAGGGGAGAAAAGGAACAGAAAGGGATGTATAATGCTAATAAATGAATGAAAGAAATAGTAAAAAGAAAAAGAAAAAAAATTTAAAAATAAATAAAAATATAGGAAAAAAATCATAATAAAAAAAAAATATATATAGATTAAAAAAAAAATTGTATACTATGCTCATACATATTGTTAATACTATATAATTGTATATTAGTTTTGGAAAATTGTCTGTAGCGATTAATAAGTATGCTGTGTTTAAAGCAATCCAATGTAATTGGGCAGCACTCTTTTATGATAATAAAGTGATTCTCTCTCTCGTGTAATTACATTAATTAGGACTTCAAGAATCACTTAAACACCATTTCATGTAGGTAGTTAGTATCTTTCTTTTTTTTTTTAAATTAATTATGGTTATATATATATGAAAAAAAATCTTTCGGGCTGAAACCCCTCCCTCCCAAAATTAAATCCTGGATCCGCTAGTATAACTCAGTACTAGATTCAAAATCTTATTGTACAAATCATAAGTTATAAATAGCCAGGACGCAGTAATTTTTAAGTTTTTTATAGGTTTCAACCCAAGCATGTGGTTCATCAGGGCTGAAATTTGTTTAATATAATCAGAGATATAGTTGAAGGAAATTAGTTGACTATTCTACATATCACGGGTGATAAATATTCATGATGCAGTCATTATAAAATTTTTATTGGTGCCGACGTTTCGACCCAAACATGTGGTTCATCCGGACTGAACATTTTTAATACAATCAGAGATATCATATTATACGACAGATTAATATGATCAATATAATTGCCACATATTATGATCAACATAGTTATGCTTGAAATATTGTATAATATATTTTACTAGTTATCATTTCAATCCATTACAATTGTCTGTATTGTAAACATTATTTGGCTAACTATTGTATACCTTCAATCAAACCATGTTATGTTTATATTGATTGGCACCTCTTACTTATGTTGATTTCATTACTAGACAATATTCACAATTTTGTTAACTACAAGATATAACGCATATCTTGTATACATCTTGAATAATTTAGTCAGCAAATTATTTGCATCCTACAAAAAGAAATGTTACCCACCTCCCCTCTCTGACTATGTTTACCTAACTTTTGCTCTCTTAAACATTTGGGAAATCCTCCACCGACCCTTCTACTTACCTACCAAAGTGAAAGTGAATTTTTTGTATGTTTTTAGGGACTTTTCCATTAGTATGGAGAAAAGGACCTACGTAGGTCTTTGACCTATATTTCCTTTAAGATATTATTACATTCTTCTGTATCCAAGGCTTGCTCTTCTATGGTGCTATGACCCGCCAGACTTTCTTCTTCTGGAACATTCCATTTTACCCTTGGTTTTCACCTTTTCCTTCTCTCTTCTACTTCGAGCTCCATAAACATCTTTAGCGATCTTTCTGGCGACATTCTTTTCACTTTTCCAAACCAGCATAACCTTTTCCTTTCAATATTTACTAAAATGATTTTTTCCCAGAATTCTTTCATTTTTGATTCTTTCCCTTCTGGATTTTCTTAATGCTCCAAAAGTCCATCTCTACTGCTAACAGTCTGTTTCTGTGTCTTGCATTGATGAACCAAGTCTCCGAGGCATATGTCGTAATTGGCTCTAATATTGCCTTGTATATTAGC
Organism: Nezara viridula; assembly: GCA_928085145.1. Taxonomy (NCBI): domain Eukaryota; kingdom Metazoa; phylum Arthropoda; class Insecta; order Hemiptera; family Pentatomidae; genus Nezara; species Nezara viridula. The sequence goes on from OV725078.1 coordinate 52,130,678, forward strand.
ATCTTTGAAGTGGGCTGTATATGCGAGCTCCAAACGATACTGTTGAGTAGTGCTGTGACCTTTCTTCCTTCACCAATTCTTCTGTCAGTATAATTGGTGGGTGTACCTTCTATATTAAATATTGCTCCTAGGTACTCAAATTTCTCTACAGATTTTATACCTCTTTCAATTGGAATGTCATCAGATGAAGTAAAAAGGTGCTCTGTTTTCATGAAGTTAATAGTCAACCCCCACTTTTCATAACTCTCGACAACGTTTCTTAACATATAATTGATGTCCTCTCTATCCTGGGCTATGATTACTTGGTCATCAACAAACATCCGGTTCATGATGCATAAATTTTCCCTTATCCTTATTCCCATTTTGCCACATTTTCTTTTCCACTCTCTGAGAGCAACATCAACATAAATTTTAAAAAGGGTAGGCGAAAGGCAGCATCCTTGCAAAACTCCTTTTGAGATCTGGAATTTTTCAGAGAGACTTAACCCTAGTTTAACACAGCAGGCATTATTATTGTGGTAAATTTCTCTTATGATGGTTATTATTTATAGGCTTATTGAAAGGTTTCCACAATAGCTTTCTTGGAACTGATTCATATGCCTTTTCCAAGTCAATGAAGAGAAACTCCACATCTTTAGATTTTTCAAATATTTGTCTCATTGTAAAAATATGATCGATGCACGATCTTCCTGCAGTAAAGCCACTTTAGTCTTCTGTGCCTTATATTCCTTTTCTAACCTACTTGTAACAATTCTTCCTAGGAGATTCATAAAAGGATACCTCTATAGTTTGAGCATAATTTGTTATTAACTTTTTTATACATGGGTCATAGAAACCCTAATTTCATTTCATTGGGCGGATTACTTCCAGCCAAGATCTTGTTCAATAATTCTGTGAGAATCACTGCCAATTTTTCACCAGCATATTTTAAAACTTCCAGAGGTATTCCACCAGATCTTGGAGCTTTTCTATTTTTACCAGATTTTAAGGCTTCTTTCACATCTTCGGTGGATATTTGCCATGTTGTGTCTTTGTGATGATGTAAACTTTCCTCTTTAAAAGTACCAATGTACTTGAATAACTTCAGTGCTCGAAACACGGTTAGTAAGAGAAAATATTACATCTTTTATAAATTGATCATATACATTATTTTTATTTTTTTAAATCTTTTTATTGAGAAATAATACATTTTGCCACATTTAAGGGCACTGAGTACTAAAGCTGAGTGAGGCCCATTCATACTATATATACAATGCAATAAAAAAAATAATTTTATTTTTTTAAAACTTTTATTATGATATTTACAACTGTATTAGTATGAATACATCTAGTAAATTTGTACAGAGAAAAATTATTACATGAAACACGCTTGTTGAGAAACTACCCACTGGTAGCACTCTAATAAAAAAAAAATAAAAAAAAATAAAATAATAAAAAAAAAAAAAATAAAATAAAATAAATAAATAAATAAATAAAAATAAATAAATAAAAATATATATCTATATAACAAAGGTAAAAACTATAAAACTAAAGAAATGTAACTTGAATTCAAATTAAAAAAAAATAATAATAATAATAATAATTATTTATTTTTATTGAAGGAAGTTAGCCGACTGTTCTACATATCATGGGTAATAAATATTCAGGAAGCTGTCATTATAGAGTTTTTATTAGTGCCGACGTTTCAACCCAAACATGTTGGTCATCATTAGGGCATGGTTCGATCACTGAAGGTATTCAACTACTCAGTACTTATAATGACTGCGCCCTGAATATTTATCACCCATGATAAATTATTTTTAGTTTATATAACTTTTTACATATTTCTTTATCATCAATCACTATTTTTTTGTTATCAACCATTATCTGTCGTATAATATTATTTCACCGATTGTATTAAAAATTGTTAAGCCCTGATGATGACCCACATGTTTAGGTTGAAACGTCGGCACCAATAAAACTTTATGATGACTGAGTCCTGAATATTTATCACCCAATCAGATATATAATATCATAAGACAGATAATGGTTAATAATGAAGGATGATACATGAAACTTATAGTTTATTACATGTTTCATTTTATCTGTCTCATAATATTGTATCTCTGATTGTACTAAACAATTTTCAGCCCTGATGATGACCCACGTGTTTGGGTTAAAACGTCGGCACCAATAAAAACCTTAAATAATGGAAGGAGATGTTCGGGGTGGTGGTCGTAAATAGGCTAATTAGTGGCAAAACTATTTTATTAAAAGCCAAAGTACTAACGTGGAATCCGCATACTAGACTGAAAAGACAGGAACTTAACCGACGTTATGGCCAGCTATATAGACTACTTAATAGAAAATCTAAACTTTCTATTGAAAACAAACTACTGATCTACAAGACAATATTAAAACCCATGTGGACCTACGGACAAGAACTGTGGGGGACAACCAAATTTTCTAACATCAAACGCATTCAATCCTTCCAGTCCAAAGTCCTCCGTACAATAGTCGATGCTCCCTTCTATGTCCCTAATAAAACCCTGCACAATGACCTTAATATTCCATTTCTTCTTGATCTTATCCCAGACAAATTCTCCAAATTTCATCAGAACCTTACCCATCACCCTAATCCCGTAGCACAATCCCTATCTAGCACCACTCATCCCTACAATCCTCCTCGCAGGCTGAAACGGCAGTGGCCCCGTGACGTTTTGTAACATGTATATACTGGAGTTCTGGCAATGGCCAGATTCTCCACTCAAGTCATGAGTGTCCGTGGTTGTACCGGCCTTACTCAATCTCCGCTGGCTTTCAATGCCAGTGAAATGGTTGAGGAAGAAGCGCATGGATCTCCTGAAGCCTTGCTTTCCCTCCACGTGTGGGGGGATAAGTATGGTTCGGAGTTCCTATGGCCGACTGTAAATAATGTAAATAGGTATGCCTGCGTCTAAGATGTTTATTTTCATTACTTTTTTTTTTTTTCTCTCACTATGATATTTTATTTTGTTCTTTTGTAGCTTTATATTATTTGAAGTTAGCTTATTTTTTTTATTTGTAAATATGGTGTGAATGTGCTCTCAGAACCCTATTATAAATGTCCTTTATTGAGACAGATTGTAATATTTATCAATAAAAAAAAAAAATTAAAAAATAAAAAAAAAAAAAAATTAAAAAAAAGAAAAAAAAAAAGCCAAAGTCTTTGCAGGTCTTCTTCAGGGAGATGTGTTAAGCTAGGAGTTTCACTTAGAACACGTTGGCTTTTAATAAAATAGTTTTGTCAATATTTAGCCTATTTATGACCGCCACCCCGGACCATCTCCTTCCTTTATAATGCAACGGTCAACTATTAAATATTCAATAAAAACCTTGATTGCGTTCCTGCGTCCTGACTATTCATCACCTATGGTATTTAGACTAAGTTCCTTCAATATTCATTGCACATAATTATAAATGTGTATAAAAAGATTACTTTAATTTATTTATCTTTAGGTTGTTTTATCTTTTATTGTACATAGTTTTTGATTATTATTTTACTTTTGTTAATTTTATATTTTCTGTATATATGGTATGAATGCGTTATATCATATATCACTATAATTATTGTCCACGTGACAGATTGTTATATTTATAAATAAATAAATAAAATAAAAATAAAATTATTTATATTTGTTCTTTAATTATATATATTTAGCCTTAATACTTGTTGATCTTCAATGTGGCCGATTGTATTTTCATTCAATAAACTAAATAAATTTTAAAAAATTGAAAATCTAACGTTATTTATAATATCTATACAGGATGTCCCGTAAGTTGAGGGAAATATTTATAAAAGTGGTAGCAGATCTTAAGAGTTACTAAATTTTATATATATAAACACGCGTAAAAATAAGAAATAAGAGCATTTTCAACAAATTACTTTAGGAGACAGAATATAAAATAACATCATATTTTTTTTACACAACATGAGACGAATCTCAAGTTTTTAACTAATAAATCTCAATTTATTAAATATGAACTTATGCTTATTAAATACGGATTTTTTTTTATAATAAGCGTACCTGTAGTATAGTTAGAGGATAATAAATAAAATCTGGAATAATTTATTAATTTTTTAATAAGGGAATTTTAATTTACCCTCGTAAAAATGTACAAACCTTCTCTTTAAATGATTTAAACAAGGACTAATTCTACTTTCATTTGACATAATTTTTATCTAGTTTACAGTGAAACAGTTGTTAATTACTTAAATTAAATATTTCTTTAGTCATCACTTCCTATTCAACAAATAACATGACTTACTTAAAAAAAAGAAGACAAAAAAATTTAATTTCCTATCGAATATTTTATAGTTGACCGTTGCATTATAAAGGAAGGAGATGGTCATAAATAGGCTAAATAGTGGTAAAACTATTTTATTAAAAGCCAACGTTTCAACTCGACTCTGCAGGTCTTCTTCAGGGCTAGAACGGACAAGATACAAAAAGATTGAGCATTGTGGAAATTACATAATATTTAGACAAAAAAATTATAAACAATGCGAATAAGCTTATTAAAATTATAAACAGTAAGTACATTAAAATATGAACAGAGTGAGCTAAGTAACAAGATCCTAAACTGAAGGATGCTAAGTAACAAGATTCTACACTTCAGTTTAGGATCTTGTTACTTAGCTTACTCTGTTCATATTTTAATGTACTTATTGCTTATAATTTTAATAAGCTTATTCACATTGTTTATAATTTTTTGTCTAAATATTACGTAACTTCCACAATTCTCAATATTTTTGTATCTTATCCGTTCTAGCCCTGAAGAAGACCTGCAGAGTCGAGTTTCGAGAAACGTTGGCTTTTAATAAAATAGTTTAACCACTATTTAGCCTATTTATGACCGTCACTCCGGACCATATGCTTTCTTTAATTTCCTTTTAATTCCATTTTTGTAGCTCTTAAAGTTTACTTACGGGACACCCTGTATATTTATTTGTTGGAGCATTTCATTTGACATATAAAATAAATTAGTCATTAATTTTGTGGCATATTTTGTAAGGTTTTACTAATAAGAAGTCGCCATTTTCGAAATTGGTTACGATTTTATTTACTATAGATAGGAATAAATAACAATTTCAAGGAAAATATCGTGAATTGATCATAGCAGCCAAATAAAAATAATAGAGAAAGAATCATTTTGATTGACGCATTCTATTTTTTAACTACGGCATATATTTAACACAAATGCACAAATGAATATTTTTTTTTTTTTTTTTTTTTTTATAATCCAATATAATAAATATTTTGCTTGTTGGTTATTATAACAACTAGCAAACAGCAATCGCAATGAAGGAATGATAGAGTATTGCAAGAAGCCTAATGTTAGCAATTTGAACAAGGATGCAGCCTCCATTTCCTTTTAAGCCTGGGTGTTGTAAAACTTCTGTTTTGAAAATATATTCAGGTAAAAAAAGGAAAACTTGGGAACTAGGGGTCTCTGATGTCTGCCGACGGAACCCTCTGGATCGTATATCATTCCTTCCCCTGTACCCTTGTGACAGGAAGGTAACTCAGGCAAGACCCTTCCACGTCTTGTCTCCATTACAACTAATTATGACATTTGCCGACAAACTAACCTGTTTTGAAACTGTTGTGCTGCGCCATCAGGCTACTGGACGACGAATACAGCCGAAGTGGTTATTACATTTACAAACACTGATGAAAAATAATTTTGTAATCTTTGCTTTACCTTTTTTGTCATTATCCTTTAATTTTGTCATTTTAATTTTCCTTAAATATATATATATATATATATTATATATATATATATATATATATATTAGTAGGCAAGAGACCACGTGGGAGGCCAAAAACCAGATGGATAGATAGGATAAACTAAGATACGGCTGAGCTTCATGCCGCAAACTGCCAAAGATCTACAAAGTCTGTAGAGCCAACCGAAAAAAAATATATACATATATTTATATATATATATATATATATATATTATATATATATATATATATATATCCCCACATATATTATTACAGTAAGGCTCGAAATCGGTTTTGTACCGAATATAAGCTCCTGTTATGCTCAACTACCTTGAATGGGGTACCGTTGGATTCAGAATTTCACGGGGGGGTTAGCGAATCGTATTCTCCGCTTTTGTTTTTCTTTCTAAAATAAATAAAGTCGATACAAACATTTTCCTAGGCTTCAATACTGGAACGGTGGTAGGTCTGTAGATCGATACGGGCCAATTGGTTCTTGAAGATTTTGATTCGTACAGCAAGATCCGGATAGTTCCTCCGGAACTATCGGATCCTGCGTTTTAAGCTCAAAAACGTTCTATATACATGTCTCATTTTGTCGACTTGAGGTCCCTATGATCGAGAGAGAAGGAGTTTATATTATTTATCGATGGTGTTTTTGATCGGCAAGCCATATCATCGTTAATTTTTCACCAAATCTCAAGAATGAGCCACCAATTTCGAAGATTTCCTTCTTCTTCAAGCGGACAAAATTGTCCAATCACCTCGAAAATTCAGGCAAGCAAGTTATTAAAGAAAACAAACTTTATTTGCAAATAACTAAAAAATTACATACTTTTCCCTTATGTGTTATGCCCTTGGTTGTATAAAAGATTACTAAATTCCCTGAAAAAGGAAAAAAAATCATCGAAATTGGATAATTTTTAGCAAAGATACAGCTTATTGAAATTTGTAAACGTATTGGTTCCAAACATTAATGATCATTCAAATTAATTTTTGTTTCCTTTGTCGTTTATATTAAGCGATAATTTAACAATTGATTTCTTTATCTTTTGATAAGTTCCATTATTTTATTTTATTATTAATTTGGCATTTAAAAACAATATGCTGTGCGAATTTGCCGCACGGGCTTACTTGTATATATAATTAAAGGAAATTAGTTAACTGTTCTACACACCGCGGGTGATAAATATTCAGAACGCAGTCATTATAATGATGACTGCGTCCTTAATATTTATCACCCACGATGTATATAAATATATATATAAGGACTGAAGATATTGAAGTGCTGACTCAGTACTTGAATATGTTCAGTGCTCCAACCACGACCAGATGATGACCCACATGTTTGGGTTGAAACGTCGGCACTAATAAAAACTTTATTAATGACTGCGTCCTGAATATTTATCATCCATGATATATCTCTTATTATACCCTTTGTGTCGACGTTTCGGTCTAAGTTTCAGTCCTTCATCAGGGTGTTCGCTCTAAAGATTTCAGACGAATGACATAACTATGGTACATAGATGGTTATGTATTTTGTTTGAAAGCCCTAATCATTTTCTCTTCATCAATTCAATTATTGTTTATAAGAGAAATTATTCTTAATTGTCAGAAGTTATTCTTAATTAATAAATGGACCATCACAAGCAATATAATCAGAAAACGCCCCATTTCTGTGAATTTTCATATTATGATTAAATGAAGCTATTACCGAAATCCTAGCCGAAATATTATAATTTAATAAAAAGAGTATGCACTGCCGATTATTATATTATAGGGGACATCTTCATTAATAATGGCAATTAATTTATTGTTTATATAAGGGATTATTAGTAGATGGTGTGGAAAGGGTGATAGTTTAGCTAAAAACAAAACTATGGTAATAAAAATAAAGAATTTTTAATAATTGCCCAAAAAACCAATTTACTTTGCAAGAGTACAACAGGGTACCTCCTGTCCTATTTTAAAAATTATAAAAATGAAAAAGGTTCACGAAAGACAGAAATTGTTCAAGAAGAGAATAGTTGAAAACTTACATCGTGAACAGTTGGAAAAAATCGTATATGGGGTGATGGGCTCAGAGCGCAGTATCCGGAAACCCGCACGACGCATAGTGTAACGTAAAAACCTGAATTTTTATTTTCTTATATTTAACTTTAAATTTTCTAGTTACGTTGGGAAACTATTCAAGGAATTAGAATCGTACAAAACCAATAAATATTATTTTTATTTTGATCAACAAAGACATTAGCAGTATTGTAAACAAGGCAAAGTCTTCAAAATCTGTTTCATACAAACAATCAGTTTAAACCTCTCTCGTTGAAGATAGAACAGTATTTTTATTAAGTGATCCGAAGAAAATAACGTCAAGACTATATATATAATTTAATATGGGTAAGTACTCTCTCATTATTTATTCTGTATTATTCTTCATTGATTTTTGACATTTTTTTTAATTCAGAATTTTGTTGGACCATTGCAGAAAAACTTCCAAAAACGTCTTCCCAAGTATTTTAGTGTAGTAATTTTACCTCAAGTATAATGTACTGAAGGAAATTTAATTTGCCGATTCCAAAGATTTTCATTTTTTATTTTCAGATCCATCACATAATACATTTTTTTTTCTTAGAAATTTGGGGAAATGTGTATAAATCCGAGAAAATGGAATTAATCTTTGAGCAAATACTGAGTCAATTTGATCTGAACGATGCTTCTAAAGAAATATTGAGCAATATTAGAAAGACTGTCAGTTTACTCTCGTTTAAAATGTCAAAAATGTGGGAGCGTATTCACCGTACAGAAAAAAACATTCTTAACCTTATATAAAGACTGGTTGGAACAATATATCAATTTAGAAGAAATTGTTACAATTATTATCAAGAAAAGGGCAATTCATGTCCTGATGGTCCTTTCGCATTACTTTGAGACAGACCTAAGAAAGATAATAATCACATGTTCTTGGAGAGGAAAAGAAAAATCTGGTGTACAAAATAAAACTAAATTATTTCACACACAAAAATCCTTAGAGTGCCTCTACACTAGCGAGGTTCCGCCATCTCTCTAAAATGTCTTTTGTTTTTCTCTCTCATACGTCGGCTGTTATACTGACTTAAAATTAATATTCGCAACTAATACTTATTATTAAAACTAATACTAATTACTTAATTTTTTTTAACCCTCTTCGAGGTAAAACTAACAATTATTTTACGAACCAATTTTTTTTTTTTTTTTTTTCGTCACAAGAGGTAATCTTCTTCTTATCAACAATAGATTCAGAGGTTGTATCACTGGCAGTATGTTTGTTTCTTAGATATTTCAGACTTTTAAATACATTATATCCTTTATAGTTAACTGGATGAGCACCTTCCCAGATAGCGCAAGTGGCGGGTGTTTGTTTTGTACAGTTTGCTGTTTGCTGAGGTCCTGCGCTCTTTACGTATTTGGCGGATAGGTTACAGCAGACTTTTATATGGCCATAGGCCACTAGCGGATCCAGGAGAGGGGCGTACCCCCCCTCTCGCCCTAGTTTAAAATTTATCTGAAAAAGTAACTACACATCTAGCGCTTTTATTATTACTAGTGTCTGCCTAGTGGTTGAAATTCGACCATGATTATTATTGAACATTTGAGAAAAACATAAATGAGTTCGCATGTTTCCTACATTTTTTTTCTACTCTTATATATTCGTAGATTCACTTTTATATGTCATTACAAAAGAAAACAATGCGGTACCGATCGTGTTCTTTTTGAGTTATAGGCAAATAAAAATATGAACCTATCGTAACTTTATATAAACCAATTTCCTTATTCGGAGACAATTTTTGACAAAAATTTTTTATTTTCCATTACTAATAAAATTTGTATTTGAGGGTTTTCCATGTGCAAAATACCAATCTCGATTTTGTTCCTTCTTTAAAAAATATTTGAAACCACTTTCCTTCTTTGGTTGGTACAAATTATTTCAATTTAATATTACACTTATATTATAGCTATATTTCAAACATAAATTAGTCACAATAGAACTCTCATAAAACACATAAACCGAATAAAATATATTAAAAATAAAATAAAATATTACATGGGACATGTTTTTTTTTTTTCGATTTCGACGATTTTATTAATCGTTTGTATATAGGTATGTTTTATTTTTTATTTTTAAGTTATTTTATTTAATTTATTGTATATACTTTTTGATTATCATTTAGTTGTCATTTTGCTTCTGTTTACTTTATATTTTTTTTTACATATAGTGTCAATGTGATCTTATCTTACTATAACCAATATCCAAGTGACAGAATGTTAAAATATTCAATAAATAAATAAGTTAAAAAATATATATATTTTTTTATTTAGGAAGATTTCAATTACTCGTAGATTTAAAACGCTGTATCTCTGCACCAAATCGTCCGAATTCCATGATTTTTTTTTTTCATCTGTTACAGAATTCTGAAAGCATTCACTAATTTTAAGATTTGTAGTTATTCGCAAATAAAACGTTTTTGGCTTAGCCGTTTTAAATAATGATATATGTAGATGATGTGATCTGGTCACCCACATTTTTCTTAATGAAAATTTTAAGGAATTCGTATTTGAGGGTTTATCGAGGTCCTAACAGCAAATCTCAACTTTCTATCTCCCTAAAAAAATAGTTTTACCCACTTTACTCCTTCGGCCGCTACAAATTGTTTTTATTTCGGAGATGATTCTTATCGATTTCGATGATTGTTTTTTCACTTTTTGGAAATTACGGAAGCTTTCCAATAAATATGGATATAATATTTCAAAAATGGTGTACTTTTTGAGGTATTGGCAAATAAAATTCTGGATTCATCGTAACATATTAGCTTGTTTTCAGGAAAGCATTTTATATGCAGAAATTAAAAAGGTTTCAAGGGGAAGGCTTTTAGCCAAATTTCATTATAATCTTAACAGTCGTATAGGCCCTACAGTCTAAAGTCTAATGACACACGTTTTTTTTGTCCGCAATTACGAAACGAAAGACCGATGGTAATGAAATGTATTTTATAGGATTTTATTGCAACGATGTATCAAAATTTCAAACCAATCGGTGAAGAGCTTTCGATCAGCTGTTTGAATAAACATTTATATTTTTATTTATACATATTATTTACATTTTTTAATTTATTGATAACACTAAAGTTCGTCTATAGCTACTAAATAAAGAAGAAAATGGGTTGAGAAAGAGAGGTAAACGAGGGGCTAAACCGATTTGTCTTTGCCTATTTATATAATGATTAATTTAATTGGATAATGAAATGTATTAAACAATTAATTTTGATTTATACTATTTACTCATAATATAATGAGGGCTAAGGCGTTTACAACAGGTAATAGAACCCAAGCAACGTCAATCACGGTAGGTACTTGGGCGGGAGGCCGCAATAATAATAAATATATTGCCAGTCACAATGCAGTCTAAACCTACAATATTTCACAAAATACAGGTATATATACATACAAAGTGTCCTATGGTATTGAAAGCGTGTTTATTTTGTGAAATATTGTAGGTTTAGACAGTATGGTGACTGACAATATATTTATTATTATTGCGGCCTCCCGCTCAACTACCTACTGTGATTGACGTTGCTTAGGTTTTATTACCTGTTGTAAGCGCCTTAGCCCTCATTATATAATATGAGTAAATAGTATAAATCAAAATTAATTATTTAATACATTTCATTTTCCAATTAAATTAATCATTATATAAATAGGCAAAGGCAAATATACATACATATATACAGTTAGTGCGTCCTCCTAAGAAAATTTCTGGATCCGCCACTGCCATAGGCATTGCATCTTTGACGTTAGCGTGGTTCCTTTTTCAAGTAGGATTATTCTATATTACTCTAGGATTACTCTATATAATTCATTCTTGTATGAAGCCAAATTCCAGTTTGAAATTTCTTTTCTACTGTCTTATTGGCAGTATCGACATATGAAGTAATAATTGATCTAACTTTTAAAACAGAGGAGAAAAACTATTAAAATAATATATATTATTGAAGGAAATTTAATTATTAAAAACTTTTTTTCCATACGGCTTAGTCATAGAACGAAGCAACCAGGAGTTAGCTAGTCAAATACAGTAAAAATCGTGAGGTAAATTTAATTTTTTTCAATCACAGCCGGATCTACGGGGAGGAGGTTCGGTTTCCGGCTGAAGCCCCCCACCCAAGATGGTAAAATATAACCATGTTTTATGGAAACAAATATTTAAAAATTATATCTTAAAGTATTATTGTTCGTGTGTTTGCATTTAAAATGACTTTAAGAATCACTCAAACACCATTTCATATAGCTAGTTAGTTTCTTTCTTATTTTTCCAAATTAATTATCATTATTTTTTTGAAAAAAAAAAACTTTCAGGCTGAACCCTCCCCCACCAAAATTAAATCCGGAACCCGCTAGAGACAGGAATTAACTAGACGCAATTTTTTTTTTTTTAAATTAGCCGTAGTTGAGGACGGATATCTCGGGAACTAAGCAAAGTAGCAAAAAAAGTATATTATTAATCATATTGTAAATTTTATCACCTTTAAGTTTGTAAAGAACTTTTTTGTCGATGAGATGGGTAGTTTTCCCGATATAAGTGAAAGTCCGAAAAAAGTAACCTTCTATTCGCCCCCTCACATCTAGCTCACCACCTAGTGGGGACTTTTAGTATGTTTACTTCTTTACTAGAAAAAACAATGTCTCAAATTAATAAATTGTGTCCCCGCCATTTCCTTCTATAATCATTCATTTTCTCGACCAAAAATCATCTGTTGTGAACTGAAACATTCTTGTCTGATTTGTATTGGAAAGGCAGTAGAAATTGCGTAGTCCAATTTCAATTTATAAGTTTTGACATAATTGCGATTTTTAAATAAATAGGAGGCATTGTGGTATTAGAAGTTGAAAATTTGTCCTAAGTGCTAGATGAGTTATATTAATTATATTAGGGACGGGTTGAGATGCGGTTTTGTTGAGTTGTGTAACAGTTGTTTATATAAAGACTTGCGGTAAGTTTGATTTCTGATTTGGCCCTTTAGTTTTTGGCACTTAGAGTTTCTAATTTGTCTGGTTTGGAAAGATTTATGAAAAGAGGGGTTCGTTTTTTATTTACTACTTTTAGTTTTGCCATCCTGTAACTGTAAATATGACCAGTGATTAGGCTGATAAACTTTTTTATATGAAGCAGTCAGCTTCTTTCTTACTAAACTAACAAACAACCACTAACCATATGATTTTGGAGAGGGGGTATTTGTTTCAAGGGAAACTTTTCAAAGCTTTTATTTTTGTCTTTTAGCACTTCTAGCTATATGTATTTTATTCTTCAAGTCTTTCAATACCGATTTAGTCTTGGAACCAGTGCCAAACAATCGAACTGATCGCAGGCGAAGGTTTAAATGTAACTTACGAAAGTGTATGCTATTTTAAGTAAAATGAACCTTATCTGCCATTCCAGAGCAACTATTTATAATATGGCGGATGATTTAAAGAATATTAGGTCAGTAATTTGAGGATCGTAACGGGTAATATAAGATTTGAGAGAAAAATCATCCGCACGATAACCTGGGTACTAACACATGGAGAAGAAAGGCATGAAGGCACAGAAGTTAAGAAGGGGCGGGTGCATGTAGTAAGCCAGTAACCTTGTCATGAAAAGGCGATCCAAGTTGCATCGAATGGGAGTAGAAAGTTTTTTTTTTTTATTTTGCAAAATTACAAAATCCAAATTTTCGACCTCGGCGCCCTCCCACTCCCCTCACTCCCCCACTCCCCTCACTGGATCACTTTTGACAATCCCGAAAACTACTATATGTTCGCACTTTTTGGGGATTTTCCCCATTTTATCCACGAAGGAGCACGTTTTCAACAAAAACATTCTATACATTTTTAAACTAAATTAAATATCCCACAATGAATGCCAGAACAGGCTCAGTAAATTAGATAGTTTACAAGATACCAGTTCTCAAAGTTTTGGATATTTTTTGAAAATTGTAAATTATTTTTCATGTTTCATGATCATATGCAATAGTCTTTATTTTATATCTTCAATAACCTATCACATATGACCCAGTTGAGTAAATTTTTATCCATTTTAACATTTTGTGGGAGGGGAGGGGGAGTTTTGGTGGAAAAGGGAGAGATCACTTTTCACAACTAGAAGACTGAAATTACAAGAAAAAGTTAATTTAACAACATTTACATCAAATGCGTATAAAAATTATAAATGGAATGAATGAAATTTTGGAAACTAGAAAATTTTAAGCTAATTTTCATGTTTATTCTCTCCTATAACCTGCCTTATAAGAGTTAGTGACGAAAACATTTATTTTATTATTTTTTTTTAAGATCCTGAATGTTCCCAACTTTGTCACAAATAAAATCATCCATAACGATCTTAATGTACCATATGTTTCCGACTTAGCTCAATCCAGATACCTATCCTTCCATAATAAACTTCTGATCCATCCGAACCCTCTTGTTTCCAACCTTGCTTCCTCTTGTATTCCTGATAACCCTCCTAGGCGTCTGAAAAGAAGATGGCCTCGGGACCTTCTAATATAGAAATATAATTGGAGTGCTACCAATTGGTAGTTTCACTTCATGTTGTACATGTCATGTTACCTATTTCATATTTACTAGTTGTATTTAACATTTAATATAGCTGTAAATTTCATTAATAAAAAAAAACAATTTTTTTGAAGGAGTAGGAGACATGAGTATAGGAATGGCTATAAATAATAAGAGATAGAAACCTTATTTTATTTATGTGAATCTAATATTACAAGCTAATTAATAAAATAAGTGAGCTAGAATGACTTGAGTATTTTATTGCGTCCGATCTTCTTCCTAAGTTACGGAATGGACTTAATCCGTAACAACTATTAATATTAACTTTTATTTATTTCATCATTTAATCATGCATTGACCTTTCTCATCACCTTTATCAAAGCATTAAGGCACAGAGCCAGGTCAAGCTATCTCTGATAGCTTAGAAATAGTTATCTAGAATGTACCGAGTGGACAGCAGACACTTATCTAGACTTAGGGAACAATAACCGTTTTCAACAAACGAGCACTTTCTCACAGACTTCATACGAATTCTAAAAGATAAGAATATCAATTCCTTACTTCATTCACACGCTTCCTAGACCGTTCAGAATTGATTCATCCCCCCTACTATTCCTGAGCATATAACCCCCATCCTTCTAAGACCAAATCACTCATGTAGTTTATTCTCTTGATGTCTCTTACTGTAGGAGACCTGGAGTGAACTTATGTAGCCAACTCATATATCCATAGCATATTATTCTGTATTTTAGATGCCATATGTAATATTATGAATAAAACCATGATTTATAAAGTCTCCACTGCCTCCGATTCGTTAACTCTAGTAAACCAGCGAGCAACAAAAAAAGGCCTTACCACATCTTTCCAAACTTCCCTCGACTTAGAAATTTAATTTCAGAGAGCAGTGTTAAATATCGGTACAAATCATAGCAAGCGATATAAATATATAAAAAAGAGAAGAAGAAAAAACCGCTAGAAAAAATTAATTCTGCGATCACTGCTCAGAAGATCCAAAATCTTTGAAAATATAACAAGGAACTGATGGAAACATTATTTGGTGGAAGAAATATGTAAGAGACAGATGAAGAGATTAGTACTATAATTATGACATCTATGTGAGGTCGAAAACTTGGATTATGCATCTCAGTCGTATCCAATACATCTGGAAACCTCAACACGTGATATGAGCTTCCCTGGTTTTCTCCCCACAGTTATGGACGAACTTATCAATCAAAATACTGGGATCCAACCTGTCCGCGTCCATTATAGAGAGCCTCCGGTACTTTGAAGATCTTAAACTATAAAATTATTGACAATTTGATGGGGTTCATAAAATTGCGCGCTGAGAGATGTTTCAATGAATATTATTCCCCTACTCTATATTCTATATTATATTATCCCCTAATTCTATATTATATTATACCTATTCTATATTATCCCCCTATGAATATTCTCCCCCTAAAATATGAGACAGAACGATGCTCATGATCTAGAGCCTAAACCACATGGTCTAGAAGTCTAGAAATTTTAAAACCTATTTAAAAATATGAAACTTAACAAATTACGAGAAGACTAAGCATTTATTGCGTGGATTTTGGTTTATTATTTTCTATAATGGACCATTGTGATCGAACGAAAAATTCAAAAACTTAATCCCTTCTCAAAATTTGAGGTTTTACGTCACAGGATACGTAGAATTCGAAAAACGAATAAAATATTTTTTGTCCATCCGCTGTCCCCGCATTTTCTCCGAAACTACTAGACCGATTTTTTTTTTTCGAATTTAGATTTAAAATTAGAGATCACCAGAGGATGATCCTCCTTCATCGACGTTCCTATCCGCCTTTTCTTTTCAAGATGGCGACCGAATAACCTGCGTTGTTATAGACTGTAGCGCCAAAACGAATGTACCGATTTTAATGAAACTTCGTTAAAGCCTTCTTCTCGACGCCCATTAAATGTGTCTATAGAACATACTTCAACGAAAAGAAGCTGGAAAAAAAGTTGAGGGATAGTTTTTTTTTAATTTTATTTTATTGAGATTTACAACTGTATTACATGAAAAATACAATAAGTAAATGTGACATTGGTAACATGACATGTACAACATGAAGAAAAACCACCTATTGGTAGAACTCAAATTAAAGTTCTATATTAGAAGGTCCCGAGGCCATCTTCTTTTCAGACGCCTCGGAGGATTATCAGGGATCGAGGAGGAAGCAAGGTTTGAAACGAGAGGATTCGGATGGTTCTGCAGTTTGTTATGGAAGGATAGATATCTGGATTGGGCCTAATCGGAAACATATGGAACATTAAGATCTTTATGGATGATTTTATTTGTGACAAAGTAAGGAGCGTTAAGGATTTTACGAAGGATTTTGGATTGTAAGGATTGGATACGAGAGGAATTCGATGGTTTAGTGGAGCCCCAAAGCTCAATTCCGTAAGTCCAAATAGGTCTTATTATTGTCATATATATGAGTCGTTTGTAATTGATTGTGAGCTTAGAGCGTTTGTCTAGTAAGTGCTGCAGTAGTCGAAAACGTCGGGCGGTTTCTAGTCGTTTCAGTCTGGTATGGGGGTCATTGAGGGACAGTAAAATTAGATTCCGAATAACTCAAAAAGTATAAACTTTTTTGTGGATATAGTACATGGTTATTTAAAAGTTACAGAATTTCTAAAAAAAAAAAAAAAAAAATCGTTAAAATCGGACAATTAGGAGCAAAGATATGGTCTCTAGATTTTTTTTATGTTATGCTGCAAAGGTTATATCCTTTGTTTAGGTTTTTGGTTTTTGAATGTGTTACTGAAGTAATTTTTTTAGTATAATACTAATGATTAAAACAAAATGTTTAGTCCAATAATAGGAATCCCCTTTTATTATTTCTTCTTTGTCACTAGGAAGGTAATGTTACTCGCAACAGTCTTGCAGCTACTTATTAGCTTATTAATATAAAGATATTACTGTAACTACCTAACTAAGCCCAAATGAAAAATTAGAGGAGTTAAATGCAAAAGTATATTGGTTATACCAATTATTAACATATAGTAACTAAGATTGTCAAGTATTAGTAACTATTTTGCCTTCATTTTTATTAAAAATATCGATTTTTTTACCAGTCCTGGTCTTGATCTTGCAACAGTTGAATGGCATTGGTCTTGGTGCAAAGTACAAGACCAAGACCGATTTTGGGCAACCCTACTTTAGATGTATAATTTTTTGGAAATAATAAACCATTGTGAAATAATTTGCAGTGTTTTTTCTCTTAGAAAGCTTATTTCAGAGATGAGGTGTCATTTATAGAACAAGATTTTTTTGTTCTTTTTCACAAGCTATAGCCCTCGGGACTTAGGTGGAGGTCTCAATGCGGCCTACGGGCCAAAACGTTTGGAGAATACTGATCTAGTGTCCCTTATTGCATCAAAAGCTTTTTGAATATCCAGAAACACGATCCCAGCGTTTCATCGGTTTTTATATTTTTCTCGCAATTCGAACGATTCTGCATTGTTGGGGCGCCAAAGAATGCTCTTTTCGAACAAAAAAAAAAAAAAATGAAATTCAACAGTGCTTGATAAGTTTTTCTTGTTTAAAAACGTTCGACGAAGTGGTGACCTTAATAAAATATAACGTTTGATCGTCCCTATAGTAAATTATGACAGAAAAGGCTGGTTAGCGATTGGTTAGTTAATGTAGGGCTGAGAGAGGGGAGCTGGTGCCCGAAAAGGGAGGAGGATGATTCCCCCCTCGGGAGCTATCTGCGAAAGTTATTGCCTTGTCGCTGCTCGGCATACACCATCACCACTCCCTTCCAAAACCTTCATACGCTCATTATTACGTGTCATCGCCCGCACGCTTAATTCGTAGGGGTGAATATGCAGCTCCACGTGTCATTTTCAGGCACAAGTTACCGCAAGCAGCAAAAGCCCATCATTTAAGAACAACATCAAATAAAACACAATTGATAAAGGGACATTCAGAGTTAATGTTTTTATTTACAGGGTATCCCGTAACTAGAGGGAAATTTCTATAGGAGTGATAGCAGACTTCAAAAGCTTCAAAAAAGTTCATATAAACAATGGGCCTATTTTCAGCAGAAAAGTAGCAAACCCAAGTTTTGTGTTTTTTTAGGGAGTCATGTTTTTTATTGAATCAAAAGCAATAACTAAAGGACTATTTAATTTAAGTAATTAATATTGAATATTTAATAGTGGACCGTTGCATTATAAAGGAAGGAGATGGTCCGGGGTGGCGGTCATAAATAGGCTGAATAGTGGCAAAACTATTTCATTAAAAGGCAACGTTTCGACCCGAATTTGCAGTTCTTCTTCAGGGCTAGGAAGGATAAGATACAAAAGGATGGAGAATTGTGGAAATTACATAATATTTAGACAAAAAAATTATAAACAATGCGAATAAGCTTATTAAAATTATAAACAGTAAGTACATTAAAATATGAACAGAGTAAGCTAAGTAACAAGATCCTAAACTGAAGGATGCGTAAGTAACAAGATCCTACACTTCAGTTTAGGATCTTGTTACTTAGCTTACTCTGTTCATATTTTAATGTACTTATTGTTTATAATTTTAATAAGCTTATTCACATTGTTATAATTTTCTAATAAATAAATAATAAATGCTCCAACAAATAAGATATACCGAGCTGTCCCGTAAGTAAACTTTAAGAGCTACAAAAATGGAATTAAAAGAAATTAAAGAAAGGAGATGGTTCCGGGTGGCTGTCCATAAATTAGGCTGAATAGTGCAAAACTATTTCATTAAAAGCCAACGTTTCGACCCGAATTTGCAGGTCTTCTTCAGGGCTAGAACGGACAAGATACAAAAATATAGAGAATTGTGGAAGTTTCATAATATTTAGACAAAAATTATAACATGTGATAAGCTTATTAAAATTATAAACAGTAAGTACATTAAACTATAACAGAGTAAGCTAAGTAACAAGATCCTAAACTGAAGTAAATAGATGGTAACAATTGTCGTAGTCTAATATATAATATATGCAAATGTGAATATACTTCTACAGATCTACAGGAGAGATTGAAAGAAAAGGAAAAAGGATATAATATGAAATAATAAACATAAAGGAATGTGGAGAAATAAATAAATAAGTAAATAAAATTAGAAGAATAGTTTTTTTTTTCAACTTATTTATTGAAAAATATTACAATCTGTCTCAAGGACATTTATAATAGTGTTCTGAGAATACATTCACACTCTATGTACAATAAATAAAATAAATTATACAGAAAAATAATATATATATATATATACAATAAATAAGAATAAAACAACCTAAAAATAAATAAATAAAAAGAACACATACATACTTATATACAATATTTACTATCTGGCGAGAGAACTCCAAACCAGACTCGTCCCTCCAACTGTGGAGGGAAAAGCATGACTCCAGGAGATCCCTACACTTCTCTCTCAACCGCGTCACTGGGGCTAAACCCAGTGGAGATTGAGCGAGAGCTCTAGAAGAATACAATTAGGGACTTACAGGTGTGTAGCTGGGAGATAACATAGAATTTGCAAATGTTATAACCATTTATAGAGGACTTTGGAGTCGCTAAACTATGCTAAGTTTTATTTTTAGAAAAAAACATAAATTATCCGCAATTTTTTTTTTTTTACTATCGTCCAACTATACTACAGTTTCCACATCTTAATGAGCTTTAAGTTCATATTAATTAAACTGAGGTTTATTAGGGAAAAATTGAGATTAGAGTACCCCTGTTTTCAGCAAAAATGACTACAATTAATTGTTGTAATGATTTTATTTCTAGCTTTTTCCATGATCTGGCATGTATTTTAATAAACCTAATTGCCTAAATACACATTCTAAGAAAAAAAAAATAATTAGAAAATTTAAGAAGTCAATTATTGAAGGCAAAAGTTATTTCCTTGTTTTTTTTCGTCTATTGAAAATGAACCTACGATTGTAATCTAGAATTCTACAATTCATTCTTCAGTGTTGCATTTTAGTTATTAAGTTTTAGTTTATTTAGTTTTATATATATATATATACAGGGTGTATATATTTAAATATATTTCCCTCGTAAGCAGAGGGAAATATTTAAAAGTTGGATAGTAGACATCAAGATCTACAAATCATTTTATACAAACATTTGCCCAATTTCCAGCAGAAAAGTAGGAAACCTAGAAGCGAGTCATGACTTTTGGTGAATAGGAAGCGATAATTGAAAAAATATATAATTTATATAGTTAACAACTGATACTACAGTTTCTTCACTTTTACAAAATCTTCTTTGTTTAATGAGCTTTAAGCTCGTATTAATTAATTTGAGGTTTATTAGGGAACATATTGAAATTACAAAAGTACCCCTATTTTCACCAAAAATTACTACAATTAATTGTTGTAAAGATTTTATTTCTTGTTTTTCCATGATCTGGCATGTAT
Source organism: Nezara viridula (assembly GCA_928085145.1). Classification (NCBI taxonomy): domain Eukaryota; kingdom Metazoa; phylum Arthropoda; class Insecta; order Hemiptera; family Pentatomidae; genus Nezara; species Nezara viridula. The sequence goes on from OV725078.1 coordinate 52,151,453, forward strand.
TTTAATAAACCGAATTGCCTAAATACATATTTTATAAATAAAAACTACCGATTTTTCAATTTTTTTTTTTCCGGTAAATCGGTTATAAACTGTGTTTTTCACCCATATTCCTATTTTAGGAAATGATCCGAATTTATAAGTGACAAACTAAATGTTGCTGATCCTAATATTAACGTTTTAATTAAAATAATTGAAGCAATCAGCAGGTTTTTTATTTTAAACATAAATTTTAGGAGTAGAAACTTTTATTTTGTCACTCACAAATACAGATCAATTCATATAATAAAGATCTGGGCAGAAACCACAATTTATAACCAATTTATCCGAAAAATCAGTATTTTTTGAATTAATGTCTTTATATAAATAAAAAACTGTGTTTAGGCAATAAGATTTGTTAAAATATACCCAGATAAAAAAAATTAAAAAAACAAGAAATAAAAGCTTTGCAATAATTAATTGTAGTCATTTTTGCCCAAAATAGGAGTACTTTTACTCGACAGGATAAAAAATGTCATTTTTTTTAAAACAAAATTTGAGCTGAATCTCAAATTTATCACTAATAAAGCTCAACTCAATTAATACAAACTTAAAGCTTATTTTATTATTATTTTTTTTATTAAGCTTATTTACTGAAAAATATTACAATCTGTCTCAAGGACATTTATAATAGTGTTCACAGATCACATTCACACTCTATGTACAGTAAAAATAAATAAATTATACAGAAAAATAATATATATACAATAAATAAGAATAAAATAACCTAAAAATAAATGAATAAAAAGAACATATACATACCTATATACAATATTTACAATCTGGCGAGAGAACTCCAAACCAGACTTGTCCCTCCAACTGTGAAGGGAAAAGCATGACTCCAGGAGATCCGTGCACTTCTCTCTCAACCGCGTCACTGCGGCTAAACCCAGTGGAGATTGAGCAAGAGTAAAGCTTATTAAACGAAGAAGTTTTTGTAAAAGTGAGGAAACTGTAGTATAGTAGGATGATGATAAAAAAAAAACAAAAAAAAAAAAAAACGACGAATAATTTATATTTTTTCTAAAAACAGAACTTTAAATAAGTAAGTTTCATGAGGAAGTTTTTTTAAAAAGTATGGTGAATGTACACAATGTACAATGGTAAATGTAAACTGATCCTATCTAGGTCTTTCTGAATCTAGTAAACGCTGCTAACAAATCTGTAGGCGGTAAAGATAGATAAATTTTGGAGTCGTCAGCATATACATGTTATGAAAAATGGTGGATTGAACTAAGGAGGTCATTGATATAGGAATTGAAAAGGAGTAGAAATGCTCGAACCTTGGGCTACCCCAGAAGACAGAGTGCTGAAGAAAGATAAGGGTTGATTCGGAATACTGACTGCTTGAGAGCGGTTGAAGAGAAAAGATTGGAACCAGAGAATAGCACTACTGGAGAAGGATAGAAATTTTAGTTTAGTGAAGAGGATAGAATGGTTTAAGGAATAGAATGCTTTGGAAAAGTCCAGTTATCATTTTATCGTCCATTACAGTATGTATGTCATTTGTGAAAAGAGCGGATTGAGTGGAGGCAGATTGGAGAGCATAGATTAGTTTAGACCCTTCAAGGAAATTGGATATTTGGGATTAGACTATTCTTTCAAGGGATTTTGACAAGGCTTTTAATTGGGCGAAATCTTTAAGAGGGGTGGGGATAAGAACTTTGTTAATACGACGGACAAGGCTTTTTTTCCAAAAGATAGGAAAAACAGAATTTAGTAGAGAAAAGTTATAAATGAATAGGACTGCAAGGATTTCAGGAAAGTGCAATTTTAACAACAATTTGGTAGGAATTCCATCGAATTCGGTGGAGTTGGAATGGGGTTTCATTGTGGAAGAAATAACTTCCGTAGGAAAAATAAACATTGTCACTACTGAATGAAGATGATACAGAAATGTGGAAGAGGCGGAAGAAATACTGCTAGAGCAGGAGGATAGAAAGTATTATATGATATGTTGGAAATTAAATGAATTTCATGTTAGTAATGATTCACTTAATCTCATAACTAATGCTACTATATAGTAACTTCGTTACTACGAGTAGTTGAACTGTATATTAAAGTTTAGGTATATTTCGGCGGTTTGAAACACTTTGAATCAAAACTAAGTGTGACCGATATAATAGAATCTAGCGGGACAAAAATCTAGAAGCTATATTGATAACAAAAAAATTGCTTTTCATTCAGATTCATATTCGGATTAACAGGGGGGAGGAGAGGGCATTCGGGCTGAAGCCCCATCCCCTTCCCCCCAAAAATGGTAATAAATAACTATGTCTTATGAAAAAATATTTAGAAATTATCTCTAAAAGTATTATTGTTTGTGTAATTATATTTAATAGGACTTCTAGAACCACTTAAACACAATTTCATGCAGGTAGTTAGTTTATTTATTTTTCTTCCAAATTAATTATCGTTATATACATAGAGAAAAGTTTTCGGGCTGAAGCCCTCCCCCTCCTCCCAAAAAAATTAAATCCTGGATGCGCTTGTGTCCAGATTATTCTATTCTTTTTTTTAAAGTGAATGAATGATTTGTAAACCATTTTATTTTATTCTGAAACCCATACTTTTTATATTTAATGAAAATTTTAAAACACTAATGAAATATCACTTAGACCGAGATCATTGATTTCTTTTTAAATGATATTATCATAATATTTGTATCCGGCCCAGTGGCGGATCCAGGAATTTTCTCAGGGGGGGGGGGCGCAAGTCTTCCCGTCTTCACGTCTTCACCACGTGCTTCCCCCACCCGTTCCGCCACCATTACCCGTTTCCCCCCACCCCTTAGCTGAGTTAAGCCGCTCAAAAGTCCTCTTTAAATGGTTTTAACAAAAGCAAACTCTATTTTTATTTAGAGTAAATTTTGACTTGTTTTCAGTGAAGCTATCATTAATTACTTAAATTAATTTTTTTTTTATCACTTCCTATTAAACAAAAAACGTGACACATAAAAAACCACAAAACTTTAATTTCCTATATCTCTGCTAAAAATCGAACCATTGTTTATATAAATTGTTTCGTATTTATTGAGTTTTGCTGTCTGCTTACGAGACACCCTGTATATGGGTTTAGACATGTAAAAAACTAAACCCATTGCTAACACGGGTCACCAAAAGAAAACTTTTTATAGCCGAAAATTCAGGATCTATCTGATCTTTTTTTTCATGTAATACCACTAAACAGTGCATTAAAGTGAAAAACGAATTCTTTAATAAATCAAAAAAACGTCAAATTGTGCGTTGAACGAGTATCTAAACTTAATAATTTGATTAAGTGATATGGTCGATAACCACGGCCAATGAACGATAATTTTTACAAATATTGTCCAAATCTGAGAAAAATTACTGTAAATGGCGCTGCAGCTTGGAAATGAGTTCTCTAAGAAAAAAAAAAAAACTCAGAATAATTTCCGATTCCGATCATAATCAGATTCCAATCAAATCGGCGACCAAATAATAATTACATTCCTTCATGAAAACGTTCCCAACATCAGCTATTTCAATATAAGAACAACACATTCTAATTAGAAATATACAAACTATTATTGTCACCAGTTTTATGATTCGCGTTCTTCAAGGAGATTATAGTTGCTGGGTTGCAATGCGTTCAGTTCTATTGAAACTGAGTAAAAACAGGGTCCGGAAGAAAACCAGTATTTTCTTGTACTCGAATAAAAGGTGGTCCGACAGAATAAAGGAAGTTTTTTTAAAAATAAATTTTCCCCCATAACGTATTTCACCTGCGAGACTCAGTTCGGAGTCAATAGGAACAAACTGCGAAAGGAGCAAAAGCCTTCACATCTCACGGCGGCCCAAAAACTGCATCACTCTTTTCTTTAAATAGATGTTTTTCTGGATCTTTTTTTCGGAATTATTTTTCTAACATCGAGAGGGGACGCGCCCCCTGGAAGAAATCAGCTAGTGCTGGTCAAGATAATAACTTTTTTTTGCGCCACCTGGCAGAATTCGCCAGTTCTATTCACGTTAATTTCTTTTATATTATATTAGGAAATTCGTGTATGGAGATGAATTTTCCCTAAATTTCTCTTTTCTTTAAATAAATGTTTTTGTCACTTTTTTCGTATTTTTTTTTTCCATACCCAAGGGAGGGTGCGCCACCTGGCAGAATTATCAAGTTCTGGTCACGATAATTTCTTTTATATTATATTAGGAAATTCGTGTATGGAGATGAATTTTCCCTACATTTCTCTTTTCTTTAAATAAATATTTTTGTCACTTTTTCGGATTTTTTTTTTCACCCAAGGGAGGGTGCGCCCTCTGGCAGAATTAGCAAGTTCTGGTCACGATAATAATTATTTTATTATATTATATTAGTAAATTCGTGCATGGAGATGAATTTTCCCTTCATTTCTCTTTTCTTTAAATAAATGTTTTTGTCACGTTTTTCGGATTTTTTTGTACCACCCAAGAGAGGGTGCGCCCCCTGGCAGAATTCGCTAGTTCTGGACACGATAATAATTATTTTTTTATATTATATTAGTAAATTCGTGTATGGAGTGAATTTTTCCTACATTTCTCTTTTCTTTAAATAAATGTTTTTGTCACTTTTTACGGATTTTTTTTCCAACACCCAAGGGAGAGTGGGCCCCCTGGCAGAATTCGCCAGTTCGGATCAAGATAATTTTTTTAAATATTATATTAGGAAATTCGTGTATGGAGATGAATTTTCCCTACATTTATCTTTCCTTTAAATAGGTATCTTTGTCATTTTTTTTTGGATTTTTCTTTCCACAGCCCAAGGGAGGGTGCGCCTCCTGGCAGAGTTCGCTAGTTCTGGTCACGATAATAACTTTTTTTATATTATATTAGGAAATTCGTGTATGGAGATGAATTTTCCCTACATTTCTCTTTTCTTTAAATAGCAGTTTTTTGTCACTTTTTTCGGATTTTTTTCCATCACCCAAGGGAGGGTGCGCCTCCTGGCAGAATTCGCTAGTTCTGGTCACGATAATATTTTTTTTATATTCATTAGGAAATTCGTGTATGGAGATGAATTTTCCCTACATTTATCTTTTCTTTAAATAGGTATTTTTGTCATTTTTTTCTGGATTTTTTTCCAACATCCAAGGAGGGTGCGCCCTCCTGGCAGAATTCACTAGTGCTGGTCACGATAATAATTTTTTTTATATTACATTAGGAAATTCGTGTATGGAGATGAATTTTCCCTACATTTATCTTTTCTTTAAATAGGTATTTTTGTCATTTTTTTTTTCCACCTCCAAGGGAGGGTGCCGCCCCCTGGCAGAATTCGCTAGTGCTGGTCCGATATAATTTTTTTATATTATATTAGGAAATTCGTGTATGGAGATGAATTTTCCCTACATTTCTCTTTTCTTTAAATAAATGTATTTGTCACTTTTTTTCGGATTTTTTTTCCATCATCCAAGGGAGGGTGCGCCCTCTGGCAGAATTCGTAAGTTCTGGTCACGATAATAATTTTTTTTATATTATATTAGTAAATTCGTGTATGGAGATGAATTTTCCCTACATTTCTCTTTTCTTTAAATAAATGTTTTTTCACGTTTTTCGGATTTTTTGGACCACCCAAGGGAGGGTGCGCCTACTGGCAGAATTCGCTAGTTCTGGTCACGATAATAATTTTCTTTAATATTATATTAGGAAATTCGTGTATGGAGATGAATTTTCCCTACATTTCTCTTTTCTTTAAATAGCAGTTTTTGTCACTTTTTTCGGATTTTTTTTCCATCACCCAAGGGAGGGTGCGCCCCCTGGCAGAATTCGCCAGTGCTGGTCACGATAATTTTTTTTATATTATAATTAGGAAATTCGTGTATGAGATGAATTTTCCCTACATTTCTCTTTTCTTTAAATAATGTATTTGTCACTTTTTTTCGGATTTTTTTTCCATCATCCAAGGGAGGGTGCGCCCTCTGGCAGAATTCGCTAGTGCTGGTCACGATAATAATTTTTTTTATATTATATTAGGAAATTCGTGTATGGAGATGAATTTTCCCTACATTTCTCTTTTCTTTAAATAGAGTTTTGTCACTTTTTCGGATTTTTTTTCATCACCCAAGGGAGGGTGCGCCCCCTGGCAGAATTCGCTAGTTCTGGTCACGATAATTTTTTTTATATTATATTAGGAAATTCGTGTATGAGATGAATTTTCCCTACATTTCTCTTTTCTTTAAATAAATGTTTTTGTCACTTTTTTTCGGATTTTTTTTCCATCACCCAAGGGAGGGTGCGCCCTCTGGCAGAATTCGCTAGTTCTGGTCACGATAATAATTTTTTTTATATTATATTAGTAAATTCGTGTATGGAGATGAATTTTCCCTACATTTCTCTTTTCTTTAAATAAATGTTTTTGTCACTTTTTCGGATTTTTTTGTACCACCCAAGAGAGGGTGCGCCCCCTGGCAGAATTCGCTAGTTCTGGACACGATAATAATTTTTTTTTATATTATATTAGTAAATTCGTGTATGGAGTGAATTTTTCCTACATTTCTCTTTTCTTTAAATAAATGTTTTTGTCACTTTTTACGGATTTTTTTTCCATCACCCAAGGGAGGTTGGCCCCCTGGCAGAATTCGCCAGTTCTGATCAAGATAATTTTTTTTAATATTATATTAGGAAATTCGTGTATGGAGATGAATTTTCCCTACATTTATCTTTTCTTTAAATAGGTATTTTTGTCATTTTTCTTTGGATTTTTTTTTCCACCGCCCAAGGGAGGGTGCGCCTCCTGGCAGAGTTCTCTAGTTCTGGTCACGATAATAACTTTTTTAAATATTATATTAGGAAATTCGTGTATGGAGATGAATTTTCCCTACATTTCTCTTTTCTTTAAATAGCAGTTTTTTGTCACTTTTTTTGGATTTTTTTCCATCACCCAAAGGAGGGTGCGCCTCCTGGCAGAATTCGCTAGTTCTGGTCACGATAATAGTTTTTTTAAATATTATATTAGAAAATTCGTGTATGGAGATGAATTCTCCCTACATTTATCTTTTCTTTAAATAGGTATTTTTGTCATTTTTTTGGGGATTTCTTTTCCAAAGCCCAAGGGAGGGTGCGCCTCCTGGAAGAATTCACTAGTTCTGGTCACGATAATATTTTTTTTTTATATTATATTAGGGAATTCGTGTATGGAGATGAATTTTCCCTACATTTCTCGTTTCTTTAAATAAATGTTTTGTCACTTTTTTCGGATTTTTTTTTCCATATCCAAGGGAGGGTGCGCCACCTGGCAGAATTATCCAGTTCTGGTCACGCTAATTTTTTTTGATATTATATTAAGAAATTCGTGTATGGAGATGAATTTTCCCTACATTTCTCTTTTCTTTAAATAAATGTTTTTGTCACTTTTTTCGGATTTTTTTTCCATCACCCAAGGGAGGGTGCGCCCCCTGGCAGAATTCGCAAGTTCTGGTCACGATAATAATTATTTTTTTATAATTATTATACAATCCTGTTCCGCTCCTACAAAAATAAAATATTGTATACCATATCACATGCTCTAGACCAAACTGTAATTCTTCTTATATAGGAGAAACCAAAAACTCTTTAAAAAAACGAATCTATCAACACAAATATAGCATCTCCACACGAAACCCGTTTGCCTCAAAACTAGCGGAACACGCCATAACCCTAAACCACATATTTGATTTCGAAAACCCAACCATACTCACCACAGTTCCCAATAATAATATAATATGTTATTGTAACATATAATAGTATAATATGTTTTCCTAAGTATCATCTGCATACATTGAAATTGTCTTTATTATAAAAATTATTCACCTAACCCTTGTATACTTGCTATCAAACTAAGCTATATTTATATTAATTGACACCTTCTGCTTATGTTCATTTTAATACTAGTCAATAGTCACATTTCTGTAACTATATGAAATAACTCAAATATTGTACACGTCTGAAATATTTGTCAGCAAATTATGTATATTCTACAAACAACATATGTTATCCTCCATTCCACTCTAACCTTGTTTACTTACCTTTTGTTATCTAAAAAAAAAAAAGAAAAAAAAAAAAAAAATATATATATATATATATATATATATATATATAAAAAATTAAATAAAAGGACAAGTGGGAAATCCTCCCCCCCCCTTTCCTTTTTACTCACCTACCAAACATGTGTCAGTACATGAACAACATCAGTGCTCAAACCACGACTAGCAAGAGAAAATACTACAAATTTATATAAATGGATTATATGCATTATTTTTTATTTTTAGTTTGTATAACTATTTTAATATGTGTATTACAATATTAGTTAAGATTCATGTGCCATCAATCATTATAGTTTATTATTTATAAGTAGCGGTCGTATACTATTATATCTCTGATTGTAATTTTAAAAAAATATTTTCAGCCCTCAAGATGACCCACATGTTTGGGTTGAAACGTTGCCAAAAATGGAAAAATTTTAAAAAAGACTACGTCCTAAATATCTATCACCCATGATATGTAGAACAGTCGACTAACTGCCTTCAAGTAATTTTTTATATTATATTAGGAAATTCGTGTATGGAGATGAATTTTCCCTACATTTATCTTTTCTTTAAATAGGTATTTTTGTCATTCTTTTCCAAAGCCCAAGGGAGGGTGCGCCTCCTGGCAGAATTCACTAGTTCTGGTCACGATAATAATTTTTTTTAATATTATATTAGGAAATTCGTGTATGGAGATGAATTTTCCCTACATTTATCTTTTCATTAAATAGGTATTTTTGTCATTTTTTTTTAATTTATTTTCCAAAGCCCAAGGGAGGGTGCGCCTCCTGGCAGAATTCGCTAGTTCTGGTCCGATAATAATTTTTTTAAATATTATATTAGGAAATTCGTGTATGGAGATGAATTTTCCCTACATTTCTTTTTTCTTTAAATAGCAGTTTTTTGTCACTTTTTTTCGGATTTTTTTCCATCACCCAAGAGAGGGTGCACCCCCTGGCAGAATTCGCAAGCTCTGGTCACGATAATTTTTTTTAATATTATATTAGGAACTTCGTGTATGGAAATGAATTTTTCCTACATTTATCTTTTCTTTAAATAGGTATTTTTGTCATTTTTTTTCCCGCCCAAGGGAGGGTGCGCCTCCTGGCAGAATTCGCTAGTTCTGGTCACGATAATAATTTTTTTTAATATTATATTAGGAAATTCTTGTATGGAGATGAATTTTCCATACATTGCTCTTTTCTTTAAATAGCAGTTTTTTGTCACTTTTTTTCGGATTCTTTTCCATCACCCAAGGGAGAATGCGCCCCCTGGAAGAATTCACAAGTTCTGGTCAAGATAAATTTTTTTAATATTATATTAGGAAATTCGTGTATGGAGATGAATTTTCCCTACATTTCTCTTTTCTTTAAATAAATGTATTTGTCACTTTTTTTCGGATTTTCTTTCCATCACCCAAGGGAGGGTGCGCCCTCTGCCAGAATTTGCAAGTTCTGGTCACGATAATAATTTTTATATTATATTATATTAGTAAATTCGTGCATGGAGATGAATTTTCCCTACATTTCTCTTTTCTTTAAATAAATGTTTTTTTGTCACGTTTTTCGGATTTTTTTGTACCACCCAAGAGAGGGTGCGCCCCCTGGCAGAATTCGCTAGTTCTGGACACGATAATAATTATTTTTTTATAGTATATTAGTAAATTCGTGTATGGAGTGAATTTTTAGTACATTTCTCTTTTCTTTAAATAAATGTTTTTGTCACTTTTTACGGATTTTTTTTTCCATCACCCATGGGAGGGTGGGCCCCCTGGCAGAATTCACCAGTTCTGATCAAGATAATTTTTTTTTATTATATTAGAATTCGTGTATGGACATGAATTTTCCCTACATTTCTCTTTCCTTAAATAAATATTTTTGTCACTTTTTTTCGGATTTTTTTTCCACGGCTCAAGGGAGGGTGCGCCTCCTGGCAGAATTCGCTAGTTCTGGTCACGATAATAATTTTTTTTAATATTATATTGGGAAATTCGTGTATGGAGATGAATTTTCCCTACATTTATCTTTTCTTTACATAGGTATTTTCGTCATTCTTTTTTCGGATTTTTTTCCATCACCCAAGGGAGGATGCGCCCCCTTCCAGAATTCGCAAGTTCTGGTCACGATAATAATTTTTTTTAATATTATATTAGGAAATTCGTGTATGGAGATGAATTTTCCCTACATTTCTCTTTTCTTCAAATAGCAGTTTTTTGTCACTTTTTTCGGATTTTTTTCCATCACCCAAGAGAGGGTGCGCCCCCTGGCAGAATTCGCAAGTTCTGGTCACGATAATATTTTTTTTTAATATTATATTAGGAAATTCGTGTATGGAGATGAATTTTCCCTACATTTCTCTTTTCTTTAAATAGCAGTTACTGTCACTTTTTTCGGATTTTTTTTTCCATCACCCAAGGGAGGGTGCGCCTCCTGGCAGAATTCACTAGTTCTGGTCACGATAATATTTTTTTTTAATATTATATTAGGAAATTCGTGTATTTAGATGAATTTTCGCTAAATTTCTCTTTTCTTCAAATAAATGTTTTTGTCATTTTTTTTGGATTTTTTTTCCACCGCCCAATGGAGGGTACGCCTCCTGGCAGAATTCGCCAGTTCTGATCAAGATAATTATTTTTAATATTATATTAGGAAATTCGTGTATGGAGATGAATTTTCCCTCCATTTATCTTTTCTTTAAATAGGTATTTTTGTCATTTTTTTTGGATTTTTTTTTCCACCGCCCAAGGGAGGGTGCGCCTCCTGGCAGAATTCGTTAGTTCTGGTCACGATAATAATTTTTTTTAATATTATATTCGGAAATTCGTTTATGGAGATGAATTTTCCCTACATTTCTCTTTTCTTTAAATAGCAGTTTTTTGTCATTTTTTTGGGATTTTTTTTCCACCGCTCAAGGGAGGGTGCGCCTCCTGGCAGAATTCGCTAGTTCTGGTCACGATAATAATTTTTTTTAATATTATATTAGGAAATTCGTGTATGGAGATGAATTTTCCCTACATTTATCTTTTCTTTAAATAGGTATTTTTGTCATTCTTTTCCAAAGCCCAAGGGAGGGTGCGCCTCCTGGCAGAATTCACTAGTTCTGGTCACGATAATATTTTTTTTTAATATTATATTAGGAAATTCGTGTATGGAGATGAATTTTCCCTATATTTCTCTTTTCTTTAAATAGCAGTTACTGTCACTTTTTTCGGATTTTTTTTCCATCACCCAAGGAAGGGTGCGCCCCCTGGCAGAATTTGCCAGTTCTGGTTACGATAATTTTTTTTATATTATAATAAGAAATTCGTGTATTTAGATGAATTTTCCCTATATTTCTCTTTTCTTCAAATAAATATTTTTGTCATTTTTTTTGGATTTTTTTTCCACCGCCCAATGGAGGGTACGCCTCCTGGCAGAATTCGCTAGTTCTGGTCACGATAATAATTTTTTTTAATATTATATTGGGAAATTCGTGTATGGAGATGAATTTTCCCTACATTTATCTTTTCTTTAAATAGCAGTTTTTTGTCATTTTTTTGGGATTTTTTTTCCACGGCTCAAGGGAGGGTGCGCCTCCTGGCAGAATTCGCTAGTTCTGGTCACGATAATAATTTTTTTTAATATTATATTGGGAAATTCGTGTATGGAGATGAATTTTCCCTACATTTATCTTTTCTTTAAATAGGTATTTTCGTCATTCTTTTTTCGGATTTTTTTCCATCACCCAAGGGAGGATGCGCCCCCTTCCAGAATTCGCAAGTTCTGGTCACGATAATAATTTTTTTTAATATTATATTAGGAAATTCGTGTATGGAGATGAATTTTCCCTACATTTCTCTTTTCTTTAAATAGCAGTTACTGTCACTATTTTCGGATTTTTTTTCACCGCCCAATGGAGGGTACGCCTCCTGGCAGAATTCGCCAGTTCTGATCAAGATAATTTTTTTTAATATTATATTAGGAAATTCGTGTATGGAGATGAATTTTCCCTACATTTCTCTTTTCTTTAAATAGCAGTTTTTGTCATTTTTTTCGGATTTTTTTTCCACCGCCAAGGGAGGGTGCGCCTCCTGGCAGAATTCGCTAGTTCTGGTCACGATAATAATTTTTTTTAATATTATATTAGGAAATTCGTGTATGGAGATGAATTTTCCCTACATTTATCTTTTCTTTAAATAGGTATTTTGTCATTTTTTTTGGATTTTTTTTCCATCACCCAAGGGAGGGTGCGCCTCCTGGCAGAATTCGCCAGTTCTGGTCACGATAATAATTTTTTTTAATATTATATTAGGAAATTCGTGTATGGAGATGAATTTTCCCTACATTTCTCTTTTCTTTAAATAGGTTTTTTGTCATTTTTTTCGGATTTTTTTTCCACACCCAAGGGAGGGTGCGCCTCCTGGCAGAATTCGCTAGTTCTGGTCACGATAATAATTTTTTTTAATATTATATTAGGAAATTCGTGTATGGAGATGAATTTTCCCTACATTTCTCTTTTCTTTAAATAGCAGTTTTTTGTCATTTTTTTCGGATTTTTTTTCCACCCCAAGGGAGGGTGCGCCTCCTGGCAGAATTCGCTAGTTCTGGTCACGATAATAATTTTTTTTAATATTATATTAGGAAATTCGTGTATGGAGATGAATTTTCCCTACATTTCTCTTTTCTTTAAATAGCAGTTTTTTGTCATTTTTTTTGGATTTTTTTTCCACCGCCCAAGGGAGGGTGCGCCTCCTGGCAGAATTCGCTAGTTCTGGTCACGATAATAATTTTTTTTAATATTATATTAGGAAATTCGTGTATGGAGATGAATTTTCCCTACATTTATCTTTTCTTTAAATAGGTATTTTTGTCATTTTTTTTGGATTTTTTTTCCACAGCCCAAGGGAGGGTGCGCCTCCTGGCAGAATTCGCTAGTTCTGGTCACGATAATAATTTTTTTTAATATTATATTAGGAAATTCGTGTATGGAGATGAATTTTCCCTACATTTCTCTTTTCTTTAAATAGCAGTTTTTGTCATTTTTTTCGGATTTTTTTTCCATCACCCAAGGGAGGGTGCGCCCCTGGCAGAATTCGCTAGTTCTGGTCACGATAATTTTTTTTATATTATATTAGGAAATTCGTGTATGGAGATGAATTTTCCCTACATTTCTCTTTTCTTTAAATAAATTTTTTGTCATTTTTTTGGATTTTTTTTCCACCGCCCAAGGGAGGGTGCGCCTCCTGGCAGAATTCGCTAGTTCTGGTCACGATAATAATTTTTTTTAATATTATATTAGGAAATTCGTGTATGGAGATGAATTTTCCCTACATTTATCTTTTCTTTAAATAGCAGTTTTTTGTCATTTTTTTGGATTTTTTTTCCACAGCCCAAGGGAGGGTGCGCCTCCTGGCAGAATTCGCTAGTTCTGGTCACGATAATAATTTTTTTTAATATTATATTGGGAAATTCGTGTATGGAGATGAATTTTCCCTACATTTATCTTTTCTTTAAATAGGTATTTTCGTCATCTTTTTTCGGATTTTTTTCCATCACCCAAGGGAGGATGCGCCCCCTGGCAGAATTCGCTAGTTCTGGTCACGATAATAATTTTTTTTAATATTATATTAGGAAATTCGTGTATGGAGATGAATTTTCCCTACATTTCTCTTTTCTTTAAATAAATGTTTTTGTCACTTTTTTCGGATTTTTTTTCATCACCCAAGGGAGGGTGCGCCTCCTGGCAGAATTCGCCAGTTCTGGTCACGATAATTTTTTTTATATTATATTAGGAAATTCGTGTATGGAGATGAATTTTCCCTACATTTATCTTTTCTTTAAATAGAGTTTTTGTCATTTTTTTTGGATTTTTTTTTCCACGCCCAAGGGAGGGTGCGCCTCCTGGCAGAATTCGCTAGTTCTGGTCACGATAATAATTTTTTTAATATTATATTAGGAAATTCGTGTATGGAGATGAATTTTCCCTACATTTCTCTTTTCTTTAAATAGATGTTTTTGTCATTTTTTTCGGATTTTTTTTCCACAGCCCAAGGGAGGGTGCGCCTCCTGGCAGAATTCGCTAGTTCTGGTCACGATAATAATTTTTTTTAATATTATATTAGGAAATTCGTGTATGGAGATGAATTTTCCCTACATTTCTCTTTTCTTTAAATAGCAGTTTTTTGTCATTTTTTTTGGATTTTTTTTCCACCGCCAAGGGAGGGTGCGCCTCCTGGCAGAATTCGCTAGTTCTGGTCACGATAATAATTTTTTTTAATATTATATTAGGAAATTCGTGTATGGAGATGAATTTTCCCTACATTTATCTTTTCTTTAAATAGGTATTTTGTCATCTTTTTTCGGATTTTTTTTCCATCACCCAAGGGAGGGTGCGCCCCCTGGCAGAATTCGCAGTTCTGGTCACGATAATATTTTTTTTAATATTATATTAGGAAATTCGTGTATGGAGATGAATTTTCCCTACATTTCTCTTTTCTTTAAATAGCAGTTTTTGTCACTTTTTTCGGATTTTTTTTCCATCACCCAAGGGAGGGTGCGCCTCCTGGCAGAATTCGCTAGTTCTGGTCACGATAATATTTTTTTTAATATTATATTAGGAAATTCGTGTATGGAGATGAATTTTCCCTACATTTCTCTTTTCTTTAAATAGCAGTTTTTGTCACTTTTTTTGGATTTTTTTTCCATCACCCAAGGGAGGGTGCGCCTCCTGGCAGAATTCGCTAGTTCTGGTCACGATAATATTTTTTTTAATATTATATTAGGAAATTCGTGTATGGAGATGAATTCTCCCTACATTTATCTTTTCTTTAAATAAATGTTTTTGTCATTTTTTTTGGATTTCTTTTCCACCGCCCAAGGGAGGGTGCGCCTCCTGGCAGAATTCGCTAGTTCTGGTCACGATAATAATTTTTTTAATATTATATTAGGAAATTCGTGTATGGAGATGAATTTTCCCTACATTTCTCTTTTCTTTAAATAGCAGTTTTTTGTCATTTTTTTGGATTTTTTTTCCACCGCCAAGGGAGGGTGCGCCTCCTGGCAGAATTCGCTAGTTCTGGTCACGATAATAATTTTTTTTAATATTATATTAGGAAATTCGTGTATGGAGATGAATTTTCCCTACATTTCTCTTTTCTTTAAATAGCAGTTTTTTGTCATTTTTTTCGGATTTTTTTTCCACAGCCCAAGGGAGGGTGCGCCTCCTGGCAGAATTCGCTAGTTCTGGTCACGATAATAATTTTTTTTAATATTATATTAGGAAATTCGTGTATGGAGATGAATTTTCCCTACATTTCTCTTTTCTTTAAATAGCAGTTTTTGTCATTTTTTTCGGATTTTTTTCCAAAGCCCAAGGGAGGGTGCGCCTCCTGGCAGAATTCGCTAGTTCTGGTCACGATAATAATTTTTTTTTATATTATATTAGGAAATTCGTGTATGGAGATGAATTTTCCCTACATTTCTCTTTTCTTTAAATAGAGTTTTTGTCACTTTTTTCGGATTTTTTTTCCATCACCCAAGGGAGGGTGCGCCCCTGGCAGAATTCGCCAGTTCTGGTCACGATAATTTTTTTTATATTATATTAGGAAATTCGTGTATGGAGATGAATTTTCCCTACATTTCTCTTTTCTTCAAATAAATGTTTTTGTCATTTTTTTTGGATTTTTTTTCCACCGCCCAAGGGAGGGTGCGCCTCCTGGCAGAATTCGCTAGTTCTGGTCACGATAATATTTTTTTTAATATTATATTAGGAAATTCGTGTATGGAGATGAATTTTCCCTACATTTATCTTTTCTTTAAATAGCAGTTTTTTGTCATTTTTTTGGGATTTTTTTTCCACCGCTCAAGGGAGGGTGCGCCTCCTGGCAGAATTCGCTAGTTCTGGTCACGATAATAATTTTTTTTAATATTATATTAGGAAATTCGTGTATGGAGATGAATTTTCCCTACATTTCTCTTTTCTTTAAATAGCAGTTTTTTGTCACTTTTTTCGGATTTTTTTCCATCACCCAAGGGAGGGTGCGCCCCTGGCAGAATTCGCTAGTTCTGGTCACGATAATAATTTTTTTATATATTATATTAGGAAATTCGTGTATGGAGATGAATTTTCCCTACATTTCTCTTTTCTTTAAATAGCATGTTTTTGTCACTTTTTTCGGATTTTTTTTCCATCACCCAAGGGAGGGTGCGCCTCCTGGCAGAATTCGCTAGTTCTGGTCACGATAATAATTTTTTTAATATTATATTAGGAAATTCGTGTATGGAGATGAATTTTCCCTACATTTCTCTTTTCTTTAAATAGAGTTTTTGTCATTTTTTTGGATTTTTTTTCCACACCCAAGGGAGGGTGCGCCTCCTGGCAGAATTCGCTAGTTCTGGTCACGATAATAATTTTTTTAATATTATATTAGGAAATTCGTGTATGGAGATGAATTTTCCCTACATTTCTCTTTTCTTTAAATAGATGTTTTTGTCACTTTTTTTGGATTTTTTTCCATACCCAAGGGAGGGTGCGCCTCCTGGCAGAATTCGCTAGTTCTGGTCACGATAATAATTTTTTTAATATTATATTAGGAAATTCGTGTATGGAGATGAATTTTCCCTACATTTCTCTTTTCTTTAAATAGAGTTTTTTGTCATTTTTTTGGATTTTTTTTCCACCGCCAAGGGAGGGTGCGCCTCCTGGCAGAATTCGCTAGTTCTGGTCACGATAATAATTTTTTTAATATTATATTAGGAAATTCGTGTATGGAGATGAATTTTCCCTACATTTCTCTTTTCTTTAAATAGAGTTTTTGTCATTTTTTTGGATTTTTTTCCACACCCAAGGGAGGGTGCGCCTCCTGGCAGAATTCGCTAGTTCTGGTCACGATAATAATTTTTTTTAATATTATATTAGGAAATTCGTGTATGGAGATGAATTTTCCCTACATTTCTCTTTTCTTTAAATAGAGTTTTTTGTCATTTTTTTCGGATTTTTTTTCCACAGCCCAAGGGAGGGTGCGCCTCCTGGCAGAATTCGCTAGTTCTGGTCACGATAATAATTTTTTTTAATATTATATTAGGAAATTCGTGTATGGAGATGAATTTTCCCTACATTTCTCTTTTCTTTAAATAGAGTTTTTGTCATTTTTTTGGATTTTTTTTCCACCGCCCAAGGGAGGGTGCGCCTCCTGGCAGAATTCGCTAGTTCTGGTCACGATAATAATTTTTTTAATATTATATTAGGAAATTCGTGTATGGAGATGAATTTTCCCTACATTTCTCTTTTCTTTAAATAGCAGTTTTTTGTCACTTTTTTTCGGATTTTTTTTCCATCACCCAAGGGAGGGTGCGCCTCCTGGCAGAATTCGCTAGTTCTGGTCACGATAATAATTTTTTTTATATTATATTAGGAAATTCGTGTATGGAGATGAATTTTCCCTACATTTCTCTTTTCTTTAAATAGAGTTTTTGTCATTTTTTTTGGATTTTTTTTCCACAGCCCAAGGGAGGGTGCGCCTCCTGGCAGAATTCGCTAGTTCTGGTCACGATAATTTTTTTTATATTATATTAGGAAATTCGTGTATGGAGATGAATTTTCCCTACATTTCTCTTTTCTTTAAATAATGTTTTTGTCATTTTTTTCGGATTTTTTTTCCATCACCCAAGGGAGGGTGCGCCTCCTGGCAGAATTCGCTAGTTCTGGTCACGATAATAATTTTTTTTATATTATATTAGGAAATTCGTGTATGGAGATGAATTTTCCCTACATTTCTCTTTTCTTTAAATAGCATGTTTTTGTCATTTTTTTCGGATTTTTTTTCCATCACCCAAGGGAGGGTGCGCCTCCTGGCAGAATTCGCTAGTTCTGGTCACGATAATAATTTTTTTTATATTATATTAGGAAATTCGTGTATGGAGATGAATTTTCCCTACATTTCTCTTTTCTTTAAATAGAGTTTTTGTCATTTTTTTTGGATTTTTTTTCCAAAGCCCAAGGGAGGGTGCGCCTCCTGGCAGAATTCGCTAGTTCTGGTCACGATAATAATTTTTTTTAATATTATATTAGGAAATTCGTGTATGGAGATGAATTTTCCCTACATTTCTCTTTTCTTTAAATAAATGTTTTTGTCACTTTTTTTCGGATTTTTTTTCCATCACCCAAGGGAGGGTGCGCCTCCTGGCAGAATTCGCTAGTTCTGGTCACGATAATAATTTTTTTTATATTATATTAGGAAATTCGTGTATGGAGATGAATTTTCCTACATTTCTCTTTTCTTTAAATAGAGTTTTTTGTCATTTTTTTTGGATTTTTTTTCCACAGCCCAAGGGAGGGTGCGCCTCCTGGCAGAATTCGCTAGTTCTGGTCACGATAATAATTTTTTTAAATATTATATTAGGAAATTCGTGTATGGAGATGAATTTTCCCTCCATTTATCTTTTCTTTAAATAGGTATTTTGGTAATTTTTTTTGGATTTTTTTTCCACCGCCCAAGGGAGGGTGCGCCTCCTGGCAGAATTCGCTAGTTCTGGTCACGATAATAATTTTTTTTAATATTATATTAGGAAATTCGTGTATGGAGATGAATTTTCCCTACATTTCTCTTTTCTTTAAATAGCAGTTTTTTGTCACTTTTTTTTCGGATTTTTTTTCATCAAGCCCAAGGGAGGGTGCGCCTCCTGGCAGAATTCGCCAGTTCTGGTTACGATAATTTTTTTTATATTATATTAGGAAATTCGTGTATGGAGATGAATTTTCCCTACATTTCTCTTTTCTTTAAATAAATGTTTTTGTTACTTTTTTTCGGATTTTTTTTCAATACCCAAGGGAGGGTGCGCCCCCTGGCAGAATTCGCCAGTTCTGGTTACGATAATTTTTTTTATATTATAATAGGAAATTCGTGTATTTAGATGAATTTTCCTTACATTTGTCTTTTCTTCAAATAAATGTTTTTGTCATTTTTTTGGGATTTTTTTTCCACCGCCCAAGGGAGGGTGCGCCTCCTGGCAGAATTCGCTAGTTCTGGTCACGATAATAATTTTTTTTAATATTATATTAGGAAATTCGTTTATGGAGATGAATTTTCTCTACATTTCTCTTTTCATTAAATAGCAGTTTTTTGTCATTTTTTTTTGGATTTTTTTTCCAAAGCCCAAGGGAGGGTGCGCCTCCTGGCAGAATTCGCTAGTTCTGGTCACGATAATAATTTTTTTTAATATTATATTAGGAAATTCGTGTATGGAGATGAATTTTCTCTACATTTATCTTTTCTTTTAATAGGTATCTTTGTCATTTTTTTTGGATTTTTTTTCCACCGCCCAAGGAAGGGTGCGCCTCCTGGCAGAATTCGCTAGTTCTGGTCCGATAATAATTTTTTTAAATATTATATTAGGAAATTCGTGTATGGAGATGAATTTTCCCTACATTTCTCTTTTCTTTAAATAGCAGTTTTTTGTCACTTTTTTCGGATTTTTTTTCCATCCCAAGGGAGGGTGCGCCCCCTGGCAGAATTCGCTAGTTCTGGTCACGATAATAATTTTTTTAAATATTATATTAGGAAATTCGTGTATGGAGATGAATTTTCCCTACATTTCTCTTTTCTTAAATAGCAGTTTTTTGTCACTTTTTCGGATTTTTTTCCATCACCCAAGGGAGGGTGCACCTCCTGGCAGAATTCGCTAGTTCTGGTTACGATAATTTTTTTTATATTATATTAGGAAATTCGTGTATGGAGATGAATTTTCCCTACATTTCTCTTTTCTTTAAATAAATGTTTTTGTTACTTTTTTTCGGATTTTTTTTCAATACCCAAGGGAGGGTGCGCCCCCTGGCAGAATTCGCCAGTTCTGGTTACGATAATTTTTTTTATATTATAATAGGAAATTCGTGTATGGAGATAAATTTTCCTTACATTTGTCTTTTCTTTAAATAAATGTTTTTGTTACTTTTTTTCGAATTTTTTTTCAATACCCAAGGGAGGGTGCGCCCCCTGGCAGAATTCGCCAGTTCTGGTTACGATAATTTTTTCTATATTATAATAGGAAATTCGTTTATGGAGATGAATTTTCCTTACATTTGTCTTTTCTTCAAATAAATGTTTTTGTCATTTTTTTGGGATTTTTTTTTCACCGCCCAAGGGAGGGTGCGCCTCCTGGCAGAATTCGCTAGTTCTGGTCACGATAATAATTTTTTTTAATATTATATTAGGAAATTCGTTTATGGAGATGAATTTTCTCTACATTTCTCTTTTCTTTAAATAGCAGTTTTTTGTCATTTTTTTTGGATTTTTTTTCCAAAGCCCAAGGGAGGGTGCGCCTCCTGGCAGAATTCGCTAGTTCTGGTCACGATAATAATTTTTTTTAATATTATATTAGGAAATTCGTGTATGGAGATGAATTTTCTCTACATTTATCTTTTCTTTTAATAGGTATCTTTGTCATTTTTTTGGATTTTTTTTCCACCGCCCAAGGGAGGGTGCGCCTCCTGGCAGAATTCGCTAGTTCTGGTCCGATAATAATTTTTTTAAATATTATATTAGGAAATTCGTGTATGGAGATGAATTTTCCCTACATTTCTCTTTTCTTTAAATAGCAGTTTTTTGTCATTTTTTTCGGATTTTTTTTCATCACCCAAGAGAGGGTGCGCCCCCTGGCAGAATTCGCTAGTTCTGGACAAGATAATAATTTTTTTTTTATATTATATTAGTAAATTCGTGTATTGAGTGAACTTTTCCTACATTTCTCTTTTCTTTAAATAAATGTTTTTGTCACTTTTTACGTATTTTTTTTCCATCACCCAAGGGAGGGTGGGCCCCCTGGAAGAATTCGCTAGTTCTGGTCACGATGATTTTTTTTATATTATAATAAGAAATTCGTGTATTGAGATGAATTTTCCCTATATTTCTCTTTTCTTCAAATAAATTTTTTTGTCATTTTTTTCGGTTTTTTTTTCCACCGCCCAAGGGAGAGTGCGCCTCTTGGCAGAATTCGCCAGTTCTGATCAAGATAATTTTTTTTAATATTATATTAGGAAATTCGTGTATGCAGATGAATTTTCCCTCCATTTATCTTTTCTTTAAATAGGTATTTTTGTCATTTTTTTTGGATTTTTTTTCCAAAGCCCAAGGGAGGGTGCGCCTCCTGGCAGAATTCGCTAGTTCTGGTCACGATAATAATTTTTTTTAATATTACAATAGGAAATTCGTTTATAGAGATGAATTTTCCCTACATTTCTCTTTTCTTTAAATAGCAGTTTTTTGTGACTTTTTTCGGATATTTTTTCCACCATCAGAGGGAGGGCATGCCCCCCTGGCAGAATTGGCTAGTGGTGGTCACGATAATAACTTTTTTAAATATTATATTAGGAAATTCGTGTATGGAGATGAATTTTCCCTACATTTCTCTTTTCTTTAAATAGCAGTTTTTTGTCACTTTTTCGGATTTTTTTCCATCACCCAAGGGAGGGTGCGCCTCCTGGCAGAATTCGCTAGTTCTGGACACGATAATAATTTTTTTTTATATTATATTAGGAAATTCGTGTATGGAGATGAATTTTCCCTACATTTATCTTTTCTTTAAATAGGTATTTTTGTCATTTTTTTTGGATTTTTTTTTCAAAGCCCAAGGGAGGGTGCGCCCCCTGGCAGAATTCGCCAGTTCTTGTTACGATAATTTTTTTTATATTATAATAGGAAATTCGTGTATGGAGATGAATTTTCCTTACATTTGTCTTTTCTTCAAATAAATGTTTTTGTCATTTTTTTGGGATTTTTTTTCCACCGCCCAAGGGAGGGTGCGCCTCCTGGCAGAATTCGCTAGTTCTGGTCACGATAATAATTTTTTTAAATATTATATTAGGAAATTCGTTTATGGAGATGAATTTTCTCTACATTTCTCTTTTCTTTAAATAGCAGTTTTTTGTCATTTTTTTTGGATTTTTTTTCCAAAGCCCAAGGGAGGGTGCGCCTCCTGGCAGAATTCGCTAGTTCTGGTCACGATAATAATTTTTTTTAATATTACAATAGGAAATTCGTTTATAGAGATGAATTTTCCCTACATTTCTCTTTTCTTTAAATAGCAGTTTTTTGTGACTTTTTTCGGATATTTTTTCCACCATCAGAGGGAGGGCATGCCCCCCTGGCAGAATTGGCTAGTGGTGGTCACGATAATAACTTTTTTAAATATTATATTAGGAAATTCGTGTATGGAGATGAATTTTCCCTACATTTATCTTTTCTTTTAATAGGTATCTTTGTCATGTTTTTGGATTTTTTTTCCACCGCCCAAGGGAGGGTGCGCCTCCTGGCAGAATTCGCTAGTTCTGGTCCGATAATAATTTTTTTAAATATTATATTAGCAAGTTCGTGTATGGAGATGAATTTTCCCTACATTTCTCTTTTGTAAATAGCAGTTTTTTGTCATTTTTTTTCGGATTTTTTTTCATCACCCAAGAGAGGGTGCGCCCCCTGGCAGAATTCGCTAGTTCTGGACACGATAATAATTATTTTTTTATATTATATTAGTAAATTCGTGTATGGAGTGAATTTTTCCTACATTTCTCTTTTCTTTAAATAAATGTTTTTGTCACTTTTTACGGATTTTTTTTTCCATCACCCATGGGAGGGTGGGCCCCCTGGAAGAATTCGCCAGTTCTGATCAAGATAATTTTTTTAAATATTATATTAGGAATTTCGTGTATGGAGATGAATTTTCCCTACATTTCTCTTTTCTTTAAATAGCAGTTTTTGTCACTTTTTTCGGATTTTTTCCATCACCCTAGGAAGGGTGCGCCTCCTGGCTGAATTCGCTAGTTCTGGTCACGATAATAATTTTTTTAAATATTATATTAGGAAATTCGTGTATGGAGATGAATTCTCCCTACATTTAACTTTTCTTTAAATAAGTATCTTTGTCATTTTTTTGGATTTCTTTTCCACCGCCCAAGGCAGGGTGCGCCTCCTGGAAGAATTCGCTAGTTCTGGTCACGATAATATTTTTTTTTAATATTATATTAGGAAATTCGTGTATGGAGATGAATTTTCCCTACATTTCTCTTTTCTTTAAATAGCAGTTACTGTCACTTTGTTCGGATTTTTTTCCATCACCCAAGGGAGGGTGCGCCTCCTGGCATAATTCGCTAGTTCTGGACACGATAATAATTTCTTTTTATATTATATTAGGAAATTCGTGTATCGAGATGAATTTTCCCTACATTTCTCTTTTCTTTAAATAAATGTTTTTGTTACTTTTTTTCGGATTTTTATTCAATACCCAAGGGAGGGTGCGCCCCCTGGCAGAATTCGCCAGTTCTGGTTACGATAATTTTTTTTATATCATAATAGGAAATTCGTGTATGGAGATGAATTTTCCTTACATTTGTCTTTTCTTCAAATAAATGTTTTTGTCATTTTTTTGGGATTTTTTTTCCAAAGCCCAAGGGAGGGTGCGCCTCCTTTCAAAATTCGCTAGTTGTGGTCACGATAATAATTTTTTTAAATATTATATTAGGAAATTCGTGTATGGAGATGAATTTTCCCTACATTTCTCTTTTCTTTAAATAGCAGTTTTTTGTCATTTTTTTTCGGATTTTTTTTCATCACCCAAGAGAGGGTGCGCCCCCTGGCAGAATTCGCTAGTTCTGGACACGATAATAATTATTTTTTTATATTATATTAGTAAATTCGTGTATGGAGTGAATTTTTCCTACATTTCTCTTTTCTTTAAATAAATGTTTTTGTCACTTTTTACGTATTTTTTTTTCCATCACCCAAGGGAGGGTGGGCCCCCTGGAAGAATTCGCCAGTTCTGATCAAAATAATTTTTTTAAATATTATATTAGGAATTTCGTGTATGGAGATGAATTTTCCCTACATTTCTCTTTTCTTTAAATAGCAATTTTTGTCACTTTTTTCGGATTTTTTTCCATCACCCAAGGAAGGGTGCGCCTCCTGGCTGAATTCGCTAGTTCTGGTCACGATAATAATTTTTTTTTATATTATATTAGGAAATTCGTTTATGGAGATGAATTCTCCCTACATTTATCTTTTCTTTAAATAGGTATTTTTGTCATTTTTTTGGATTTCTTTTCCACCGCCCAAGGCAGGGTGCGCCTCCTGGAAGAATTCGCTAGTTCTGGTCACGATAATATTTTTTTTAATATTATATTAGGAAATTCGTGTATGGAGATGAATTTTCCCTACATTTCTCTTTTCTTTAAATAGCAGTTACTGTCACTTTGTTCGGATTTTTTTCCATCATCCAAGGGAGGGTGCGCCTCCTGGCATAATTCGCTAGTTCTGGACACGATAATAATTTTTTTTTATATTATATTAGGAAATTCGTGTATGGAGATGAATTTTCCCTACATTTATCTTTTCTTTAAATAGGTATTTTTGCCATTTTTTTTGGATTTTTTTTCCAAAGCCCAAGGGAGGGTGCGCCTCATGGCAGAATTCGCCAGTTCTGGTCAAGATAATTTTTTTTAATATTATATTAGGAAATTCGTGTATGAAGATGAATTTCCCCTACATTTCTCTTTTCTTTAAATAAATGTTTTTGTTTCTTTTTTTCGGATTTTTTTTCAATACCCAAGGGAGGGTGCGCCTCCTGGCAGAATTCGCCAGTTCTGGTTACGATAATTTTTTTTATATTATAATAGGAAATTCGTGTATGGACATGAATTTTCCCTACATTTATCTTTTCTTTTAATAGGTATCTTTGCCATTTTTTTTGGATTTTTTTTCCACCATCAGAGGGAGGGCATGCCCCCCTGGCAGAATTCGCTAGTTCTGGTCACGATAATAATTTTTTTTAATATTATATTAGGAAATTCGTGTATGGAGATGAATTTTACCTACATTTATCTTTTCTTTTAATAGGTATCTTTGTCATTTTTTTTGGATTTTTTTTCCACCGCCCAAGGGAGGGTGCGCCCCCTGGCAGAATTCTCTAGTTCTGGACACGATAATAATTATTTTTTTATATTATATTAGTAAATTCGTGTATGGAGTGAATTTTTCCTACATTTCTCTTTTCTTTAAATAAATGTTTTTGTCACTTTTTACGGATTTTTTTTCCATCACCCAAGGGAGGGTGGGCCCCCTGGAAGAATTCGCCAGTTCTGATCAAGATAATTTTTTTAAATATTATATTAGGAATTTCGTGTATGGAGATGAATTCTCCCTACATTTATCTTTTCTTTAAATAGGTATTTTTGTCATTTTTTTCAATACCCAAGATAGGGTGCGCCCCCTGGCAGAATTCGCCAGTTCTGGTTACGATAATTTTTTTTATATTATAATAGGAAATTCGTGTATGGAGATGAATTTTCCTTACATTTGTCTTTTCTTCAAATAAATGTTTTTGTCATTTTTTTGGGATTTTTTTTCCACCGCCCAAGGGAGGGTGCGCCTCCTGGCAGAATTCGCTAGTTCTGGTCACGATAATAATTTTTTTTAATATTATATTAGGAAATTCGTTTATGGAGATGAATTTTCTCTACATTTCTCTTTTCTTTAAATAGCAGTTTTTTGTCATTTTTTTTGGATTTTTTTTCCAAAGCCCAAGGGAGGGTGCGCCTCCTGGCAGAATTCGCTAGTTCTGGTCACGATAATATTTTTTTTTAATATTATATTAGGAAATTCGTGTATGGAGATGAATTTTCTCTACATTTATCTTTTCTTTTAATAGGTATCTTTGTCATTTTTTTTGGATTTTTTTTCCACCGCCCAAGGGAGGGTGCGCCTCCTGGCAGAATTCGCTAGTTCTGGTCCGATAATAATTTTTTTAAATATTATATTAGGAAATTCGTGTATGGAGATGAATTTTCCCTACATTTCTCTTTTCTTTAAATAGCAGTTTTTGTCATTTTTTTTCGGATTTTTTTTATCACCCAAGAGAGGGTGCGCCCCTGGCAGAATTCGCTAGTTCTGGACACGATAATAATTATTTTTTTATATTATATTAGTAAATTCGTGTATGGAGATGAATTTTCCTGCATTTCTCTTTTCTTTAAATAAATGTTTTTGTCACTTTTTTCGGATTTTTTTTTCCATCACCCAAGGGAGGGTGCGCCCCCTGGCAGAATTCGCCAGTTCTGGTCACGATAATTTTTTTTAATATTATATTAGGAATTTCGTGTATGGAGATGAATTTTCCCTACATTTCTCTTTTCTTTAAATAGCAGTTTTTTGTCATTTTTTTCGGATTTTTTTCCATCACCCAAGGAAGGGTGCGCCTCCTGGCTGAATTCGCTAGTTCTGGTCACGATAATAATTTTTTTAAATATTATATTAGGAAATTCGTGTATGGAGATGAATTTTCCCTACATTTCTCTTTTCTTTAAATAGCAGTTTTTTGTCATTTTTTTTCGGATTTTTTTTATCACCCAAGAGATGGTGCGCCCCCTGGCAGAATTCGCTAGTTCTGGACACGATAATAATTTTTTTTATATTATATTAGGAAATTCGTGTATGGAGATGAATTTTCCCTACATTTATCTTTTCTTTAAATAGGTATTTTTGTCATTTTTTTTGGATTTTTTTTCCAAAGCCCAAGGGAGGGTGCGCCTCCTGGCAGAATTCGCCAGTTCTGGTTACGATAATTTTTTTTGTATTATATTAGGAAATTCGTGTATGGAGATGAATTTTCCCTACATTTCTCTTTTCTTTAAATAAATGTTTTTGTTACTTTTTTTCGGATTTTTTTTCAATACCCAAGATAGCGTGTGCCCCCTGGCAGAATTCGCCAGTTCTGGTTACGATAATTTTTTTTATATTATAATAGGAAATTCGTGTATGGAGATGAATTTTCCCTACATTTCTCTTTTCTTAAATAGCAGTTTTTTGTCACTTTTTCGGATTTTTTTCCATCACCCAAGAGAGGGTGCGCCCCCTGGCAGAATTCGCTAGTTCTGGACACGATAATAATTATTTTTTTATATTATATTAGTAAATTCGTGTATGGAGATGAATTTTCCCTACATTTCTCTTTTCTTTAAATAAATGTTTTTGTCATTTTTTTGGGATTTTTTTTCCACCGCCCAAGGGAGGGTGCGCCTCCTGGCAGAATTCGCTAGTTCTGGTCACGATATAATTTTTTTTAATATTATATTAGGAAATTCGTTTATGGAGATGAATTTTCCCTACATTTCTCTTTTCTTTAAATAGCAGTTTTTTGTCATTTTTTTCGGATTTTTTTTCCAACCCAAGGGAGGGTGCGCCCCCTGGCAGAATTCGCTAGTTCTGGTCACGATAATAATTTTTTTAATATTATATTAGGAAATTCGTGTATGGAGATGAATTTTCTCTACATTTCTCTTTTCTTTAAATAGCAGTTTTTTGTCATTTTTTTTGGATTTTTTTTCCAAAGCCCAAGGGAGGGTGCGCCTCCTGGCAGAATTCGCTAGTTCTGGTCACGATAATAATTTTTTTTAATATTATATTAGGAAATTCGTGTATGGAGATGAATTTTCTCTACATTTATCTTTTCTTTTAATAGGTATCTTTGTCATTTTTTTTGGATTTTTTTTCCACCACCCAAGGGAGGGTGCGCCTCCTGGCAGAATTCGCTAGTTCTGGTCCGATAATAATTTTTTTAAATATTATATTAGGAAATTCGTGTATGGAGATGAATTTTCCCTACATTTCTCTTTTCTTTAAATAGCAGTTTTTGTCATTTTTTTCGGATTTTTTTTCATCACCCAAGAGAGGGTGCGCCCCCTGGCAGAATTCGCTAGTTCTGGACACGATAATAATTATTTTTTTATATTATATTAGTAAATTCGTGTATGGAGATGAATTTTTCCTGCATTTCTCTTTTCTTTAAATAGATGTTTTTGTCACTTTTTTCGGATTTTTTTTTCCATCACCCAAGGGAGGGTGCGCCCCCTGGCAGAATTCGACAGTTCTGATCAAGATAATTTTTTTAAATATTATATTAGGAAATTCGTGTATGGAGATGAATTTTCTCTACATTTCTCTTTTCTTTAAATAGCAGTTTTTGTCACTTTTTTCGGATTTTTTTCCATCACCCAAGGAAGGGTGCGCCTCCTGGCAGAATTCGCTAGTTCTGGTCACGATAATAATTTTTTAAAATATTATATTAGGAAATTCGTGTATGGAGATGAATTTTCCCTACATTTCTCTTTTCTTTAAATAGCAGTTACTGTCACTTTTTTCGGATTTTTTTCCATCACCCAAGGGAGGGTGCGCCTCCTGGCATAATTCGCTAGTTCTGGACACGATAATAATTTTTTTTTATATTATATTAGGAATTTCGTGTATGGAGATGAATTTTCCCTATATTTATCTTTTCTTTAAATAGGTATTTTTGTCATTTTTTTTGGATTTTTTTTCCAAAGCCCAAGGGAGGGTGCGCCTCCTGGCAGAATTCGCCAGTTCTGGTTACGATAATTTTTTTTATATTATATTAGGAAATTCGTGTATGGAGATGAATTTTCCCTACATTTCTCTTTTCTTCAAATAAATGTTTTTGTCATTTTTTTGGGATTTTTTTTCCACCGTCCAAGGGAGGGTGCGCCTCCTGGCAGAATTCGCTAGTTCTGGTCACGATTATAATTTTTTTTAATATTATAATAGGAAATTCGTTTATGGAGATGAATTTTCCCTACATTTCTCTTTTCTTATATAGCAGTTTTTTGTCACTTTTTTCGGATATTTTTTCCACCATCAGAGGGAGGGCATGCCCCACTGGCAGAATTCGCTAGTTCTGGTCACGATAATAACTTTTTTAAATATTATATTAGGAAATTCGTGTATGGAGATGAATTTTCCCTACATTTCTCTTTTCTTTAAATAGCAGTTTTTTGTCACTTTTTTCGGATTTTTTTCCATCACCCAAAGGAGGGTGCGCCTCCTGGAAGAATTCGCTAGTTCTGGACACGATAATAATTTTTTTTTATATTATATTAGGAAATTCGTGTATGGAGATGAATTTTCCCTACATTTATCTTTTCTTTAAATAGGTATTTTTGTCATTTTTTTTGGATTTTTTTTCCAAAGCCCAAGGGAGGGTGCGCCTCCTGGCAGAATTCGCCAGTTATGGTTACGATAATTTTTTTTATATTATATTAGGAAATTCGTGTATGGAGATGAATTTTCCCTACATTTCTCTTTTCTTTAAATAAATGTATTTGTCACTTTTTTTCGGATTTTTTTTCCATCACCCAAGGGAGGGTGCGCCCTCTGGCAGAATTTGCAAGTTCTGGTCACGATAATAATTATTTTATTATATTATATTAGTAAATTCGTGCATGGATATGAATTTTCCCTACATTTCTCTTTTCTTTAAATAAATGTTTTTGTCACTTTTTTCGGATTTTTTTGTACCACCCAAGGGAGGGTGCGCCCCCTGGCAGAATTCGCTAGTTCTGGACACGATAATAATTATTTTTTTAAATTATATTAGTAAATTCGTGTATGGAGTGAATTTTTCCTACATTTCTCTTTTCTTTAAATAAATGTTTTTGTCACTTTTTACGGATTTTTTTTTCCATCACCCAAGGGAGGGTGGGCTCCCTGGCAGAATTTGCCAGTTCTGATCAAGATAATTTTTTTTATATTATATTAGGAAATTCGTGTAGTGAGATGAATTTTCCCTACATTTATCTTTTCTTTAAATAGCAGTTTTTTGTCACTTTTTTCGGATTTTTTTCTATCACCCAATGGAGGGTGCGCCCCCTGGCAGAATTCGCAAGTTCTGGTCAAGATAATTTTTCTTAATATTATATTATGAAATTCGTGTATGGAGATGAATTTTCCCTACATTTATCTTTTCTATAAATAGGTATCTTTGTCATTTTTTTTGGATTTTTTTTCCACCGCCCAAGGGAGGGTGCGCCTCCTGGCAGAATTCGCTAGTTCTGGTCCGGTAATAATTTTTTTAAATATTATATTAGGAAATTCGTGTACGGAGATGAATTTTCCCTACATTTCTCTTTTCTTTAAATAGCAGTTTTTTGTCACTTTTTTTCGGATTTTTTTCCATCACCCAAGAGAGGGTGCGCCCCCTGGCAGAATTCGCTAGTTCTGGTCAAGATAATTTTTTTTAATATTATATTAGGAACTTCGTGTATGGAGATGAATTTTTCCTACTTTTATCTTTTCTTTAAATAGGTATTTTTGTCATTTTTTTTTCCGCCCAAGGGAGTGTGCGCCTCCTGGCAGAATTCGCTAGTTCTGGTCACGATAATAATTTTTTTAAATATTATATTAGGAAATTCGTGTATGGAGATGAATTTTCCCTACATTTCTCTTTTCTTTAAATAAATGTTTTTGTCACTTTTTTCGGATTTTTTTTCAATACCCAAGGGAGGGTGCGCCCCCTGGCAGAATTCGCCAGTTCTGGTTACGATAATTTTTTTTATATTATAATAGGAAATTCGTGTATGGAGATGAATTTTCCCTACATTTGTCTTTTCTTCAAATAAATGTTTTTGTCATTTTTTTGGGATTTTTTTCCCACCGCCAAGGGAGGGTGCGCCTCCTGGCAGAATTCGCTAGTTCTGGTCACGATAATAATTTTTTTTAATATTATATTAGGAAATTCGTTTATGGAGATGAATTTTCCCTACATTTCTCTTTTCTTTAAATAGCAGTTTTTTGTCACTTTTTTCGGATTTTTTTTCCACCATCAGAGGGAGGGCATGCCCCCCTGGCAGAATTGGCTAGTTGTGGTCACGATAATAATTTTTTTAATATTATATTTGGAAATTTCGTGCTATGAGGATGAATTTTCCCTACATTTCTCTTTTCTTTAAATAAATGTTTTTGTCACTTTTTTCGGATTTTTTTTCCATACCCAAGGGAGAGTGCGCCCCCTGGCAGAATTCGGCAGTTCTGGTTACGATAATTTTTTTTATATTATAATAGGAAATTCGTATATGGAGATGAATTTTCCCTGTATTTGTATTTTCTTCAAATAAATGTTTTTGTCATTTTTTTGGGGTTTTTTTCCCACCGCCAAGGGAGGGTGCGCCTCCTGGCAGAATTCGCTAGTTCTGGTCACGATAATAATTTTTTTAAATATTATATTAGGAAATTCGTTTATGGTGATGAATTTTCCCTACATTTCTCTTTTCTTTAAATAGCAGTTTTTTGTCACTTTTTTCGGATATTTTTTCCACCATCAGAGGGAGGGCATGCCCCCCTGGCAGAATTGGCTAGTGGTGGTCACGATAATAATTTTTTTAATATTATATTTGGAAATTCATTGGCTATGAGGATGAATTTTTCCTCTATTTCTATTTTCTATAAATAGGGCCGCTCCCCCCCCCCCCCCCCCCCGCACCTGCTGGATCTGGTAGAGATCCGGTCTTACAAGCAAATTCACAACACTCACTTAACGCTCTACTAGTTTCAGGTAGTGGTTTATAGAAACGAATGATTTTTTTTCTTATCACAATACAATTTTTCTCATTTCTTATAAATAATAAAACAAAATCATTAATTTTTCATTTAGCGGTGCATATGAATGATTGTTTTACGGTCAAATTGGGACGGGTTTGATGTTCAATGTTCGCTATGCATTAAAAAATGAAAAAATGGTGGACGGATAATAGTTTATCCTGGCATCTTAATTATTTTTTAAGAGAAGTAAATATTAAAACCTCTTCCTAAAGCTCCTTGCCGTAACTATCATTTATACAGGACTTAGTATTATGTTTTGTTATATATTTCGGAATGGCTGACAAGATGTTTATTATATAATTCGCGTATCTTTTGCCAGCTTTTCTAATTTTTGCATCGAAGCAAAACGAATCCATAGAGAAACGTTTGTATCAATAAGGAATCAACTCCTCTTTTAGATTTTGTTGAAACTCGTCAAAACTTATTACCGGACGCATTTATGAAGGCAATATGCTTTGATGAAATACGTCCTCATAAGATGTTTAATGATACCATCAAGTCTGAGTTTAGAATTATCGTATAATCTTTTCAGTATCTTATTACTAAGATCGTACCCTAGTTTTTTTTTTTAATGTACATACTCAATCAAGAAAAATGTTTTATTCCTAGACTAGTCGTCGAAATCATCGTTTCAAGCCCACAATACCTCAGTTAATTCCTGTTCCAAAACCAAGACTTTCCACCTGAAATACAATTATCATAGCTGCTTTAAAACAGGCGATTAAGTTTCATGTATTTGCTAATTTAACGTGTTGAGAGACCCAAAGACTGATGTACATAAAACATTACAGATTATAACGATATGATTTCAAAATCAGCCCAAAATCTGAAAAAAAATTGTATTTCAATAAATAATTTATTGCATTACATCGTTAATAGTAAAAAAAACATCCTTATAATATTTACTAATTAAAAAGAACTGACTTATCTTCTAAGTATATAATAGTTGAAAAGGTATTATTCAGTTATTTTTTCAAGTGTTCTATTGGAAGTGCCCTCAGATTATTCATGTTTATTAACATCCTACCTAATGGTACAAACACCTACTTTATCTTAATTTCTAACTTAATTTTTTGACTTACATAGGTTCGAAAACATAGGTCCCACTAGGTTAACAATTGGCAAAACTGAGCACCGTATGGTTCTGGAACTTGTTCAAAAAGTAAAAACTCTACTAATAACGTAAAAGTAAAAATTATTTAAACTATATTTTACTGTAACATCCACACTTGAACCGGCTCTATAGAGATTATCCACTACTGAACTCAAAATTCTATCAATAACCATGTAATTAACTAAAAATAGTTCGCCATCTAATTTCAGATAAAGAATACTAATCTATAAAAATAAAACTTGATATGTCAGTTAGGATGTTTTATGAAGTAATAGTTTTCTAAAACGTTACAACTATTGTTAAAGGAACACAGCAAATTCCTATTTAATTTAATTTAAATTTACTGATGAAGCAAGCAGCACTGCTGCCATCTCTTGGCAGGCAAGAGAAGCAACAAAGACAGAACACATATGCAAAGGACCTGCTGGATTCATGTCCATCTAAGACTGGAGCATAGCTGTCCTGCAAGAAAATTACATCTTACAGCCTTCATAGAAGAGATGGAGTAGAAACTCAAGAGGTTTAGCAGGGAGATGAAAGGAAGATGAGGGGAAGAGGAGAGAAGAATGCAGCAAGTACATTAATTCATTTCCAGCCACCACACTCCTAATCCACAGTTAAAATAGTTGTAATAGTCATACTAAATTCATTAACCCACTAACCATTAATTGTAATAGATCTGGACTGGAGGACCACTTGTTTAATTTATTATACCAATCCTTTCCATGGCTGTCAGGGATATTGACATAATAATTCTGCTCTTAAGGCAGCAGTGCTGCTTGCTTCATCAGTAAATTTAAATTAAATTAAATAGGAATTTGCTATGTTCCCTTAACAACTATTTTCGTACAAGTCTGGTAAGGACGCTTTACAACCTTTCTAAAATCAAATTTAAGGCGGAATAGTTTTAGATGATGACTAGGATTTGTGCAGTGTCCATCAATTTTGAATTTTAAATAGTTCCCTATGGGCTAACTAAATTAATTTCAACCCTAATTAATTGAAATTTTATTTAATTTATATTAAATTATCTAAATAAATTGATACATTTAGAACTACAATTAGCGAATAAACTAAAAAAATTGTGAAGGCAAAGCCACAACGTCATATATTGAAAATTTTAATTTAGCACTTCTATTTCAGCAAAACGTCAAATTTTTTCTCTTTCGATAACTATATCTTCTTCCTTTACTGAAGAACTAACAACACATAAAATATCGTAGAAAGTACATTTAATATTGTAGAAGAAAATCACGGGCTACCGAACTGGAAATTACAACAACCTCGAAGTGCAATACTTTGTGTATGTATTTTATTAGAATTAAATAAATGTATATAATTTTACTTTTATTTAATAACCACTAATTTAGAGTAAGGAAGTTGCACTTATATAGAAACAATAAATATCCAACCTGAAAGAAGACGGAATAAATAGGTATGAGTGCGATAAGGAAGGAATGATGAACAGGGGCACGCGTGAAGAAGACTGGCATGATAGAAGAAGATGGCAATGACTTATATTTGGTGACGACATATGACCAATGTTGTAAAAGTAGTTTAAAAAAAAAATAAATAGTAAACTAGTGAAAATATCAAGAGTGATAAATAGTCAGGACGCAGTCATTTTAAGATTTTTATTGTTGCCGACGAAGAGTACTTGAAGACCTTCAGTGCCGATAACATGCCCTGATGACCCACATACTTGGGTTGAAATATCGGCCACAACAAAAATCTTAAAATGACTGCGTCCTAACTATTTATCACCCTTGATACGTATTAAATAACTGTCAATTAACTTCCTTCAATAATACAAATATATAAAATGAAAAGCATCAAGACTTTTAATCTGATTTGTTATGGTTTTGTACACATATTTCCCAATCCTTTCCTTTCAGCTAAATGGTTTTTCATTTATTCTTTCACAGTCACTGATGTGTTTGAGATTATTAAAAAAAAATGTACCAGTTCATGTTCAAAGGTCCGTCTTCCGAAAACGACAGGATATATATGAAATGATCTAGTTAATAACAAATTCAAAGAAGGTAGAGGTGAAGTTTGGAAATGGCTAGGAATCAGATTTATGTCGGTATTGGGGACCAGTCCCTACTGGAGGATCTTTTACTGGGTGTTTGTAAAGTGTTTTATCCTTATCCAAATGCTGTCCCCACTTTACCCTCTTATGCGTTTCCATCCTCTTTTTAATGCACACACCATACCCCTGTGAAAACAATTTATACCTTATTTTTTGCAGAATTCATGTGTTTTTTACAACGCCTGTAAAAAAAAGGTCTTTCCATCTCATACAATTTAAAAAAAAAAAAATTCCTTCATAAAGTCATTTTTAGTTAATATTTCAGGACGACGATATTTTCCCTTATCTGATTAAAACTTATCAAAATAAAGCATATGAAAATTAATGTTATTCATGTGCGTTGAGCAAGGAATGTTACTGTTGTAGGCTTATCGGTATGGAGATCCTATATTGTGATTGAAAAAAAAAGATGGATAGTAAAAAAAAAATTGTTTTGTTTAATTATTGTTTTTAGGGCATTGATTTCTTAAAGAATGTTTTTAAGCAAGAAGCGATAGCCTCCCCCCAATAAAAATGTTGAGGGGGCGAGAATATTGTTTCCCTCCCCCAATGATTTGAGGCAAAAAAATTAAAATCAATAATAAATAAGCTAAATGAATGAACAAAATGTGTAAACTAAAATCGATTAAGAAAAGTCGACAAGCTAGGCAAGAGCCTAGTAGTAGGTATGTAACGATTTTATTGATACCTAAATATTACTTTTATTTAAATTGTCATTTATATTCAAAGATAATAATATACAGGGTTTCCCGTAAGTAGAGAGAAATATTTAAACATGTAACAGTAGACCTCTAGAGCTATCATAAAAAACTTCATATAAACATTAGTCAGATTTTCGGCAGAATAGTAGGCAATTTCAGTTTTATGGTTTTTTAAGTAAATCATGGTTTTTGATGAATAGGGAAGCAATAACTAAAACATTAGTTAATAAAATTAATTAACAATCGCTTCATTGTAAACTAGACAAAATTTGTTTAAAACGAAAGTAGAGTTTGTTATAGTTACAATCATTTAAAGAGGACTTTTGAACGAATAAACTAAGCTATGTTGTGCTATGAAAAAACATCATAATTATTCCGATTTTATTTATCACCATCCAACTATACTATAGACATCCTAATTTTAGAAAAACTTTCTTGTTTAACAAGCTTAAGTCCATCTTAATTAAGTTGTGGATTTATTACAAAATAAGTTGGATTCACCTTAAGTTGTGTAAAAAAATGAGGTGTTTTGAGATTTTGCCACCTTAAAGTACCCATGTTTTCAGCAAAAATGACTAAAATAAGCTGTTGCAAAGTTAGATTTTTTTTTTTTCTTCAGTGACCTGGGATGTATTATGATAAACATTATTGCATAAATAAACTTTTTATTTATAAAAAAAAATAATAAAGTTATCATGAAACTGTATTTTTTTACCCAGTATTCCATCATAGTAATTGATCCATATCTATAAGTGACCAATCAAACAATTCCAATCCTAATATCTATGAATAAAATAAAGAAGCTTGTTGATTTCTTTGATTATTTCCATGCGATATTCACATTTTCCGCAGTGAAATAGTTGTACAGTGTAAAACGATATATTTTTATTTTATTTTAAGTTTTACACAATAAGAAATCAAAAATATTTTTTACTTGTTCACATTATTCATTTTTAGCTGAAAAGGTTCTAGAAATGTACCAATGTTATGAATGCTGCTTCTTCTTCCTCCTGTGTTTAATCTAAACAAATATGTTGTATATTCAATTGTATTTTTTTTTTTAGATATTTTCAAACGTATATAATAAGTAAAATAAATGAAAAATTAAATCCTTACAACTATACAAATATATAAACAACTAAATTTCAAATTATCAATATTATATTTGTATGTTTCACAATAGTTATGTTGAATTTTTATATATGATAAAAACTCCCACCATTTCTTTTTTTTTTTTTTTTAGTCCATTGGTCCCCCAATCAAAATTGAAAGTCTATGGTATCAGCAGCAACACCATCAGCCCATCGCAGCTTTGGTCTTCCTCTTCTCTTGGTACCATGGAGTGGATCATCAGCAGTTGTCTTGGTTGATCCTCACTGCCAATCCTAACGACGTGTCCTGCCCATCTCAGTCTAGCAATCGTCATCATTTGAACTATATCGGGCTCCCTAAACATGGTGCACAGCTCCTTGTTTTCCAATCTTCTCCGACGAGAACACCACCATGGGTACGTTCAAACACAATGAAAAATAATATTGATTTGATGCTATGATCCTACACCGTACCTCTTGTTAAGGAGGGGACGTTGTCTTGAGTTACCAATGAGCCATGATATACAAAAACATTAGTCTTCTCCAATTGGTACTTTCCAAAGATCACCTCCTCTCCATGCCTAGGCACCTCTCCTGTAACCATATATTTTGTTTTGGCAGTGTTGATTTCATAGCCAAGTCTTCTTGCAGGACCCACCAGAGCATGGAAAGTGTCCGATACAGCATGGAAGGAGTGTCCTACAATTTCTATACCATCCGCGTACATAAGAAGCTGTTCAGATCTATTAAAGATGTTGCCTTTGGTCTGTATGCCAGCATCTCGCACTGCTTCCTCGAGCGAAAAATCAAAGAGGACGGCCAAGGCGCCTCCCTGACGTGATCATTTTCCTGAGGGGAATTCTCCCGAGTGCTCCTTACTGATTTGACCCATGCAGCTAACACTGTTCATTGTCAGCCTCACAAGGCTTATGAGCTTTAGAGCCTCTTAAAATTCTTCCCTATTTACACTATCGTAAGCTTCTCTAAAATCGATAAAGAGATGGTGAGTTTTAATCATGAATTCCCTTCCTTGTTCCAGAATCGTACTGAGATAGAATATTTGATTGGTCGTAGACATGCCTTTTCTGAATCTGCACTGGTATCGGCCGAGTACCCTCTCCACATGGGGTGGCAAATACTTGAAGATGTTTAAGAGGACTTTGTATCCGGCAGATAGGAGGGAGATCCCTCTGTAGTTGAAGCATGTTAGTTGATAGCCCCTCTTAAATATAGGATAGATGAGGGACTTAGACCATGGGTCTGGTAGAACTTCATTCGTCCAAACTTTGATGAGAAGATCCTGCATATCTTTCACCAGTCCGTTCCAACCACACCAGATGGATTCTGCGGAAAGTCCATCACCATCCGGAGCTTGTTGCATTGCAGTTGGTTGATGGCATCGAGGGTCTCATCTAAATCTATCCGAAATCCAAAGCTAGACTGTTGAGAATAATTACCTGTACCTCTTTTTATAAAATGTGGGTAGTCAGCTCCCCCTTCAACTCTCCTCTTTTATTGGAACTTGGACCCAGATTGGATCTCTTTTATTGGAACTTGGATTTCTATATGGATGGAACTTAAATCCCATATTCAGTTAAACTAATACAAAATATGGAAGTGATAGATGGCCATAACAGTTTTTTGTAGCCATAAAATTCAATATGAGCAGCTATTTAAAATCAAACAGCTATGAATCATATTATTGATGTTAATTAAAGAAAATAAGCAATTCATATTGTTTTATGATTACTTGATGTTTGGCACAATAAAATGTTTATTGCGACTGACTCCATTTCCCCTCCCCTAATTTCGTATAAAATTGGAAATGATTTTTTAATGCAAAAAAAAGTCATAGAAA
The DNA here is from genome assembly GCA_928085145.1 of Nezara viridula. NCBI lineage: Eukaryota > Metazoa > Arthropoda > Insecta > Hemiptera > Pentatomidae > Nezara > Nezara viridula. The sequence goes on from OV725078.1 coordinate 52,189,751, forward strand.
AGTCAACATGTTGATAAAACAAGTTTTCAGATGATTTTTTTTTTATTTACATCATAACTGATTTTTATAGTGTCAGTAGAGATTTTAGAATAAATTAAAATTTTTAAATTATTTGTTCATACATATGAATAAATTGGATTGATTCAATTTGAGTTATTTCTATACTTTTTAATAATTTATGAATCACACCAGATTTTGTCAACATTTTCGCCAACTTCTTGATGTAAATGACTATAATACTAAAATATGGTTAAAAAAATAAATAACATATTTTAATTTTTTATTATTATTAGCTACATTATTAACAAATATTCTGAAAAAAAAAAATGCTTTTAAAAAGAAAGATACATTTATACATTTTATAATACAACAAGAAAATTTATATTACAGATATGATAATAAATCATTATTTACACTGTTATGAACAACAGATAAGACATTTAACGTCACATGATAAGTATAAACTTTACGTTCTAATATCACTTTTATAATTAGTGCTAAGGTTAATAGTAAATGACTAAGCAATAACTGATAGATTCAGTAATACATTAACTTCTTTACAAAACAGCATCAATATGTACACTTCAAAGCCCACAATATAATTATTTCAAGTTTTATAAATTTCAACTAATTTCAAACAAGTAAAAGTGTGTAACACAAATATTTTCAAGTGTTATTACTTAATTAAATCCTGATGAGTCTATAAATGATCAATTATCTTTTCTGTTTTAAATCAAAGATAAGATAACAACAAAAGTTGAACATAAATAATAGAGGAAATAATTACTAACATTAAAGAAAAGAAGATTTGAAACATTGTTGGTAAATATAAATTCTAGTCGATTGCGACAGCAAAAGAAATAATAAAAATTATTTTGTTTTTGAATCAAACAAAAGTTGGATGAAAATAACAAATGAACGAACTAATTAATTAACATGAAGAAAATGTTATTACAATATAATTATTTCAAGTTTTATAAATTTCAACTAATATTGTAAAGGTGTGTAACACAAATATTTTCAAGTGTTATTACTTAATTAAATCCTGATGAGTCTATAAATGATCAATTATCTTTTCTGTTTTAAATCAAAGATAAGATAACAACAAAAGTTGAACATAAATAATAGAGGAAATAATTACTAACATTAAAGAAAAGAAAATTTGAAACATTGTTGGTAAATATAAATTCTAGTCGATTGCGACAGCAAAAGAAATAATAAAAATTATTTTGTTTTTGAATCAAACAAAAGTTGGATGAAAATAACAAATGAACGAACTAATTAATTAACATGAAGAAAATATTATTACAATATAATTATTTCAAGTTTTATAAATTTCAACTAATATTGTAAAGGTGTGTAACACAAATATTTTCAAGTGTTATTACTTAATTAAATCCTGATGAGTCTATAAATGATCAATTATCTTTTCTGTTTTAAATCAAAGATAAGATAACAACAAAAGTTGAACATAAATAATAGAGGAAATAATTACTAACATTAAAGAAAAGAAAATTTGAAACATTGTTGGTAAATATAAATTCTAGTCGATTGCGACAGCAAAAGAAATAATAAAAATTATTTTATTTTTGAATCAAACAAAAGTTGGATGAAAATAACAAATGAACGAACTAATTAATTAACATGAAGAAAATATTATTACAATATAATTATTTCAAGTTTTATAAATTTCAACTAATATTGTAAAGGTGTGTAACACAAATATTTTCAAGTGTTATTACTTAATTAAATCCTGATGAGTCTATAAATGATCAATTATCTTTTCTGTTTTAAATCAAAGATAAGATAACAACAAAAGTTGAACATAAATAATAGAGGAAATAATTACTAACATTAAAGAAAAGAAAATTTGAAACATTGTTGGTAAATATAAATTCTAGTCGATTGCGACAGCAAAAGAAATAATAAAAATTATTTTATTTTTGAATCAAACAAAAGTTGGATGAAAATAACAAATGAACGAACTAATTAATTAACATGAAGAAAATATTATTACAATATAATTATTTCAAGTTTTATAAATTTCAACGAATATTGTAAAGGTGTGTAACACAAATATTTTCAAGTGTTATTACTTAATTAAATCCTGATGAGTCTATAAATGATCAATTATCTTTTCTGTTTTAAATCAAAGATAAGATAACAACAAAAGTTGAACATAAATAATAGAGGAAATAATTACTAACATTAAAGAAAAGAAAATTTGAAACATTGTTGGTAAATATAAATCCTAGTCGATTGCGACAGCAAAAGAAATAATAAAAATTATTTTGTTTTTGAATCAAACAAAAGTTGGATGAAAATAACAAATGAACGAACTAATTAATTAACATGAAGAAAATATTATTACAATATAATTATTTCAAGTTTTATAAATTTCAACTAATATTGTAAAGGTGTGTAACACAAATATTTTCAAGTGTTATTACTTAATTAAATCCTGATGAGTCTATAAATGATCAATTATCTTTTCTGTTTTAAATCAAAGATAAGATAACAACAAAAGTTGAACATAAATAATAGAGGAAATAATTACTAACATTAAAGAAAAGAAAATTTGAAACATTGTTGGTAAATATAAATTCTAGTCGATTGCGACAGCAAAAGAAATAATAAAAATTATTTTATTTTTGAATCAAACAAAAGTTGGATGAAAATAACAAATGAACGAACTAATTAATTAACATGAAGAAAATATTATTACAATATAATTATTTCAAGTTTTATAAATTTCAACGAATATTGTAAAGGTGTGTAACACAAATATTTTCAAGTGTTATTACTTAATTAAATCCTGATGAGTCTATAAATGATCAATTATCTTTTCTGTTTTAAATCAAAGATAAGATAACAACAAAAGTTGAACATAAATAATAGAGGAAATAATTACTAACATTAAAGAAAAGAAAATTTGAAACATTGTTGGTAAATATAAATCCTAGTCGATTGCGACAGCAAAAGAAATAATAAAAATTATTTTGTTTTTGAATCAAACAAAAGTTGGATGAAAATAACAAATGAACGAACTAATTAATTAACATGAAGAAAATATTATTACAATATAATTATTTCAAGTTTTATAAATTTCAACTAATATTGTAAAGGTGTGTAACACAAATATTTTCAAGTGTTATTACTTAATTAAATCCTGATGAGTCTATAAATGATCAATTATCTTTTCTGTTTTAAATCAAAGATAAGATAACAACAAAAGTTGAACATAAATAATAGAGGAAATAATTACTAACATTAAAGAAAAGAAAATTTGAAACATTGTTGGTAAATATAAATTCTAGTCGATTGCGACAGCAAAAGAAATAATAAAAATTATTTTGTTTTTGAATCAAACAAAAGTTGGATGAAAATAACAAATGAACAAACTAATTAATTAACATGAAGAAAATATTATTACAATATAATTATTTCAAGTTTTATAAATTTCAACTAATATTGTAAAGGTGTGTAACACAAATATTTTCAAGTGTTATTATTTAATTAAATCCTGATGAGTCTATAAATGATCAATTATCTTTTCTGTTTTAAATCAAAGATAAGATAACAACAAAAGTTGAACATAAATAATAGAGGAAATAATTACTAACATTAAAGAAAAGAAAATTTGAAACATTGTTGGTAAATATAAATTCTAGTCGATTGCGACAGCAAAAGAAATAATAAAAATTATTTTATTTTTGAATCAAACAAAAGTTGGATGAAAATAACAAATGAACAAACTAATTAATTAACATGAAGAAAATATTATTATAATATAATTATTTCAAGTTTTATAAATTTCAACTAATATTGTAAAGGTGTGTAACACAAATATTTTCAAGTGTTATTACTTAATTAAATCCTGATGAGTCTATAAATGATCAATTATCTTTTCTGTTTTAAATCAAAGATAAGATAACAACAAAAGTTGAACATAAATAATAGAGGAAATAATTACTAACATTAAAGAAAAGAAAATTTGAAACATTGTTGGTAAATATAAATTCTAGTCGATTGCGACAGCAAAAGAAATAATAAAAATTATTTTGTTTTTGAATCAAACAAAAGTTGGATGAAAATAACAAATGAACGAACTAATTAATTAACATGAAGAAAATATTATTACAATATAATTATTTCAAGTTTTATAAATTTCAACTAATATTGTAAAGGTGTGTAACACAAATATTTTCAAGTGTTATTACTTAATTAAATCCTGATGAGTCTATAAATGATCAATTATCTTTTCTGTTTTAAATCAAAGATAAGATAACAACAAAAGTTGAACATAAATAATAGAGGAAATAATTACTAACATTAAAGAAAAGAAAATTTGAAACATTGTTGGTAAATATAAATTCTAGTCGATTGCGACAGCAAAAGAAATAATAAAAATTATTTTATTTTTGAATCAAACAAAAGTTGGATGAAAATAACAAATGAACGAACTAATTAATTAACATGAAGAAAATATTATTACAATATAATTATTTCAAGTTTTATAAATTTCAACGAATATTGTAAAGGTGTGTAACACAAATATTTTCAAGTGTTATTACTTAATTAAATCCTGATGAGTCTATAAATGATCAATTATCTTTTCTGTTTTAAATCAAAGATAAGATAACAACAAAAGTTGAACATAAATAATAGAGGAAATAATTACTAACATTAAAGAAAAGAAAATTTGAAACATTGTTGGTAAATATAAATCCTAGTCGATTGCGACAGCAAAAGAAATAATAAAAATTATTTTGTTTTTGAATCAAACAAAAGTTGGATGAAAATAACAAATGAACTATTATAGTAAAGAAAATATTATTTCTAGACAATTATAAAAATTATTTATGAATATATATTTAATTGAAATGTTGGTAAATTATGCTCTGCTAATGAACAGCAAATGTGTGGTTTCAAAACCAAATATATAAATTTATATCCTGAATATAATTAAATGAATACAAATTCACAAAAAAAATAAGTTACAACCTAAAAAAGGACTTATAACTCTGTATGGGAATGACTTAAAATACTTTCTTTTGGGTTGAAGTCACTAGTATGTACATAAAGTCCTTCGGCAGCTTTCCACTGTGAAGCCATTGCACGAGGCGTTCCAACAACTTCCATCTGCCCACTAATTGGTTGCCCATATTGTTCACCACTTACAGATAGATACCTGAAAATTTGTTTGAAATAAATTCAATTGATTAATGTTGGCACTTAACTTATAATTTTTTATTAATTTTTTTTTTTAATTTAGTGATATATATTATTAATTTCTTTATTACAGATATTATAAGAAAATATTGTGTAGATTTCACTCTGTTTTTTTTTTCTCAAATAATTTCAAAGTATATTCCATTTATTTTTGTGTAATTGCCAATTCTAATATGTTTTTACTGTTATATCTTTATTTTATAATGTTAAATTAGGTTTGTATTTTCTATCCCATAATTATAAATTTCAAGATTATATGATGTAGAATAATAGTATAGCTTAGATAAATGAATGGATTAACATAATGAGACTACTTGTGAGTGAAATTTCTCCAGGGCTAGTACAACCATATGTGAGGACCTATTACTAATTACTTCCAATTAATTTTTTTTTCAAACAAATTATTAAAGAAAGATTAAGTATAGTAATTTAACTTATCTATATGAAATATCAACAAAATATATAGATCCAGTTTGGAAATATTCTCATCAAATAATGTCTGCAATGAGAATGTTGAGTAATAATATCAGATTTGGTGGGCAAATAAAACTTTAGTACTGTGACCATCTAATTAACTGTATAGTAGACATAATGTAATCATGAAAACATACAATTTGATAGGTGCCACCTTTCATTCAGTAGTTTTAGATATTATCTTCATCGTAATACTTTAGTGTTTCTTGTATTTTATTTTATGTTAACAGTTTTTTGTCTTTATTTCTATGTATATTTCAACAGCCAACTTTGGCAGATAGTTTGAAGCCTCTGCCACAATACATAATTTATTTGTTTTTACAGTTCAGAAACGTAAGTATTACTAACAGAAACTATGTAAACTACTACATTAAACTTATCCAAAATATAATACGAGACTATATATTATTTTTTATACAAGAGTACAATAAAAATTATGCAAGTTAAAAAATGAGAAGGAATGCAGCAAAATAACAACCATACCTTCTAAATTCACTTAACCATTTTAACTCAAATCAAGAACAACGGGCACTCAATAAAATCATTATAATACTCATGATAGCTAATATTGCTATATTAAATGCATTTTATTTGTATCCAGGTAAAGTAAAATTTAGTAAATACTTACACAGATGTATCAACATGTCTTAACATTACTTCATCATCACGTTCCCAAACATTGCCGTCGCAAATGATTGACCAGTGGTCTCCACTATCACCATCACCTAAAAAGATACAACCATGCTTATGCACTTAACTTAATTTTAAAAATAAATTCACTGAAATTACCATTAAATTGCATTTGAATAAAAATAGGTTATCAAATTTATACCATTAGTTCCAAAAGCAGAAACTTCCTGATATCCAGATAATGGTGACTGAAAATGATGAGAATGAAGATTTTTTGAAGTTGAAAGATGCTCGAGTCGTACTATATCTCCACATTTTATTGGCTCCCTGAAATTCACAAAAATCAAATAATATTAATTTAAAATCAAACATTAAAATATTTAACTTATTAATGTTAAATACCCTACTACTCAGAGGCATTTTCTCGGCGAAAACTTGAGAAATACTACCTGATCCACTCACAATCAAAAGTAAATGATCTTAAATTATGTCGCGATAATATTTAGAAGTGCTTTTGTATGTTTCATTATCATCAGGCCTTTCCTTTTGAAATGTCGGCCGAAAAACATGATTTGCTTTAGACTGTAGCGCCAACACGTCTACAACGATTTGAATGAAACTTGGCTTAAGTCTTCCCCTTGAAACCTTTATAATTTATGTATACAACATACTTTCCCAAAAACAAGCTGCATAAATTTTTATGATGAATTCTGTATTTTATTTGCGACTAACTCAAAAAGTACACATTTTTTTATTGACAATACCAGTATTTTTTTTTTAAGCAAGCTGCATAAATTTTTATGATGAATTCTATATTTTATTTGCGAATATCTCAAACAGTACATATTCCTTTATTGATAATACCAGTATTTTTTGTTTTAAAGCTTTCTTAATTTCCTACAAAATAAAAAAAAACCATCGAAATTGGACCATTTGTTGCAGAGATGGTCAGATGGTCCATTTTAAACATTTGATACATTTTATTTTGCAAAGTCGATTTGTATTATTTTGTTATTTGATAAAATGAAAATTTTACATTTAATAAAGTAATCTGGACTATTATTTGAAGATGTGATATCATTCAATGTTATTGGAATGTTCTAATTAAATTCTATAGTGGTGCTCATTCTTAACTTAAATACTGCACAAGCATTAGTTAATGAAACACGAATGAGAATGAAGTACTAACGGGGGCTACTTTAAATTAAAGAATTTCAATTCCAAGAATTAATTTAACATTTTCTGACACAATACTTACATTCGACTTTTAAAGAAAAATGTTCCTATTAATAGCTGCATTTGCTATGACCATAATCAAATCGCAGGGTCAAATTTTTGGAAAAATATTGTATTATTGGGACATCCAATAATTTCCCATGGACAATTATATGTTTCAGCAAGTAGAGCACGTTCATTTAAAATATTGAAATTTATATTTTCAATGGCAATGGGCAAGGCTATGCACTAAGCAATAACAGAACATTCAAAAATAACATTGTTTATGGAGAAGTTCTGAATAAAAATGGATTTAAAGTGAATTGAAATTGCTAATTTTAATTTATTTTTTACTTGCTTAATCACAACATTAATTTATTGTGATAATAACAAACATAAATTAAAATGGAAATTAAATATTTTTGAATGAGTCTATTTTGTATTACTTATAAATAATTTTAAGTAGTTTAAGCTCGATTTTTAATTGAAATTGAAATTTTGTTTATATTAATAAATGAGGATTTTTGAATCGTGATTTACTCTTTTTTTGTTTAATTATATGTTTACCCAAATTTTTAATGGCTATGGTTGAATTTCGACCAGTGGGTGAACACTAGTTCTCTGAATTAGTGTTTGGGTCCTAGGTACGGTAGAATGAAACCAGTTGCAACATGAATATTTTTTTTTTTTATTATTGAAATTTACAACTGTATAATGATAAATACAACTAGTAAATATGAAATAAGTAACTTGACATGTACAAAATGAAGAGAAACTACCCATTGGTAGCACTCCAATTATATTTCTATATTAGAAGGTCCCGAGGACATCTTCTTTTCAGATGCCTCGGAGGGTTATCAGGAATAGAAGAGGAAGCAAGGTTGGAAACAAGAGGGATCGGATGGTTCAGAAGTTTATTATGGAATGATAGGTATCTGGATTGAGCTAAATCAGAAACATATAGTACATTAAGGTCATTATGGATGATTTTATTTGTGACAAAGTAGGGAGCATTGAGGATTTTACGAAGGATTTTGGATTGTAGGGATTGGATACAAGAGGAATTTGATGGTTTAGTAGAGCCCCAAAGCTCGATCCCGTAAGTCCAAATAGGCCTTAATATAGTAATATATATGAGTCTTTTGTAAATAGTGGTTATTTTAGAGCATTTGTCTAGTAAGTGCTACAGTAGTCGAAAACGCTACATAAATATAAATTTCTATTGTAAACTACTTTAATCAAAGTAGTTTGCAACATATATATATATAAATTTCTATTGTAAACTACTTTAATCAAAGTAGTTTGCAACATAAATATAAATTTCTATTGTAAACTACTTTAATCAAAGTAGTTTGCAACAGAAAGAAAATATATTGTTATTCTTCTAATCGAAATACAATGGAATCTTGCTATAGTGCCAGTTAAAAGGAAATCAAACCTTCCACATCAAATGGAAAACCCACAATATCAGGGGAGCAGAAAAATATAAATTATTAGAACTTATGTGTAAGTTAAGTAATAAAAAATAATTTATTAAAACCAAGATTTGTAATCATTATAAATCAATAAATCAATTATAATAAGTTGAAAAGATTTATATTTCTTACTGACCATAGTTGTTAAAAAAAATCTTTAAATATGCCAGAGAAGTTGAACTTGGCTAAAGAATAATGGTATTAAATATATAACTTGGCTAATGGTACCAAGCTAGAGCCTAGTATTAAAATATAAAAAAGGAATATAAAATGGTGATTACCCGCGAGGACATAATTTCTTTGTAGGTGCTTTAATGATCCAATGGGAATTCACATCTTCCATTTGTTCAATTGCTGTGACTGACTGCTGAGTACTTCCTTTTCCATATTTAACATCATGTGAGTGAAGTCGAACATTATACTCAATATTTTTTAATTTTAAAACACTGCCACATGTTACCAATTCACTTTTACGAGCTGAAACTAAAAGGAAAGAGAAAAATGAGAATGACTGAAATAAAAATGGTTTTAAATACAGACATATAATCAAAGTAGTTTACAATATTTATCAGCATGGTTAGGATTTTAAGGATTAATCCTTTTTTTTCTATGCAATAATACACATAAATATTTCCAAGTTACGAAGCCATTTATAGTAATTTGTCTCAGTTTTTGACAAATTTGGTAAAACTCAATGTTGGTTGACTGTGGTTTTATACCTTACCATGTAACCAAATTTTAATGTTTATGTACTCATTTGACGCAAAATTTAACATTCTTTAATTTATTAAAGAATATATTTTTCGTTTTGATGCATCGTTTAGGAGTTATAGGAGAAAAACCAAAAAAATATCGTAAAAATCTGACTTTTTTGGCTGTAAAAAGTTATCCCTTGGTGGCCTGCCTTAGCAATTTTGTTTTTTACATCTCTAATACCATATATACAAGTTAAACAATAAAAACTTTTCTCACATTTTTCGTAATGGATTTCTCGTTTTGATCCTCAGAGTAACATACACTTTCGTAATTTACAATCAAACCTTCGCCTGTGATCAGGTCGATTTTTGGGCACTGGCTTCAGAGATATAACATATTTAAATGTATGTATATTTGTAATATTTAGTTTATTGAATATTCAATAGTTGACTATTACATTATAAAGGAAGGAGATGGTCCGGGGTGGTGGTCATAAATAGGCTAAATAGTGGCAAAACTATTTTATTAAAAGCCTGATTTATTAAAAGCTTGAAAGCCTTGCTTTTAGTATAATAGTTTTGCATGTATTTAGCCTATTTATGACTGACACCCTGGGCCATCTTCTTCCTTTATATATTTATGTATGGCCACACTGGTATTTCTCTGTATTTATAATTTATTCTAAAGGGACAACATTCCCAGGATAATAGGAAATGTTTTCTTTCAAAAGCTTTTGAAAGATTCCAGATATTTAATGAAAAAACAATCAATAAAATGTTTAAATTAGCGGAGCAATATTTTTTTGTTTTTAATTCACCAGATAATATGTATGGTATATTTTGCATCTTATTTATGGTAATAAACTTGTTTTTATTCATGGAACATTGTACACTTCTAGCCAAATAAATAACGAAAATCAAAATTCTTAATTAACTTTTATATGGCTGTAAAGAAACTACATGGACACAAAATTTTTGTATTACTTTATTTTTTTTATTTAGACACAAAAGTATCCTCAAACTTGAAAGATGGAATGATGTCAAGTGTTATTAAAAATTACTGAAACTTCATTATTATGAATATAGTTAATAATGTATACTCATGTTGTAATTACGTTATAAGAACTTTAATATATTCTCATACTAATAAAAATATGATGCTAGTGGTTTAAGATCACTTTGATAACAAGTGTAAAAGTTAGTCTACAATGTTATCTATATTTATTAAAAGGAAGAAATGAAGCTGATGAGCTAAAATTATGGCCCCTTCAATCATGGGTAATTAGGAGTTAAATCAGTGATGTATGCACTCGTCTTACAAACTCAGCTTTTTTCAGTTTAGCATACATAGTGCGATCACGTGATCTTGTTCCACATCCCAATGAGGCCTGAAATTTGTGAACTAGTACCAAATATACTGATCAATGATATGAAAACCAATCTTCTTTTAATTATAAAGTTCTTTTCATTGTATCTGTCAGTTGGTCATGTATTATCAATAAAATCAATATTGTCCTCTATTAGAGTGCATTTTAATCACATAAAATGTGCATGCATTAAAAAATCGATTGAGGTTTGTCCTCTCCTAAGATATAACTTTCTCAACCAGGTGATTCAAGTAACACAGCTTAACGAGCTTAGCCATTAATAGTTAGTTCAATTTGATATAACAAACTATTTATCATAGATTGACTAGGGATGGCCCACCACTCTTTCATAGTTGTTTATTGTTAAATATATTTTGTCTTAAATTAAAAGATGTAAATAAACTTAAAACTGCCAGAGTCAAATATTATCTGACAATATCATCTTAATATAATTATTTTTTCTCAATAAAAACTGAAAAGTAAAGTATACTCATTTTTTATAACAATGGAGCTTCTATATAAAACTTTAAAACTCATCTTTACATCATTTATGGTTTTTTATAGTCTTTACTTCTATTGGTTATTATACTTTCATTAAGGACAGTAGAAATATTTTAATTTTAAAATTCCGCTTAATCAATAATATTGATTGATATAGCATTATGGATCTAATGCAAAATGAAATTATTAATACATAATCTCAAATAATATGACAGAAACATTAAGCGTTAATTAAATTTTCAAATAGCAAAACATACAAACCAGCAAAAATTACTAACCTCCCACAGTACAAACAATACTAATAATAGTCAAAATTAAGGGATGTGGAGACATCGTGTAAGAGATAATTTATAACACAATCTCAGTAAAAGATGTATTTGTACTCATAATTAATCGTAGCAACAAACCGGCCAACCAAAGACGGCAACGTATTTTATACAGTATAGAGGTAGATCATATTAAACATCCAAAATTTCTCCCACAATCAAATAAGATAGTCTACTTTATAATCGATCCTTAAGGTAACGTAACATTGACATATCTAATTTAGAATTACAATCATAGCATTAAAATTTCATATAAAAATTATATTTCAATTCGTATTTAAGGTACATTACACTATTGTTCAGGTCAACAATTATTATTTATAACTATAAAATTTGTTACGCCAATTGTGATGATTCTACTATTCTATAAAATACAAAAATATTATGGTTAACAAAAATAAACAACACGGAAACGGATTAGAGTAATAGTAAAATAAACTATATTTCTTCATGAATTAATATATTTTTATTGTTATTGATGATATTTACAACTGTATTACAAATAAAAATACATTCAGTAAATGTGAACAAAAGAATATAACATGAAAACAGTTGTTGAGAAACTACCCACTGGTAGCACACTAAAAATGTATTTATAAAAGGAGATCTCGAAGCCATCTTCTTTTCAGACGCCTCCGAGGGTTGTCAGGGATCGAAGAGGAAGCAAGGTTAGAAAAGAGAGGGTTTGGATGGCTCTGAAGTTTGTTATGGAAGGACAGGTATCTGGATTGGACCAGGTCAGAAACATAAGGAACATAAAGGTTGTTATGGATTATTTTATTTGTGACAAATTAAGGAGCAGTGAGTATTGTACGAAGGATTTTGGATTGTAAGGATTGGATACGAGAGGAATTCTATGGCTTAGTGGAGCCCCATAGCTCAACTCCGTAATAGTACCTCACCTGATGACTGAAGGAAGTTAGTAAACATAGCCCTTGACCGTGAACTTATCGGAATATGATAAGGCACGTAAGGGAATTAACGGCCACTCGACCTAACCAAATGAGCACCAATTTATCACTTGTTTATTGTTAATAAATAGTACCTCACCTGCGTGTACGTCAACGTAAAAGTGTAAAACTGTTTATTAAGTCAGTATTGATCAAGTCTTACACCACAAATTTGAATTTTGAGCACATTACAAAGTAACAAATACAGAGCGACATGAAAGTTACACAGCACTTGCGGCCATGACACTTGCTACTTTGAATTAATATTTTAAACAATTTTCTACCTTGGGCAAGTTTCTAAACTCAGCGCAGAGCTCTTCGGCGACTACGGATCCCTGAGTTTAGGAACTTGCCCATACATTTAATGTATACAAATAATTTTAACAGTTAATGTTTACTTTCCGTAAAATTAATAACGTGTGTGAATTGTGAACCTTTGATGTATGCTCTGTACTACTCACTGTTAACAGAGGTTCCCATTTCTTTATTTATTTTATTCATCTAATTCTTATTTTTTAAATTTAAGTAATACTTTACACTATCCATTCAGTTTTAGGTATTTCCTTTTTACATTTTTTTTATTTGGTCATTTGGACACTTTGTCTATGTCAATAGCGACCAACAAAATACCTCCAGACTTTGAAGAACAGGGTTTCCACTTTGGTGAAAGAGTTTTCTTTTTAGGGAAATTCCATTGTTAGGAGAGAAAAAAGGGAAACAATTTTCATCAATATAAGCCTAATCTAAGCACAGTTTAATATATTTTAATAAAATAAGTAAAACAGACAAAAAAAAAAAAAAAAAGAGTTGTTACCTGTGATGTTAGTATTATTTTGTATATATTTGGGCAGAAGAGATTTTTAAGATCGTTCGGAGGGAAAATCTGACTAGACAAAGAAAATTAAAAATAATATTGTATGAGTATAAATAATATGATTAAAATTATGTTGCTGTTCAGATCATATGAGAGTATGGAGATGTGGCCACTCCATCGCCCGGTCGTTTTATCGCAATCAGCCAATGGTCCTCCAAATTGGGGGAAACAATTGGGATTACGCTAACACTCAGCGCAGTAATACAGTAAAAGTCACTAACAATATACAACCTAAAGGCAACTTTCCCTAAATATTAATGTGTTTAATATACTAATAGAGAAAATTTAGAATAATAATAATAATGAAGTGTACGAATACTTTAACGAAAAATAAAATACAAAAAAAAAATATTAGTTCGTAAAATAATTTTTAGTTTTTATAAATAATAATATGTTGTTTTTATCAACTCGAAGAGGGTTAAATATATAATTAAGTATTAGTTAATTAAGTATTTAGTATCAGTTTTAATAATAAGCAATTGTTTATAATAAGTCTAGTTTTAAGTATTAATTGTAGATATTATTTTTAAGTGAGTGTAACAGAAAACAGCTGATTGGGAGGAAAAACAAAAGACAGCCGAGAGAGAGATGGCGGAACCTCGCGAGTGTTGATTCACGCTAAAGATTTGGTTGTGTAAAATGCTTTAGTTTTACGGTGTACACCGGATTTTCTTTACTATTCATGGACCTGTGATTATCAGCGACGAGTGCCGCTCGATCTTACAAGTTGGTGAATGAACATTTTCACAACTTGAGGAGATAAATTGGGAAGACACTGACGACGCTAGCTGGAATAAGATCCCGATTCCTCCGATAATTCAATGTGCCAATTGGACAAAGTTCGGCATTGAGATTTTGTAAATATGTATATATAAGTTTTTATTTCCTATCTATTTTTTTAAAAATGTTTGTAATTGGTTTATTGTATAGTCAAAGTTAATGTTTATTTCTATAATAATTTTATATTCTTTTTTTTTATAATTAAAGTTAATTGTATTTTCTTAGTTTCCTAATTAATCTATTTCTTGTTCATAATTTTCATTTCGTTTAACAGTTATTTTAATTAATAGAAATAAGTAAATTCATCATTAGTATTAATAATAGCCAGTTTTATTTTCTTGTTTTTTTTCTGTTTGTTTTCATGTTTTATGTATATATAATAGTGTTGTTTTTTTTTGGTTTAATAAGGAATTGTAAAACCCTATTCGAGGGAATAGAGAAAGTCATTATTAACCAATTAAGAAGGTTCGATAGGTTATGAGGTTAATTAACATATGTTTTTAAACCCAAAGGTTCCGAGTTCGTAGCTCGCTCCGCGTCCCAATCTTTTTTTTTAATTAAATTTATTTATTTTTTATGGTTTTCGCTATTTTCCAAATTCAACCAAATAACTAGCGTGGAGCTCGTTTGATAGTAATTAATATATAATTGACTCTTGATTATTTTTTTTTTTTACGAACCCTGTCGTCTCCACTGAGCATCCGGCAAATTTGTTGCGGAAACGATTTTTCTAAATTAAAGACCGTAATCCTCGCGCGGGCTCATTACCGCGTATGGGGAGCGTCCCACGGGTGGCGGATGTGGGGATGGTCGGTGGAAATTCCTTGGAAGTTCCTCCCGGCTAAGTCCGATGGACTCGCTGACCAACAATGAGAGGGGCCCTCCAGACTTGCTGGAGGGAGGGGACCTCCAGACTTGCTGGAGGTAGGGGCCCACCAGACTTGCTGGAGGGTGTGACGTAGGATTGAACGCCCTACTCACATATCTTTAGTTCACCAAACACCACAAAAAGTCATGGATCTCCCTAAGGTAAAACGCTCATTATCCGGAGGTAAACTAGTCCCCCGTTCGGGTCTCCGGGTGGGGACTGCTTTAGGGGATTCATGGTGCAAGTTGAAATATAGGGATTTAAATATTGGTACGTGGAACGTAAGGAGTTTAAACACAGCAGAGGGACTAAAATCGGTCGCGAATGAGGTAAATGGGTACAATTTGGATGTCGTGGCTCTGCAAGAGGTTCGCTGGCCAGGAGAGGGCTCGATGAGGGAAGGAAAGTACACTATTTGGTACGGAGGAAGCGGGAATCATTGTTTAGGTACCGGGTTTCTAATTAGAAGTAGATTACTATCCGCTTTGAGGGACGTACAATTCGTTAGTGATAGAATTTCGGTAGCTATATTTCAGGGACGTTGGTTTAAAATCGCATTAATAAACATACATTGTCCGACCGAAGACAGTAACGATGAAGTCAAAAGTGAATTTTACGAAAAACTCGAATGGGTCGAATGATAAACTACCGCGAAACTACATGAAAATAATTGTAGGTGACGCGAACGCAAAGGTAGGAAGGGAAGAAGTTTATATTCCGACGATTGGTAAAGAAAGTTTGCACGAATATAGTAATGATAATGGGATCCGTCTGATAAACTTTGCCATCTCGAAAAACCTGATAATTAAAAGTACGACGTTTAAACATAAGGATATTCATAAATATACTTGGACATCACCAGATTCGCAAACACGAAATCAAATCGATCATGTCTTGATACAACACAGCTGGCAAAGCAGTATAATTAATGTACGGTCTTATCGCGGAGCAGAATGTGGGTCGGATCATGAATTAGTAATCGCGAAACTTCGACAAAAACTTAATACAAAAAAGAGAAAAGAAAACCGTTTCGATTTTGAGAATTTTAATTTGGAAAAATTAAATAATCCATCAATTAGAAACCAATTCGAGCTAGATGTTAAGAATAGGTTTGAAGCTTTAGAGCTCCCTGACAAGGACCACGAGGATATTGACAAGTTATGGGTAGAGATCAGGGATAATATTAAAGTGGTCGGTAATTCGTGCCTAGGAAAAAAGGAAAATAAGAATAACAAACCGTGGTTTGATGAAGATTGCTTACAAATGTGCGAAAAAAGAAAAGCCGCTAAATTAAAAGCTCTAAATAATCCTAGCGAAGACAATAGGGAATACTTCCGAATCTCAAAGAACGAAACGACAAAATTGCTCAAAAATAAAAAAAGGGAGTATCTTAAAAATAAAATAATTGAAATAGAAACTAATAGAATCGAAAATAACGTAAGAGACATGTACAGAGGTATAAACAGATCACGTAAATATGTAGGACCCGTAACGTCTGGAATTAGGGATGATAATAACAATATTCTGACCGATCCGGTTGACATATTGAATAAGTTTAAGGACCACTTTGACAATATTTTAAATACGGGAAATTATGATCTGTGTCCTCCTTCTGAGTACCAGAGTGCTGAACCGTTAATAGAAGGACCAAGTAAAGAGGAAGTTGAAGTAGCTATCGGAAAATTAAAATCATATAAAGCAGCGGGAATCGATAATATTCCTACTGAACTAATTAAGGCATGCGGGGAAGCTGGAGTTTCTAAAATACATCGGTTGGTTAAAAAGATCTGGGTGAACGAGAAATTACCTGGAGAATGGAAAGAATCTATTCTTATTCCGATTCACGAAAAGGGTCCGAGGACGGATTGTAATAACTATCGAGGAATTTCACTCCTTCCGGTATGTTATAAAATATTCACTTTAATCTTAACCAGTCGAATCACGGTATACGCCGAGGAAATTATCGGAGACTACCAATGCGGATTTAGACGTAATCGTTCGACTATTGATCAAATATTTTCTTTACGGCAAATATTAGAGAAAAAATTGGAGTATAACGATATTGTTCACCAGCTGTATATAGATTTTAAAAAGGCTTGCGATTCTATTGACCGCCAGAAACTGTATAATATTCTAATCGAGCAGGGGATTCCAAAAAAACTAGTAAATCTAGTCAGGATGTGCTTGACGGAGACACTCAATAAAGTTAGAATCGGTAATAATTTGTCCGAAAAATTTGAGGTTCGTTCGGGCTTAAAACAGGGGGATTCTCTTTCGCCTGTCCTGTTCAATTTGGCATTAGAACATGCCATTAGGGAGGTAATGCGAACCGAGAAAGGGTTGGATCTGGGCGGGACAACATCCGTGCTGGGCTATGCTGATGATCTGGTACTGTTAAGCGAAGACGTTGAAACTATAAAACTAAATACGACAACGTTAATGAAAGCCGGTAAAGAACTAGGACTCGAAATAAACGTGGATAAAACAAAATATATGGTTAGCTGCAAAAATGGCGATACTACTGGTGATATCGATATAGATGGTAATATGTTTGAACAGATAGATAAATTTAGGTATCTAGGTTCTACGATAACTAGAAAAAACGAAATTGAAGAAGAGATTAAGGTTAGACTGAAGGCGGGAAATGCTTGTTATTTTTCTGTGACAAAACTACTTAGTTCGCGCCTCTTGTCCCGAAACTTAAAAATTAGAATCTATAAAACAATTATCTTGCCTACAGTTCTTTATGGATGCGAAACTTGGCCGCTTACATTAAGGGATGAGCAGCGTCTTAAGGTTTTTGAAAATAAAGTATTGCGTAGAATATTCGGACCAAAGAAGGATGAGTTAACCGGAGAGTTCAGACGGTTACACAACGCCGAATTGCGTGAGCTGTATCCGGGTAATATAATTGATGTAATTTCATCGCGGCGAATGAAATGGGTTTGTAAAGTAGTTGGGCTTAGTAACGAGAGAATTCCTAAAAGGTTAATATTTGCTGTGCCGAATGGTAAGCGTGCGAGGGGTAGACCGAAGCGAAAGTGGGAAGATTGCATTAAAGCCGATCTCAAGGGACTGGGTTTGGACGGCGAACGGTGGAGGGAGGTGTGTAACAAGCGATTGGTGGTGTCGGCATCGAACCTTCGGGTTCGCTAAGCCTTATTATTATTATTATTATTATTATTAAAGACCGTAACAAAATGGCGCCCCAGAACAGGGACTTGTGTAAATAAAGTGGATATAATTTATTGGGGTGGATATTATTAGGGGTGCAATGAAGATGACCAATTGAAGACGACCTGCAAAATGGGTCGAAACGTCGGCAAAATTAAAAAAAATAATATATTTTAATTTATTATTTATTTGGCCGCACCCCCGATTAACTCCTTCTCATATGTTTAACAGTATTTCTGCCTGTCCTTTTTAATGGTGCAGAATTGGACGATTCTGGACAAACATGCAAGTAATGTAACGACCATAGAAATGAGATACCTTAGGAGAGTTCTTGGGAAAACACGAAGAGACCGCTGGAGGAACGAGAGGATAAGAGAGGAATTGAACATAAGGAATGTAAAACAAGTCATGGAGGAGCGCCAATTGAAGTGGTTTGGCCATGTGTACCTGGTGGGTGATAGCCGAAATGCAAAATGGTTCCTAGAAGCAAAACCAGAGAGAAGGCGACCTAGAGGCAGACCCCGGCCGTTGTATTATGACTACATGGAGAGACTCGGGCGAGCCAGAGGTAGCACCATGGTGGATAGTTGAAGGAGGGCCAGTGACAGAGATCAGTGGACAAGATGGGCCGAGGCTGTTCCCCACGTTAATGGCAATAAGGATGTGGCAAAAGACGAAGAAGGAGGAAAGGTTTTTGGCAAAGTAATCTGCTCTACGAGTTGTACCCCATTGTTGATACTTTGTATTGAAGTCTGCATCTAAGAGGAAGAAATGCCCACCAGAATTAAGAAGTGAATTGAATTGAGTTTATTGGAAAGAAAAACGCAGTGCATGTGTAAAAAGAACGGAGAAAGTTCGATTACCGCAATGTTGACGTATAAAAAATGGAGCACTGGTAAGAAGAATAAATGAGTTTTACAGGATCTTGCGCAAAACAAAATAGAATGAAGGAAAGGCATTGATGAGGTGAAGACCCATACCAGATTGTAATACTTATAATAGTGATGATTAACCGACCTGGTGATTGTTTTATTGATGATTTTAAACCTACGATGTTTACAGATAGCTTAAATATTCAACATGTTGAAAAATTTCTGCAACGTTTGCGTTAGTGTAGTTAGCCAATTCAATACTTCTGAAATATTAATTATGTTTAATAGACAAGGCTCATGATACCGGCACGTGAGTGTTTTTTACTCTCGGAAGAGTTAGATTTACTTTCGAAACGGTATAGGCTCTCGGGATTTAGTTCGTAACTCAATTATTTCATTATTATAAAAAAAATGGACTCGTGAAGATTTTTGAAAGCTTGTCGAGGTATATGTGCAGAGAGGATATCAAAGTTACCAGAAGACCTCGACAGTGCGTGTTCATTATAGAGGGTTAAGATGACTGACTGGATGAAGGAAGATGTATGGAAGGATGACCTTAAGTGATAGGCGGATCAGCACCCAATCACTCTCGGTCTGCGGTGTAAGAGATCAAGCTTAGCACTCCGCAAGGGTAGTAACCACAACCAGAGGATGAACAACTTGTGGGAGGATGAAATACTAACGGAGGGGTCAACCTCCTGACTTAGTATATAAGACGGCAAGTGGACGGATCAGTGCCCGGACTTGCATGGAGTAAGAGTAGAGAAAAAAGGTTAATGGACATAGTGAAATACAGTAGCCGAATTAGATAAACCAAAAAGCGCATATTAAGCATATAATGATCATCTGCGTGCTGGTCTACATCTTGAAGGGGTAGAGATCCGAAGATATGACAATGTGAGATTTGACTGCGGTATTCATTCCGCCAAGACTAAACCAGCTACCAGGAGCCGTTACAATAATAATTATTTTTGAGCTTTGATCAGTATATGTTATCGCCATTAAACTTTATTAATAAAAAGTACTTACAATGTGTATACATATTCCCATTTACAATTTGAGTATTTTATAATACAACAATAAAAAATAAAAGATACAATTTTTAGTATGTTGCATGGGCGAGCTTATAAGGCGCTACCTGGTAGCGGGAAGGCGACCTAGTTCTACCCTGTGGCAAGAGCGGGAACTAGTTACCGCTATAAGCTTATTGAAGCATACTCATTGAATCAGAACATTTGGTACAAAGGCGGACCTAAGAGGAGGGGACGCTTTCAGACTTAAGCTTTCCCAAAATGGATTTTTTTTTTTTTTCATTGGTCCATATTTGTAACTGTGAGTGATCTAAGCTGAATAATTAAACATTACTAAACATATCCAAATCTAATTAAAAAACAATCTCTAAAAGTATTATTGTTTGGGTGATTACAATTTTAAAAGAACTTCAAGAATCACTCAAACACCATTTCATATAGGTGGTTAGTTTCTTTATTTTTCAACCCAAGTAATTGTCGTTTTAAATATTTATATCTATAGCTTCGGGCTGAAGCCTCCTCAAAATTAAATCCTGGTTCTGCTTATGCTTTGAGAATTCCAGTTAATTAACTTCCAACTTAAGTTAAGGGACTAAGTTTATAGGTATATTTTAAAAATGTTTTTCATTTTCTTGAAATAATTATCTATCTTCAAATATAGAGAATTGCAAATATAGAAAATATTTTCAAATATTCTTTATTTTCAATACTTGAAATTCAGTAAAAATTTCTAAATTGCTGTGCGTATACAAGTTCCAATCTGCGTGCCAAAGCTCATATGATTTCTCCTTTGTTACTAGCACATGGCCCTCTTTTTGTTTTCGATTAGTTTTTGTCCGATTAGCAAATTACTTACAATGCTGCTGTAACCTCTCCTTTTCGTTACGAAGACATCTTGGCAACTTAAAATCACTCTCGGAACTGACCATCTGTGAACAGCTCGAAGCGAACTCTTGAGAGTTGCCATGGAAAGTTTCTCTCCGTGAGTAAATTGGATGAATTTCATTCTCTAGTTTCAAGAGCTCCACGAATAACTCTGGAAAGCTCCGGCTACAAGTTTCTCTCATGTGTAAACACATCTTAAGCCCTCCTCACACTGTCAATATTATCGAATCAATGATATTGAAGCAATATTATTGAACTTGGTATACATATTACAAATGCCAATATAACTGTTACTATATATCCCTCAGATGGTCAATATATTCGAAATTGACTCAGTAATATTGGTCGTGTAAAGAGCCGTTTAAGGTTGTAAATATGATAGAAAAAAATATTCTTAACAGAGTCTTATCATGGAATATTTCTCAGTTGAAGTTATTCTAGGTATAGTTAGAAACAATTCTGAATGAAAAAAAATAAATAGCTTTAATTAGCAGAAATTCAAACTTTTTGATAAATAATTATGATTGCATATAATTAATTGCCAGCCACATCGTGAACATTAATGAAATAACCTATCAGCTGACTACTTTTACCTCTTTGCCCTCCCGTTCGAATTGTCTTAAACGTTCTGTGTACGCCTTTTATAACTATATTTTTAACAAATTTCAAGTCGCAAATTTAGATTTCCCTCTTTATAAAAATGAGAGGCTTATCGAAAATTAGTAAGTCTTTCACTTCCTTTGCGTACTTTTACCTTTGAATTTCTATATTTTTTGTTTTTTAGCGGTCTTTTACTTCTGAACTAGGAGACCTTTCTTGCTCTATTAAATGATATTGTTCAGTTTTTTAAGTGTCATTTTTCATTGTTGACGGCTTTTAGCATGAAGGTGGTTGTTAAACATCTTTTGCAACACAAATTAAAAATTTTTATGTTTTATTATGGAATATATTTCATCATTTCTGAGGAGAATAAAAAATAATTTATTCTTTCCTGTTTAAGGAATGGGCCCTGAATGAAATTTGTATTCTTAGGCAATGTTCTTCATCCATTAACAGAAATAATAGAAAAATTGATGGTTGAAGATATAATGGATTTTAATTTATCAAAACAATATCATCATTTATAATAGACTGAGTTTATCATTGTGGCCAACAAGCATGAGACATTATCATCTTATTTTGTTCATATTTGTCACATTCATATTTGTTCATATATTAATTAAGTTGAGCCTTTCTTGTAATTTCCGACTATAAGAGCTGTCTTCCAGATTATGGCACTCCAGACTTATTGTGATCAAAAGAAGGAAATAATAAAACTGGATGGTTCTTATTTTATCGAGTTAATATTTGCGTTAAGTTAATTTTAAAAATAAAGGAAATGCATGATTAGTTTCACTAATCAAAGTAAAATTTAATCTGTAGATGATCTTATCAAACGTTCATGATCATTTATTTTTGTTTATATGGAAACTGTCATACACACTCTGTTTTCTATAAATTTTACTGTAGAAACTGTTCACTTGAATTGTCTTATGCTTACATGACAATATTGTTACTACATTTAGTTTTTTTCATTCTTTATATTGTTAGAGACTATTAAATTCAATGCTGGCCTTATCTATTTGTAACCTCCGGTCAATGATATCTCCCACAGAAATAAAATTAATTTTTTAATCTGTTTTATATTAAGTGATATTTCAGTTGTATTTCATTTAATATGTCTTTAATTAAGTCCCTTTATCAATAGGCTGAAATTAATCATTCTCATATACTTTGTAATTATCTTTTTAATTTTCAACTATTGGTGGGTGCCCCCTCTAGGCTGGTGGCTCTGCGCATTTCTCCGGGTTGCTCTGGAGTTGGATTTTAATAATTTCATATTTAGTTTTACCTAGATTATCAGGAGTAGAAATTTGATTAAATATTAATAATTTTATTTTGATTTCAGTGGCCTGCAATCAGCAGTTGGTAAAATTAACTCCAACATTATCAATTTTTAACAAACATCTGTCCTCAGCAGTTCAGCCTTCAACAGGTATGTACATTCTTTACTTTCATATGAAGTTGATCTATTTATTTTGAGCTTCAATAAAGAAAATTAACTTCATTTGAATGATTGCATTAGATCATCAATTATCTAAACATCAGTTATCCATCACTTGACTTCCAATGATGAAGGTCCTGGATTCAAATCCGGCTGATGGCAGGCTATGCTATTCTGTTACATCAGCAGTGGATCAATCCTGGGATCAGTAAACCCTCCTATGGCTCATCTAGCCTCCATAAAGTGGGTACTCTTAATTAAATGTTTTTGAGGTGAAAAACCTGACAGTTAAGCGTGATCACTGCCCGTTCACCTCCCTACACAAATGTTAGCTTAGAAATATAATTTCATTTCAAAGTAATTAACTCAAGTCCCTTCATGGATTGCACTGGTACAGGTTTTAATTATACACATGTTTAATTATCTGAATTGGCTACTCAATAAAAAAAAAAAAAAATTGAAAGTTGTTAGTTTGATGCGTATAATCAACTGGATTGGATGATTCAATTTATACAAAGCTGTTTTCAATAAATTGTGCATTTAATGGGACAGGAAGCGCTTTTGTTTTAATTTTAAATTACAGAGAAGGGAATCAAGTTGCTCGGATATCACCTATTTGGTGAAGTTCCACAGAATTTGTATTCACTAAAATTGAATTTATCTGGCTTTCACAATACGAGGAATGTGTTTTGTAATTATTTTATATTTTTTTAAAGTTCAATGCTTTGTAAAAAAACA
Source organism: Nezara viridula (assembly GCA_928085145.1). NCBI lineage: Eukaryota > Metazoa > Arthropoda > Insecta > Hemiptera > Pentatomidae > Nezara > Nezara viridula. The sequence goes on from OV725078.1 coordinate 52,213,882, forward strand.
AAAAAAAAATGTTCACTGTGTCCCACCAACCATATTTACAGTTATCAACAAATTAAGTGGGCTTCACCCCTTATTATTTTTTCTAACATTGTACCTCTTTTAATTTATAGAATAATTCAAATTTATATATGTTTGATGGTTGCAAAAATATTTGTGTATTTACAATTGTATAATTTTCATGTCAAAATACCTCATTACCATTTTAATATGTCATTATATTATCTCGTACAATAATTGTTATCACATTTTTCTTATACACGTTCAAATAATTTTTCTATTTTGTTTCTACATGTCAAAGTGGAGCTTTTATATTGATTGCGACCAGAATGTGTTACAAAAATGTGTTCATGATGAATGTGTTTTATGTGATCATGATGACTAAGCCTGTCGAGGTGTTACCTTAGCGTTTTGGAGTAATAAATGGCTACTCTGGTTTACATTCTTTAATTTATTTTTTTTGCTCACCTATGTAATAAATCTCGATCTTTTCACTTTACCTGTTGAAGCCAGATCCTTCCTGTCCTGGTTGGAGTACAAAGGATACTGTGCCGCAAATAAACAAACAAACTAATGTTTTAAAATTTTCAAATATTGAGTATGATTTAATTATGGATGGCTGTATTCGCTCATTTTTTGTATCTTTCTTTGGTTTATAGTTAACTTTACTGTTTTGATTATTGATGCACACATTAAATAATTGGACAGTATTTTTTCACTGTTTTTGTTGTGAAATGTGCCCAGAAGGGGGTTTTATGGCGCAAGTTGAGCCATAAAAATTTTTGAGGGAGCATATTTTGATTGGTTTTTGAATTGTTGAGGGGGGCAAATTTCGACGGTGTTATGAATTTTCAGGCTAATGGACTACGGTAAAACATGGAATTGACCACAGTAAGTGTATTTATTTATGATCTACAATTTTAAGAAAGGTGAGGAACAAAATACCTTAGCAGAATGGGGAGGGAAAGGGGGTAAGTTCTTGTACCATCGACCTTGGGGGAGGGAATGGGTATCCCTGGTTGTAGTTACACTCTTCGATTCTTATTTACTATATTAATTATTAATCACAATTAAGAGGTTATAATTATTAATCACTTGCCCTGAAAAGTTTACGTATGTATTACTTATTAAAAAAAGATTTATTACTGAATAACTTACATAATGAATTAATATTTATTTTTAGATTAATCGATCTCACTTCCATTTACTATGATTAAGATTAACATTACTCAAGTAAGGACCAGTATGGAAAGTTTATATCGGCTGTATTATTTGAAAATTAAATATATAAATGATGTTTTTCATTGTTGTAGAACATAAAAAGGAAAAGAGGCCTTATTCTCCATTCCCCAAAGCCAATAATTTAGCAGAGTTTGCCATAACAAGACTTGATGATTTGATCAACTGGGGTAGAAAGGTATGATTAATTTTTATAAAATATGTTTTATTTTTAAAACAATCTTATTTATGTCCACTGATTTAGTTTAATGTAATATATATTTTTGTTATGTGAAAAAATTCATTGTTCATTTGATATATTGCTGATAATTTTCCTGGGTACTGATTTCTGGAAGTGTACTAAGGATGAGTGATGAAACTGAGGATGAATGACTTTGCCTAATTCATTGTTCTTACTAAGTGGAATGCAAAGCCTCCTCAAAAATCAAAAAATATTTTTACTTGTATTTTGTCTTTTCTTACACCTATTTGATTCTTGAAGTATTTTTTTGTGGTATTGGTACTTCAGCTTTAACAATATATATTCCATTTCATTAATATGAGTTTATCAAAATATGATATATTTTATATTCATATTCAAATTGACTTATTTTTCCTATTTGAAGACTGAACATCAATAACAGGCTAAGTGCTCAAAGTTTTATTTTAGGTTATTCAATTTTTTTTTTGCGAAAAAACTTTTGATAAAAAATCTGAACTAATTTTTTTATTTCTGATATGGCATAAGATTTAAACTAATATGCTATAAATTTTTAAAAATGCATTCTTATGAATGAAAAGAAATCATTTATATTAAAAAACATAGAATATGCTGTGTGACATATTTCTGCCAGTAAAAACGATCTAAGTACCAATTCAAAATATCTGATGCTTTTTGTTATTTTTCAATTAAAATACATTTTAAAGTTACTAAAGTACAACTTAGATTTGATTGATCAAATCTTGAGAATGATGTATAATTTTCTTTTATATCTCTCTTTTTCTCAGCCGCCAAATTGTTTTTACATGGTTGTAACAATAAAACAAAGTCTTTGATTATATTGTGGTTAAAACTTTTCAGGAGCTACACATTTTCACTTCATAAACATTTTCTTTTCTATCGAACATATTTGAGTCACTATTCAGTAGCTGAAAAAAATGTATTGTTTTTTTTTTTTTCATATTTTCATAAGTCCTAAGGGAGATGCTTTTTATCTGAGGTATATACATCAAAATTAAGTAACAGCTTTACTCTCCCAACAATTTTTCTTTATTTTTATGTTTTTATGACATTTCGGGATCACTTTATTATCCCATCTTCAGGCCGTATCTTATCCTTCTATCATCTTATTTTTTTAAAAAGGTTTGTCATAATTTTTTTATTATATTTTCATAATTTGTCTCTTAATTATATTGTAGACTCCTGTAGGGAGAGCCTTGTCAGACACAGTAGCTCAAAAATTATAAACACGCCAAAATTATAAAACCTAAACATGCCAGACACTGTTGCCAGGCTCTCCCATGCCAGGCTCTCCCTAGAGGAGTCGACAATATAATTATGAGATGAATTATGAAAATATAATAAAAAATTATGACAAATCTTTTTAAAAAAATAAGATGATAGAAAGATGAGATACAGTCTGAAGATGGGATAATAAAGTGATCCTGAAACGTCATAAAATTATTATTTGATTAAAACTACTACCAATAATCACAAAATGGTATATTATGATCAAATAGTTATATATATAAAAAAATGAATAATTTGGATTAAATATGTTTTATTTATTTTAAAGCTTTGACATAGTTATTTCAAAACACTTTATATTCCCCTTTATCTTCATAAATGGGCAAGATATTGGTGTATGTAAGATTAAATTTGCTGCCATTTCTTGTTTCAAAATGGCAGATGGTGAGGTATAGTTCTAAGGACCATTGTTATTAATTTATTATTGATATGCTTTGCAACAATATACAGGGTGTTTTGGGGTTAAATGGCCAAACTGCAAAAATGAACTAAGGACCTCAAAACAAGAAAAAAATTTCCTCTAAAGGTATAGCCGCAAATGCTTTGTTTACGAGATATTCACACCTAAAGATTTTCGTTGTTATGAATTATTTACATTATATGAAATAAATAAAACCTATTTGTTTGTTCTAACTATTTTATTAATTTAATGTAAACACTAACATTCATATTAAATGTTCAAAGTGATTTCCTTGAGCATTAATAAAGGCTCAGCATGTTTCTTCAACAGCAGCAGTGGCAGAACAGCACTGGATATGTGTTATTGTTTCACAAGATTCAATTATCCTTATTCATAAATAATTAAGGTCATTGACCGGACTTGCATAAACTTTTTGTTTAAAGTCACCCCAAACAAAAAAATCCAGTGGTATCAGGTCTGGAGAGCGTGCAGGCCAAGCCACTGCTCCTTTGATATCCATTGATTGGGATGTGGGATATGATTGAGCAAGTCCGGTCAATGACCTTAATTCGTTACGAAGAAGGATAATGAAATCTTGTGAAACAATAACACATATCTGGTACTGTTCTGCCACTGCTGCTATTGAAGAAAGATGCCAAGCCTGTCTTAATGCTCAAGGAAATAACTTCGAACAAAATTCAGTATGAATGTTAATGTTTACATTAAATTAATAAAATAGTTAAAGCAAATAAATAGGTTTTATTTATTTCATATAACATAAATAATTCATAATAACAAAAATCTTTAGGTGTGAATATCTCCTAAACAAAGCATTTGCGGACGTAACTTCAGAGGAATTTTTTTTCTTGTTTTGAGGTCCTTAGTTCATTTTTGCAGTTTGGCCACTTAACCCTGAAACACCCTGTAGAATAATTTTTCCAATGTTTAAAGGGTTCAATTTGGCCTCTAACATTTGGTCTAGCTTGTTGTGCTGTTGAAATGATGCACATTGCAGCTCCGAGATATGATATGGATCGATATGGTGTTGTATTCAGGGCCTCACCTAGACAAGCTGATGTTATTATTGTTGCAGGAACACTTACTAATAAGATGGCTCCAGCTTTAAGAAAAATTTATGACCAGGTAATTATTATAAATACTTGTCAATTATATATCTGTTGTAATATTTGTTTGTTTTTCTTCAAAATTTGATTCCCATGTTTTTTCTTGTCATCATTATCATTTTATTGATTGAATACATTTATCACTAGATGCCTGAACCCAGATGGGTTATATCTATGGGAAGCTGCGCAAATGGTGGTGGTTACTACCATTATTCTTACTCAGTTGTACGTGGTTGTGACAGAATAATTCCTGTGGATATTTATGTCCCAGGTAATACATCTTTATTTAAATTTTAAATTGAAATTTTTTTATTGAGCAAGATGGTTACTAATATGAAATGAAAACTTTTTGAAATTGGCATTCCAAATTTCCAATGTTTTAAAGAAAATCATAACTCAACATAATCATCAATCATAATACTTAATTATTTTGTGGTTGGCATATATTTGAAATAATTATTTTAATTTAATTTAAATTAAAATTTTATGTAATATTATTATTTAGTATGCAAGATTTGCAAGAATTAAAAATTTCTTCAGGCTTTCAAGGTTTGTTTTAATATACGGTATTGGGTGGGTTGTTCAGAAAATAATGCAGGATTTTGAGTTTTCTTTAAAATACCACTCTTTATAACAAACTGTTTACGTTTACTGGATTATTCATTTGTTTGAATGTCAACACTAATAAATGATAATGTTTGTTTACCTCTGTAGCATTTCGCTGCTTAGAAATAATTTATCCTTTACTTAGATGTCAATGCGAGATTTTTATAATTTTGTGTTACGAGATTAAACTCAGCCGGAACGGGACCCAGACGGCCAGAAATATCTATTAAGTCTGTGGCAAGAGCAGCATTAATGTGTGCATTGTTCAGCGGTGATTAAAAAAATTTCGGGAGGGAGACTTCAGCCTTGAATACAAAGAAGGTCGTGGAAGGATTTCCTCTCTTCATGGCGATGTTCTGCGGGCTTTGCTGGTAGAAAACCCTAGAAAAACTGTTCGAGAACTTGTAGGGAAACTTGATCTTAGCAAATCGACCGTCGATGACCACCCTGAGGTGATTGGAAAGGTAAAAAAACTTGGAAAAAGGAAAAAGTTGGATTCCACACACCTTAAACGACTGCCAAATAAACCTGCCTTATGAAGTTTGTGCTGCACTTCTTTGCTGAAACAAAAAAAGGCCCTTTTCTGTCCAGAATTGTTACTTTGATGAAAGTGGATACTTTACGATAACATTAGATGTTCTGGACAGTGGCTCGACAAAGGAGAAGCAGCAGAACATTTTCCAAAGCCTCCAACTCATCAAAAAAAGGTGATGGTTACTGTTTGGTGGGCTTGTTTTGATACAGTACAGCTTCTTATATCCTGAATAAATCATCAATGGCGAATCGTATTGTAACCAAATTAATGCAATGTATCAGAAATTGGCCATTATGAAGCCATCTTTGGTCAATTGGAAGGGGGGATTATATGGGATTATCATTTTTTTAGACACCTGGACCACTACTTACATGACAAAAAAATTAATGGACAAAGGTAATTAGAAAATGCGTTTTTGGAGTTTATCAATTCTAAAGATGGGAAATTCTATTCCGAGGGAATGGAAAAGTTGCCAACATGTTGGCAGAAATGATTTGATAGTTGTGGAGACTATTTTGATTAAATAAAACAGTTGTAAATCTTTCTTTTTTTCTTTTTAAACCAAAATTCTGCATTATTTTCCAGCTAACCCAATATATGTTACATTACATAAATCAATTACATTCACTTAATCAATAATTGAATTCTAATATTATGTTCATGCATATAATATTATTTATAACAGTATTAAATAATATCCTGTAATAAATTAATTCAATTTTTGTTTTGTTGAGTATCATTTTTATTATTTACTGTAAAAGCTAATTTCAATTATTAAATTTTTTGAAAGGATGTCCACCTACAGCTGAAGCCCTCCTCTATGGTGTTCTTCAACTACAAAAGAAGATTAAAAAGATGAATTCCTTTCAGATGTGGTACAGAAAATAAAGAAAGCTACGAAATTAGTTGACATTGTTACTTTATTTATTACGATGTATATTTATTCTCAACTGATGAGATAAATTGTTGTTAATAGATGTATATAAAATTATTGTTGTATTTAATCGATCTATTGATATGGTCAAATGGGATTTTTTTTTTGTATGGAAGTTTGTATACGTACCAACTGTTTTTTCTATCTATTTTTATTTCTTATATTGGACAACATTGTTATAGTAAATTTTATCAAATATCACAGTTCAGAATGTTGATTTATATTATTTTTTCATCATTCTACTAAAATCAGATGGATTAAATAAAACAATTTTAAAACTCTTTGCTTATTATACTAAAAAAAACAAACAATTTTTTGTTATAAAATGGCAGTTGAAAGTCTCTCCTCCTAAATCTTTTTTAGTACATGAATGCTGAAAAGAAAAAACGTTTTGATGAATTTATTGAGTTTTCTTCCTATTGAGGAGGGGCAAGAGGTAAATTCAGTAATTTAGTAACTTTTTTAAACATTTAAGTACAGTGGGATGATTTTTTTATGGAATCCGTAATGCCTCTTGCTTTTTTTATTATTATTTATGAAATTTACAACTGTACCAATTTATATACATTCAGCAAATGTGATACAGCGCGATTACACCTATACTATGGAGTGCGGGCACTGGCTGGGGATCGTTCCTAACCCAAAGGTCTTAACCGATCCCAACCTAGGCTCACAGCCAGGACAGGTAAAGGTACTATTTCGCTGGCGCGGTCCACGACAGCGACCGCTATTCCACGCTGCCAACCGCTGTTGGAGTAGCTATTTCGCTGAAACTGCTCACTGGGGTTGTTATAACCTGCCTATAACCTTCGAACATTTCGCTGTATCTTCGAAAATAAAAAGATGGACATAATATAATAATAAAAATGAACATCCTATAATAATAAACTTCTCTGACTACCGCTTTTTTATTTGAGTTGAAAAAAGAATAGAAAATGTTGTTCATAAAGAGAAGGAATATCAGTATTTCGATGTGATGTTCATCATCAAAGTCCCTCTGATATTAGATATTATTAGTTTGAAAAGTAATAGTAATTAATACATAATTGATTAGTAAAAAATATCATATATATGTAATTAAATCCCAGCAGGCGATGTTTTATAGTTTTATCAATAGTAATCAGTAAATCACCACTTTATATAAAAAATACAAATCGATTTTTCAATATGTGGATTTTAGTATTTACCTGACAATAAAATTTGTTGGATTCTTTAATTCATTTAATATCGTTTGGATTTAGGTATATCTGTATTTCGTTTAAAATATTGCTGGTGGAATAAATAAATAAATAATCTTGTTACTTCAACCTTAAAAAAATAATTTACTATTGCATTGTTTCAGTTTTAAACGATATTTGTTATAATTTTGCCAGACTTGAAAGAAACATAGGAAATAAAACGTATCGACGTGACTGTTATCATCAAAACAATGCCCTGATATGATAACATAACCTACAACCGCCGAACCGCCAACAGCTCCACTGCTTCAAGAGGAGTCAAATACGAGCAGCTTAGATATGACGTCATACCTAGACTGCCGAGCAGCGCCAGCGAAATAGGTTCCTTTTTATTCCACTACAGCAGTGGTCAACCGCGAGCAGTCGCGGTCCTGGACCGCGCCAGCGAAATAGTACCTTAATAGAATGCAAGCTCACGACCGGTGCTCATGGAGAAGGCCATCACCCTACTCTCATAGCTTTCATCTGCTCATCTATACACTAAACCAGATGACTGGCCTGAATTAAGTCACGACCAGCTGAACACTGGTGTCGTATAGCGAGCAGTCGCAAACACACAACCGCCACAGCCAAGCTCTGCAAGCACTCTTGCCATCTATCCAAAGCGCCGTCAGGGTAGCAAATGAAATACAGAGAAATACATGACATGACAAGACTTGTAGATATTCTACCCATTGTTAGTGCTCTAATAAAGTTTCTAAATTAGGAGATCACGAGACCATCTTCTTTTCAGACACCTGGGAGGGTTATAAGGGATCGAGGAGGAAGGTTAGAAACAAAATTATTAGGATAGTTCTGAAGTTTATTATGAAAGGATAGATATCTGGATTGGGCCAAATCGGAAACATATGGAACATTCAGGTCATTATGGATTATTTTATTTGTTATAAAGTAAGGAGCATCAAAGATTTTATGAAGGATTTTGGATTGTAAAGATTGGATACGAGAGGAATTCGATGGTTTAGTGGAGCCCCAAAGCTCAACTCTGTAAGTCCAAGTAGTCCTTATTATGGTCATGTATATGAATCTTTTGTAATTAACTGAAAGGTCAGTAAGTAGTCGGAAGCGTCAAGCGGTTTCTTGTTCCAGTCTGGTATGAAGATTCCAAGTTAGACGTTTGTCCAGGTGGAGTCCTAGGTATCGGATTTGTTCAACAGGGATAAGTGGGTTATTATTAAAGGATACTGTAGGACAGGAAGTCATAGGTTTATGATGAAGGGTAAAGGTAATTTGATGGAATTTATTTTAATTCTCCAGTTTTGACACTATTCTTCAAGGTTTGTGATGTGGGATTAAAGGGTTTGGGGTTCAATTGTTGGGTCGTTATGAACTGATAGGACACATGTGTCATCGGCATAGGTTGTAATAATAGTGTTTGGATGGGTTGGGATATCAGCTGTATAGACTGTGTAAAGAATAGGAATAGGACCTTGGATACTACCTTGAGGCACACCAGCAGACTGAAAAAGAGGGATGAATAGGCATTGTAGTGATTTACTTTGAAGTATCTATTAGTAAGGTAGGAACGAATAATGAGGAAGTATGTAGGTGGTATGAATTTTCAGAGTTTGTACAGCAGTCCCAGGTGCCAGACTCTATGAAACGCTTGCTCAACGTCGAGAAAGACTCCCGTGCAGTACATTATGCGCTCCAATGCAAAGGATACTACGTCTAACACACGATTGCATTGCTGGATAGTGGAATGGGAAGTGCGGAATCCAAATTGGTGATCAGGGATTATATTATTAGAATCTAGAATAGGGTACAGGCATTTTAGGATGAGTTTTCCAGGATTTTGCCCATGATAGGTAAAAGAGAGATAGGATGGTAAGAGGATGGGTGTTGGTTGGTTTTTTGGGTTTGTGTATCATTTTAACAATAGATAGTTTTAGGGGTCAGTAAAATATGTGGATCGGAGTACAGCATTATATATGCAGGTAACTAACAGGATGGCTTTCCAAGGAAGCAGTTTTAAGATCTGGGGTGTGATTAGGTCGTGGCTAGGAGCTTTGCGGAAGGGTAATCTGTGAATGATATTGACTTTCTGAAGGATGAAATGCTTTAGGCGGAGGAATCATTTGGAGAGGAATATCCAATTCTGCTTCAATACACTCAAAGTGAATGCATTAATGATATCAGGGTGTGGATTGAAGGTTTTGAAGAGATATTTCTCTTTGTCAAATTTGTTCCAGGTTTGAACTTCTGTAAGAAGTGGATGATTAAAGTTTTTAAACTTCAGGAGTTTTTTAGAAGTCATCCATAGTGATTTGTCAGTAGTTGTAAGATTTTCAGTTAGGTTAAATAATTTTTGAGCTTTAAATTTTACGATTTTTACTTTTAGTTTGTTAGTTAATTTGTTATAGTGAGTTTTATCTGTAGAATATCTGGTCCTTTGCCACTTCGATCTTGCATTTTTCCCTTAATAAGATTTGAATATGTTGTGGCAAGTTAATATGTCGTACGTTTTTGTTTTTATTGGTAGATGTATTATCATTTATACTGATTGCTATTGGTGTGTTAAGTTTTTCTATGGCTTTGTCAATGTCTTGTCTTGTCTTCAGCGGAATTTTCAAGTCTAGTTTGTTTTTCAAATCATCACGAAAGTTTTCCCAGTCTACTTGTCCTTTAATCAAAGTAGGAGGGGAGGAGGGCTTCGAAGCGATGATTGAGTGTAATGAAAGCAGAACTGGACTATGATCTGAGGAAAGGTCATCCAGGGATTTGATTGTGACATGGGCAGAGGAAAACTAGGAGGTAACAAATATGTCCAGAATATCAGAATGTTGGCCAATAGATAGGATTCATGGGTGAGAGGATAGAATAATTATTGGAAGATGAGACATGAGATAGGATGTTACCACAGGAGTTGGATGTTCGACAACCCCATTGTTGGTGTTTTGCATTGTAGTCTCCTCCAGCAATAAACCGTGGTCCGGGGCATTGGAATAACGAATCAAGAAGGTTATAGGAGAGGGAATTACCAGGAGTACAGTATAAAGCTGAGAATGTGTGATGGAAGCCCAACTCGCCCTGAGTTGAAAGGATTACCGAGGTTGATTGAATGGTGTCAGTTGGAATGGAAGGAATTGGGGAATGGGGTAAGAATTTATGGATAAGGATGCCTCTTGCTTACATATAAATTACATTAACTTTTTAAAGTTAATGTTTCCAGTTTTAGAAAAACTTACTTGTAGAGATTCAGTCTTAAAGGTTTTCATAATTTTAAATTAAATTTTAAGGGAATTTTTCTCATGATTCAAGAGACAAATATGCTTCTTGAGACCTATTGTTTATGCCACCTCATTCAAAATATTACTTGAATTTTGGTGTGTAAATACAACTGTGGTATGTATTATTTTTTTCCAGCATATTAGAGTGCATGGAATATTTTTAATTTCATTATAATCTTTTGAGGATTGGTATAAGAAAAGAAAGGAAAAACAGCAAATCCCAATTACCTGTCTGGTTATATTAATGGATGGGAATGATGCAATGTGGAGGCAATAATAATTATTCTGATAGAACTTTATTTAATTTTAAAGATTCCTTGCACTCAGATAATAAAAGTAAATCTTGTATATTGAGATATTATTGTTTTGAATACAATTCAAACCAACTATAAACTTCTTTTCAACCAATTATTAATTTGTTATTCACTGTGTTCTTTTTATTTCAATCTAAATTTTGAACGAGCTGGGTTCAAAGTAATTATCTATACTCTGCATTTTAACAGTGATTACAAAAATTAAATTTTTATGGATTAACGGACCTGTAGCTATTCCCTGGGATTACTAAATCTGCTATGTTTAATTCTTTTACGATAGTGGATTAATTGTGAGTCGAAAAAGAATTGGGCACAGACGACATTATACTCATATATGAGTTGAAAGCCTGTCAGGATCTTTATTTTTAAATGATAGGATGTTCAGTGATAAATTATATTTTCAAATTATCCTGTGACCTTGCTATCAATTGTATTAAATTTAGATAAAAAAACAAAATAAAAAAGTTTGGAACACTTCTCTAAATAAAACAGCTAAAGTGTTGAGAGGAGGTGATGTAAATTATTCTGTCTCCAGGGCATGGAGAACTATTAGCTAATGCTGTCCTCAATGCTACACCTCTCTTCCTGCTCATCACCACTAAAAGATTAAGGAAGTTTCCACTTTTCCAAAGTTCAATACCACAGTTCGGGCCATTTAACTAAAATTTCATTCAGGTGCCTAACTAGTACGTATAGAATTTGAAAGTAGTCAAATTATGATTAAAGGCAGGTACATATTTGTAAATAACTTGTATTTATTGATCATCTGTCTTTCTGTACCTTTGCATTGACATTTCTCGGACACCATATCATCCTCTGTTCTAGACATTTAATTTTTTATCTTGTACATAAATATTCCTCTTGTTTTGAGGGGCATGAATATTTTTGATAGTTAGCTGTAAAATTTTTTTAAAACTCTAATTCAAAATTTTCAGCCCATAAAATGGAAGTATCTGAATTATGTCATTGATGTATGGAATTTTTAAATTTGACTCCTGACATCTGATTTTTTTTCAAGATGTTTACTAGAGGTTTATACTTGAACTTTTAGGGATTATTTAGTTATATTGGTTTAGGAACAAACAATGTTTCAGTTCTTTTCAAATTATTTAATTGTTTACAAAATAAAACTTAAAAATTATACCTTACTTTTTTTAAAAATTAATTTCATATTATTATTATAGATAATTCTTGAACACATTAGAATTTGGCAACTTATTAATTATGCTGTGAACTCCATTTCACTAGTTATATGTATATTTTGTAGTTCTTGGTTTGGGAGACCTTGATGGTGCAAAACATGGGTTGTTCAATTCTGGTTGCACTGTTTCATCCCTCCATTCTTCTTCCAGAAATGCATAGACTCCACCTAAAATAATAATAATAATAAATATAATACAAAATTAAAGCTTTATTTTAATTTATAAGAATTAGAAATTTAATTTTTTTTTTTAGATTGATGAATTCATAACTTTGCTATAACATATATTTGTTTTAAAAAATTACCATCTGAGCTATGGTATGGGTCATAACCATTGTTGGCCAGAAATATATCAAACTCGCTATCATTTTTTGAGCGGTTTAACTTATTAATAATACATTTAATGATCTTCTCTTCTCTTTCTCTCTGATTGTCCTGATTGAATCTTATAGATCGATGCATTGTCCATAATTTAGTATTATTTTCACTATAAAAACAAATCAAAATTGAAATTATTATGTTTATAGGAAAAGTATATATCATCTCAAATTATTATTTTACCTTTTGTTCTGGGGAGAATATTTTTTAGAGGAAGATGAACCGTCTGTATCCTCACCATCTCCTATACTAGCAATGTCATTGAATTCACTTTCAGAACTGGCGTTATCCATATCATCTATTGGTGATCTTGTACAGTTTGCATCATACTCAATATCTGTTCAACATTATTCAAATTTATTATAAATAAAATATACATTAAATATACTTAATTTCACTCTTATAAAATTTGTTAACATTGAATAAACGATCGTTAATTAGCCATAGATTGATTGGGGAAGGTATAACATCTTAGGGCACACTCAATCTCTATAAAGTGAGTTCTCTTAGTTAATGAAGGGGAAAACCTGATGATTAAGCATGATTTCGGTTAAATCATTTGGTATTTAACACACAAACGGTTGTTTGTACAAATGTTGATCAAGAATAGTACTATTTAAAAAGCATTGAACCCTACACATTTCGTGAGTTGTAGTGATAACAGATGTGTTATGATATTATTTTATAAATAAAAAACAGTTTATTATTAATAAGTCTCATTATATTTTTCAAATTCAAATTTCCAAAAAAAAAAAAAAAAAAAATGAACCCTTAGTATTGTGGTACGTACATATTTCAGCTATATTCTCAAAATGATGAAACTCATAAAAGAGTTTAGCTTTATTTTAATAAGTAAAATTTTTGCATTAATATATTTCAATGATTAGAGGTCTTTTCGATGAATTAGACCAATAAAAGATGTCTATTTCCTTATACCGCCTAGCATTCCACAAGTTTCTGACACCAATTAAGCTAGTGAAAGTCCAAAAAAAAAAAATATATCTTGCACCAACAGTTACTAAAAAGACTAAATATCATTAGCATTTCATAAATTTACTACATTAATTATTTTAAATGATTGCTTACCACCATCAGATTCCCGTTCATCTAATGCATTTAAAATATCATTAAAAGAATATACTTTATCAATATAATTTCCTCGAGACAGCGGTCTCCATGTAGAACTACACCCAACCATAGTTCCATGCATTTCTGAAAATAAAATTGTATTTAATGAGAATGAAATATTGAACTGTAAATATTAAAATATTTACACTGGAAAAATAGAAATAGATTATAAATAAATGTAAAAAATCAGCTGGAAGGCTGCACAATGTAACATGGGTTGGCATGGTCTGTTCTATATGATGATAATATTCAATATATAATATATTGATCAATATTTTTATGGCTATTGAAATATGTATATAAATCTGTTATTGTGTTTGTTATAATTCAGTGCAGTTCATAAAATTATAACTATAACTGCAACTATATAACAACAATAATAAATATAACCACGAGCAGTAAAAAGCTCAAAATGTGCAAAACTGTGCAGTGAAAACCCAAAATACGTAAACATTTTCTAATTAACACTTAAAAACGTGCACAACCATCAGAATTGTTTAATTTATAATATTAATACATCGAAATCTTATCAAATCTTCAATTAAACATGAGATAAAAAAAAAAAATTAAAATATTACATTGGAAATAAAATTTCAGATTATTATCAACAAACGATTACAATATGTAATATAATTCTAAAATAAATTACGATTAACCTAAATCTAAAAGAAAGAGAAATTTAAACTATAATAAGGATTACTGAACCTAACATTGAGCTAATACTATTTTTTATCATTTAACAACAAAAAAACACTTGGATGAAACATCTATTAATTTTTCTCTTTGCAGAATAAGATCTCAATAAGTAACAGACAAATAATCGAATATGTTTGTTTGAATTGTCCTTAAATTGGTTAATTGGTTAATTGTCTGACATAAAAAGGAATGAGATAATGCAGAACATTGAAGGTTTGAAGGAAGAAATTACAGGTACCTATATATATTATAAACCAGACCAATTTTAGATTTTTAACTTTTATTAAAAATAATAATGAAAACTTAATTTTTTGTTTATAATAATGAAATTACTACAAATAAATTCAAAGCCAGAAGGGCTGAGCGAGTGAATATTCAAGTGAAAACAATAAAAATAAACGACTTACTAACAAAATAGCTTATTCTAGGAAAATAGCTTTTTATTATCCAATACTTTAGGCAAGTTCTGTTACAAGAATATTTCTCACTTGTGTTTGCTTCTTCCTTTTGTAATGTTTTTTTTATTATTATTATTTATGATGAAGAGAAGAATACTTGGGGTGATCAGTCAAACAAGAAGGCAGAATAAGAAATAAGAAAAATAAATGATAATATAGCAAATGTCAAAATAAATATTATCATTTATTTTTGCCTTTTTATTTGACTGATCATCCCAACTATTCTTCTCTTCATTATTCACGACAGTCAACCATTTATCCACAGTTATTATTTATGATATTTACAACCATATCAGAAATAAAAATACATTCATCAGTAAATGTGAACACAAGAATATAATAACATGAAACCACTTGTTGAGAAATTACCCACTGGTGCCACTCTAAAAAAGTATCTAAATTAGGAGATCCCCTGGGAGGGTTATCAGGGATGGAGGAGAAAGCAAGATTAGATACGAGAGGGTTTGAATGGTTCTGAAGTTTGTTATGGAAGGACAGGTATCTGGAAATAGGTATTTCTTGGGCCAGGTCAGAAACATAAGGAACATTAAAGTCGTTATGGATGATTTTATTTGTGACAAAGTAAGGAACATTGAGGATTTTAAGAAGAATTTTGGATAGTAAGGATTGGATACAAGAGGAATTCGATGGCTTAGTAGAGCTCCAAAGCTCAACTCCGTAATTCCAAATAGGTCTTATTGTCACATATATGAGCCTTTTGTAATTAACTGGAAGCTTAGAGCGTTTGTCTAGTAAGTGCTGGAGTAGCCGGAAACGTCCAGCGGTTTCTTGTGGTTTCAGTCTGGTATCAGGATCCCAAGTTAGACGCTTGTCTAAGTGGAATCCTGTAATGTTAAATTCGATTTTTACACCGAATTATTTGTCTTCCTCATATTTTTCTATCTTGAATGAATTAGATTTGAGAAATATATTAAAAATAATGAGATAAATATTAACACACACTTATACATTTGTATTTGTATTTATTTATATGTTTAGGTATTTATTTATACAGCGTGTTTCAGGATTAAGTGGCCAAACAGAAAATATGAATTAAGGACCTCAAAACAAGAAAAAAAAAATTCCGATGAAGGTATGTCCGCAAACGCTTTGTTTAGGAGATATTCACACCTAAAGATTTTCATTGTTATGAATTATTTACGTTATATTAAGTAAATAAAACTTATTTATTTGTTCCAACTACTTTATTAATTAGACTTAAACATTAAATTCATGTTAAATGTTGTTGTGAATAGTAGGCAATTTTTAAATCTCCTAAACAAAGCGTTTGCGGACATACCTTCAGAGGAAATGTTTTTCTTGGTTTGAGGTCCTCCAATAGAGCTGAGTGCAGATGAATGGAAAGATATAATCCAAGACAGGCAGAGATGGAACAGGCTTGTTAAGGCGTCAAAAGATCTACATGGTCTCTAATGCCAACAGGAATAAACAAAAACATTTTTATTTATAAATGTTCTAATCCATCAAGAAAGTGCAAACATGTGCAATTTAATGTAACAAAAAATCAAAATCGTGCAATTTAAGCCAAAAACCTGCAATTAAATCCGGTTTCTAATAAACTATGAAAAAAATATTAAATGTGGTGAACCTAATTCATTTATTTGCTAATATTATTCTACTTTGTATTTTGGGAGAGTGATAGTGTAGTGAAAATTGTGTGGTTAATACTGTATATTATAGTTTTACTTTTTTTTTCTTTTCTTTTTTCTTACAATTTAACCGTTCATTATATTTTGATACTACTTCATGCTAATCTCACCTTTAACTTCCTCAATTTTTTTTTCTTGGGCACAGAGCACCTGACTGCTGTCAAATATAATCCTTCTCTTACTTTCTAATATAGAAACTAATAGGCTAGTATTTTCGTTTTCCAGTGGGACATGTGATTTTACCATACAACCCTAAAATTATTTGATTTTGTTTTAATAGTAGGCAAATTAGTATAGAATAACTTATTCTAAGAAAAATAAATGACAAAAGTAAAATGAAGCATACTGAATATAAATGAATGCGTTGCTCTAGGATAAATTTAGCCAACTTCATTAAATCATATAGAAAATCATTTATACATGTAAAAAATTTATATATGAATAGATAAAGACTTAGGTCTTTTATTCAATACCATGAATTCTTTACCCTTTTGTTGTGATATTCATGTATTTTAAACTACGTCTTTGTATATTTCTTTCACTATACGTTGGTATTTTACTGCGTTATTCAATAAAATGATTTGTGTTTTTGGGCATTTCTTTTTAATTATTTTACTAAATTTTTCAAGTGCTAATTTCGCATGGGCCCTCTAGTATAACTACAATCATAATCCTGAAGTTGGCTAAATGTTAGCTTTTGCTGTTCTTTTGTTCTTGAGTTGTCGATATATATTGTATATACTGTCAATATATATTAATCGGTATAATAATATGATATAAAATAGTATTCATTAAAGACTTACGTTGGGCAGACCCAATACGTCAAATCGGTAAGTTTTAGCTCCACAGCAAACGTAGTTACCTGTAACAAAAATTTCTTCAGTATTATTGCATTAATAAACAGTAAAATCGCTTATCCGTTTTAGTCGTGACTCTTGTAGGTTATAACTATAAAATCGCATGTATGCATTAAATAGAATACATATTCATAAAGATAATTATCGTTAAAGAAAAGTGGTGACGAAACTACATCAAGTGAGTTTTGAGAGATGGCATAAGTATGTGGGCCAGAACCCACAACCGTGCATCCCTCCCCCCACCACATCACTATAAATTACATATCGTTGTGTTCAAAAAGTGAACGCACTGCCCCAAAATGGCGTCCAAACATGGCGGACTGACGACTTTGACTTTAGTTAGTTTTTTGGTCACTGAGAATCAGCATTTGGCTTAATTTCGTCATAGTTGGTCTTTTATTAAAGCTGGATAGTCAAGAATAATAAAACATGAAAAATATTAAAAATAATTGGCTTAGGCAATAAAAAACACAGTAAAGTCAATTTTTTTAACAAAAAATTTCAAGTTGAAAATCAAGCGTCGTTTGTAATTAAACGGCCAACAATAACGCAAAACGTGCTGAAATAAAACATCTGGAGAATATATTTCTCTTTCTAAAACACTGATTACTTTTTAAAATATTTGAAGCAGTTCCGTAGAAAATGCACTTAAGCGGCAGAAAAGCGGTACTGGCGTAGGTGCCTACAGGCCTCTACCACACCATTCAGTACTCATAAATGGCTTAGTTATAGTGCTATAATAACGTTTTTGGTACATTATATTGATTGTATTAACGAAAAAATATTAATACAATAATTTAATTGTCAAAAAAATTAAACAATTTTTTTTTAATTTATTATTTTTTAAATTTACTACTTCCTTTATTCTATACGGAGGTCATTTAAGAAGGCCTCTATTGTAAAAATGATATAATTATAATAATAAAACTTAATTCAAAAATACTTTGCTGAATATCTTGATTTTTTTATTTAACACTTTGTTTAGTATATTTACTGATTCTTAGAGGTAATTTAAATTGTATATACTTCCACGGAAATGAGTCATATTAATACCAGTTTTATAAACCAAAATAATATATATAATAGAAAATTGAACTTTATTTCTGACTTATTGAACTTAATTCTGACTAGGGGACCAAGTCCCCTTAGAATAACAATGATGAATTAATACAAAATAAAATACAAATCTATCCAAAAACTAACTCATAACAATTCAGACATTATATAAATTAATTAAAAAAATAGTATGTAACGACTAAAAAATGAACAAAAAAATAAATGAATATAAAATCTTCTCAAAAGTACTTATTATTGTGATGAAAGAAAAAACAACTACAACAAAATTACATGTTCATATACATAACTAAAAAATTTATAAACAATAGGCTAACTAATAAAAAAATAACTTAATACAAAATGTACTAATATCTACAACTATACCTAATTTGAACTACATATAATGAATAGTTGCCAGGTTGTTTAGTAAAATTTATATATCACTAATAAAAAATTAATTTTTATTTCCGTTATTTTGTTCGAAAGTTGGATCATATCATAAAAAAATAAGAACTTTTGGAATTAAATACATTATTCTCTCTTCAAAAAGAAAAATGGAAAGGGTGAAGCCATAAGTTGTTTTAGGTAACCGGTACCATTAATTGTTAGTACCAGTAGTATATATTATTGCTAGTATATTGCTAGTACATGGTCTCAAAATGAAGGAAAACACAAAATTGAAAAAATACATAAAGCGAACGAGAAAGGAAGTGCCAAAATCTCCGAAAAGAAAACAAGGATCAGTATCCATTATATCCATTCTGTTCATCTGCCTACTATATATTCGTTTTACCATATAATGGATACTGATCCTTGTTTTCTTTTCCGAGATTTTGGCACTTCCTTATGTATATCTGTTATTGTGATGAAAGTTGTGTATTAAATAAAAGACTGTAGGGGGAAGGCAGAGTTAGAACTGTAGAAATGAAATTTCTGCCATAAAATGCGGAAAAAACAAGAAGAGATCGCATCCATGATGAGACGATTAGGAAGGAACTTAAGATCAGGGATCTATTGAAAACGATGGATAATGTCGCTGTTGGTAGAAGGCCATGAGGAGGCCCAAGAATGTCATATCCAGAATATGTCGAATATTTTTTTCCTTTACTCCATGTCTGACTATCTCTGGTTTAAGAAGGCAGGGGGTGTTCTAGAGGTAACCCCTGACCTATTCTAATCACCTATTTTATCCCCCTAGGCCGTATTCGAACCGGCACCCCTAGACTCAAAAAAGGTAAAGCGGCCAACGCTTTAACACGCTCGGCCAACATGCCCGCTAAAGTCGAGCATTAGTGTAAGAGTAGAGGCAAATATATGTGCTAGACCAAGAATCTAGTTATGACCAAGGGAGAATGACAGTCGTGGCTGAAAGCTCCAGTACGCTGACTGTCTAGGAATTGGCGACAGTACCATAGAAACTAAACTGTTCAATAACTTATCCTAAGTTCTATAACACCAAATTTTGCGTTTTGGGAGTTAATAAGCTTTTAATTTAAAACATGGTACATGGGTTCGGAGGCAAATATTCGATATTTTGGGCAAGGAGGTAAAAATTCGACCATAACATTTTCGGAATCAGAATTAAATGTTCTTCAATTTTTGAAATAAGAAAGTATTGGCTAGGAAGCATCACATTGGAGTCAGTAACTGAAAAACGTTTGGAAGCTTGTTTTTATCATATACAGTAACGTAAGCTTGCGTCGAGGGACCATGCTTAAAATATTCATACTTCATTGGCTTGAAAAGGTTCTGTGCTTGAAGTGGCATTGGAAGGCCATTCTGCTATCAGTGCAGGGAGATCGGGGAGAATAATCAGCACTAATTACAATTAATAAATGGGAATATCTCCGGAAACATGCTAACAGTAAGATGACCAAACAAATCTATTTATAAAGCAAACGAATACCTTTTTCTTTAAAAAAACAAAACAAAAAAAGCTTATACAACTGTGCAAAAAAAAAAAGATGCAGCTCAAGCTTTTTGTATCCATTCTTTTAAAATAGGAGTTTTTGAAAATGACAAAAACAGTGTACAGCATCAACAATAACAGTCACGTTATAGACTAGGAGCTACCGACCATTTCATTTATCGGAAGGACTTAATGCTAGTAACCATTTTAAATTCTCGATAAATCTCATCTGAACACACCAACTTCGGTCAGTTGGTTGAAGGCCGCTGCTTTCTATCAGTGGCAAAGACAGATCTACGGGGAGGGCTTTCGGACTGAAGCCTCCATCCTCCAATGGTAAAATGCAACCCTGTTTTATGGAAAAAAAATTATCTCTTAAAGTATTACTGTTCCTGTAAATAATTATATCTAATAGGACTTCAAGTATCACTTGAAGTGATCAGTATCACCCAAACACTAGTTAGTTTCTTTTTTTTTCTGAGGCCCCCAAAATTAAATCCTGGATCCGCTAGTGATCAGAGGTGACCATTTCCCCCCAAACTCGATGGCGCATGAGCCTTCCCCCACTCTTCCCCAAGATATTTTATTGCTATCCTCTTCTTAATAACAGTGCAAACAAAAGTATAATTAAAAAATTCGCAGTTTATTTACAATTACACATCCTGCAGTCTTTTTAATGCTTTCATATGTCTTTTGATTTGAATTTTTTCAATTAGAAAATTCATAACCCGGTCGAAATGTGCCCTCTCAAAAGTTTAGATGGCACAATATGAGCCATGAAACCCTTCTGGACACCCCTGTTTTCTATGTGAAAATTTAAATTAAAGATGCGAAATTTGACGTTTCATTTAATGGAATAACATACGGCTGAAATTTTGATATGATGTCAAGAATATGTTCCTAAAAGAGAATTAATCTTAACTCATCAAATTAGGCCAGTCGGAAGGTAGTTCGATGAGAAAAAAGTTCAAATAGTCGGTTTCTCTCTAGTTTATTATGTTTTTTGAGATGCTGAATCTGAATTTGATGTTCACGAACAAAATTTTCCATTGCAAACAACAGCAAAATTTCCGAACTTTTTTTGGACATGACTCCGAAACGATGCATTTTATCGAAATTATTATTATGTACAAAGTTAAAGAAGATACAATTTACTATCAATTTTATACATAGCTTTTTGATGTAGTTCCAACCTGTGAGGACTTAGGGAATATTTGCTTATTTCACAAGAAATATATGTTTACGTCGGCTTTCCCCTCAAAAATCAAAATATATGCCCCTCTCGAAGACATTCATTATAATCAGTTTCAAATAGCATTAAATTCCCTATGAACCTCATGTAGACACGTTAATATGTGAGAGAGTTATGTAAAAATACATTTATCATTTTGCTGATTTTATTCTTTACTTTTGTTATTATCAGCTTGCTTATTTATTCTTTTTATTACTGTTATCCTGCACTCTTATTACCCTTAAATTTTTATATTTATTATTTTACTGATGCTATTTTATATTTTGTAATTTTTAGCCCTGAGGATGGTCCACAGGTTGGGTTCGGAACGTAGGCTTATCCAATAAAAATACCTTGACTGAAATTCCTGTCAAATTTTGTTTCATAATTAAATTAAATAGTTGTACCCAAGCCCAAAAGTTTAAGCATACTTATTTATAGATCATATCATAATTATGGGCAGGCAGACTTCCACTTCATTATATCAAGAGGTTTATTTGCATAAGATCTTATTGAGTGGTAAATTTTTATACATCTAAACATTAAAAACAATACCTAATTTAAATCATATTTATATTCTCATAAATGCACTATACCGTTTAGAATTTAGTATATTTAAAAGTTATCTCGGTAGAGTTAAAGTGTCATATATAAATAATAAGTTTTTTAATATCGTTTATACATGAGCACTCCTACTGAAACTGAACACACCTACAGGTATTAGAAGGTTACTCGAATCAGATCGTGCGCCGAAGTGAGCTGCATTTGGATGATATCTGCAATTCATCGATGAAACTACTGGATAGTTCATCTTGCATTTAACACAATGTAAATAATGGCATGTTCCCCAAAGCTTCCAGTAAACGTTTTGCCACGTGTTCAACTCTCTTTTCAACTGCTTCATGTAGGAATTGAGATTCCAACTAGTGTCTCTGGAAAATGTTTAAACATGTTAATCATCTTCGAAAAATGGCAACTCTATAATCACTTAAAATTAGTTTAAATTAAATTTTAAGGCACAATTCAAAAGTTTAATTTGTTAGCAAATCGTTTTTTGAACTTTTTATTATACATTTGGTTGGTTTCCTTACGAAAAAAAATAAGATAAAAATAACAATGAATTTTTAACCCGTAAACCTTCACCAATGTTTTTACTCGAACATATCAAAGCTTTGGGCAGGATGGGGTACTTTTTCTGCACTTAAATACTCATGTCAAAGAATACCTCAAAACAGTTTATGTTGCAATATTGAAACTTCTAGGCATTACAGACCAAACAGTGGTATTAATTGCTACATTGACTGTTTTTCGGGAGCAGGCATCTGGAGGATAGGCAGACCCAACGAAGGAATTGTTAGGATTAATTAATTGATGTTATTTGTTATTATAAATTCTACCTACAACACTGTTACTGGCAACACTGTCAGACGTGACGTCAGTGATCACAACAATGTATACTCCCTCGATATGGCTTCTATGTTTGTAGTGTTCTTCCACAATAAACGTTTCTGTATTGTCTGTGTTTGTTTCATAAAGAAACCCTAACCATTATTAACAGGTATATATATTTTTCTTGGCAAATACGCAACAGTATTCCTGTAGAAAGTGTAGAGAATTTGTACTTGTACTTCCACGCCGTTGCATGGTGGGCTGCCATTAATAATGCATTAATAATGCCCTGATGTGAAATAATAGGGGAAGAAATGAAAACCATCTTTTTTTATATTTAGAGCGGGTTCGTCGGTATTTTTTGGGTATGTTCTGGGCAGAATTAGGTACTTCTAGTGAATTCTAAGACTGCTGAAACGGCGGTTTTTAAAAATACACATAGTTGTTATGAAATTTCAAACAATTATTATTGATTATTACTTTGCACGAAACATAATTAATTTACATTATAATTTACATAATACGATAACATATGAAAATATGTACTCGTATAACTTTTAAAAAGAAAAAATATTCCCTGTTGAATTAATTTATTTTTAATGCGTGCATCTTGTCGATCAAATGGCTTCAATTCACATTCGATACCCTCAAAAACACAAATGACAAAATTTGAGCAATATACTCCAATTTCCGAATAATTTAGAGCCGATGTCCAAGAAATGTTACGCTCACCCCCATGTGCGCCGGTTCGAATCCGGCCTGGAAGGGGTATTTTATTTCGTGGCGGGCCTACAGAATGGAACTCAATCCTCCCACTCTGGTTAGAGTAGGTTTGGTTGTACCTCTAGAACAACACTCCCCCTTATGCCTGAAATGATAGGTAGGGGGCTATAAAAAAAAAAAAAAAATCCAATCCCAGGAACGTGTTCAAATTTTTTGTTTAATATTATTAGCTGAAGATCTTGTAACCCCTTAATATTTCTAATATAAATAGTTTCTTAATAAAAAAAAGAATTTATTTTTCATTTTTTAACTCAAAACTTAATATTTGTCAGCTGAAATTTTCTGTCAAATTTTGTAATCATGATATAGATCAACTAATAACAAACAACTCTAGATCAGACTATTATAATTCTAAATAATTCAATGAATTATTGAATGGCTTATCCTTAATAATAAATATATTTATTTTAGGTGAATCGGGAGGAACTGGCCTAACACCAGGAGTGGGTTGGACACAGGAAAATAATTTAAAAAGCTCATATGTTCTTGTCCGATTTTCATTTGTTTAAATTTTATTGGCTAGTAACAAGTAAAAAAGAAAAATCACACATAAGCAACATTTCATACACGTATTATCATTTCGGTTATCGAAGTCTTATTTTAGTAGAGAATACTACCAATGAGTTCTAAACATTTTCGACTTCGTCTTCGACTGGTGATTGTTTTCCTCCTGATTGCTTCATATCTCCTTTTAATGATGCCTGCATCATTTTTAATACGTTGAATTAATGTCTACTTTTTCTTTGCACACTTCGTATTTGAGCCAGCTCCAGGAGTGCTCAGAAGTGGGTCTTATGGCCATCAACTGGTTTGAGGGAGGCATATTTCGATGAGTTTTTGAATTTTCGAGGGGGGGGAAATTTCAACTGGGTCATGAATTTTCAGAATAAAAAGTATCAGAATAAGGGGTAAGGCGAAAACATGGAGCAGACAGCAGCAAGTGTAATTGTGTATGATGTACGATTTTTCAAATTCTACTCTCCCTTCCTCTGTTTTTGAGAAAAGGTAAGGAATAAAATATCTTGGGAGAGGGAGAGGTAGGTCGTTGCGCCATCGACCTTCGAGGGGATGGGCACCACTGGCCAGCTCCATAAATAATAATCCAGTAATGTGGGGTCTGGAAATCTTGAAGGCCAACTGATTGGACCACCGCGATCAATCCAATGATCTGGAAGCCTTTCATCCAAATGTTGTCTCACCTTACAATCGGAATGAGCAGGAGCTCCGTCGTGTTGAAAGTGAATTTGCATTCTGATGTATCGAGGAACATCTTCTAATGGTCCTTGTAATTCAAGTTGTAGAAAATGTAAGCAGTATGTTTATTTATAATTATCCAATAAAATTTAAACAAATATAAATCGGATATGACCATATGAAGTTTTTTATTATTATCATGTATGAAACCCCGTGGTGTTCGACCCGTTCCTCCCACGCACACACGGTATATATAAAAAAAAATTGATGACGTCACATTAGTTGTAAATATTAGAATCGATTCCAGTGGTTAGAGAGTTCTGACACATATCTTAATATTTAAAAAAAATACTGTAGTATAAAAAAAAAAATTGAATTTTTCTACTCTAAAACAATAGCAGTACCCTTAAAACAAATTGTAATTCGTTTCTCATGACATCAAATGTTAGGATATAATTGACGATCCGAAAAAAAAAATCTCATTTTCTTAAACAGCAATAAATAATCAATCGGTTTATGTATTTTTCAAAATGGTGATGTGATGTGTGCTGCATCTGATGTGTAGTCAGAAGCGGATTCAAGATTTAATTTGGGGGAGAAGGGCTTTTTTTAAACTGTAACTACGGGAACGATAATGGTTTAGAGATAAAAATATTATTATTTTTATAATGACACGTATATACATTTAATATAAGGAGTGGGGTAGCTTAATGGTACAGTACTGAACTTCCAATGGTAAAGGACTCAGGTTCGATTCCCGGTTCATGGCAAAAATTATTTATTCTGTTTCATTGTCCGTAGGGCGACCCTGGGTAGGTAGACCCTCTTGGTGGTGCACACCAGCCTTTATAAAGTTGGTACCCTTAATTAAAATAATTGATTAAAGGGAAAAATCTGGCGGTTGAGCGTGATCTCGGTCAAATCATCTAGCCCTGGAGCCAGGGCCCAAAAAATCGACGTCATCGCAGGCGAAGGTTTGATTGTAAATTACGGAAGTTTGTTATTCTGAGTAAAAAAAAACCTAGTCTGCCGTTTCAAAGCCGCTGCTTTAAAAAATGGCGGCTGATTTAAAGAATATTAGACCAGTAATTTGAAGATCGAAACGGGGGAAATACATTGCGAAAAATGTGAGAAAAGTTTTTAATTTGTATTATTTAGACATTTAAAAAATAAAATTGCTAACGCGGGCCACCAAGAAAAAACATTTTATAGCCAAAGAAGTCAGATTTTTTTTTCTCCTATAACTCCTATATGTTTTTTACCATACCACTTCACCAAATTATTAAGTTTATGTACTTGTATTTAACTTTCTTTAATTTATTAAGGAGTACAATTTTAGCTTTGATGCATCGTTTAGGAAAAAACAAAAAAATATCGAAAAAATCTGGCTGTTATTAAAGACTTATTTGGCTGTTAAAAGTTTTCCCTTGTTGGCTCACGTTAGCAATTTTTTTTACACGTCTAATCCCATGTATACAAGTTAAAAAAATAAAAACTTTTCTCACATTTTTCGCAATGGATTTCCCCCCTTTCGATCCTCAAATTACTGGCCTAATATTCTTTAAATCAGCCGCCATTTTTTAAATCAGCGGCTCTGGAGCGGCAGACAAGGTTCTTTTTACTGAGAATAACATACACTTTCGTAATTTACAATCAAACCTTAAAATACAATCTTGCGATGAGGTCGATTTTTTGGCTCTTGGTCTGGTTCCTAAGTAGTACTGAATCCAAGACACTTCATGGGTTGTAGTGGTAAAGGTTTTTATATACATTTAATAGCTGAACTAGCGGGCACTTAAATTACTTTTAAATACTTTAAATTATAGTGCATGATTATAATTTATTCAGAATGAGAACATCTTGTCATAGCTGGAGTATTTGGCACAGATCTCTTATGGAAAGAAAAATAGTCCAATGAAAAAAAAATAATTTTAGATTTTTGGAAGGGAATTAAGCTCAAAAGATTGAATTCGCTAGTGTATGCGTTTATATGATATGTATTTTAGTACTGAAGACTTTTGAACTTGCGAAAGTTGAATGTTTATTTGTTAGTTGGCTTTAAAGCTTTGCAATCCTCCAAGAAGAACCTACCATTCTTAATGTTCTTGGTTGTTTTCATAACCACTACAATTCTAAATTTAATACAATTTCTTTCTTTTTTTTCATTTTTTATATAATTTTATCTTTTCCTATCCTGAGCAAAACTTTGACCAGTTAATTATTTATTGGTGTTTAAGAGACTTTATAATTTATTTTCGGATTCTCTTAATTATATCCTAACAAATTTTTGTTCACTCTTTCAAGAGTTTTTCACTTCTTTTTATTGATAAAATTTCTAAATATCGTACTCCTTGTGTCTTCCTCTAATGTCCCCGAAGGAATCAATTGCTAGAAGATCAGATATGCAGGGCAGAGATTGCCCATGCTCCTCGTGTAATATTTGTTTGCAGTAAAAACATCTGTACAAGCTTGCAAGGCTGGAGTAATGACCTTTTCTTTTGTCTATTTTTCTCTTCCCAAGAGATATGATGAATTTTGTGAAAAGTTTTGACTGTATTTTATCCGTTGGATCATCCAAGCTATCTAATTCAACATTTGTTAAAGTATCTGCTATTCTGAAAAAAAAATGATAATAATGTTAAATCACCTCTTGAAATGCTACTGATTAAGTTGAAATTTTCTGTCATTGAACTTCGATGAAGTCATAATGATGTTTTTTTGGGTACTTGTCTGATAGCCGGACGGGACCGACTGCTATATGCCAATGTTTGTAACCTGAACATTGATAATTTTGATAAGGCACTGATAATTCCTATCTTCGTATTCATATTTATTGTATTCTATTCATATTATTGAAATAGTAAACAAAAACAAATGTAATAATAACAAAAAAGTTTGATTTGAAATTGAAATAGACAAAAAGAAATGTAATAATTCCCACAACAATAACAAAACACTTTCATTTTACAACGCATATATGAAATAGACCACTAGTGGATCCAGGATTTAATTTTGGGGAGGGGCTTCAGCCCGAAAGCTTCTTTTTTTTCATAAAAATAACGATAATTACTTTGGAAAAACAGAAAGAAACTAACTACCTATATGAAATGGTGTTTAAGTGATTCCTTAACTTCTTTTAAACGTAATTACACGAGCAATAATACTTTAAGAGGTATTTTTTATATATTTTTTCCATAAAACATGGTTATATTTTACTATTTTGGGGGGAGGCTTCAGCCCAAAAGCCCCCCTCCCCCGTAAATCCGTCCGTGAAATAGACAAAAATAAATGTAATAATAAGAAAAATGAAATAATAAAAAAAACACTTTTAGAAAAAAGACTTGTCTACTTCAAACTTTGCCAGTCCCTCCAATTTGTTTACTTGACCTGTATGTTATGGGCACAAACCTCTCTTAAAAATTTGTTACACGATATCATAGTTGCCTTGGATAGTTTCAGCTGTTATTTTACCCACTTTATCTTTGTTAAATTATGGGACCACCCATAAATTAATTTTAAAGCCGTTAAAAACATAAATCCTCGACCCCTCTAACCACGTTCCTTTCCTTATAGAAACGTTTTTGTTACAAGTGGTACGAAAGCATCTCCATTTCGTCTCCTTGTCTAACTTTATTTGATGACCTTCTTCACACAATTTCGCGTTTGGAATTATCCCGGCGTTTTAAAAATATTCTATAGCATCTTCTTCTGAAGACGGTAATTCCCAGAATGTAATAACATTCATAATTTGACGAAAATCGCACAAATGGAACAAAAATAAACAATGGAATAACTCACAGCGTTCACGAGATAAGAAGGGAGGTTATGTGATGTAACATTAGATAACAAGGGAGGTTTCGTCCCGACCTGCTATCAGACTAGTACCTTTTTTTGTTCTAATTAATGAATGAAAGAAATAGTAAAAATTAAAAAAATAAAAATAAATATATATATATATATATATATATATATATATATATATATATATATATAGAGGAAAAAAAATTATAATAAAAAAATATATATATTAAAAAAAAATGTATACTATGCTCATACATATTGTTAATACTATATAATGGTATTAGTTTTATATTTAGTCTGTAGCGATTAATAAGTATGCTGTGTTTAAAGCAACACAATATAATTGGTCAGCACGCTTTTATGATAATAAAGTGAGTCTCTATCGGAATAAATCATTAATCATAAATTTTAATGTTTATAGAAAGTTATCCAACAGTTTATAGAAATATGTGTACTTTTATACATGTATTGCTTAACTTAATTTCTTAAATTAAACTGATTTTACTTCTAGATCCATTAATAAAACAGAAGATGAAAAATATATGACTTGAGCTAATAAGCAAAGCTCTGATCTAATTTTGCTAAAAAATGTTAACATTTAGCATACAATAATACGGATTTGCAAGGAGCAAGGGTTCGAGGTTTAAGATTAAGAGCCAGTCAAACTTGAACTACAGTCAATCATTCATGATTTTCATGGTTGACTGTAGTTCAAGCTTGAACTTGACTCACGGGTGGATCTACGGGGGAGGCTTTCGGGCTGAAGCCCCCCACAAAATCGAAAAATATAACCATGTTTTATGGGAAAAAAATTTAAAAAATACCTCTTAAAGTATTATTGTTCGTGTAATTACATTTAAAAGTACTTAAGGAATAACTTAAACACCATTTCTTATAGGTAGTTAGTTTCTTTCTTTTTTTCCAAAGTAATTATCGTTATTTTTATGAAAAAAAAAGGTTTCGGGCTGAAGCCCCTCCCCCAAAATTAAATCCTGGATCCGCTAGTGACTTGACTTGAACTCCAATTGTACAACTGGTCCTAAGAGAATTTGTATCTGACGATCGATTCACTGAACATGAGTTAGAAATGAGACAATATTCTGTATGATTTTTTTCTTTTTTTAATTTAGATTCATATCAGCGTTAAAATTACATGTTATTTGACGGTACGTATTAATATTAAATTAACTGATGCAAATATAATGATAATAATTTCGTTTTTTTTTTCATCGTGTTCTCCTCCCTTACTTTAGATTTAGAAGTATTTTGAATTGGTTGAACGATTTTTTTCTCTTAATGTTACAGAACAAAACAAATATGTAGTCCTGATGAAGCCTGAATCGGGAAAAAGGTAAACAGTTCTTAAATGAGACTCAAGAGACGTGAGATTTTTGTGTAGAAAAAAAAATAATATATTATATTTTTAATGCATCTTTTTAGCTCGAGGAGGTATTTTAACTTTAATCTTGGACTATAATCTTGAAAACTTCCAAATCGAAATAATATCTCGAAATGTATTAATCGTAATATTACCGTCCCGGTGATTAAAACCAAAGATCAACAATTAGAAAATTTGCATATTGAAAATTAAATTAAGCTAGTTGTAGAGGAAGAAAATGGTCCACCCCGGCGATCATAAATATACTCAAATAGTGGCAAAACTGTTTTATTAAAAGTCAACGTATCGACCCGACTTTGCAGGTCTTCAGAGCTAGATCGGACAAGATATCTTTTTGTATCTTGTCCGTATAATTAATCATCAGTAATAATGTAATAAAATAGTTTTGCCACTATTTTAGTCTATTTATGACCGCCACCCAGGACCACCTCCTTCCTCTATAATACAACGGTCAACTATTAAGTATTCAATAAGCTAGTTGTAAATAAACAAATTAGATAATGATTATATTACGAACTTCTCCAATATATTATCACTAAGACAAGATAAACTGGTCGTGGTTTCAATAATTTCTTTGATATTTTTCTTGAAAAAATGAACAGATTCATCTACTAAAGGTTCCATTCTAAGAAACATAGCTGATATCAGTATTGGAGTCACATTGTTAATGCCTGAAATACAAAAATATACGTGAAAAAACAAGAACATAATTCATAAATGTTTAAATATATTAACATTTTAAATTTAGAATCTATGACATGTTTTATTATATATATATAATTTTTATTGAATACGAACAGCTAATTTATCTAAATGAGGTATTTAATCGAGTTCTTTGTAAGAGATTTGAACGCTACTTAGTCTGATTATTCTTTTTTGTTTTTGAGCTAGTATAATTTGTTATTGAGTGATATAACATTTTGTCACAATAGGGACAATGTTAACAGTGTGGAAAGAGTTCATAGAAAAGAGTTCGATGACAAGAGTTTTACACTCAGCGGTCAAAAAGCCATTAATGTCTCAATTAATTAATATCAAGTACCTCAAAAAGTGTTTTTTATATACAGGGTATTTCAGAGTTAAGTGGCCAAACTGCAGATATGAACTAAGGACGTTAAAACAAGAAAAAAAAATGAAGGAATATCCAGAAACGCTTTGTTTAGGAGATTTTCGTTGTTATGAAATATTTACATTATATGAAATAAACAAAACCTATTTATTTGTTCTAACTACTTTATTAATTAAATGTAAACATTAACATTCATATTAAATGTTGCGCAATGTGATTTCCTTGAGCATTAAGACAGGCTTGGCATCTTTCTTCAATAGCAGCAGTGGCAGAACAGTACTAGATATGTGTTATTGTTTCACAAGATTTCATTATCCTTCTTCGTAAGGAAATAAGGTCATTGACCGGACTTGCTCATTCATATCCTATATCTCAATCAATGGATTGGCCGTGTACGACCAGTGGCTTGGCCTGCAAGCTCACCAGACCACTGGATATTTTTTTGTTTGGCGTGAAATTAAACAAAAAGTCTATGCAAGTACGGCAAATGACCTTTTTTTTTTTTTTTTTTTTTTTTTTTTGACTAATCAATAGTCTAATTTTTTAAAAGTTGCAGTAATTAATATTCATGTTATTTAATCTACAACAAACATTGATACTTTCGGTATATGTTTCAGCGAGTTATCGGTTCATTAACTTGTTCGTTTTCCTCATTTACATTCGAAATAGCAATAGATGCCTCCGTATGGGATAATACATCATTTAGACGCTACTTCGAAACCATTCTTTTAGCTAGTTTGAGATATAGTTTTCTAAATAAACTAGCCCATACTTTACTTAATGTATTTCAGCAAAGCAGCTTAGTGTGACATCATTTTGCTCTAAACCTTGATTTTCTTTAACGGGATTTAATATGGAATAACTTAAATTTATTTAAAAAATGCTAATATCTATTGAGATATTTTTACAAAGTTAAGTTACATTAAGTGATCTGCCTCGTAGGTGTACCATAAAATATTATATTCAATATACTCTGAGTTTTTTTATGAGACGCAAAAATAACTCATAAGAACTTTACTAATTTCCTGTTTTGTTTTCGCTTACAAAATTTCTTACTTAAAACAGGACGTGTTCCTTTCAGTGGCCTATGGACCCACTTCATTAGCCATTCGAATATAGCTACATCACAGTGCACTGATATATCCATGTCTTCCAGCTTTTGCCCTGAAAACAAAACAGCTGTTATAACACAAATGAAACGAGAAAATAAGATATTTATTTAAATATTCCTAGCTAGATGTTATGGTATCATTAATTGAAGCAATAGTTCATGATCTCAGGAATACATATGTTAGGTTATTGCTAAAGATAAGGTAGGAATCAATAAAAGGGCAAAACGGGAGGCAAATGTCCAAGGGTTCGACCGAGACATAGATTTGAGGATTTTATTGTCAGAACTATAGGGTTGTCCGGAAAAAAAAAATGCAGTATTTTGAGTTTTCTTTAAAATACCACTCTATATTACAAACTGTCTACGTTTGCTTGATTATTCATTTGTATGAATGTCAACACTTATTAATCCGATTCCAAACGATAATGTTTGTTGGCCTCTGTAGCATTTCCCTCCTTAAAAATAATTCAGTCTTTACTAAGATGACAACGCTTGATTTTCGTATAATTTTGATTTACGAGTTTAAACTCGGCTGGAATGGGGACCCATGCAGCCAGAAACAACAAGCAAGTCTGGGGCGAGAGTAGCAATAATGATAGCACTGTTTGCTTGTGAGCTACTGAGTTTTTCATTGGACGTCATTGTACCCAAATCAATATTGTCAACTGCTGGCAGAGATGAAGAACACTTTGAGGTAAGTTAGTGCGTTTCTGGAGTGGGGAATTTATGACAAAAGTTAATCCTCTCGCCCTCTCCCCGGCACCAGAACGTAAACTCGTAGTTATTTTATCTTCAGTTTATCAGGTTACCTGGGCAACATCCGTTTTGCACACACGTTAGCCCGATCGCCCATCCCGCTCCCGAGCCAGGTTAATGGTAAAGTAGCCATTCGCGCGTTATTGTTAACGCAATCCAGTAGAGTGTACTACTTTACAAACTCCGAAAATTCCTGCACCCAACATACTTTCTTATTATCCGTTCCTATCTCACCAACAGAGTCTTCAAAGTAAAGTAAATCATAATAACGCCTCTTTTCCTAGTCTACTGATGTTCTCAAGGTAGTATCTTCAGCGATATCCTTCATACAGTTTATACAGCTGATATCCCAACCCATCCTAACATTTATCATCGCAACGTATGCCGATGGCATATGTGTCCTATCAGTTAATAATGGCCCATCAATCGCACTCCAAACTCTTCAGTCACACATCACAAACCTTTAAGAATGGTGTCAAAACTGCAGGTTTAAAATAAATTCCGTCAAATCATCTTTAACCATGGTTGTAAACCTATGACTCCTGTCCTACAGTATTCGTTAATAATACCCCACTTATCCCAGTTGAACACATCCGATACATTGGACCCCACTTGAACAAAAGACCCATATACATTACTATAATAAGGCTTACTTGGACATCCGGAATTGAGCTTAGGGGCTCCACTAAACCATCGAATTTCTCTCGTATCCTATCCTTACAATCCAATATCCTTCGTAAAATGCTCAATGCTCCTTACTTTGATACAAATAAAATCATCCATAACGACCTTAATGTTCTACACGGTGGGCCAGACCCCCTTACCGTGCACCCCCCCCACATCCCTATAAATTGCATATCGTTGTGTTCCTTGTAACAATTTATTAAAAAAAAGCCAATGTTCCCACAAAAAAAAGTGAACGCACTGCCCCAAAATGGCGTCCAAAGATGGCGGATTGACGACTTTGACTTTAGTTAGTTTTTTGGTCACTGAGAATCAGCATTAAGCTTAATTTCCTCATAGTTGGTCTTTTATTAAAGCTGAATAGTTATAGAATAATAAAACATGAAGAAATATTAAAAAATAATTGTCTAAGGCTATGAAAAACACCAGTAAACTCAATTTTTTTAACAAAAAAATTTTCAAGTTACAAATCAAGCGTCGTTTGTAATTAAACGGCCTACAATAACGCAAAACGTGCTGAAATAAACCATCTGGAGAATATATTTCTCTTTCTGAAACGCTGATTATTTTTTACAAATGTTTAAGTAGTTCCGTAAAAAATGCACTTATGCGGCAGAAAAGCGGTACTGGCGTGGGTGCCTACAGGCCTCTACCACACCATTCAGTGCCCATAAATGGCTTAGTTATAGTGATATAATAACATTTTTGGTACATTATATTGGTTTTATTAACGAACAAATATTAATGCAATAATTTTATAGTAAAAAAAAAAAATTTAATTTAAAAAAAAATTTATTATAATTTTTTTAAATTTTAACCTCCTTTATTTTATACGTAGGTCGTTTAAGAATACCTCAATTGTAAAAATGATATAATTATAATAATAAAAGTTAATTAAAAAATATTTTGCTAAATATCTTGATTTTTTTTTATTTAACGTTTGCAATTTAACACTGTGTTTTGAATATTTACTGATTCTTAGAAGTAATTAAAATTTTTATATATTTCCCAGGAAATGAGTCATATTCATACCTTTTTTATAAACTAAAATAATATATACCTAATCTGAACTATATATAATGAATAGCTACCGGGTTGTTTAGTAAAACTCATATATCACTAATTAAAAAATTAATTTTTATTTCCTTTATTTTGTGCAGAAGTTGGACTATATCATAAATAAATAGGAAATTTTAATATTGAATGAATTATTCTCTATGCACAAAGAAAGATATAAAGGGTGACCCTATAAGTTCTTCTATAAACCAAAACTGATTGTTTGGATTTGATCTCAAAATGAGGAAAAACGTGAACTTAAACGAGAAAATTGGAAAAATACATTAAGCGAACGAGAAAGGAAGTGCCAAAACCTCGGAATAGATAAAAAGGACCAGTTATATCCATTATATAGCTCAATGAATGTATAGTAGATAGATGAACAGAATATTTCAAGATGCTGCTAAAACGGGATCAATTGCAGTTTGGATGATATTAAGTGGACGATGTAGGTTTATTATGGTGAAAACCACTTTATTTTCGATTGCTGAAGGTGCACCTCGGGACTATATTAACTTTGAAGATGAATATAGAGATGTATATCGAGAAAGTTATAGCTCATGGCTTTCCTTCTGTTTAGTGGATTTTCAAAAGATTTTTTAAGGTATCTTATATTAGTTGTAGCTCGCTATTCTTCTCGTTATTCTTGAATTGTTCGGAATTTGTACCATATCATAAAAAAATAGGAAATTTTAATATTGAATGTATTATTCTCTCTGCACAAAGAAAGATGGAAAGGGCGAAACCAAACTGCTTTGACAGTTTTGCGCGTACATAGGCAACAAGCATATTAGAAAATAATATGAAAGGACTGTGGTTTTTACCTTTACAAGAAAGGAGATACTAGGAAATGTAATACCCATCAAGACCCATTCCTGTTTAGTGTATCAAACAAATTATACACAAGAATCGTAGAAGCTGGAATAAGAAATATTGTCGATTGCCAGAGCGATATGGATTGAGAAACTCAAGTTGCACATTGGAAGAGAAGTTGAAAATTGGGACTGTCTTCACTTTAAGGCAGGTTATAGAGAAGTCCACATAAAAAGAAAAATAGCTCTCTATCTGCTCAGTGCCTCACACTTTGGATTATGCTAATATCTAACTGTCTTTCAGAAAAACTCGTTTTCCTTTTAGATCCCTTAAAAAATCTTTTGAAAATCCACTAAACAGAAGGAAAGCTATGAGCTATAACTTTCTCGATATACATCTCTATATTCATCTTCAAAGTTAATATAGTCCCGAGGTGCACCTTCAGCAATCGAAAATAAAGTGGTTTTCACCATAATAAACCTACATCGTCCACTTAATATCATCCAAACTGCAATTGATCCCGTTTTAGCAGCATCTTGAAATATTCTGTTCATCTATCTACTATACATTCATTTAGCTATATAATGGATATAACTGGTCCTTTTTATCTATTCCGAGGTTTTGGCACTTCCTTTCTCGTTCGCTTAATGTATTTTTCCAATTTTCTCGTTTAAGTTCACGTTTTTCCTCATTTTGAGATCAAATCCAAACAATCAGTTTTGGTTTATAGAAGAACTTATAGGGTCACCCTTTATATCTTTCTTTGTGCATAGAGAATAATTCATTCAATATTAAAATTTCCTATTTATTTATGATATAGTCCAACTTCTGCACAAAATAAAGGAAATAAAAATTAATTTTTTAATTAGTGATATATGAGTTTTACTAAACAACCCGGTAGCTATTCATTATATATAGTTCAGATTAGGTATATATTATTTTAGTTTATAAAAAAGGTATGAATATGACTCATTTCCTGGGAAATATATAAAAATTTTAATTACTTCTAAGAATCAGTAAATATTCAAAACACAGTGTTAAATTGCAAACGTTAAATAAAAAAAAATCAAGATATTTAGCAAAATATTTTTTAATTAACTTTTATTATTATAATTATATCATTTTTACAATTGAGGTATTCTTAAACGACCTACGTATAAAATAAAGGAGGTTAAAATTTAAAAAAATTATAATAAATTTTTTTTTAAATTAAATTTTTTTTTTTTTACTATAAAATTATTGCATTAATATTTGTTCGTTAATAAAACCAATATAATGTACCAAAAATGTTATTATATCACTATAACTAAGCCATTTATGGGCACTGAATGGTGTGGTAGAGGCCTGTAGGCACCCACGCCAGTACCGCTTTTCTGCCGCATAAGTGCATTTTTTACGGAACTACTTAAACATTTGTAAAAAATAATCAGCGTTTCAGAAAGAGAAATATATTCTCCAGATGGTTTATTTCAGCACGTTTTGCGTTATTGTAGGCCGTTTAATTACAAACGACGCTTGATTTGTAACTTGAAAATTTTTTTGTTAAAAAAATTGAGTTTACTGGTGTTTTTCATAGCCTTAGACAATTATTTTTTAATATTTCTTCATGTTTTATTATTCTATAACTATTCAGCTTTAATAAAAGACCAACTATGAGGAAATTAAGCTTAATGCTGATTCTCAGTGACCAAAAAACTAACTAAAGTCAAAGTCGTCAATCCGCCATCTTTGGACGCCATTTTGGGGCAGTGCGTTCACTTTTTTTTGTGGGAACATTGGCTTTTTTTTAATAAATTGTTACAAGGAACACAACGATATGCAATTTATAGGGATGTGGGGGGGGTGCACGGTAAGGGGGTCTGGCCCACAGACTATTCCATATGTTTCAGATTTGGCCCAATCCAGATCCATATCCTTCCATAATAAATTTCAGGACCATCCGAACCCTCTCGTTTCTAACTTTGCTTCATCTTTGATCCCTGACTTTCGAGCTCGAGGCGATTTCCTAATTTAGATTCCTACCAATGAGTAGTTTCTCTACAAGTCTTTTCATGCCATTCTATTTCTCTGTATCACATTTACTGGATGTATATTTATTTTTTTACAGTTGTAAATTTCATGAATAATAGTAAAAAAAAAAATATATATGATTTTCGTAACGTCATATCGACAAATTGAAACCTAAAACCTGTGTTTTATTAAAACAGTTGTCATCTGTAGTTAAATTTCTAAGATATTTGCATAAGTACTTTGTTATTTATAGAAGTGGAGGAAATAATTTTTGTTTGACGAGAATTCCATTGTGTTTATTTTTAGCATTGTAAATATATTTTATATTAAGATTGAATGTTCGAGGGTATTTATTATTCCATTCTCTTGCAGACGGTTAAAGTTTTATTCCAGAGATGAAAATCATTATAACAATACTTTTAATTACACGTTTCAAATCTGTTATATAACATTTAAAAAATTATTTGTATACGAGTGATTCTCAAACAACAGATAACTTTCAAGTCCCACTTGAATAAAAAGGTTACCGAGGATAACTTAGGCATCCAGACTGGATGTAATACGGCCTCCAAAAACAGTTCTATCAGATAGACATGATTATTTAATTATGTTGGAGTAATATTATATTGCGAAAACTATTCAATCTTCATATTTATAAGCGACATTTTTTATATTCTGACATATCTTAAGATTATTTTTAATGCATATATCGGAAAAAGTCCAAATTAAGTCTTTACAAAACTTATTTCAATTATGTTTTTATCGTGTTAAAATAGGCTTTAGAAGTATTTAAAATATATTTCTTGAAGAAAAATATTTCTTGGTTGAAGACAAGGAAATCCTCAAATTGTGAATTTTTTGTAACTTTCGGTACTCTGAAATGTTGTGGCAGTTCTGAAGTTCTAAATATGACACATCACAGAGGCAGTGGATCAGCTGATGAGAAGGTTGTCTCCTCAACTCCTCTCTCAGTTTTTACCAATTTTATAGCGGAATCTCTCTGATTATTCACGTGATACAGTTAAAGTGTATATCAGAGCAGTTGATATTTACTGTTGACATCTTTTTTTTTTGTTATTTTAAGAAAAAAAAAAAAAAAATTTTTTTTTTTTTTTTTTTTTTTTTATTTATTTATTTTTCTCTTATGATATGCGGTATGATCAGCAAGTGATGGCCAGTAAGGTGCCCAAGAGGTCTCGGTCAGACGGAGTTAGCTCACCAGCCAAACAAAGGACTCGTCGCTGCCTACGAGAAATACCTCCAGTGACCAAAATGAACACTTCAGAACCAGAACCTCAGCCCCAACCAGGTACGTCTGCACAAGAAACGATTGAAGAATCACCTTTCTTTACTCCAAACCCCTACCAAGTGCTTCAAAATGACAGAGAAGTAATGGAGTCTGCAGCAATACCCAGAGAACCAAAGCCTCCTCCGATATTTGTGAAAAATATAAAAAATTTCCAGATGTTCTGCACCCAACTAAATAAAATCTGCTCTGGCAGTTATTCATGCCTTAACAGAACCAATGACACCAAAATAACACCTGATTCTGCAGAAGCCTACCGAAAAATAGTGAAGTACTTATCAGAAACAAATGCGAATTTTCACACTTACCAGCTGAGGCAGGAAAGAGCTTTACGAGTAGTGATAAGAAATTTACATTCCTCAACCCCCACTGAAGTTATTAAAGAAGAACTAACGACGCTTGGTTTCAATGTACGCCAGGTAACAAACGTTTTGAAGGAGGACAGGGAGCAGCCAGGATTACGAAATAGGATCCCACTACCATTGTTTTTCGTGGACTTGGAGCCATCACCAGGTATCGAAAAAATATATGATATCACAAGAATATACTACACAATGGTGAAAGTTGAGAAGCCATATCCCAAGAGAGACATCGTGCAGTGCCATAATTGTCAGACCTATGGCCACACGAAGACATAT
The DNA here is from genome assembly GCA_928085145.1 of Nezara viridula. Lineage (NCBI taxonomy): Eukaryota > Metazoa > Arthropoda > Insecta > Hemiptera > Pentatomidae > Nezara > Nezara viridula. Next base: position 52,253,599 of record OV725078.1, read on the forward strand.
TGCTACCATCTGCCGCGTTGCGTGAAGTGCGGTGAACAGCACAAATCTGTAGAGTGCACCAAACCTATACAAGATCCAGCAGTATGTGCCCTATGCTTGGAGGGACACCCGGCCAACTACAAAGGCTGCCAAATTTACAAGAATCTCAAAACCAGACACCAGAAAAACCGGATTCAAGATGAAGCACTAAGAACAAGAAGAGAGAGAGAGCCTTCCAGAATTGTAAACAATGATGTATCATTCTCCCAACTACTTAGAGGTAAGACTTTAACCGATAAATGTCAAGCCCTGCCACAACAACAACCTCAAACCCAACCTCAAAATCCTCTTCATCCTAATATACCTAACCACCAACAACAAATTCCTCATATTCCTCCTCCTTCAAATGCAACAGATCTCACAAGTTTGTTAGCATCTTTCCTCACCGATTTCAAATCCCTTGTTACTCCACTCATATCACTCCTCACGAATCTCGTATCTCACCTCATCCCTCCTTTGAAAAATCCTTAAATGACTCACATCCCTAAACCCATATCCATTCTCCTTTGGAATGCGAATGGTGTTAGAAATCATACAGACGAACTATCTACTTTACTACTTGACAAGAACATTGATGTGGCACTAATTACTGAAACTCGACTAACCACTAAACAGCACTTCAATATACCACAATACCTGACATATCGTACTGACCACCCTGACGGAAAAGCACATGCCGGTACTGCTGTAATTGTACACCAATCCCTCTCCCATCACGTACTCCCATTACCAATACATGATTTCCTACAGTCCACCGCTATCGTGATAAAAACCTTCTCCTTTCCGGTCACTCTTGCATCAGCGTATTGCCCTCCTAACCGATCCATATCCAATGCCCAATTCAGTTCTCTCCTCGACTCCTTAGGACATCACTTCATCTTGGGTGCAGACCTAAATGCCAAGCACCAACAATGGGGTTCCAGAACCACGAATTCTCGTGGCCGAACCCTGCTGTCTGCACTCAATTCCCAACGTTTTCACCTCCTTTCCCCCAACTCTCCTACCTACTGGCCCACAGATCCCAACCGTAATCCTGATCTTCTTGATTTCTTTATCCACAGCGGCTTAAGTCCCCTCAATTGTTCCATTACACGTCTAAATGAACTTTCCTCTGACCATAGTCCTCTAATCCTTAATGTTTCACTTGAACCTGTTCCCAAACCTTCTCCACCGTCATTCATTAGGGGCCCAGTAAACTGGGACCTTTTCCGCCAAATAATCTCCGATAATATTGATCTCAACATATCCCTCAAAACTCCCGATGACCTTGATAGTGCCGTAAATTCCTTTACTACCACAATCCAACAAGCCGCCTGGACTGCCTCCTTCCCAAAAGACTCCTCCAGAATTCCTATAAAGACCATTCTACCCCAACACATCCTTAACCTAATCCGCACCAAACGCCGTGCCAGATTATTATGGCAACGTACCCGACATCCTACCGACCGCTGCTCCTATAATTACTACTGCAAACAATTAAAACTGGAATTAGCCACCTTCAGATCACAATCCTTCAACTCCTACCTATCCTCCCTCTCTTCTCGCGACAATTCCCTTTGGAAAACCACAACAAAAATCCTAAATCCTCACCGCATTTCCCATCCTCTCCGACGAGGTGATGGCTCCTCGGCAGCATCTGACGAAGTTAAAGCTGAGGAGTTCGCCATTCACCTATCCAATACATTTATTTCACATCCGGAATCCCATCCTGCCCACACCGTAACAGTAGAAGAACTCCTTACATCACCAATCCCACTTTCCTTGCCCCCAAAAGCTATTCATCCTTCCGAAGTAAAATTTCAATTAAAAAAACTAATCCTCCGTAAAGCTCCTGGACATGATCTCCTTACACCTCAAATCCTTCGACAACTTCCATCCAAAGCAGTCATATTCCTTACATATATCTACAATTGTATCCTACGCACCACCCACTTCCCTCTGTTATGGAAACACTCCACTATTATCCTCTTCCCAAAACCAGGAAAACCTCTCAATAGCTCAACATCCTATAGACCAATCAGCCTACTCCCAATCCTTTCAAAAATTTTTGAAAAGATCCTTTTGAAACGAATCCTACCCATTATAGAATCCCAAAATATTCCTTCCCATCAGTTTGGTTTTCGCTCCCAACATTCTACTGTTCAACAAGGACTCCGAGTTGTTGATCATATTTCCTCAGCCCTAGAAAACAAGGAATACTGTTCGGGTGCATTTCTGGACATTGCACAGGCATTTGACCGGGTATGGCACTCCGGACTGCTCTTCAAGCTTAAAATCCATTTACCTCAGTCCTTGTACCTAGTCCTCCGATCCTACCTCTCTGACCGCTCCTTCCGAGTTCGCTGTGGAACAGAATTTTCCAATATCTACTCCGTTAAAGCCGGTGTTCCCCAAGGCAGCGTCTTGGGTCCCGTGCTTTACATCCTCTTTACTGCTGACATCCCTGTTCATCCCGATACTTTTCTTGCAACATTCGCTGACGACACCGCAATCTTATCATCCAACTCTGATCCCAACATAGCATCCTTAAATCTCCAAAACCACCTCACCTTGATTGAGCACTGGTGTAATAACTGGCGCATTAAAGTTAATGAATCTAAATGCCAACATATTACCTTTACACTCCGACGCAGTTCCTGTCCACCAGTACACTTTAATTCCATCCAGCTTCCTTACTCAGACACAGTCCGGTATCTTGGCTTTCATTTAGACCGAAGACTAACGTGGAACCCACATACTAGACTCAAAAGACAAGAACTCAACCGACGATACGGCCAGCTATACAGACTACTAAACAGAAAATCCAAACTTTCTATTGAAAACAAATTACTTATCTACAAGACAATACTGAAACCTATATGGACATACGGACTTGAACTGTGGGGGACAGCAAAAGCTTCTAACATCAAACGTATTCAATCCTTTCAATCTAAAGTCCTTCGAACAATAGTTGATGCTCCGTTCTATGTAAATAACAAAATCCTACACCATGACCTTAATATCCCATTTGTCCTAGACCTTATTCCAGAAAAATTCTCCAAATTTCACCAGAACCTTACCTATCATCCAAATCCCCTTGCACAATCTCTATCCAGCACCACCCATCCTTACAATCCTCCTCGAAGGTTGAAGCGGCAGTGGCCCAGAGACCTTTTGTAAATAAGCATCTATTGGAGTTTTGGCAATGGCCAGATCCTCCACTCAAGCCCGAGTGTGTATGATTAGGTTAGTTCTTTTGTTTATATACATTTATTTTATTTTATTGTATTTATTTTTATTTTATTTTTTTGTATTTATTATTATTAAGTTTCTGTATTATTTATTTTTTTTTTTTATTGTAAATAGAGTGTGAGTGTGCTTTCTCTGATCACTATTATAAATGTCCTTGATGTGACAGAATGTAATATTTCTAAATAAACAAATATAAATAAAAATAAAAAAAAATATGACATAGGTAACCTCTTAAACAATCATTTTTTTTTTTTTTTTTGTTTTTCATATTAGCCGGCGGGGAAGAGTAAACTACTAGCTGGTCCATAATGAGTTCTGGACTTCTCTTAAGAATAAACTAGTATCCGAGGATATTATATAGAGAATTACATCGTTCTATAAGACCTGCAAAACTATGTACATCAAACATCTGCCGAGTTAGGGATCAGGCACAATGGGGGTCAGGCAGGGAGACATAGCTTTCTATATTTCATCATCCTCATAGATGATGTGGTTAAAGAATGCAAGTGGAGAACCAAGTGGATACAAATTATTACAGCGAGGGAAACCTACAGAAAAATTTAGATGTCTTGATAGAAGATCTGGAAACATAAATAGAGTTATTAGCACTTCCAAGACTGAGTGCTACGATAATATCGACTGAGGATCGAGTACCTAAAGGTTTCAATTTACAATAACATTATTATTTTATAATTATCTGTGGGCGACATAATAAATATTTAGTGCAAAGGAACTACAATTCCTCACTTCAAAAGTCTTAGAAAGAGCGGATTTTCTGGAAAAAAAGAAAACTTTAGGAAATTATGACATTTGGTGTAATATCCTTATCAACAATAACAGTGATTGTTTAAGAATACATCGTTCTCATGTATTGATTGAATTTTTAGTTATATAAATTTCTCAATTATGTAAAGCTTCAATCGAGGCGGTGTGTTAGGATTAATTAATTGATGTTATTTGTTATTGTATATTCTACCTACAACACTGTTACTGGCAACACTGTCATATGTGACGTCAGTGATCACAACAATGTATACTCCCTCGATATGGCATCTATGTTTGCAGTGTTCTCCCACAATAAACGTTTGTGTATTTTCTGTGTTTGTTTCATAAAGAAACCCTAACCATTATTAACATTGTTAACTTTCGTTTGTTTCTGAACGTAAATTTGATTTGTTGCTGTTCATATGCACACCCTTCTTGGCACGGGAACGGCACGCAGTGACAGAGAAAAAGGTTGGTTTCGATCCAGAGGATGGCTCTGCTGCGTGTCACCATAGGTCCTAGCGAGGGCCAAGCTTCTCGACTAGTGTTGCCCAAAATCGGTCTTAGTCCAAGACCGTCTAGCTGTTGCAAGACCAAGACCAAGATTGATGAAAAAAAAATCGACATTTTGAATAAAAATCAAGGCAAAATAGATACTAATACTTGACAATTTTAGTTACTATGATGTAAAGAATTGGTATAACCAATATACTTTTGCATTTAACTTTTCTAATCTTTCATTCGGGCTTAGTTAGATTTCTCTTATCTAAGGAAATATAAACATATAGTAATATCACTATAATAATAAGCTAATAGGTAACTGCAAGACTATTGCGAGACTAAGACCAAGATTGACTACGCAAGAACAAGACTCGTCTTGGTCTCGCATTTGGGTAACACTATTCTCGACTTCTTCCTGCGAGATGTGATCAAACAACTGTTCAAGAAAGAATTCTGGACAAAAGTTCTGGAAAATCTAGCGTGTGAAGATTGTAGAAATTGCCATCTAATAGAAGACGAAAATCCGAGAGGATACAATACAAAAAAGGAATGGAGCCATCGTTAAGTGATAACCCCAAAAGGAAGTACCTTTGGAAGATACTTCTCCAAAATCTAGGTTAGATAAAAATGCATCCTCCCGCCCTATTGAGTTTCAGAATTCCTCTCGAGTTAGGGAGATTTTCGAGGCAAGCTTCATATTCTTGGCCAAGTCATAGACCCCTGATGCACCAGTTTTGGAGTTCTGGAGACAGTCGAGCATGTGGTCACGACATGCACTACTTTCGACGGATTAAGGACCACACTAATGAGAACCGCGGGAATTTACTTCTTCACTGAGGATGAATTTCCTCAGTCGGTGAGTAAGAAGAACTTCTCGCGGTTCAGGAAATTCATTTATGACTGGAAGGTGGCAGTGGGTATAGCCTATTTTAAACTTGGAGCTTGGAGAAGAGTACCAGCGCTAGGAAGACCATCAGAAGACAGAAGTCACCCTTCGGTCACAGACCGGAGGTCAACGAATGTTTAACAAGCGATGGAATCTTTTACTATTCATTGCATTCATTGCAGTAGTGAATAATTGAGCAGTCATGCGTAACAACCTACACCTGCAAACACATTAGGCTATACAATAGGCAAGAGAGGATGGCAAATAAATAAATGATAATAGCTAAAATGGAAAGACAGAAACGTTGCAATGTGATTTTTATAATGTATGCCAATCAGATTTGTCAAAACCTATCATACTATGTTGTATGACCGACTATACATGCCACCTTAAGAGTTGTAATATTTAGTGATGCTCTTATTAGTGTAGTGTGGATAGACTTCTGGTGAGAGGGGTAATATCTCTGGTCTACATTCATGTGATCTTATGTTTATCAGTATATCTTATGATAATTTCTGAATTAGCTTTTACAAGGTACTCGTAATTACTTAGCTACATAATGCTATTTGACGGAACTAATAAAAGTTTTTTCTCTGAAAAGATTAATTCATTAAGAAGGTTTCACTTTTAGATTAACATGTAATACTATAACCATGAGTTTAATTTCCATTATTAGCTGTCAAAAATCAGAAATAGTACCATCTTACGGTTCGTGATGCTAATTAACTGATATATCATTTAGCGAATCATTTTAATTCTTTAAGTGTCGGTATAGTAAGGTGGAATTAAAATTCCTTACCGACCGGTGTCTCTGTTGTACATTTTCCCCTGAAATGTCTTTGAAGGTCGTCCAACTATTTCTTCTTCCCAATTTTTTTCCCATTTCTCCTCTCATTCCAATTCCAACTAAAAGAGAAAGGTAAAAATAAATACTTTGAAAATTGAGCACAGTGAAGATTAATGAACTATGGGTAAAATAACCCGTCTCATAAACTGTGAATAATATTAATTGGTGATTATTGCGTCTAATTTTCTATTAGTAGAGTGAGTAGTTAGGCCTGAACTTTCATTTTTTATTTATTTATTTTTTAAACACAAAATGTAAGTAAAATGTTGAGATTTCCATTGTACTATAATAAAATTAATTTCAAGAAATTAGTTGTATAACTATTTGATACGACATATGCCCTAGACCAGGAGTCCCCAACCACGTGGCATTGGGCAAAATTGTGCCTGCCTATGTCTAACATAACCTTTATTGATGATCACACTGGCATCAGTTTTACTGATGTACGGCAAGTTCCAATAAAATATTAAATATATATTTTAAGAAATATCTAAGAAATTGTAAATACGAGCGATTAATTTGAAACATATTGAATACTTAATAGTTGACCGTTGTATTATTAAGGAAGGAGATGGTCCGGAGTGGCGGCCATAAATAGACTAAATAATGGCAAAACTATTTTATTAAAAACCAACGTTTCGACCCGACTTTGCAGGTCTTTATCAGGGAGGTGTGTTCAGCAAGGAGTTTCACTTAGAACCAGTTCTATTTATTTCTAAACACATAGCTACCTCACTAAATTGTAAGTTATTTTGAAGTTGTAAGTATAGGTGCGGACTTTCAATTTTGATTGGGGAAGCGATGGACTAAAAAAGAAAAAAAAATGGCTGGAGTTTTTATTATGTGTAAACATTTAACATAATTATTGAGAAACGAACTTTAAAAATCAAATTAATCATCTAAAGTGGTAATAAAACTGAGTATTTTTATTAAGCTCTCTATTATAGAAACGGATCCCTATTTATTAGTGATTAATTATGTGTTTCCAATCCTAATATTTACGATTTCAAAGAAATAATTCAAGCAATCAGCAAGTTTCTTTATTTTGTTCCTCAGATATTAGGATTGGAGAAACTTAATTGGTCATTTATTTTTATATTATTTTATATTTATTTGATTGGTAATTTAAAGTCACTTATAAATAGGGATCAATTCCCATAATAAAGATCTTTATAAAACTCAATTTTATAATCACTTTAGATGGCAAATATTCGAAAAAACGTTATATTTTAACACCTAGAACTTAAAACCTCGCAAATCTTTTGGACACGATCTCCTTACTTTCCAGATCCTCAGACAACTTCCCAAAAAAAGCAATTATATTCCTTAAATACCTATTCAACTGTATCCTCCGCACAATCCACTTTCCTCTGGTGTAGAAACATTCTATAATTATCCTCTTTCCTAAACCAGGTAAACCTGTTAATTATACATCATCCTATAGACCGATAAATTTACTCCCGATCCTTTCCAAAATCTTTGAGAAAATTCTTCTCAAACGCATCCTACCCATACTCGAATCCCACAATATCCCTTCCCATCAGTTTGGATTCCGCTCAAGACATTCCACTGCCCAACAAGGCCTTCGCGTTGTAGACCATCCTCTGCACTTGAAAACAAGTAATATTCCAATGGTGCCTTTCTGGACGTAGCTCAAGCTTTCGACCGGGTATGGCACGATGGCTTGCTTTTCAAGCTCAAAACCCATTTACCCCAACCCTTGTACCTAGTCCTCAAATCCTACCTTTCAAATCGCTCCTTTCAAGTCCGCTGCGGCAATGAACTCTCCAAACATTATCCACAAGGCATTGTCTTCGGCCCAGTTCTCTACATCCTCTTCACCGCCTACATCCCTTCAACTTCTGATACCTTCCTAGCAACATTTGCTGATGATAATAGCATCCCGAAACCTACAAAGACATCTCTTCTTGATTGAGCAGTGGTGCAACTACTGGCGCATCAAAATTTATGAATCAAAATGCAAACATGTCACTTTCACTCTTCGACGCAGATCCTGTCCGCCAATCCTTTAATTCAATTCCTCTTCTCTACTCAGCCCGATACCTTGGCTTCCTTCTAGACAAAAGACTAACTTGGAAACCACATACGAGACTTAAAAGACAAGAGCTTAACCGACGATTTGGTCAACTATATAGACTACTAAACAGAACATCTCATCTCTCAACAAAAAAGATACTATTAATCTACAAGACCATACTGAAACCTATCTGGACCTACGAACTATGGGAGACAACAAAATCATCGAATATCAAACGTATCCAATTCTTCCAGTCCAAAGTCCTTCGAACAATAGTCAATGCTCCATATTATGTCACGAATAAGACCCTACACCATGACCTTAACATCCTATATGTCCATGACATCATCCCATACAGATTATGCTAGTTTCCTCTAGGTTTTCTCCTAGGTATCAATAAAATCATTAAATACCTATTACTAGGCTCTAGCATAGCTAGATAGTAGACTTTTCTTAATCGATTTTAGTTTACACATTTAATTCATTCCTGTAGCTTATTTATTATTGATTTTAATTTTTATTGTCAAATTATTGGGGGGGGGAAGGACTATATTCTCGTTCCTCAACATTTTCATTGGGAGAGGGGCGATCGAGAGCATTATGAATGGTATTACTCTAATATATTTATCAGGTACCTATCAAGCAATTGCGTATTGTATATATATATATATATATATATATATATATATATATATATATAAATTCTCCAGTCGATTCATCCTTTTTTTAAATGAAAATTCTACACTATATTCTCAAACATCTCAAGGCGTTCTTTCCTATACTAGCCATTTTCCAATTCAATATCTCAGTATTGGTGAGGCAGCCCAGATTCCAAGATCATCACCAATGAAAGGAGATTTGGGAAACCAAACATAAGATGAATAACTCTGGTGTTAAAAGCGACAAGAAGGGAAGATATAACCAAGCAATAATAATATTCATATATTATGATACATAGCTTTGACCAAATTACCTTATTTTCTGTGACTTTTAACTTTCAATCAGAACTTAATGACTTAACTTTTTTTTTTTGGGCTTGACGACAACTAGTAAATTGGGTCTACAATCCAATGAGAACACAAATAAAAGTTGAAAAAAACTAATTACAAGACCTCGAGACAAACAACAAGGTTGGAACCAGAAATACGACTTGGTCGGTAAATCATTAAAACAGCAAGCGAATTCAAATATTAAGGAGCCCTCGTTACAGAGAAAAATTAAGTATGAGAAAGGGTGTGAAGAAATGAAAGCACGAGTGGTCGCAGTTAGGAATAGATGCTTCTTCGTACTACAGAAACCATTAAAGCTCAGAATCTTAAGTTATAGAGCTATGATCCTGTTATGCAAGACAGTCATAGCACCAGTAGTAATCTATGGCTGTGAAACCTGAGTACATATCAAAGAAACCGAAAGATTATTGAATACAAAAAGCACTCAGAAGGATGTAAGGACCTATCTGTGAAGATGAAAGGTGGAGGTTAAGAAGAACTTCGATACATGTACCAAGAATCACATCTCATGGCATTCATTAAAAAGCGCCAACTAAGGTGTGTCGGACATGTAGAAAGGATACCGCAGGGAAAGAAAGGAGGACGACAAGACAAAGGGTGGCCACGAAACAGGTGGAGAGTCTATGTCGAGAGTATACTCAAAGATATAGTATAGGAGCAAAAAAATGGCAGAGACAAGCCCTTGACAAAGTGAGGTGGTAAAACATTGTTAAATTATTGAAAAGGAGGAAAGAACTATGGGCTAACTTTCGACAAAATTTTAGACAATAATAATTTTAAACGACCCAAAGAATACATCATTAGTCAGACTAGGTCAGAATCAGCCATTTTTAGTGGAAAACCCGATTTGTTAGTATTCGTCAAATGTTCGTAAAAAATAAAAAATTGTATAGGGAGCCCTTTATTTATTGATAGTAGCGTTATTTAGTTGACTTCTTTGCATTGTATATGAACCTTGGATTTTACTTTCATTGTTACATTGTAATATTTATCTCTAATTACTTGAAATAATTAAAATATGCAATGATCTGTATTTATCATCATATATGCAAAACAAAATTTCATCTGAGTACACTGATTCATGAAGATATTTTTTCAACTAATAACAAAATTCATGCAAAATAAATATGCATTAGAATAAAAATAAAGCTCTTTATGTGAGATTTCAATATGTACCTTCGGTGACTTCCGCAAAATATTCCATTTTTGAAAGCAATAAGGACTGGGAGCACTTGAAGTTCTTGGACACATTATTAACTTCGTCACAGACCTGTATTTCGATTTCAGCCCTGAAAATTCAAACATATAAATGAGCTTGTTCAATTTATTATTAACAAATTCCTTCACTAAAAACTAGGTAAATGTAATGTTAACAGGAGTTCATGAAATCAATTATTTACTTAAATTAAGATTGTCCTAAGACTGTAAGGTAAGACTGTCTTATCCAGGTTCCACCCACGAACAGAGTTATACTGAACAGTAGATTATTTTTCTCAGTACCTTAAAGCAGTAGTCAGCAAACCCATCAGTCAAATATCCGCATTACAACAGTAAAATTTGTTTTGAAAGCCAATTTTTTTTTTTAAGTTGAACTGTATCGTTAAGTTCTTTGATGAGAGTTTCCCAAATTATCTTCTGCTAAAAACGTCCTCAACCCTAATGTTCCCTAAGGTCGATTACTTCCAATTCTTTTATCCATACTCGTATTTTAAACTTATATTATATCTATCTCCTTTCATTTATTCTCTTTAGGTATCAATAACATCTCAACATAACGTTTTTAAAAGAATAACAACAGTTGTTTTTGTTTCGATGTCTTGTTCACCACATGCGACGTTGCTGCTTATTTTTTGTTCCATTTGTTGTGTAATCCCTCTAGTGCTGGGCGTTATTCGAATAAATTATTTGAAATTTTATCTAAATAACTAATAATAGATAAATTTGTATTCGTTATTCTTATTCGATACCTTTAGACAGGTAATTATTTGTTATTTGTTAATGACTGATAATATGCATCTATTATCTATCATTCGTTATTTAAGACAAAAATACGGTTCGAATGATTTCTTTTTTTTAATTTTAAGGATTTCTTCGATATAAAAGTCTTGTTACCTCACTAGTGTGAAGTCATGACGCCTTCAATAATCTTAGCTATCTTTACTTCATCCTACCTCTTTGGAAATCGATCGTCCAGGCTCGATACAAAATATCAATTGAATTGTTTAAAACAACAGATGATATAGAAAAAAGAAAGTTTAGTTCGATAGAAAATTGCAGTTTAGTCGCTAACGTAAAAAATGTGCAATTTTCATCTAGCGGCATAACAATTGTCTGGGAACCCGCTGTATTGTATTACCTGTGCTAGAGTTGCAACTCTTTCAAGTTTTGTTAACTGGCCAGCATGATTTTATTTTTGTATTTTTCGTTTATAAAGCTTAACCTTTTTTTTATTTTAATCTTTCTGCAGCTGCATTTCTCATTTTTGTATAACGTTATTTTTCTTTTGTATTTTTTTTTTAATTTTATAACTCACAGCTTTTGTACTTTTTCCCAAAAAATTAAATTGTATATATCAATTGTTAATGGTGTATTTATTGAGTGAATCTACCAGAATCCCTTAAAGTCTATTTATATGTTTTCGGGGCCACAGTTTTTGAAAATGATCTCCATTTTAAGATGACGCCACAGTGTTTTGAGTTTTATGGATTTTTGCATTATAAGGGTCCATTAATATGTTTTTGGAGACTCATTTTTAAAAAAAAAATATCTATTTTAAGACAGCTCCAGCGCTTTTCAATTAACGTTGACTTTTTGTATTTTTCGTTTATAAAACTTAACCTTTTTTTTTCCTTTAGTCTGTAATTAATATTTCAGCAGCTGCATTTCTCATTTTTGTATAATGTTATTTTTCTTTTGTATTTTTTTTTAAATTTTATCACTCATCACTTTTGTACTTTTTCCCAAAAAATTAAATTGTATATATCAATTGTTAATGGTGTATTTATTGAGTGAACCTAACAGAATCCCTTAAAGTCTATTTATATGTTTTCGGAGCCACAGTTTTTGAAAATGATCTCCATTTTAAGATGACGCCACAGTGTTTTGAGTTTTATGGATTTTTGCATTATAAGGGTCCATTAATATGTTTTTGGAGACTCATTTTTTTTTTTAAATATCTATTTTAAGGCAGCTTCAGCGCATTTCAATTAACGTTGACTTTTTGTATTTTTCGTTTATAAAACTTAACCTTTTTTTTTCCTTTAGTCTGTAATTAATATTTCAGCAGCTGCATTTCTCATTTTTGTATAATGTTATTTTTCTTTTGTATTTTTTTTTAAATTTTATCACTCATCACTTTTGTACTTTTTCCCAAAAAATTAAATTGTATATATCAATTGTTAATGGTGTATTTATTGAGTGAACCTAACAGAATCCCTTAAAGTCTATTTATATGTTTTCGGGGCCACAGTTTTTGAAAATGATCTCCATTTTAAGATGACGCCACAGTGTTTTGAGTTTTATGGATTTTTGCATTATAAGGGTCCATTAATATGTTTTTGGAGACTCAGTTTTTTTTAAAAAATACCTATTTTAAGGCAGCTCCAGCGCATTTCGATTAACGTTGACTTTTTGGATTTCTCGGTGTATTTTTATTTTATCATATCTATAGGTATACATTTGTCCATCGTTTTGTTTGATAATTAACTTAATTAATTAAATAAAATTAATTAATATTGAATACTTAATAGTTGACCGTTGTATTATTAAGGAAGGAGATGGTCCGGGGTGGCGGACATAAATAGACTAAATAGTGGTAATATTTTTTTTCAATTTTGTTTTTACTGATATTGTACTTCTATCTACAATTTCTTAACTCTATTTTATATGTATATGTATATATTTATAATTTATTAGTCCATAAATATAGTATTTTCCCTTGTATCAATCCATATCTTCAAATTTTAGACACTGTAATATTTCAGGTTTTGTTTTACTTTTTACTAGTTACTCCCTCACCACTTCCCAACTAGGTAAGCAAATTTCCCCAAAGGTACTTACTCAGGTTTTCCAGTTTTAAGTGAAACTCCTTGCTGAACAGACCTGTAAGTCTCCATTTTTCTTCTTCTAGTTTTATTTACTTATTTATTTATTTTTTTGTGTTATTTTTTATTTTATTTCTCCACATCCTTTTATGTCCATTATTTCATACTATATCCTTTTTCCTTCCCTTCCAATCTCTCCTGTAGATCTGTAGGAGTATATTCACAATTGCATATATTCTATTCTATATTATACTACAACAATTGTTACCATCTATTTACTTCAGTTTAGGATCTTGTTACTTAGCTTACTCTGTTTATATTTTAATGTACTAACTGTTTATAATTTCAATAAGCTTATTCACATTGTTTATATTTTTTTTTGTCAAAATATTATGTAACATCCACAATTCTCTACTTCTTTTAGTCCGTTCTAGCCCTGAAGAAGATCTGCAAAATCGGTCGAAACGTTGGCTTTTAATCAAATAGGTTTGCCACTATTTAGTATATTTATGACCGCCCCCCCGGACCATCTCCTTCCTTAAAATTAATTAATGTTTTGCAAGGTCGTAATAAGCTTTTGTCTGAATAGATTTATACGTTCATTTTTTTTTTCTGGAATTTGTTGTAATTTGAATAAAACGTTTATTTAAGTTTATTGACAACGCGCTTTGTCTCTGATATATTTCTAAAAAGTAAAAAATAGTTCAAAAATGTATACCTGCAATTTTCATGTTTAATTAAAATCATAGTGTCTTGACAATGATCCATCAGGTGCGCGTATTTATTTTTCAATTCTATTGTTTATACAGCAGAAAAAGTATAATATTTGATGGCAATTCTGATAATTTTCTGTGAATCACAGAATTTAAAATGTTTGTGGTCTTTAGTATTAAGAGCTGCTCCGTATAATACCAAGTTGGTACAATTAATTTATAAAATTTAAGAAATTTTAATTTTTTATGTATTATTATTCATATGTTCACGAATATGTTAGCAATTTAAAAAAAGTAGATTTTGATTACAAAGGCCTCAATTATATTCCTTAATCAAAGAAAAAGATTTTTTATAATAATTTTAATACAGTAAGGTTGTTTTAAATAAATTTACGAACTTTAAATTAAATAATTCAACATTAAAAGAAATTTTAAACATATAAATCATCGTTGTAATTTTTATTTAAAAATAAAAAAATCAATGAATTTACATTTTTGAATCTGAAGTTGTCATATTTGCTTCCACAACCACTCTAATTTTAAGAGTCTATCACTTACTTCATTATTTTCTGGTAGATTTGTCATTGTTGCATAATTTAAGAATTAAAAAAATGCATTATTTAATATTAGTAAAAAGTTGTTCAATCAGTGCTAAGGATAAGATTGGCGAATTGTATAATATAAATGTTTTATTTATATAAAAAAAATGTCCAACCCATTTTTAGTTTATTATTTTTAATAATGAACCATTGTGATGAAACAAAAAATTCAAAGACTTAACCCACTCTAAAAATTTGAGGTTTTACGTTTCAGGATACGTAGAATTCGAAAAACCATTTAAAATTATTTTGTTCGTCCGCTGTCCGCGCATTTTCTCCGAAACTACACGACCGATTTCTTTTAAATTTGGATTTAAAATTAGTGGTCATCCGAGGATGATCCTTCTTCATTGACATTTCTATCCGCCTTTTTCTTTCAAGATGACGGCCGAAAAACCTGCGTTGCTATAGACTGTAGCTCCTAAACGAATGTACCGATCTCAATGAAACTTCGCTAAAATCTTCTTCTTAATGCCCTTTAAATTTATCTATACAACATACTTTAACGAAAAGAAGCTGGCAAAAAAATTACAGGCGATGGTAAAATTAGATTCCGAATAACTCAAAAAGTATAAACTTTTTTGTTGATATTGTTATTTAAAAGTTTACGAAAGTTCATAAAAAATCGATAGAATTGGACAATTAGGAGCAAAGATATGGTCTCTAGATGTTTTTATATGTTATACTGCAAAGGTTATATCCTTTGTTTTGGTTTTACTGAAGTAATGCTAATTTTTTTAGCATATTACTAATGATTAAAAAATAAACGTTTAGTCCAATAATTGGAATAATCTTTTATTTATTTTTCTTTGCCACTAGGAAGGCAATGTTACTTTAGATGTATAATTGTTTGGAAATAATAAACCATTGTGAAATAATTTGCAACGTTTTATTTTATATCATTTGGTTCTAGTTTATTTATGCTCACATTCATAAATTTATCTATATAACATACTTCAACGATAAGAAACTGACAAAAAAATTACGAGCGATGGTAAAATTAGATTCCGAATAACTCAAAAAGTATAAACTTTTTTATTGATATTGTTATTTAAAAGTTTACGAAAGTTCATAAAAAATCGATAAAATTGGACAATTAGGAGCAAAGATATGGTCTCTAGATATTTTATTATGTTATACTGCAAAGGTAATATCTTTTGTTTTGGTTTTTGAATATTTTACTGAAGTAATGCTTATTTTTTTACCATATTACTAATGATTAAAAAAAAAGGTTTAGTCAAATAATTGGAATCATCTTTTATTTCTTTTTCTTTGTCACTAGGAAGGTAATGTTACTTTAGATGTATAATTGTTTTGAAATAATAAACCATTGTGAAATAATTTGCAGCGTTTTATTTTATATCCTTTGGTTCTTGTTTATTTATGAAGGTGAGGTTTATACTATTTCGTGTAGCATTTAGAGCCCTAAATCGCTAATAATTTTCTTGAGGATCGATGGAGCCGTTACAAAGTTATCAAAATGTTTGTGGTTGTCGACAAAAATTTTTATTGCCGCTAAAATTCGTATTTAAGTGTTTTTTTTTTTTTTTTTTTGAGGCGCGAAAAACGAATATCAACTTTGTTCCTCCCTAAAAAATATTTACTCCAGATACCAGATAGATTTTAAATAAATATTATATTTGGCACATAGCTACAATACGGGAACAAACTGGAGCAATCGACGTAGCCATGTGGAATTAAATATTTATTTAGAGGGAAACAAATTCGGTATTCGTTTTTCGCGCATCTTAAACCCCTTAAATACGATTTTTTGTATCAATCGAAAAATTAAAATTTTCTGCACGAAAAATTTGCCTAGGCTGGGCCCTTCAAAATTTCGTCGACTACCACAAAACCGGTAATAAATTTATGCCCAAAGAATTATTTATGCCTGTGTATGCTATACGAAATGGTATAAACCTGGGCTAAGTAAAAACATTAAAACCAAAATTTTCTAGTCACATCATTCAGGTTCGGTGCCATTTTCTCATAAGTTTTTTTATAAATATTAGGCCAAAGGTCACCAAATGTACACAGTTATTACATCCTGTATTATTTATTTGACGTTTAGGCTTCAGGAGCCATTTTCAAGATACTGCAAACTAATTTTAATTCAGTATTTACAGTTCAAAATACATCCTTATCAGGCACATATTATTTAACAACTATCAGTAATATAAATACTCCAAATTCTATTCTATTTATATCATCTACCTACCATGCACTGCTTCATAAAATTTCTAAAATCTATCATTACAATATAATTCGTCCTTTAGTCATTATTTTATTTCATACTGGCTTTACGCGCTGCTGTGGCTTAGCCTGGCAAAATGAAAAAGAAAGAAAATATAGAGCACATATGAGTAGAATAATAGCAAAGGACATCTGTCATTTTTAAAAAGTTGAGAAACAAATTTGTCTGTAAAATGGATTCAATTTAAACTAATTCTAATGATTTTGTTTCTCATGATTCCAATAGAACATTCATAATCATCAGAAACAGTCTGAGTTGAACTTATAAAACTACAATAAAAAATTCATATAAAGAACGTATAATAGTATTGACATATATAAGGAGAATCTTATCACTTCTTCAAATGATAATTTCAACTACTGTAGTATTTATAAAATTTTCGATTAATCAATAACAAAAAAAAACAATGCTTCTCTGCTTTCAGTACTGAGGAGCAAAAGGAAATGGCCTTTTCTGAAGAGAAAGCAGTAAATCTTTAAAACTCTATAACTCTGCAACGAACCGTCGGATTTCGATGGTTTTTTTATTATTATTTTGTCGGCAAATCAGGAATCTTTCAAATAAATGTGGGTATTATCAGCCAAAAATTCTGTACTTTTTTAGTTATCGTCAAATAAAATATTGAATTCATCGTAAAATTTTTCAGCTTGTTTTCGGGAAAGTATGTTATACACATAAATGAAAAGGGTTTCAACGGGAAGACTTTATCCAAGTTTCGTTAAAACCGGTAAAGCCGTTTTGGCGCTACAGCTTATAGCGAAACTTTTTTTGCAGCTTTGAACAGGCAAACATTTACATTTTTATTTTTTTTACCTATATAAAATTATCGTAAGACAGAAGTAATATGCCAGAAACCTTCCCAGGAGTGTACGGAACAACTTCCCAAAGTTTCATGGCGATGGGATGAATGGTTTAGTAATGCACCAAAGACAAACAGACGGACAGACAGACATACATTCATTTTTATATATATAGATAATGTCGTTTTTTCACTTCTAAAAAGTTATAATAAATAAATAATTAATTAAAATAGAATGTTAAATTTTTTTTAAAAATAATATTATTAGTTCTCGATTTATGTACCTCTTTTGCAGACGATATTAAGAAAAACGTTGCTCATCACTAAGGCATTCATACAGGACTGGATTTATTTAAAAGGAGTGGAGTGGAGGGGTTAGGGATCAGCTGTTTTATCTGTTATGTATCAGTATATTATATTTTAATTTTATCTATTGAGCTAGCATAAAAAGTATTAAAGCTGCCTACATCTGTCTGTTGATTTACCGATTTTTTGAGGTTTTTAGTAATAAATATTGATTCAATTATTCTTCGTTTGTTAGTATTCTGTTCTCTATGTAAGACCCACGCTGTACCGAAATCAAATGTATGTCCATTTTTTGTGGTATGATGCGATAATCCTGTAGCTAATTTTGATTTTGTCGTTTTAGACTTGAAATTTTGTTTATGTTGCTGTATCCTACGTTCAAACCATTCTGAGGTTTGTCAGTAATACTTATAATATTTATAAAAAACTTATTAAAACCATACATATAAAATAAAAATTGGTGGGAAGTTTTTTTTTTTTTATATATTTTAATTTAAAAAGAAATGAAATTCAAAAACGCAAATAAATATTTTTTGTGTTTTCCTTTTTTTTTTTTTATTCATAAGATTCTGTGTCTTAGAGATGTATTTCATTTTTTACTAATCTTAAAAACACTCCTCAGTATTTATATGTATATACATATATATTCTCCTCTCAATCTACGCCTTAGTATGTATATTACAATACTTTTCTAATGTTTACAATGCCATTATAAGTATCCATTTATTGTAGTTATTATTTTTTTTTAATCACAATAATGGTTTCCCCATAAAAGTAATTTAACGTTCCTTTCCAATTTCATTTAATTATTTTTATTTTATTGTTTTTAGCAGCTATAGTGCAGTATTTTGACCTTATTGCCCATCTGCTTTCTTTATTATAACTTTATAGCTAGGTATATACTTGTCTTATTACTTATGCTTTAGTTATTATTTTATCGTACTAGGCCTTTTTGCCAGATTTAAAGTTAATTTGCATGAACAATATTGTTATTCTTAAAGGACTTTGTTCCAGAATAAAGTTGATTTTTCTATTTATATTTCTGACTAAGCCTTTTTATTTTTTAAGGATACCTAAAACATTTACGTCAATATTTAGCCAAGGAAGAAAATTAATTTTTAAAATAAATATAAAATTTAGAATAAATAGAAGAAAATTTTTGTTTTTTTAATTCAGAATTTATCATATTTTAAGTCGATAGGTGTCATATTGGATATTGGATATTACAGTAAAATGCTAAAAATACTTTTCGAGGAGATGTACCGCGTTGCCATGGCTGTGAAAAAAAGTGTCAGAAAGTAAAAAATGTCTTGAAACAAACATAATTCAACACAAGAAAATAAGAAAAACATAGAATGTGACGTAGAATATTTTTAGCCTTGATCGTCATCAGAATGATGTAAATTTTAACTAAAATTAAAATACGTTTTCGTGAGAATTATATTACATAATTGATAATACCAATTTAAAATATTTTATATAAATACAAATGGGCCCTGTAAGTTCTGCTACAGGCGGATCAACCAAGATTTTGGGCTGAAGCCCTCCAAAAGGGATATATTATGTTTCCTTCATTGACCCATATGTGTTACTGCGAGTGATCTAAGCTAAATACTTAAAGAATAACAATATGTTCAATTTTTAATTTCCTACCTATACCATGTAGGAAAAGTATTGCGATCGCGTCAAATTTCCAACATGCGGTTTTCGAGGGACCTATACGTTTCAGGGCCCCCCAAACACTTTAGCCGATGTTTTTGAAAGGTAATGAAATTCCCTAGGAAACTATATAAAAATCTTTTATTTCGGACAACTATTAACGAAGTCACAGTTATTCAATTTCGTATGTAAGATCACGGGTTTATATTCTGGTGCCAGAAAGAGGCGAATGAGAGAAAAACACACACAAGTTTCACTTTCTTCTATACTTTAAACAGAAATTATTGCTTGACGAAATTGAGCTAAGGTAAAAATGCTTTTGAATAGCAATATTAGAGTGTATTGAATTTTTTACGCTGATCTTCCACAAGCCGGTTTAAATTACTTTAGTTTATCAAAGAAATCGTACTCAAATCTTTTCTTTGATCAATTTTTCGGAAAATGGATCTAATTTAATTTGTTTTTGTTTCTTAATGGATATATTAAAAGATATAAAAACTTTTCTGAAATAGGTAGGAAAGTCTTGTGAGTGGACACACCAGATTTTTAAAATGCACATATAGCTATTAAATACAATCACGTCTTAAAAAAGCATTATTGTTCGTGTGATTACATTTTTAAAAGAACTTCAAGAATCACTTAAACACCATTTCATATAGGTAGTTAGTTTCTTTATTATTCTTCCCAAGTAATTATCGTTATATATATATATATATATATATATATATATATATATATATATATATATATATATATATACAGAGGGTTTCTTAATTGCACGGCACTATTTTAGGTATGTGTTCACTAACACAAAATAAACAAAAAAGTTCATATTAACGTATATCTCAAACTCATTTATTAAACAGATATCAAAGGTTAAATATTTATTATTTATTTACTACATTAAGACTGACGTGTTTAATACTAAATAACAATTTTTAATCACCTGATAAACAAATGAACGATAAGCAATGACAGTAATTGCACATCTATTTGTCTAGTTCTGTGAGTTTTAGTGTGAGTGAATACTATGACACAGTTAAATTTATGATTATCATGGGAGACACCATAAATTTATTCACTTTTGCAGAACGAACAGACATGCTTTTAACTTATGGCGAGGTACATAGAAACGGTGCTGCTGATGTTCGAAGATATCGTGAAAAATTTCCTTACCGAAGAATAACAAATCGTAAAACGTTTGAGGCCATTGAAAGACAAACAGATGAGCAACTACTGTCATTGCTTATCGTTCATTTGTTTATAAGCTGATTAAAACCTGCTATTTAGTATTAAACATGTTAAACTTTGTTCAGCCTTAATGTAGTAAATAAATAATAAATCTTTAACCTTTGATATCTGTTTAATAAATGAGTTTGAGATATATGTTAATATGAACTTTTTTGTTTATTTTGTTAGAGAACACATACTTGCAATACGAAACACACTGTATAAAGGTTTCGGTCTGAAGCTCTTCCAAAATTAAATCCTGGATGCGCAAGTGAGTTCTGTTAAATATTATTTTTTTTAAATTAATTTTTATGAAATATCAAGGCTTCTGTTTTTAAATATTTCTCGCATTTTGTAACAGATTATATTTAACTTTTTATTTTACTTGGAAGTCCGATTCCTAGTAACGACTAAGCATGCAAATATAAATTAGTAAAAACACTCACTCTGTATCCTGTGATTTCTTCACCCTTTGTTGTTTGACTGATTGTTTACTGGATTTTTGATTTTCCCCGGGCAATGCGTAAGTGTCAACATTTTTCGAATTGAGATAAACACTAAATTTCGATATTAAAAATGGGAATATCGAGTCCATCACGCCTTCGTTAATAACTCCTTCCACTTTTTGCTTCAAAATATTTTCCGCCTCGAATATCGGAAGATGTGAAAAACAAAAATGCTGGTCTTCATTTTTCCTGTTGATTCTTATCAATAAAGAACGAATTCCTTGTTGGTTTTGTTTCTCTTCCTCATTCGATGAGCAAAATGCAGTTGATTCTTGAAGTCTGTCACAGTTCAGGGAATACACTTCTGATATATTACTTCCACCGTTCAGTTCGACGTTCAATTTAAATTTGTCAACGCATATTTCGAGAAGTTTCGTTACGAATTCGTTGTTCAATAGATCTTTGTAATGCTTTTCCTCAAAATCAAATGCCGCTTTACATGCGGACGAGAGGAAATCGAAAAATTCCTTCAGTGTCACATCCGATGTTCTGTAGGTATTACCAGGATTATCCTGTTTTTCACATGATACGTCGTTTCTTCCAGGGTATATAGATTCAATTATATCCCGATTAGTGTATTGGTACATTTGATTAGAGCAAACAATAGGAGTCTGAGATATAACATCGGGGTGGGTTGTGGGTGTATCCTTCCAGTCAACTAACTGTCTCCTATTGAACTAACTTTCCATGACAACGCTTAAGACCCGAATTTATATACAACTAAGAAAATCGATACATACATATATATATATATATATAATCAGTGTTGGGCCTTAACGGAATAATTTTTATCTAGACTAATAATATATATCTAGAATAATAAAAAAAATGTCTATCCCTTATTCCTTATTGATAGAAAGTAAAGTAAACTTTATTCTGGGACAAGGTCCCTTATGAATAACAGATATGAACAAAAAAATAAAAACTACATCTGGCCAAAAATTACATTAATCAATATTAAAGTATATATACAGTATCTTCAGTGAAATTAAATTAAAACAAGTAAAAATAAAATAAAATTTTGAGAAAAAACGAATTAAAAAAAACATTATTTAAATGAAAATAAAAATAAAATAAAATAAGCATGGGTTGATTTTTAAAATTAAGACTCAATAAATTTTATCAACCATTCACCTCAGTCAAAATCTGTTTCACAATATTTATTTTATTGTATAACGTCATTTTGGGATGTGAGAAGGAATTGGTAGAGATGATATTTAAATGAGTACAAGGAAGAGGCATGGCGGATTTCAGATGGCAAGGAATTCCAGAAGGCAGTGGATCGGGAAATAAAGGAATATTCAAACGTCTTAGTTCTATGGGAAGGGATGTAAAGGTCGGAAACACGGGATCTTGTTTTCTGGGAGTGGACCACGGGTTTAAACTGTAGGAGACTGTAGATGTAAGAAGGGTGTCTGGTGTTAATCGTTTGGAATAGGAAAGATCCGAGGAAATATTGTCTGCGGAAAGAAGGGAAGAGCCACTTTAACTCGTCGGAAAGGTGGGACACATGAGACCGCCTCGATGTACCGAAGACAAATCTTAAGCACGTATTCATGAGTCGCTTCAATCTATCCTCGAGTACCATCGGGATGCCGTACACCACACAGCCGTAGTCAAAGTGGGTGAAAATGAGAGAGGATACAAGGAGCTTGCGGATGGGTTGTGGGAGAAGGTGGCGGGAGCGATGAAATAGCTTAAGGGTACCTATTGACTTACGGGAGATGAGGGCAGTTTTTTTTTTTTTATTCGATGCCCTTTGAACATATGATTTGTTTGTTAATAATAATGATTCTTTCTTTATTTCCAATAAAAATCTTTATTAACAATAAACCTCTGGGCGAATGTAAATATTGTATATAGGTGTGAATGTGTTTTATATATTTCAATTTCATTTAGCTTTTCTCTATTTTTTTTATTAATTTTATTTTTTTTTATTTTTTATTTTTACCTATGTAGTTATCATTTGTATGCTATGTTTAATGTAGCACTAATATTAATGCCCTCCAATGCGGCAGAATGTATTCATTTTCAAATAATAAAAAAATTGACAATAAAAACTGTTTTTTTTTAAACTTGTTTAATGAGAAATATTACAATTTACCTTAGTTAAAGACACTTATAACAGAGTCCAGAAAGAACATTCACACCATATTTACAGAAACATAAATAAATAAAATAATAATAATAACAAAATAATACATAGAAATTAGAAAAAAATAAAATGTAATCAGGAGAGAAAAAAAAATATACATAAATATAAATTTTTAAAAAACTGTTATTAAGTACATTACATATTTATTAATTTTTTCATTCAAACAAAAATCATCGTTACTTTTTGGTGATATTTTTATTCTAAAAAAAAACAACAGAAAATTCCATTATTACTAAATTACATATTTTTTATCTTAAAAATTAAGTCAAAATAAAAAATAAAATAATAAAAATATTTTAGCTAGTGTTGCCCAAAATCGGTCTTGGTAGAACTTTTCAAGACCAATTCCAAGAACAAGACCGCATCTAATTGTTGCAAGACCAAGACAAGAGGGGACCCTGCAATACTTCTACAAGAACAAGATTCACTTGCGAGACTCTTGTGTCTTGAAATTAAGCCAAACTATTTTGATATATAGTACGGTACTTTAACGTTTTATCCTAGGCTTAAGTCTAAACAGCGATGTTTTTCTATGGGTATTGTATATTTGAGTGTGACTCTCCCAATAACAACAAATAATTAAACATTTTGATCGGACCAAGAAAAAAAAGAAACAAAAAAAAAACGTTTTTATGAACAAAAATTAGCCAAAGTAGTTATGAACACGCGATAATTTTAGTTACTAAATGTGAAGAATTGGTAGAACCAATATATTTTTGCATTCAGCTCTTCCGACTTTTCAATCGGAGTTTAGTAAGCTCAGAGTATTATATATTATTATATGTTAATTATATATATTATATTATATCTCTATAATGTGTAGTGGTAATCATAGACCCAGACTTCGGGAGGCGAGGGGAGTGATTGATCCTCCTCCCCAATAAAGATAGAGAGAGGGCGAGAATACCGTTTGGCCCACCCAATATTTCGAAGAACAAAAATAAAATCAATTAATCAAAACCAATAAAAATTAACCAATTAAGAAAATAGGAAATGTCGACTAGGCAGCTAGTAGACATATATATAGTAGACCACGCTCTATGTTCCTCTTATTAAAATACTAGTAGGCTCGTGCGAAAAATTCGCACAGCATATTGTTATCAAATGCAAAATTAATAAGAAAAAAAAATAATGCAACGTAGCAAAAGATAAAGAAATCAAATTTTACTTTATCGATGAATATAATCGACAAAGAAAACAAAAATTAATTTAAATCTTCATTTTTGTATGGAACCAACATGTTTACAAATTTCAGCAAGCTGTATCTCTGCTAAAAATTGTCGGATTCCGATGATTTTTTTTTCCTTTTGTAGGGCATTGAGTAATCTTTTATATAATTCTTTAGTTATGTAATCTTTTAAGTGATTCTTTAGTTATTCGCAAATAAAGTTTGTTTTCTTTCATAACTTGTTTGCCTGAATTTTCGGGATGATTGGACTATTTTACCCTCCTGAAGGAGAAGGAAGCCTTTCAAATCGGTGGCTCAATCTTGAGATTTGGTGAAGAATTAACGATGATATGGCTTGCCAATCAAAAACCCCATCGATAAATAATATAAACTCCTGCTTTCTCGATCATAGAGGCCTCAAGTCGACGAAATGAGACATGTATTCAATGACAGTACTATAATTAATGTAAGGTTGTGTGGATGCGAACCCTATGCCTAGCGTTATCTCGAAAATAGTACGTTTTTGGGCCTAAAAACGCAGAATCCGATAGTTCCGGGGTAACTATCCGGGTCTTGCTGTACGCATCAAAATTTTCTAGATCCAATTTGTCCCGTATCGATCTACAGACCTATCACTCTTCAGGTATTGAAACCTAGCAAAATGTTTGTATCGACTTTATTTATTTTAGAAAGAAAAACAAAAGTGGAAAATATGATTCGCTAACCCCCCGTGAAATTCTGAATCCAACGGTACCCCATTCATGGTATCTGAGCATGACAGGAGCTTATATTTGGTACAAAACCGATTTCGAGCCTTACTGTAATAATATATGTGGGGATAATATACACAATATTTCTCCAATTCTTCTTCGGTGCATACTATTTATTTTCAAGTTTATTTATTATCAGCCATTTTACACCAATTTTCAAAATTTTGTCACCTTAATGACTACACATCTAATTACGACGTTTCGGCTCGTTGAGCCATTTTCAAGTCTAAAAAAATTTTGTTTACAATTTACAATCATATTTAAAACATTACATACTTCACATATAGAGATTCTGTTTATATACCTAAATACCAATCATGTACCTGTCCTTTTATGCGAATTGCATGCGTCTACTCATAATAAAATTTTTTATTTTTGTCATGTCCACCTTTAATTATTTTATAACATTATTATTACTCAATTATTTATTATTAAATGATTCAAATAACTTAAAATTACCTTATCATGTGTCACCGACATGTCATCAGTCTCATTTCTATTCCGTGACTGGTTATTCTTAAAGGAGTAGGGGGAGACTATTTTTTTTTTTTTTAACCTAATTTATTGAAAAATATTACAATCTGTTTCAAGGACATTTATAATAGTGTTCACAGATCACATTCACACTCTATGTACAGTAAATAAAATAAATTATACAGAAAATTAATATATATACAATAAATAAGAATAAAATAACCTAAAAATAAATGAATAAAAAGAACACATACATACCTATATACAATAATTTATTTTAAACATATACAATGATGTTTCCCAATATTATATGTGGACCTATTTTAAGTAAAATTAGCTAATTCATTTCATATTTTTATTTTTTCAATTGAACTCGCGTAAAATGTATTCATATTATCCACGGCTGTATGATTATTTACCGAGTTTTTGTTATTTTTAACTATGTATATTCTACATGTATTCGTATTAATTTCATTATGCAGGATTTTGGCGTTTTTGAAATCAAATTCATGTTTTGTTTGCGTAGTAGCTAATTTAATTTTTGTGTTTTTTTAATTACAATTTTGTTTGTTCTGTTTAAGTCTTTTTTCAAACCATTGATTTCGAGCCTTACTGTAATAATATATAATAATATATGTGGGGATGGGGATTGGTTTATATTCAAAGATAATTGTACGTAGTACATATCCTAGAATTTTAAGATTCTTTCATGTGGATCCTTCCATTTTTCACTTGAAAATTTTACATGTCCGGTGGTAAATTTTAAGAATTGGAGCATTGAGAGTTCATGTCACTACATCAAACCTTCAGCTAAAAAATATGTACTATATTCTATTACTTTATTAACATATTTTCAAATACGTCCAGAGGCAAAATAAATAAACAAAACGAAATAAATAAATAACAATATATAAGTTTATTTTTATATGCAGTATGATTTGTTCGTTTTAAAATAATTATGTTAATTATACTCACAATTTTTATTCATAATATAAACTCCCGAGACTGACATGGCTCACAGTGGGACTGATAGGCAATCAAGGAGAACAAAAATTCATTGAGCATAATTTTCGATAGGAAAAAAAGTATTTGTCATAAAAAAAACTTTCATAGTCGTAATTAAGTCAACATAACTTAAAATTTTGGCTATAATTTAATGTTTAAGTAAATTAAAATTTTTTTTTTTTGGTTTTATTGAAATATACAACTGTATTACATGGAAAATACAATAAGTAAATGTGACATTGGTAACATGACATGTACAACTTGAAGAGAAACTACCCATTGGTAGAACTCAAATTAATGTTCTATATTAGAAGGTCCCGAGGCCATCTTCTTTTCAGACGCCTCGGAGGATTATCAGGGATCGAGGAGGAAGCAAGGTTTGAAACGAGAGGATTCGGATGGTTCTGCAGTTTGTTATGAAAGGATAGGTATCTTGGATTGGGCCAAATCCGAAACATGGAACATTAAGGTCTTTATGGATGATTTTATTTGTGACAAAGTAAGGAGCGTTGAGGATTTTACGAAGGATTTTGGATTGTAAGGATTGGATACGAGAGGAATTCGATGGTTTAGTGGAGCCCCAAAGCTCAATTCCGTAAGTCCAAATAGATCTTATTATTGTCATATATATGAGTCGTTTGTAATTGATTGTGAGCTTAGAGCGTTTGTCTAGTAAGTGCTGCAGTAGTCGAAAACGTCGGGCGGTTTCTAGTCGTTTCAGTCTGGTATGGGGGTAAAATTAAAATTTAAAATCATAATTTCTAAGAATTAATAAAAATAGTATCAGTATGATATTATAATCGCCATAAATCGATGGTAATTATAATGACTTATAAACAACATCGATGGATAGTTCACTCTCTGGCTGAAGTCCCTCATAATCGCTTTCTGACTCGCTTATATCCTAAATCGCTTCCTCATAACCCAGTAATTCTTATTAAACAAATGTAATTTGATCCCTTCTATAATTTGCTATTATTTTCACCTTCATTGTATTTTAAACGTTTTATATTTAGAATTAAAAAATCTGGTTGGGCCTTAATATTTTATAGGCAATGAAACTGTCATGTCAAAGGTCGCCGACGTTCCTCGCAAGGAATTTTGTAGTTGTGATAATGCAAAATAACCTTTATCAATTCTTTGCCGCTACTAAACAGCGTCTCCTGGCTCACCACATAGCGACTTTTAGTATGTTGGCCTCCTTAGTCAAAACAAAGTCCCAAATAAAAAAATTATGTCCTTTCCATTTCCTTCTGTAACCATTCATCTGGTGAAGGAAAGTAGTCGATTTAAGAAATTTTTTTTTTCGCCGGATCGATGTTTTTTGGGGTGCTGAATCTGAAAATCTAGTTATCGACTATATTCAGATATGGCTTTATCATAAAAATATCCAATAAACAAAAAATGTCTGAAGTTGTTTCAGTTTTCCCTTATGACTCACAAACAACGCATCCTAGAGAATAATTATTTGTATAAAAAAAAGAAAGCTGATAACGTTTCTTAAAATATAAAACTAGAATCAGCTCGCTGGCTTTTTTCGTTTGACCGCTAGAGCGCGCTAAAGATTCACCATAGTTTTCAAATTATCCAAAATCTTCGTATTTCAGACTTTCAAAGCCTTGCAATATATACTAACCACCCCTCCATTATTTCACTACACACCTAAACAAACTTTCTTCTGGCCTTAGTCTACTAATTCTTTCTGTTTCCCTAGAAACCGTCCTCAAACCTTCTCCACCGTCATTCATAAGAGGCTCCGTTAATTGAAACATTTTACGTCAAAGCCACTCTGACAATATAGATCTCAATATATCCCTCAAAATTCCTGACGACCTTGACAATGCTGTAAATTCCTTTATTACGCCATTCCAACAAGCTGCCTATACTGCCCCCTCCCCCTCTCCCTCCCCCAAGTAACTCCCCAAGAAATCCTAAATAAAACAATTTATTTCAATACCTCTTAGATCTCATCCGTATTAAACGACCTGCCAGATCAGTATGGCAATATATCAAACATCCGGGTGAACACTGTTCCTATAATTACAACTGCGAAAATCCAAAGCGGGAATTAGCCTCCTGTAAATTCAAATCCTTTAATTTCCACCTATCCTCCCTGTCTGTTCGTGAAAATCCCCTTTGGAAAACCACTTAGAAAGTCCTACTAAAACCTCACCTGATTTTCCATCCCTTCCTGGGAGATAACGGCTCCTGAGCAGCATCTGACGAAGGTAAAGCCCTGGAGTTCGCTAGACACCTCTACAATACATTTATTCCTCATCTGGAATCCTATCCCGTCCTAACCATAACAGTAAAGGAATTCCTTACAGCACCTCTGTCTGCCCCTAAAGTGATTCATCCTTCCAAAGTAGAATTTCAATTACAAAAGCTAGTCTCCCGTAAATCTCCTGGATATTATCTTCTTATCCATCAGATCCTACGACAACTTCCATCCAAAGCAGTCATATTCCTTAAATATATCAACGATTGCATCCTACATACCATCCACTATTATCCTTTTCCCAAAACCAGGCAAACCTCCTAACAGCTTGACATTCTTCAGACCAATTAGCCTACTTTCGATTCTTTCAAAAATCTTTGAAAAAAGTCCTTTTGAAACCAATCCTACCCCTTATAAAATACCAAAATCTTCCTTCCCATCAGTTCGGTTTTCGCTCAAAACACTCCACTGTTCAACAAGGACTCCGAGTCGTTGATCTATATGAGCAGCCCTAGAAAACAAGTAATACAGTTCTAGTGCATTTCTGCACATAGCACAGGCTTTTGACCGGGTATGACACCCCGGGATGCTCTATAAACTTAAAATACATCTCCCCAAGCCCTTATACCTAATCCTCCGATCGTACCTCTCTGACCGCTCCTTTGGTATACGCTGTGGAACATCATTTTCCGATATATATCCAGTTAATGCCGGTGTTCCTCAAGGGAGCGCATTGGGTCCCGTCCTTTACATCCTCTTTACCGCCGATATCCCTGTAATCTCGATACCTTTCTGGCAACATTTGCTGATGACACCGCCATTCTATCATCCGACTCAGATCCTGATATAGCATCTTTAAACCTTCAAAGGCACCTTTCCCTGATTGAGTACTGGTATAATAAATGGCGCATTAAAGTAAATGGATCCAAACGCCAAAATATTACCTTTACAATCCGACGCCGCTCCTGTCCACCAGTTTACTTTAATTTCATCCAGCTTTCTTTCTCAGACATAGTCCGGTCCGATATATTGGCTTTCTTTTAGACCGGATGCTAACATAGAACCCACATAATTGCCTCAGAGGACAAGAACTCAACCGACGATACGGCCAACTATACAGACTACTGATCAGGAAATCTAAACTTTCTATTGAAAACAAATTGCTCATCTACTAGACAATACTGAATCCTATATAGAACTGTGGAGACAGCAAAATTTTCTATCAAACGCATTCCATCCTTTCAGTGCAAAGTCCTTCGAACAATAGTTGATGCTTCGTTCTATATAACCAGCAAAACTTTACGCCATGACCTTAATATTCCATTTTTCCAAGACCTTATCCCTGAAAATTTTCATCAAAACCTTCCATATCATGCAAACTCACTTTTACAATCCCTATCTAGCTCTACCTATCCTTACAATCCTCCTCGGAGGCGGCAGTTACCGATGGACCTGTTATAAGCATATATTAGAGTTCTGGCAATGGTTATATTCCACACTCAATGCATGTATGTCTGTTTATAGCGCCTCTCCTCAGTCTCCACTGGTCCTTGATACCAGTAATGCGGCTGAGTGAGAGGCGCTGAAATCTCCTAGAGTCCTGCCTTTGCTTCCAGGAGTAAGGGGAGGGAGAATGCTCGGCTCGGAGATCTTGTGTACTTAAGTAATTATTTTGATTAGTTTAGTTTCTTTTAGTTCATATACACTTACTTTTAATATTATTATTTTGCTGATTAATATTTTTATTATTTACAACGGAGAAGCCGTGGTCATCGAGAGATTTCAGGTTACGCCTGCAAAAATACACTCAATGTGTAGAGGCTGTTTGTTTTGAATTTTATGGAAACCGAAAAGTCATTAGTTCAAATCCCGTTCGCGGGAAAAAAAACATAAAAATTAATAATAAACACAAATAAAAAATGAAAATTGCAAGCGCTTACCTTACTTCGTTGTAACTACGGCGCGGGTTCGATTTTCGCAAGGGCGCGGTAACGACCCCACCCAGAGATTCACAGGGTAAGAACTGGGCGTAATAGAGTCTTGTATATGACCAGTTAGTGCTCCTGGTAATGGATCTGCTGCGGAGAGTTTTCAGTAAGGCAAAATATGCCCTATTTGCTGCCATCAGCCTTTTCGTTATCTCAGCAGAGACATCGTTTATTGGAATCACTAGAGATCCCAAATACGTAAACTCGTTCACCCTTTGGAATGTGTAAGGGCCAACACTCAGTGCCTCGTCGCTTACTAATACATCTAAATATTCTGACACGAGTCCTGCGGCTGCGCTAATTTCTTACAAACCACCTGTTATTTCTTCTCCCACAAGTGATTTAATTATTAGTGAATTTTTGGAAATGTACCAATGTTATGAAGACTGTCTCCCCTTCTCCCTGTGTTTAATCTAAACAAATACGTTATATTTTCAATTGGATCTTTTTTAGATATAAGCGACTTACCTGACAAATCGAATTCCTACTGCGGCTGTTGTTAGAAAAACTTCTCATAAAATCAGAAACCTGACCTTAAAAGTCTGCAGATTTGCATATGTACATAAGAACCTTTCTTATGTTCGAAGGAGGTAGGTACGACTACGACATCGAGTTTAAATATTAGTTTATGTCAATTTTCCTATCAATCTACCAAGATGTTAAAGTGAATATGAAAGTACGTTCCGTTAGGATGTCTGTTGGGCTCCTTTGGGACTATTCCAGGCGTACTTGTGTAGGGACATTATACTGCTGATGACTAGATCTTTAGTTGCTACCAGACTGATACATCCATTTGGCAAGCTGATAGCTTCGCCCGCACTCAAGGTACATCTCAAAAGTTTGGAAGAGATCGTCATGACGAAAGTGGAATCACAATAAATTACGAGAAATACGGATTTGGTCTAAACGAAATAGACTTCCGCGGTCATCACTCAAATTAAATCGGTTTTAGGCACCAGACGAATATCTAAAACTCCATGTATCAGCGTTTTGTTATGTATTCTAAACTTTTACTGGCCATGTATCCCGAGAACTGCAAATCCCCTCTTGTATAGAATGGAATGCCGAAAGCGAGAAAGATGTGAAACTCTTATAAGTATGTGGTCCTTCAAATCACACCATAGAAGTTATTTCACTATTGAAACATGTTAACCTTGTTCCTGTAAGATTTCATTCTAAAAACTATCGGAGAGCCAAAACTCCTACCCTGCATAAGACACAGTTACTTTGTCAGTCCATAACAGTTTTTACACCAATATCTAGATAATTTCACTGACAAAAGAAAAAAAATCAGTAATTTTTGGATTTACTGATGTTTTTTCAAATGAAACTCCGTATTTATGTATTAAGAAATGGAACTATTTCTGTATATTTTTCTTTTAGTAAAATTTCAGTCAAACTTTTTATATAAATGACGACGAAAAAAAAACATCGAATTCAAAAATATATCAAGAACAAAACAGTAAATGAAAGGGTCAAATTTACAGTTTGCGACTAAGAATGCGGCATGAGATATATCTTGTGTCAACAGACCTAAAGTTAATGGCTGTGAATGTTCCAAAGATCTAAAAGCTATTCGATCTTTAAATCACCTAATGCTTTGAGCTTTGATACGCCGCACAGTGGGCCGAAAGACGGGTGTTAGTGGACATGGCCATAGATCTCCTAAATGTTTTCCGATTAATTTGATATCCAGTACACTTATGTTAACAAAGCCAATGACTAAGAAAATGACGTCAAAATGAAGACATTTTGATGAGAAACAAAAAAAAAAATACGGGTTTCTTTGTTTAAACCTGGGAATTTTTAAATTTGACAATAAATTGACCTCATAAAACGCATAATTTTAGATACCTATTTATAAATAATGTCTATATTACTACATATAACCGCTATTTTAATCATTTTTTTTTAAATTTAAAAACACAATAAATCACAAAATATTATTATAATATATGTATATATAAAACTTAAAAAGTGTATCGTTTATTAATTATAAATATTTATTTTATTATAGTTCTTATGAAAGAGTAAACATTTTATTTTATTTTTATTATAACAATTTAACAACCATCGATAACGATATTTTGAACACCATCGATACTTCCTCTCATTTTCCGATGAAAAAAATATATAATTTTTTCATTAATTTTAAAGATTATATTGACAACAAGGTTCAACCAAATACTATCAGATTTAATTTACCGTTATAAAATCATAACGAAATTTAAAATGAAAAAGGTTAGAGATTGAAAACAATTATATTTTATTACTAACAGATAGTAATCTTAGTGGAACAAGTAAATAAAAGTTGTTTTTTTCCTTGAGGCCGTCTTATACGGGTACCCATTGACCCAACATTTTATTTAGTTTTAAACTGTAATTCAACTAACGGTGTTGTGTTTGTGTATTTATTTAGATTAGAGCGAAAACAAAGCATTGTTATATGCAGTTAAAAGGATGACATAAAAGTTTATTTCTTATCTAGGTAGACAAAATTAAAATTATAAAACAATGTTAACGAAGATTTAATATTTAAGGTAAATTTTTTTATTGTTTTGGTTTGAGGTATTTTTAAAAAAAATAACTACAGAACCTTATTTTCCTTATATTCAATACAATTCATAAAACTAAATTTGAGAGCATGTCTAGTTATAGTAGATATTAGAATACCTAGAAATTGTTCGAACATTATTCGAACAAGCGATTGCTTCGATCAGCCCTGGGTCGATACGTCGGCAAATGTTAAAATAATATTATTATTTATTTTTGCCATTTTTATTATGACTGATCACCCCAACCATCTTTCTCTTCATTATTTACTACAGTCAACCATCGAATTTATCTTTAACAAAGACTGCTAAAAAGTTGTACGAAATAAATTTTTCGTAGGATATCTGAGGTTTTTTAATTCGCAGTATTTGTAAAAATTTGATTTAAAAACACCTATTTTTGTTAACAAAAAAGAAAAAGGATTCGAAGTAAAACGAACTTTAGAAATGATTATACTATTTTTTAATTGAGTCTAAAACCGGAGAAGGCAGTGGATCAGCTGATGCGAAGGTTGTCTCCTCAACTCCTTTCTCAGTTTTTGCCAATTTTATAGCGGAATCTCTCTGATTATTCACGTAATACAGTTAAAGTGTATATCAGAGCAGTTGATATTTACTGTTGACATCTTTTTTTTTTTTTTTTTTTGAAAAAAAAAAAAAATTTTTTTTTTTATTTATTATTTTTTTTTCTCTTATGATATGCGGTATGATCAGCAAGTGATGGCCAGTAAGGTGCCCAAGAGGTCTCGGTCAGACGGAGTTAGCTCACCAGCCAAACAAAGGACTCGTCGCTGCCTACGAGAAATACCTCCAGTGACCAAAATGAACACTTCAGAACCAGAACCTCAGTCTCAACCAGGTACGTCTGCACAAGAAACGATTGAAGAATCGCCTTTCTTTACTCCGAACCCCTACCAAGTGCTTCAAAATGACCGAGAAGTAATGGAGTCTGCAGCAATACCCAGAGAACCAAAGCCTCCTCCGATATTTGTGAAAAATATAAAAAATTTCCAGATGTTCTGCACCCAACTAAATAAAATCTGCTCTGGCAGTTATTCATGCCTTAACAGGACCAATGACACCAAAATAACACCTGATTCTGCAGAAGCCTACCGAAAAATAGTGAAGTACTTATCAGAAACAAATGCGAATTTTCACACTTACCAGCTGAGGCAGGAAAGAGCTTTACGAGTAGTGATAAGAAATTTACACTCCTCAACCCCCACTGAAGTTATTAAAGAAGAACTAACGACGCTTGGTTTCAATGTACGCCAGGTAACAAACGTTTTGAAGGAGGAGAGGGAGCAGCCAGGATTACGAAATAGGATCCCACTACCATTGTTTTTCGTGGACTTGGAGCCATCACCAGGTATCGAAAAAATATATGATATCACAAGAATATACTACACAATGGTGAAAGTTGAGAAGCCATATCCCAAGAGAGACATCGTGCAGTGCCATAATTGTCAGACCTATGGCCACACGAAGACATATTGCCACCATCTGCCGCGTTGCGTGAAGTGCGGTGAACAGCACAAATCTGTAGAGTGCACCCTATGTCCCTATGCTTGGAGGGACACCCGGCCAACTACAAAGGCTGCCAAATTTACAAGAATCTCAAAACCAGACACCAGAAAAACCGGATTCAAGATGAAGCACTAAGAACAAGAAGAGAGAGAGAGCCTTCCAGAATTGTAAACAATGATGTATCATTCTCCCAACTACTTAGAGGTAAGACTTTAACCGATAAATGTCAAGCCCTGCCACAACAACAACCTCAACCCCAACCTCAAAATCCTCTTCATCCTAATATACCTAACCACCAACAACAAATTCCTCATATTCCTCCTCCTTCAAATGCAACAGATCTCACAAGTTTGTTAGCATCTTTCCTCACCGATTTCAAATCCCTTGTTACTCCACTCATATCACTCCTCACGAATCTCGTATCTCACCTCATCCCTCCTTTGAAAAATCCTTAAATGACTCACATCCCTAAACCCATATCCATTCTCCTTTGGAATGCGAATGGTGTTAGAAATCATACAGACGAACTATCTACTTTACTACTTGACAAGAACATTGATGTGGCACTAATTACTGAAACTCGACTAACCACTAAACAGCACTTCAATATACCACAATACCTGACATATCGTACTGACCACCCTGACGGAAAAGCACATGCCGGTACTGCTGTAATTGTACACCAATCCCTCTCCCATCACGTACTCCCATTACCAATACATGATTTCCTACAGTCCACCGCTATCGTGATAAAAACCTTCTCCTTTCCGGTCACTCTTGCATCAGCGTATTGCCCTCCTAACCGATCCATATCCAATGCCCAATTCAGTTCTCTCCTCGACTCCTTAGGACATCACTTCATCTTGGGTGCAGACCTAAATGCCAAGCACCAACAATGGGGTTCCAGAACCACGAATTCTCGTGGCCGAACCCTGCTGTCTGCACTCAATTCCCAACGTTTTCACCTCCTTTCCCCCAACTCTCCTACCTACTGGCCCACAGATCCCAACCGTAATCCTGATCTTCTTGATTTCTTTATCCACAGCGGCTTAAGTCCCCTCAATTGTTCCATTACACGTCTAAATGAACTTTCCTCTGACCATAGTCCTCTAATCCTTAATGTTTCACTTGAACCTGTTCCCAAACCTTCTCCACCGTCATTCATTAGGGGCCCAGTAAACTGGGACCTTTTCCGCCAAATAATCTCCGATAATATTGATCTCAACATATCCCTCAAAACTCCCGATGACCTTGATAGTGCCGTAAATTCCTTTACTACCACAATCCAACAAGCCGCCTGGACTGCCTCCTTCCCAAAAGACTCCTCCAGAATTCCTATAAAGACCATTCTACCCCAACACCTCCTTAACCTAATCCGCACCAAACGCCGTGCCAGATTATTATGGCAACGTACCCGACATCCTACCGACCGCTGCTCCTATAATTACTACTGCAAACAATTAAAACTGGAATTAGCCACCTTCAGATCACAATCCTTCAACTCCTACCTATCCTCCCTCTCTTCTCGCGACAATTCCCTTTGGAAAACCACAACAAAAATCCTAAATCCTCACCGCATTTCCCATCCTCTCCGACGAGGTGATGGCTCCTGGGCAGCATCTGACGAAGATAAAGCTGAGGAGTTCGCCATTCACCTATCCAATACATTTATTTCACATCCGGAATCCCATCCTGCCCACACCGTAACAGTAGAAGAACTCCTTACATCACCAATCCCACTTTCCTTGCCCCCAAAAGCTATTCATCCTTCCGAAGTAAAATTTCAATTAAAAAAACTAATCCTCCGTAAAGCTCCTGGACATGATCTCCTTACACCTCAAATCCTTCGACAACTTCCATCCAAAGCAGTCATATTCCTTACATATATCTACAATTGTATCCTACGCACCACCCACTTCCCTCTGTTATGGAAACACTCCACTATTATCCTTTTCCCAAAACCAGGAAAACCTCTCAATAGCTCAACATCCTATAGACCAATCAGCCTACTCCCAATCCTTTCAAAAATTTTTGAAAAGATCCTTTTGAAACGAATCCTACCCATTATAGAATCCCAAAATATCCCTTCCCATCAGTTTGGTTTTCGCTCTCAACATTCTACTGTTCAACAAGGACTCCGAGTTGTTGATCATATTTCCTCAGCCCTAGAAAACAAGGAATACTGTTCGGGTGCCTTTCTGGACATTGCACAGGCATTTGACCGGGTATGGCACTCCGGACTGCTCTCCAAGCTTAAAATCCATTTACCTCAGTCCTTGTACCTAGTCCTCCGATCCTACCTCTCTGACCGCTCCTTTCGAGTTCGCTGTGGAACAGAATTTTCCAATATCTACTCCGTTAAAGCCGGTGTTCCCCAAGGCAGCGTCTTGGGTCCCGTGCTTTACATCCTCTTTACTGCTGACATCCCTGTTCATCCCGATACTTTTCTTGCAACATTCGCTGACGACACCGCAATCTTATCATCCAACTCTGATCCCGAAATAGCATCCTTAAATCTCCAAAGTCACCTCACCTTGATTGAGCACTGGTGTAATAACTGGCGCATTAAAGTTAATGAATCTAAATGCCAACATATTACCTTTACACTCCGACGCAATTCCTGTCCACCAGTACTCTTTAATTCCATCCAGCTTCCTTATTCAGACACAGTCCGGTATCTTGGCTTTCATTTAGACCGAAGACTAACTTGGAACCCGCATACTAGACTCAAAAGACAAGAACTCAACCGACGATACGGCCAACTATACCGACTACTAAGCAGAAAATCTAAACTTTCCATTGAAAACAAGCTACTGATCTACAAGACAATACTGAAACCTATTTGGACTTACGGACTAGAACTGTGGGGATCAGCAAAATTTTCTAACATCAAGCGCATCCAATCCTTCCAGTCTAAAGTCCTTCGAACAATAGTCGATGCTCCTTTCTATGTATCCAACAAAACCCTACATCATGACCTTAACATCCCATTTGTCCTAGACCTTATCCCAGAAAAATTCTCCAAATTTCACCAGAACCTTACTTACCACCCAAATCCTCTTGCACAATCCCTATCAAGCATCTCCCATCCCTATAATCCTCCAAGAAGGTTGAAACGGCAGTGGCCTCGCGACCTTTTGTAATTATATAAATTGGAGTTCTGGCAATGGCCAGATTCTTCACTCAAGACATGTGTGTATGTGGCTAAAGTGCTCTCGACCAATCTCCGCTGGCTTTAGTACCAGTGACGCGGTTGGGAGAGTAGCGCAGGGTTCTCCTGGAGTTCCCTCGCCTGATTGTATATAGGTATGCATGTGTTTTTTTTTTTTTTTTCCTTAGTTTTAATTTTCTTATTTTTTAGGTTATTTTATTTTATTGTCTATTGTATATACTTTTGATTATTATTTTGTTCTATTTATTTTATTTGTACATATGGTGTGAATGTCATCCTACCTCACTATAACCAATGTCCAACAGACAGATTGTTATAATACTCAATAAAGAAATTAAAAAAAAAAAAATTTTAATTAAGTAGAACGGCAGTAAAAAGTGTATACATTTTCAAGAAAAAATTATCAAGCATCAGCTCGAACCAAGCCATTTTACAAAACCTACAAATCATGCGGAATTCCTCAAATTAACTAGGTTTTCAATTGAACTATTTACTACAAACAGTAGAAAATGTTCATTCTACCAACAATATTCTCAAAACTGCCTAAGGCATCAATTGAACAGTTTATCTAGTTTGTAGAGATATTTTTTTAATTTTTATTTATTTATTAGAAACATAATAATCTGTCATGTGGACAATAATTATAATGATATATGAATACATTCACACCACTTACTGATGTAAAAAAATATACTTTTTTTAGCAGATGTAGCAGGTTTTCCATTACTCGGCCCAATGTGCACCGTCCAAATAAAGATTGTTTCCTTATTTTAGTTATACCTTCTTGTCAGCTTGCGGGTCCAGGATTTAAATTTTTTGGAGGAGGGAGCTTCAGACCGAAAGTTTTTTTTTTTTTAATACATTTAACGATTATTACTTCGGTAGAAGAAGAAAGAACCTAACTACCTATATGAAATAGTGTTTAAGTGATTCTTGAAGTCCTATTAAATGTAAACGAACCATAATACTTTTAGAGATATTTTTTTCATAAGAAATGGTTATATATTACCATTTTGGAGGGAAAGGGACTTCTGCCCGAACGCTTCTCCCTCCCCCCCCCCCCAGAGATCCGCCATTGTGGCGCTTTGATCTAAAACATACAAACAATATTCTGTAACAACAAATCTCAAAAGGAACGTCAAATACTTAGTATCCTAGAAGAACCACACTTGAAAGAAAGCGATAACGACTCCGGTGAAGAAGAATCTGTTAATATATCATTCGAACCTTTCAGTTCACAGAATGGTAACTCCAACTTCAACATTTTTTTAATAAAGTAATTTTACTGATATTTCTAGTTGGAAAATTTATACCTTTATTCAAAGTTTCTCATTTCAAAGCTACAATCACCTACTAAGGAATCAACTAACTCACTGGCTGTACAAAGCACCCCATGGGTTCTTTGCTGAATCCTCAATCGATGTACTCGTCCGAAAACTTACGCTTTCGCGAATACATCTCGTTTCGGTAACCCTGGCTTTATCCAATGATGGGAGTAAAGTAGTATACTACATCTTCCATCGCATTCACATTTCTTCATCGATTCATGGTTAGTTAAAGATGAAGTCCATCATGGGACTGGTTAAACTTTCGCCTTCCTGTGCTGGAGAATTTCCTCAAAGCAGATGACTCCAGTGAGTGATCTTTGAAACTCAGCTATCTCTCTCAGCCGCATTCACCTTCAATCATTTTCCCCTTCAGCAGTGAAATCCAAATTCGTCTTCCAGTAATATTAACCTTATCGATACTGTAGAAAATTAATGAATTTTCCAATAGCCTAAAAGTTATAGCTTGGTGGTCGTTACTCATCTGAGACCGGAGGGTCCAGTTATTATTTCCTTGTACCCTCTTTTACCTCGATGTGCTCCTGAGCATCATCATCATACCTCGTCTAAAAATTTTTATAGTTTCTTCATAAAAGTCCTGCACAAAAGTAAGGTTGTGACGGTCATACTCCTCCTCGGCTCCCAGAATTTACTCATTTTTCATAGGAATTACTCTGATTATTCACTTAAAACAGATTAGGGATACATCAGAACAGATGATAATTACTTTGCATTTATTAATTATATTGTATTTTATTTATCATCGGGATAGAGAGAGCTGTAAGAGATTCGGGCATTCACACTTTTGACAAAAGCCTGAATAGAACCGCTCAAATTATTGGATAAGCCACATAATTGGAAGGTCCCCGAGGAAAGTAAAAAATCA
Source organism: Nezara viridula (assembly GCA_928085145.1). Lineage (NCBI taxonomy): Eukaryota > Metazoa > Arthropoda > Insecta > Hemiptera > Pentatomidae > Nezara > Nezara viridula. The sequence continues at coordinate 52,294,265 of OV725078.1, forward strand.
TTCCTTGCATTAGAATGCGTGACAAAGAAAATTAGCAGGTCTTAAGTGCATCCAAGACTAAGTATATGGGTGACCATGTGAATGACAGCTCGCACGACCAGAAGTGGTTAAGTTTGGAGGTATGCCTTTGAAAAAGTGGACAATTTTAAATACCTTGGATGCATTGTGAACACTAATAATGATATCAGCGCTGAAATCAAGAATCAAGTGGCCTCACCACGAAACAATACCATCATTTACCATATTGTGTGAAATGTGGAGAAAAACACAAATGTGATAAGTGTACAAAACCGAAGCAAGATCCTACAGTTGGCGCTTTATGCCTTAAAGGATAACCGGCGAACTACAAAGATAGTCAGATATAAAAGAATATTAAATAAAGATACCAGATATCTCGGTACCAAGAAGAAATAGGAAGATTCGGATCAAGAGAATTTTCCAAAATCGGAGTAAACAAAAACGACAGCCCAGGTCGAATCTTAGGCCAATGCCGACCTTAGAACATTCGGTACCCCTCGGGCTAAGACGTCACCCCACCTCCTAAAAAATTCAAATTAATTTCTCAAGTTCGTATATATCATGTAGTACTTGAAATTTCATATTATTTCATTCAATTAGTTATTAGAATATTTTTTTTTAAATTCATCTACATTATTAACAAGATAAATGACAAGAAGCTAAGCCCGACCAGAAAAAGGTGCAGCTGGGACTACACCCCCGGGGGCCCGTCCAAGTTTTACTTTTTATCTACTAATTTTATTACTAGTTTTTATTATTATTACATTACATATATTATATATCTTTGTAACATACATTATATAGAAAGGATGCGGTTTCAATGGCGAATTTAATATTTGACTGGGTGTCCAAGAAAATGTCTCTGGGGCCATTGGTTTTTCTCCACAGCCCTGGAACTAGCTAATACCAATTCTAAATGTTTACCAAAATTGTTAGGTAGTTCATTAGACAAGAAAGCAAAATATTAGATTTTAAGTTCAAAGTTTTTTTTTTTTTTTACGTTCCAAAGTAGGACAGTAAATAAATCAACTGCGAGTGGCTAATTTTATGCAGTCAAAATATTTATAACAGATTTTACTTAAATTTAAAAATGATATATATTTTTATTAACAAGATTAATATAGTAGGTATTAATTCCAATTATGTAACCCTAAAATATTATTTATGAAGTATATAAAATTACATAACACTAATTACAAGTTTAAAAAAAATTAATTCTGAATTAAGAGATTAGTCTGTGTATTTTTCAGATTTATATTTTTGGCACAAGAGTTTAACAAGGGTACATCATTTTTTTATATTGACTGTCAAAAAATTCCATACAATCTTTAAAGTGTGATACTATTTATAGTGATTCTCCTTCATAATAATCAGATCTATTCCTCTTATCAGTCTATTTATTTTTAATGACTGAGAGCACAGTTTCTACAAATTATGAAGAAGGAAGTCTTGTCAGGAAGGAACTAAACTATCAGAACCCCATAATGTGAAATCTAAATTAAAATTTAAAATTCACTTCTAAGGAAAGTACGACTGGTGGTAGCTAACCCAGAACAAGCTATCCTAAATGCAAGATCATCCTACCGAAAGTAGGATCTCTTCTTTTTTCATAAATTATATCAGTTCTTAACTTTTTTTAAATATAATTAATACCCCATAAAAAAAACCCTGCATATTTAGTAATTTATTGAAATATTTTGGTTCCTCAAACAATAACAATGTTTAAAGAAGAATTCTTCGAACTCAAATAGAAGAATCCTTTAAAGAACCTTTTATTTTTTTTAATGTTCATACCTGTTGACGTTTCTTATGTTCCTGTTGAGACCAGATTTGATAATATCACCTTTTTTTGTTATTCAAATGATAATGAAAAATATCTTAAGAAAGTTGGGTAATCCTCTTTACAGGCTTAACCTCTTTAGATCAAATACTTGCATCTCTTGATAGGCACTTCGAGTTGAATCACCATTATTGTTGATTGCCAAATGTGCTAATCAGTCACAAAAATTACTTACCATATCATACTACATTAAGTGTAATCAGAGACATGATTTACTTTCACACTATGTTTGGTTTTTTCAGCTAATCTATAACATTTACTTCATGAATAATCCACAAGGTAAGAAGTGGAATATATGGCTATTAAACCAATCAAAAAGGGATATTATCTCCAAAACTTATTTATTAAAAAAATTATCTAAATAATCCAAGATATAAGCAAAAACAGATACACTCCATAACCCATACAGAAAAAGTACTATACATAATCTTCAAAAGACTCTTGAAGAACAAATAAACTTGCTTTATAAATATATTTAGCTTTTCCTGAAAGATTTAATGAATTGGATGACAAATAAAACAGAAGATGTGGTAATATATATGAAAATGTGGAGTTACATAGGTACAAATATATTCTGAGAAAATAAATAAATAAACATGATTAACCAATATTCGAATTTATTTGTTTGTACATATTACAATATATAATTAAATTAACAATATACTCTAAATTTTTGAGTCCAACTTAAAATTTAAATTATCTATATCAGCTTGAAGTTTATGTCAGGATGAAATGGAAGGGGACAGGTTTAGACTCAAGGCCACTAATTAATTACCAATATCACAAATATAGCTTCAATTAAATTAAGACAAACTCAAGTATTAAATGTAAGAAATTAATTTTTCTGAGTATTATTAAAAAATTATTAAATAATCATGGCAAAAAATTTAAAAAGGAGAATGCAATTTATAGAATGTATAATAAAAGTGCTTAAGTGTTGGCTGATACCTATATCAAAGGATTGAGAAAAAAATGAAAGCAAAAAAGGCTAATTATTTTAACTTTTATTAATGCTATCACATGATTTCTTATTCTTGTAAAAGTAACTTCAGTTGTCTTAATATTTCTTAAAATATACTATATTTAAATTAAATACTGGCAGTAATGGTCCAAAGGCGAAGAAGATTTACATTTTCTTTTTCTTATAACATATAACTGATCCCTTTTTTTCTAATTTTTTTTTTCCGAACCTTAAAGGCCTTCTTTAAAATCCTAGGAATGCTAAAGATTTTATCTGTTATAATGACATATTAAATATTTTATACTTCACAAATATAATATACAGATATGAAGGCATTTTATAGTAATAAAATCTATAAACATGTAAATCTTAGAGATGCGCGTGTGTGTGTGTGTGTGTGTGTGTATTTATATATATATACACACACACACACACACATATATTTATATACTGAATTATGTAAAAAAAAAAAAGTATCACATAAAAATAATTACAATTAACACAGGCACAAAATAAATAATTACCATTGCTAAAAATCAGTGGACCTAGGCCTAAACTTGCCCCTTCTTATAAAAAAGGAAATTAGAAAAAAAAGGCGTTTAGAGTATGTCTAACAGACATAATCTTATATATTATATAACTTCAACAATGGTGTCATAACTGAAATATCACACAATCGTTTATAGAGCACTGCTTTATAGTAAAGTCTTTCCTTATTTCTTTGCTCTAAAGAACCATAAAAGCTCAAGCAATTGAAGACATATCATCGCTTTACTCCAAGCTTAATTCTATACAGTGCACCAGGGCCATCTTTTAATGAATTATACCACATACCTTTAAAGATCTTTAATTGGCAGATCCTACCTATATACATATAATTAGTTCTCATACATTTCAGTTTTCAGATTAACAGTACTTATTATCTAATCATTCACTATCAGTGTAATTGGTTTTATTAATAATATAAAACTCCCTAAACACAGGATTATTTTATTCATTTTAAAAAAATATGTGAATTTCATGCAGACATGTTTAATTGATACATTTTAATTTAAAAAAAATAAATAATATTGACAACATCACAATTTAAATTAAAGTATTAATAAAATAAATTTAATATTACTATTATAACTCAATACTGGCAATAAGCCTGTATTTCACAGACTTCAAGTTCAAAATTAAAACCGATTAAAAAATTGGTAATTTTTTGAAAAATATAAAATTGTGCACTTTTTGGTAAAAATTAACACAAACTTGTTATTATATAAATATACATAGTTTCAAGTATAAAATAATATTAGAAATCATAAAATTGTCAATTAAATAAGTATATAATGGACTGTAAAGAATTAATTTATTCAACAATTATCATTGACACATGAAGTTCATTCAATATATAAATTATATACAGAAAAGACACAAGTAATCCAGACCTCTTTTCATTTAATAAAATAATAATTTTAGAATCAATTGAAATAATAAATGAAAATGACAAGATGTTAAGATTATATCAGGTAGGTTATAGGTAGGTACTAATTTGTGTGGTTGATGCCATTACCATGATGGTATGTAATATGGATGCATATATAATATAGAATATAAACATGCAAAATGTATACATCATACAATATTATTAACAATATATGATTTTCTGCAATATGCAAAAAAGTAATTCACTTTCCACAGACTGCATACCATCATAGGTTATTATCTATAGACAGTTTCAGCTCAATATGAATTATTTTCTTTATAATGAGTTAATATAGAACATCTTAAATTCCATGAGAGTTTGTGTGTGTGTGTAATATACATACATACATACATACATACATACATATATATATACACAAACACATGCGCATGCATTTCTACATATTTATGTATTTTATTGCAGGACATTTAAAAGTCTTCATTCAATTACTTAAAATGATGTTTTTATTTATTTGTTCTTTAATACATAAGTAGTTATGCTATACATGGTCACAAAAACTTGCATTCTGTTAAAAGAATACTGCATTTTTCATAGTATCATATGCAGATAACAACAGTTATGATAATTTTCAATGAACACAATCTTCAACATCAGTTAACTTTAACGTGTATGTCATAAACTAATAACACGTTACATACATAGTGTATTTACATTATGTTATATACGTCACTTCCTACAACTTACATAAAAAGTCAACAAAGTAACTACCTGGTTATCACTGTTATGTCCATATTACTATATAACAGGTATAATATAGATGAACAGATGCCATTTCGTTTAATTAAACAATATAATTTCAACAATAAAAGCAAATGACATAAGGCACATAATGCTGAGTAAATTCAACAACACAATCCTTAGTAGAGCGACCGAACCTTTTTTGGGCACAAGCTATATTTATATAAAAAGATGAATTTCACTCTCAATTTTACATAAATTCATTCATACATACATGTGTGTATATTTGTGTATGTGTTTGTGTAGTGTAGTGTCTGTGTGTATGTTTTCAGTTTGTGTTGGTGTATTTGTGTGTTTATGTTGATGTATAAGTATGTACGTTCATATACACATGTGCACGAGCACGTGTATATAAGAATGAGTGAATGTTCTCATATATATACATGCATATATACATGTGTATATATATGATACAAACACATACTACTTATTGATAAATTGGAATAAATATTTATTAAAACTTTGCCAGTGATATATAGAACAAAATAGGTCCTCCATCCCTATTCAAAAATCTTTGGCAGAAATATTCGCATGGCACAAAATAGAAGCACCCAACAAATGGTTGAAAAAACAGTTCATAATGATTACATATTTATTATTATAAGGAAAGTCCCTCCAAGATAGAGGCTAGTATAGTTTTTCTTATATTACCTAAGACACTATGTTCCCCATTACAACAACCACAAGAATAATTTAAATGATCCGTTTCATAAAACCATTGGTGTATTAAGCTGATATTTTTAACAATGACTCAGGAATGATGAAGTTTATTCATCAATGTCTTTAAGAAACTTGAAAAATAATACTTAACTAGGTGTTTTTACTTTAATATATACATTTTTATTCTTGTGGAACAACGTCGTTAAGGTCAGAACAAAATGGCAGACTTTATCTTCCTTTTAATTTAATTTTTTTTTTCAAATGTACATTTAAATGCCTCAAAAATGAGTTTATAACAACCTATTATCAAAATTTATTGCCAACTAATTTTAGTAGCGATTTCTAAAAATTTTATTTTAGAAAACAATTTGACACATTCAACATGTTTTATGTACATAATGTTTTAAAATCTAAAACATTATTTACACATTATTAAATAAAAAATGTTCATTTAAAGTTTGGTATAGATTCACACTAATGTTTTCACTTTTACATACATTGCCAAATGTATGTGCAGAAAAAGACTTAATAAATCTATATGTAAATACAAGCAATCTTAATTAATCCAAGAATACTTTTAAGAATAAAATTTATAATAAACATACTTTTCATTCTCCCTATAGTTAACATACTTTAAAATCCTTAAACATGATAAAAATTAATAATCATTTTATGTTAAATGTGTAATGTACCAAATTCAGCTATTTTATAAATGTTCAGAAATGTCATTGTCTTTTACCTATCATAGTAATACTTAAAACAGAGAGAATGATCAGTAAGATGAAAGAATGAAGGCCTTCAGGCATTCTTTATTTTAATCAATATAAATAGAGGCAGCATTGTTTAGACATTACTACTTAATTTAGCTTACTAATTAACTAAAATACTTTTTGCTAAATCAACATATTAGTTATTGACTATAAAATGTACAATAATTACATGCGCAGAGCCTTTTACCCTTGAACAAACAACAACGGGTGATTAGGACCTGTTTTTTTTTTTCATTTATTTTAATTAATTTTTTAGGCAACAGTGTTTTTAAGTGATGTTATAAATACGTGACTAGACTGCTGTCTCTGTGTGACTGTGCGATGATAATCTCTCAACGTCTATCTCAGGAATCATCAACTCATCATTAACATTATCAGCATATTCAATGGAAGAGGTTTGGGAGAGACGTTTATTCAAAGCAGTCTGCTTTCTGAGCACCTCTGCGAACGATTCCCCATACCTTGCATCAAGACCTTGGCGAAAAGCATTTACTACTCGAATCTGAAACCAAATACAATGAAGAAAAGGAGGCCAATGAGATTTTAATAACTGGGCATGAGAAACATGCTTAAACATACCCATCATTTTCCATTTTCACTGCATGCCCAATGCACAGAAGCACAACTGCTGCATGCATATGAGCTGCTGCAGTTACATCTTGCAATAATAATCACCAATATAATAAAATATTACTTTGAGAGGGGCCATCCATCAGAATTTAGAAAATATAGTCCTCAGGAAACCTGTGTGTGTGAACGTTAAAAAGAATAACCTTTGCTATTTGTTTTTGTAGTTTTTCTTTTTTATTTAACTGAAAAAAACTAATGCTTCCTAAAGGGCTATTTACATATTTTATGCCTATTGTAAGGTATTAATTAATATAACACTAGCAGTTCATAAAAGTAATTATAAATAATAATTAAGCCTCTTGATCTTCTCATATGATGCAATAAATAAATTTAATATAACTAAATAATCAATTATATTCTTGAAGGGATTTCCTTATTTTAAATAAGAGAATAAGTAACAAGGCATTTATAAAGAAATTAAATTAAAAAATAAAATATAACTAGGGAGAGGAGAGATAATACAATAATAATTAAGGGCACTGTAAATGACAAGCGCAAGTGTGTAAATGTTATTTTATATGCATATTTAGTTAAAAGAAAATCAAATAAAAAAGTAAATAAATAAAAACATTATCTCATTTCAAATTATTTGAAATAAAAGTAACAATTCACAAATAGAAACACTGTGCTAAAACATACAAAATAACCTAATAAACAGTTAATATTAGTATATACATCTGGATATCAAGCATTTGATTTACAAATAAACTGAAGGTTTTGTGACCATTAACATTTCCATCCAGCTAAGTAAGATATTTTTTCTGTTTTATTATTTTAAATTAGGCATTTAAATATAATGTATATTCATCTAAATAGATAAATGTTATCCCCAAACATGATAACATCCCATAACACACATGAAAGAACACCCAAACACATTTTATATACACATCAGTGGTGTAAATTGAACAATACATACCACCTTGCTATAAGAGATTAATAAAAATAACAAATGTGGAAAAGTTCAGAATTTTGATCTTCAATAACATTTGTTAAAAATTAAAAAATATATAAAATTTTAAAATATGTATTGTATTTATGTAAATTTTCTGTACCATAAATAAATAAAAACAAAATTTAAATAGAGAAAGTGTAACATAGAATATTACAGATATCGAATTCATAAGGTGACAATATTACTATAAAACATTAATATTCATAGATAATAGGTAAATGTACACAAATTAGTTTTTAAAATTAAATGCTTCAATTTTCAATTCAAAACTAAAGGAAATAATTAAGAAACAGAAAATAACCTGCAAAAATATTTGTTTCCTCTCCCAGTCATTATTCTCCTTTCTCACACTCACTCTTCTCCTCTCACCTTACTTTCAATCTCTCTTTCTCTCCCTCTGTTTCCCTGTTACTCCCTATCTTAGCACCTTTCTGATTCTAATGCTACTTTGATAATAAACTTCAGTGTGTGTCTGTGTCTGTGTCTGTGTGAGTGTATGTATGTGTGTTAAGGAATTCTGCTATAACAACTATACAAAGTTCCAGAATTAGATATTAACAAATAATAAATTCTGACAATTAACAATATTAACAAATGCATATAATCTTAATAGCATTTATTTTCTATTAAAATATACAACTAATATATGAATTAATTTGTGAAAGCCTACTGTATATTTCATTGATAGAACATTAAACAAACAGCCACTAAAGCAGTTAAGAGGTTAAGACTAGACTATGAGTATAAGAATAACATCTATATACAATATCATACTTATATTCAATTTCAACAATTTTCTATACATTTAATAAAAACACAAAAATAAAACAAACTAGAATAGATCATATTCTTAAACTTTAAGACTTAGTTTACAACAATTATTTCAACAATGCAAGTATATACAATCTCTTCAATATTTTTCCCTAAAACTTGAGACATTATTTTAGATCATCAAATTTATAAAATTACTTAAGTTATTAATTAAAAACAAAATACTGTTACTAATAATTTAATAGCGTACTCACAGGCTTCAGTAAAAATGATGTAGCCTTACTGATCATTACTGACATCTTTCATTGCAATCGCCTGCCTATAGTTTATATAAAGACTTTTCCTGAAAAGAAATCCGATACATATATTAACATTAACATGGAAAACGTTTAAATGGGAATATCACGGTCATTTAATTACCCATAACCATAGCAACGGATATGTATTAAATAGCTGCTTTAAAATTTAAATTACAATTACTTTTTTGTGATATATTTTATATTATACTTTGAAAGTCAATAGTACAAGATTTAATTACAAAATAATTATAAATTATTTAAATTTTAAAATTAATTACAATGAAGTTATGTTTACAACATATCTGAAAATCAATTCATTCAAAATTATGTTTGCAAAACAATTAAAACAAATTTAAATCAAAATAGGAAATAAAGTTTAAATTATGAACCATGTGCATGAATTTTTTGATGAAATCAAGTTTATCATAAATTATAGATGTATAGAAAATTGCAATGATAATTGTAAATAAAATAATAATTGTGAAAAAAAAAGATTAAAAAAGAAGAGAAAAATAACTATTAAGTAGGATGTTTCAAATGCAGCTTTACCTTAATTCTAAAATGATTTTAAACTTCAGATTAATATATAAATATTATTACTATTATTTCAACCAGAAGTAGAAGACTTTTTCATTACATACAAATAAAAATTCTTGCACATGGAAAAAAATCAAACAATATTTGTCATAATTTAACATAATACATAAAACAAAACAATGCACCTTCTAAAACATTTACCATCAATAAATAAAAATGTAGTGCTCATATACATTTCGAGATCATGCAGGTGCTGTAATCTTACATATGTATATATAAATAAATGTTTATATATATATACATATATAAATATGGAGACATACACACACATACATAAAAATTTACATTACTCATCTTTAGATATAAATACATCAAAGTAACACATAATGTCAAAGCATTCTGTGATTATGAATGAAGATGTCATGCACTTTTATCTCATGAGATGTGCGTGCCAAAAGATTACTGTTCGATGATTTGTATTTTTAATCACACAAATAGTGCAATAATTTTTTGTAACACTTCTGTCACACAGATGAAGAAAATTAAAATCTACCTTAATTCTGAATAATATAAAGTGCATATTTATAATTAAGTTTTACTGCTACCTTATTACAAACTGAGGAATAATAATACAAAAATATGAAATAAACATACAAGCATATTAGTTCCTTGCCTAGTCTTCTGACTTTTCAGGAACATACTTCACTATACAATAAAGAATTAAAGGACATACATTCAAAGGAACATAACCAACAATGTAAATGCAAATATTTTAATAAATTTTCAAGAATATAACTAAGTTTTAGCTTTTTGTTTCCTCACTTAAGATATCTGATTACTTATCAGTACAAAGCTTTGGTTATGCCCCTGACAATCATTCATAAAAAAAAAAAAAATAAATAAATTTAAAAAAAAACATGACCAACATAGAACTTATGAAATAAAATAAAAGAAATGACAAGCCAAAATTGAACAGAAGAAATTTATCCTCTATATTATAACATAAAAACATCAAATATCCATGCATATAATAACTTCTTTAAAAGCAAATTGGTATATTGACACTTAATGCTGTGGTAGCTTTTTTTTTATTTTTGAAAATGTGTATTTAGAAAAAATATTTGTAATTCATTATTTATGTGTGCACACCCATGCACATATACACTGATATAAAAACACTTATAATTAAGCAAAGAGCAGACACATATGAAATAACATGCTTAATGGATATCAAAATAAAATTTATAACGATAAAATATATCAAGGGACCTTCATTCATAGTAGCTTGTTCTTCAAGATTTGTAAAAAAAATAAATAAATAAAAATGGCTAATTTGAAAAAATGTTGCATAAAAATACTATCAAAAAATTAATTACTATTACTGAGTATTTTTCGTCCATTAGATAATATTGATACCGTTTTTGATTTAAAGATAAATGATCATTCAACAGCACACCGGTTAAAAAAATATAGTTTAAATCAAATTAAAAAAGTAACAATTTTGCACTGCTGATATGAATACTAGATGTCACGTAAAATAAACAATAGAAAAAAAATCAGCACAGAGAAAAGCACAATTTAAGCCCAACATAATACAGTGGATATTATACTCACAAAATAAAAGCAGGGCGTTAGCGCGATAGTGATAGTGGTCTCATGCAGTGCTTACGATGGGGCCACTTTGCTTTCATTTAATGTTACAAGATGATGCGCAGAAGGCCATGTATCCGCCACAAAATTCTGCAATACTCAAAAGTTAGCGCTAAAGTTCATTATAAATTTCCATGTTCAATTCCTAGTTGAAGTTCCGAAACTATGGTATACAAACTAAGAAAACAACATAAAATTTAAAACGGCTGTAATAAATACATTATTAAACAAAAACCAACCAAGAAAACGGTTATGAACATAACCTAATATAACACACAAAAAAAAAAATAAAAAAAAAGGAAGATGAAAAAAAAAAGAAGTATATATATATATGGTACTCAAAAGGCCAAAATATTTGGTTTTCAATTTATTTAAAAAATAATTTAGTCTTTTTATATTAATCTTTTTCTTAAAGATACACTATTGATTGCCATTAAAATTGATATTTTATTGATGTGTATGTTGGTCTGTATATGAGTGCCTATGAGTATGAGTATTATTTACACATGAATACAAGAGAGTCGATATATATATGTGTACAGATTAATCAATTACCTACTCACAAATGTAAACATATCAATGAGTAAGCCAGCAAGTGGTAGAGAAGGGTTTCAGTATACTCCTTTGATACACACAAGCATATTTAATTGATCAGCAAACATATATACTGACTATCAATTTGCAAACATGAGCAATGTAAAACTCACACACATTCATAATGTTTCTCTGAGAGAATAGGAAACAAATAAAAAAATAAAAAAAAAGTAGAAAAAACTAATAACAATTCAAAATTAAAATAAATAGTGATTAGTAAAGTATAAGTACAGAATTTATCATAAACTGTGCATTATAAAAGTTTACATTTGGCTGCTTTAGACTAAGGGCAAGTTACAACAGCCTTAGGTGTCAATGTGCCATATTTCATAAATTAGTTATTAATGTATAATAAAGGAAAAAAATTCATTCAATACAATCTAAGTCATACTAACTAAATTTATATAAATCTATAAATAATAGCAATATGCTACTTGAAACAAAAATAAATTTTTATGATGACAAATGTTTGTAAAATTAGTGAAATATGCAAAAACCTAAAAAAAAGAGATAAAAAAAAAACATTACTTTCTCTTCATTTGTATCATTTGATGCCTGTAAATTATTTCCGTCTCTTAGATTGGTATTTGACTTTCTGGTAAAATAGCACCACAAAATAATCAATGAGTAATACAATCGCTTACTTCAAATAAGTGTAAGAATTTTGTCTTAAAGAGCTCAGTTTACAAAATAATACACCTCTAATTTTACTATCCTGAAAATATTTTATACACAAGAAAAATACAGATTAATTGATATTAAATGATGATCCTGGTAATCATATACATAGAAAATATTTTAGTTGGTTAAACTGCTTTGACTGTTTACTCATATTATGTGATACATAAAATCAATGAACCAAATTTGATGGATATATGTGAAAAATACATCTTTAAGCTCACATGAACGTGTGCACATGTGATCCATATGAGTGCATCAAATCACATATATACAACTGAATCACAACAATATATAAATAAATTAACATTATTTATCAAGTATGATGATAATATAAAACATACAGCAATCCAACTCTGTATCATTCTCCCTCTTCTTCAACTTATTATTTCTTTTAAACAATTTATCATTCTAAAATGGTTTATCTACAATTTAACAACTTTTAATCCATCATTTAAACAAAATTTTCATATACTATATAAACATTAAAAACAGAACATTATTATTTTACTGAGAAAATATGAAGAATAGTTGATATTAATCATATTATAATTTACAATAAAATAATGTTTAATCATAATTGGTAAAGTGAATGCAGGATCATTTATATAGGTTAAAATATGGCGAGGGTAAAAATAAAATCATAGAAACTAGAAAAAAATAAAAATTATAATACTTTGTCTATCATAACATGTAGCACATTCCTTACCAAAGAAAATATATGATAATTTAAAACAAAAATGCAAATATTAAAGAATGTATTGGATTTAAATGACATTTCATAATTAAATGATAATGTCAACAATACAACCAATTTTTTAATGACATGATATCATATTGCTATATTTTCTTGAAAATAACAAGTGCATAAGATATAATTGAGAACATATAAAATATCTTTCTATAATACAAATCTTATAATACTAATCATTTCCATGACACATACATATTTTAAAAAAATACAAGTGAATTATTGAATATAAAATTCCCTTAAAAAATTATGTAAATATCATCAAGGATATTAAATATTTTCCAGCTTTGTCTTTTCAATATTAATATTTTTATATTCAATCAAACGAATTAATTACCATGTACACTAAACATTAATACACTTATATGACTTTTTATGCAACTGTACAGATTAATAAAATAAATACCCATAAACTCCAATGCACAAAACCTCAATATTAACATTAACACAGTTCAAAAAAATATATAAATAAACTCAGTTAAGCAAGTCTTTTGGTGCAAATAATTATATAAATAAAAAAAAAAGATGAAAAGATAATTTAGAAACTTCATTATCCTAGAAAGGAAAATATTAATATCACAAAGACATTTCTAAAGAATGTGAAGTTGAAAGCCAATAAATAATCAAGGAATTTAGCCCTCTATAATAGATGGAAGACCATACAACAATTTAATTTAAACCATTGAACGATCTTTTACTTTAAAATGTGCAGTTTAGTATATGCACAAAAGTGAAACCTAAGATTTTAAATAATCTGGACCAATTTATAAAATACTTGAAACAATTTAAGCGTGCAATCTCTTAAGCAAACTCAATCCTGGCATTTCTACATTCTATAGAAAAACCATGAAATTCTTTGCTACACAAATGACCACACTCACACACACAGATGATTTGATAATAAATCCACTTTAACCCCAATTAGCACTAATAATTATAAGAATTTGTGCTCTGAGAGGACGGCTCCCCTGATTGTGCACTGCATCTGAAATCAACATTATATACAATAACAATGTCGAAATTTACTATCTGATAACTATTATAATTTTTAAATTAAATTTTACTTGCATTAAAAAAATATATACTTTAATCTATACTTTGATTTTTTTTTTTTCCTTTTTATCTAATGAGCTTAAACAGTGATCTGAGTGCACTACAATATTAAAATTAATATTTTAAATTAAAGTGCCTATTGTTTTAAAATATAGTGTAATAAAGCTTGAATTAAATTGCATAATTATTATATGCATAGATGTGAAAAATGCAAAAAGCATCTGTTTAACAAAACAAATAATTTTTCATTAAAAATATAATTTTAGAACTAATTCAGCATAAAAATATAAGTAATATCGCTAAACAATTAATGCAGCATTATATTTTATTATCTCTCACACTACTTTAATAACCACTAATTAATAAAAAATATAAATAAAACAATCAATTGCATAGAAAAACGCAGCAGTCAAGCAAAGAATATGTGTATATTTGCCAATATGTGTGTACAGAAACACAAAAACAGCCACACATATAGGCAAATAAATTATTACATCAACACACACACACAAAAAAAATTATTGTGTAGAGTACAATAAATTTAAAATACACGCAGAGCTTGCTGCATCATGCAGCTTTAGCATTGCCAGATATAAAACAATACATACAGTCATTTAAATGCAAAATAGCAAACCCAGAAGGCATTAAATGCCAAAATACATGTTATTTTTCTATTATTAATAGTATAGCAGTGTTTCTTTAAAGAGAAAAATTTTGTCAAATATTTATCCCATTTCATGCAAATTTAATTCAATTTTATTGTCAGAGACAAATTACATTTCAGTATATTTTTATAGTTACCTTCAAGTCTGGAATATTAATTAGGCATGTGTGAATAATGGTTTATATCTTATAAACACACATGCGAAATACATACATTGATCAATATGTATGCATAAAAGGATAAGTTAATTTTGGTATTTAATATAATTTTGGTAAGGCAGGGAAAGAGGAGCCACTGCAACACTAGAAAGGGATGAAAAGGATGAAATATGTTAAAAATCAAAAAGCCTTTGGGCACAAATGGCAGGATAACAGTTGAAAACTACCAAAATAAAATTAAGAATGCAGGTACTAAAAGAAGAAACAAAACACATCAGATGAAAGAATTGCAGCAAAATCACTTATCTTCTTCAGAAAAAATGAAGCATGCATTACCATAAAATCCACCTACCTTGAACAAAAGAAACCCATTATATTTCAAGTATTAAAAAAAAAATAAACTAAAAAAAAAATTCAAGACAGTACAAACAGAGCATTCAAAAACACATACAAACATATTTTTCTTCATAAACTGTGATACACTTCTCTGTCATCATGCTGAAATATATGGACATTGGAATGCTCTGGTGTGCATACAATTTCAAAAACTTTCTGTTTCGATAAAAAAAAAATCTGGAAATCTGTATGTATGACTGAATTATGTATAAACAAGATGAAAAAAAAAAAATCAGTAAATAGAATGTATAAAATAATCAATATAAAAATATGGCAGACATTCAATACTTAAATACCATGAGAATAGTTAAAAATAAAATGAAGAAGATAGCATATATGCTCATTATTGTTTACCTGTCTTCACATTTATTTCAACTCTTAAAAATGTTTAAAGTGTACTATAGATCTGTTTGTATTTTCAAATATCGAGTAAAAATAGTTATTAGTAAATTCAGTGAAACCTGTATCATGCAGAAAAATAAAATTATATATATATATATATATATATATATATATATATATATATATATAAAATAATATCAATAAAATTAAAAAAAAAAAAATAGAAAAGTCAAGTAAAATTTCATAAAAGCACAATTCACACAAATATAAATCACTAGCTGAGCAAAAAGAAAAGAAAACACACACAAAAAAAATCTCAAATAATGGAATTCGCAAAATGTTTCTATTTGGCTTACTGGCAATTTTCAAAAGCTTACACATTACTTAATTATTATTGATAATAAATAAACGATGTGGTCATTATTAATGACATTTCTAAATTGAAAAACTTTGCATTCGCTTGAGGAAGAATTAGATGACATTGAAGGCAGCATGCATAGTTAACAATAGAAATACTATAAGAACAGCAATAGCAGTAGCAATTACAATCTGCGAACGAGCGGACAGTAGTTTGTAGGAAAGTGTCTTACAGCTTGGTCAGTGGAGCTCTTGCTGTAGGGAACTGGAATCAAACGCTCTTGCAATTCACCACCTATCACCTTCAAGAGTAAAGGCCAATACAGCAGTGAGAAGATTGAACATAAATGATGAGAACATAAAAAAAAAAGAAAAAGGGAGAATAGGGTGCTTTACTACATAACCAAGTAATAGTTTTAATTGTGAAATTGCCTATACAGTAAGAAACTGTAATTTTATTGGCCTGCTAATACATTTGTTATTTACATATTTCTGAATAAATTCTAGCAAGCATCCTGTATAAGCATTTACACTAACTGTGTCATAATAGACTGTGATGCTGTAAGTGAAAACATTATAAAACAACATTAAGAAAGTAAAGAGGCATAAAATGGAGACAAGAATATGCTACATATGTGAGCAGCACGGAATTAAACAATATGTGAATATAGACGCATTTCTGTGGCAATTGATGTGTTAATAGTTCTACACAGTACACAAATACAATATTTTTACTTTTAAAAGGTAGCTTAGGTGGCAATGCATGATAAAAAAAATAAATAAATAAAACCTTAAAAATATTTAAAGAAGTTTTAAAGTAGAGAAAGGCAGAAAGATAGAATACAACAAGGAGAAGGAAAATGGAGGTAAAGCTGTCACGAAAGATCAGTAATCCATAACAAGACAACATTCATCTAAATAAAAAAGGTATTGGATATTGCAATTGTTGCAGCCCCTCTTTCACTCCCTTGAAATTATGTATTTTGAAGTTTCTTTATCTTCAAAAGATAAAATAAAGCTGTTGCAATCTGAAAATTTAATGAAGTAATGATAGGTTAATCAAAAACCTATAAAAAAAATCAATTTTTATTAATTTTTAACAAATATGTACTTCTGAGTGGAAATGCCTTAACTTTAAATCCTAATCGAATACATTTGTTTAAATATGAAAATCATAATAACAAATGAAATAGATATTTATCAAAAACAGACCACTGAAAGAATATACTCTTTACATCATTTCAATAATACTATAATATAAATATCCTTAAAAATAATCATGAATGGGCCTGACATATTAATTTTTTTATTGTTTAAAACATTTATTGTATCTTAAATAAAAATAAATAACAAATGTAATTATTTAGCAAAGATCTTTTTGATATAATAATGATAGTTTAGATCTGAAGAGCCATGAAAAAAAAAAAAAAATTAAAAAGCATGAAATAGTTAATATACAATTATCTTTTTTTTTTTTAATTTTCAAGCAATAGAACTGTCTATTTCCAATACAAATGATGATTTCAGATTGCATTAGCAGAATGACATAGGGATATAAATTTACATGAATTCTAATGCATTCACTTATTCACATACTCAGGCACAAAAGCACATACACACTCACGCACAGACATAAAATATATATGTGTCTGTGTGACTTTAAGTTCAGGTGTGCTTCTATGCCTGCGTGTGTAATCTAAGGATGCATACATGAGTGTAGAAAAGTGTACATTTTATATTTGTAAGAAAGAATATTCTGTTTGATAAAAATTTGTATTAGTTACATTCAATGAACAATAAATATTGAAAGAACAAAACAATCTTAAAAATATGATTGGTAACTATAACCAAAGTCAATACTGATAATATTTAATCATAAATCAATGTTAGGTCAGAAAATATAAGTGGGATTTTTGCTGACAAATTATTAATTCATATACACTA
Source organism: Nezara viridula (assembly GCA_928085145.1). NCBI lineage: Eukaryota > Metazoa > Arthropoda > Insecta > Hemiptera > Pentatomidae > Nezara > Nezara viridula. Next base: position 52,312,523 of record OV725078.1, read on the forward strand.
TCTAGAATATATTAAAAACATTCACACTTAATTTAAACCAAATGTTTTAATATCCATGTGAATGTTTAAATATAAACTAAAAAATGTATACATAGGAGAGTGGTCAAAGAAAAACAGTAAACATTTGTATTTTATGGATTTATGGATTTAACATTTTGTTTTATTAGAAACACCAAAACAAAATAAAACTAAATTAAATTATAACAAAATGTTTGTACATTACGATACCAGTAATAACGTCAATACTTCATTAGAACACACAAAAAAGTTATAATAAAAGAAAAATACATTATTATATTCACATTTAAAGACAGTTTTCTTAAATTTAAAAATAAAAAGCTATTATCTCTTAAAAATGTTCGTATATGATTTATATTAGGTTAAAAGTTTTAAAATACATTATCTTTTTCTTTTTAATTGGATCCATAATATGGAGCAGAGAACACATTAATAAGAAAATTCTCTCTATCACACACCGAATATCTGTGTGGGTATGCATATGCACAAATAAGAGCTTTTAATATCCACATTATCTCACTCAACTCAATATTCCATAACTCAAGCCTCACCGGTAATCCAAGAAACCTACAAGTACTTCCGATCTTATTCAAAATAAAACCTATGTGCATATGCATACATCAATGAGTCAATAATAGTATTATTGATCATATCTTTATCTTTATTTATTTATAAATCTACTGTATTTATAACAATATATCTTTCTGTTCCATATCTAAACATTCAAACTTAGATTGTAATTATTGCCTGTTTTAAGTAAGCTATGCAGTTTTAAGTATTAACATTACTTGTTTTTTTTTTTTATTTATTTATTTAAAAAAAAAATACCATCAATAATCTATAAATCGCAATAAACTAAGTCAAATACAGGAAGTAATAAAGGAATGTCTATGAAGTATAGAAGGCAGTTCGTAATGGAAGAAATAAGTCTTGTATGAGAATGCACCTTATATAATCCAGAGAGAGCCTTTGATTTCAATGCAAAATATCTTACACATAACAGATTGATCAAGTGGGTCCATAGCAAAATACGGACTTCATCCAATGAACTTAGTTTCTGTAAAAGTTATATACTCGTCTCATGTGGAATTTTGCTAATATCAGGAATAAGACTATTGGACGAGGAGAAACGATAAGGTTCAGTGGGAGGAGCTAAAGTTGAATGATTCAGTCGTGGATAATTAAATGAATTATTATGTGGTGATGGTGTTTTCACAGGATCCTCATCAATATAGGTGATATCTGAGAGAGGTCGAGGGCCTGTGTGACTGCGAGAGCTGCGCAAACTGTGTAAACTATGAACTGATCTGCGCTCTTCCAGGTCTTCTAGCGTTGACTTGAATGCTCTGATTACTCGAAGCTGGAAAACATAGGCAGGGCGTTGGTATAATCCCAGTTCGGGTGTCTCAGATTTTGAATGCCCATACCACGAATTTCCCAACATTCAAATTATAGGTACATTCAGCTTTCATACATACACCTTGTATTGGTCATTGAGAAAAGGGAAATTTCGTTAACAAATATTATTTTTCTAGAAAAGCTAAACATTCATTCTATGCATTTGCACTTTAGTATAGTTAAATTCAAATTCTGAGCTGTAATTCATTCAGTGTTAAGCTGAACATCATATTAAAATAAATTAAACAAAAAATGAAATACTTAAAAATGTTTTGTATTAATTTCAAAATAAATTTGTTGCCGAGAAATTTGGAATATGATTATTTTAAAAATAAATTAAACACTTCACTATTATAACTTATTTTTTTTTTTTTTTTTTCATAAATGGTGTAAGTACGATATAAACTGAATAAGTTACTTTCAATCATTGAAAATATAACTTATTTATCATCATAGAACTTCCTTAAATTATTTGAAAGTTAAGAATATTAATTGTACTCAATGTAAATAAGTTATGGAAAATAGTAATAGTTTTGAACATTTTTGAAATTAAAAGTGATTAGCTGATTCATATGGGATTTATTATGTTCTAAAAACAAACCAAACACTATATCAAATAAATAATTAAAAACTAATAAGCAGAACCAATTGCAGAAATATAAAAATGAAATTTCATAATTACGCTTTAAAATTAAATTTATAGCTTGAATTTGAGAAAAGAACATACTCATCCTAAAAATGGAAACAGTAAAATTCAGAGCTGTTTATGAATTAACATTTTTACATAAACATAGCAAAACCCTAATCAATGAAAACACTTGCTAACACCAGATTTTTCCAAATGATAAACCTAATTAGTTTGATGAATAGATTGCTTCAAGGATTTTTTTTCATAAAATTTAATAAATTGATTAAAAAATACAAAACAAATAATTAAAAATAAACATATTTTAAATTTAATCAGTTTCATATTTCTAAATACAAAATATTTGCCTGTTGGAAAATATTTGAAAATCATGACAAAATGCTATTGTCAGATGATTACCTACTTATAAATAAACTTATTGACATGTATCACCATCAGTAAATGTAAGTAATAGTTTAGGGTTGGAAGACAAAATTTCTATTAAATATATATAGAAAAATATTGTTTTTTAACTGTTTTTTTTTTGTTGGAATAAAAATAGATACATTAGTAAAATACATACTACGCAAAAACAAATGATGATTTATCCATAAAAATAAATTAAAAATGTAATCTGATTATACATACCTACCTACCACAAAAGTATAATGAGAAACTGCAACATTAAATGCCAATAAATGTTCACATTAAATCATTACATGAGGATCAGTTTGGGACTAAATACCTGATTATGTGTGTTATACTATTTTCACTATATGTATCGTTTGCAAATGAGAAAAAAAAAAAAGAAGTGGTGCAATCGTTGAAAAATTCAGTTGTAATATCAGAGAAATTATTTTAAATAAATTTAAAAAAAGTCAAATTCCCTAAATTAACAATTAAAAAAATATACTTATAACTAATACCTATGGTCTATTAAGGATTTTGTCCCTGTCAACAATATGCCTTAACTATAATCATTCCTCCGGTCTCTCCTTTATCTCACCACATCAGAAACAAAGGTAATTCTGGATATCCTCCAACCATTGTCAATTGTATTTAATCATATGGACATCCCTCCTAAATCTTCTTTCAAAGAGATTGTTAATGTAACATGAGTTATCTTGGCCACCATATTTCCTTGTTTATTGTTACTCATCATTGAGTCCTTCTTTAATTTCCTTGGTTTATGTGTTTTTCTTTATATCTTCCAAGTGAAAATAAACTTCTCATGATGCATTGTAAAAACCCCATGTTTCACAGTCTTTTGTAGTATGTCATACTTCTTGATTTTAAAAAATAAAAAAAACTTTCAGTAGATGATATTAACTTCACTCGCTTGAATGACTGCCACAAGTATACTTTCAATAAGGCTTACTATTTACTATTGCTTTTGATGAAGACAGTTATAATAAATGGTATAAGGCAAGGCTTGAACATTTGAACTATCTGAAACCTCTGTATATAGAGCATTTAACAATAGAACCGTGAGAAGATTGGTTTTATCTAATAAACATTTCTTGGAATAACTATTTGACTGCTCTTGTAGCAATTCAAGAACTACCTTAATACCTTAAGTGCTTATTGTAAAAACAAGGAGTTTGAGATCTAAAGGCAGCCACTGATGATCACTCCACTTCAACTGCTCCATGTTAACTGGAACATGGAATGTGAGAGTATTAAATTCGATGGACTTATACGGAGTTACTGGAAATACACCAGTCCTAAACTTTATCCCATTAGGCCAAAATACAATAAAACCAAATGACCATGAATAGAAAACTGATGGAGTAGAACAATGGAGTACACAGTTTGAAGGCTGTAGAATAATAATATAAATAGAAATTGTTGGCCAATACAGCCTAGTTAAAATTTATGATATTCAATGCATAATATGTTACATAAATATTAATATTAATATCAGCAAATTATTAACAATATTAATATTATTTATAATGTGCTTAAAATTTCCATAATTTTTTGAGGAAAAAAATGTTATTGTTATTGTTTATATCACCAAGAGTTATATTAATATATACATTGAAATATTTGTAGACTGTAAGTTTTATATATTTCTTCACCAATTTTCCAATTTTATTGAAAAAAGGTGTGACCAAAATAGTCAAACAGGTATTATGGGTAGCTAAAAAAATCTTTTGGTAAGGTTTTCTGGAATGAGCTTTAAGTTTGAACTTTTTGCTCTAAAATGTAAATTTTTTATTTTGTATTTAATATTTTATAACTGTCATTTAATATAAAAAGCTTTTTCTTTTCTTTTTTTGTCAAATACGGAAAATTTTGAATTTTTTTTTTTTTATGGTTTCAAATTTTCTTAGGCTATAATTTACTTCTATGATCCTGGGGGTCAGGGACTAGAGTACTGTTGCCCAACAGCGTTCAGACTGGTGGAAGTTATTGGAGGAGACCAGGTATCAGTGATGGTACATGGAATGGCCCATGGAAGAAGAATAATTTACTTCTTCTAGCATCCATGCAAATAGAAATTGATCTTAACATAATATAAGGTTTGGCTGTGTATTTCACCACTTTTATTTTTCATTTTATTACATTGGCAGCGTTTTATCATAACTTCAAATTTGTTTACTGGTGCTGTACAACAGAAATTAATATTTTTAAACATTTATTGCTATTTTTAAACTTAATTTTTTGAAAAAAGAAAGAAAGAAAGCAAAGTTAATTCTATTCTGTGACATTTATTCCCCTAAGAATAATTATATTGAACGATGAAATGACATTTGTCTGGCATTATCTGACCCTAAAATTAAAATAAAGGAAAAGCTCAAGGCACAAGTAAACATATGAAATTATAGATGAATGTATATAAGTGTGTTCACATATTGGTGCTAATAAGCAATATAGATAATATATAGGTATCTGTAAGATAAGAGTAAAAATAAGGCTGACAGTTCTAAAATATGAAAATATTATCCTTATATATATTCGAAAAATTGATTGCGGAGGAGATGGAAAAATAAACAGTGTTTAAATAAGGTCAAGAGGTAGACAGATAATTCCCAAATAAGGTAGTAAGTATGACAAATGATTTTTTAAAGAAAACAGTTCTATGAGAAGAATAAACAGGTTTGTAAGCTGGGATCTCGTGTTGAACGAATGGACAAGAAGTAAACAAATCAAGAAGGTAAGAAGGTTTTTAGGTTTTCAAGATTCGGCAAAGGAATATTGCCATAAAAAAACTGGATAGAGACACTTCAACTCAGCATACCAACTGTCCCTGAGGACTCTATAGATAAATCTCATGAAGCAATTCATTAATGAATTCAATCGATCTCAAGTTTTGGTACTTAAAAAATACAATCACTTTATAATTATCTATATATATATAGGTATACATTTTAGACCAATAAATTAAAACTTAAAGCTCATTCTGGGAAACCTAAATATTTTTCAAGATTAAAAAAAAATGTTCGGCAAACATATGAACCTAGTGGCAACTTTCCATTAACTTGAAATTGAATAATATTAAAATTTAAATAAAGTGAACTATAGCTCCCAATTAAATTACATGCCCATGCCAACATGGGCAACGAAAAATGCTCAAACCCGATCTGTGCTCGTCTATTCTCACCTGTGGCCATCGCCTAGCCTGTGCTAAAACATGACATGGAAAAAAAAGCTTTATTAATATTAATGTTGTAGGGTTTATTGACTCAGGATAGTTTTGAAAACATTTTAGGCCTGTAAGAGTATCAACCATTAACCTGTTTGAAAAAAAAAAAAAAACTGGAACCATGGAGTGGAGTGATTGACAATGGGGCCCTTGAAATTGTCTTTACACCAAGTAATTGAGTCCCTCCACAATTGATCCAGTTGGAACGATCATTAGTGGCTACCTTAAAAAATCATCAACAAGACCAGAATTTACTATAAATCATTATAGTTAGCTTGAGAACACTTAAAATGAAATAAAAATAAATAAAGGACAAAACTCTTTTCAGTTTAGCAATACTATACACTGTATCAGTCAGATAGACATGAAATATACCTAAGACAGGTTTGAAAGTAAAAACATATATTTGCTTGATATAATGGTTGCTTATCTTATTCACTAATGATTTATTCATACCTATCTTATAGCTATTAACTTTTAATTTTACTTTATTATTATTTAAATTAATGAAAATACAGGAATTTGAGTAGATCTATGATTTAAGAGTTAAATTTTGGAGGATCGTGTTAGCAAATATATGTTTCTTGAAACTTTATCTTACCATGTTTCTCTCATAAATCCCTCTTAATGCAATCACTTAAGCATCAATATTTGTGTTGTATTAGGTATGTATGTATACATATTTGTTATTTCTGATCTGATGATCAAGCATTTCAGAGACTAAATGACTTTGTAGTTAAAATTTTCTAATTATTTCAGAACAATTACTTTATGTCTCTTTCTGAGTTTTTGGTCTTTTATGTTATTTAATCATGTATATTTTCCTTAATTTAATTATAAATGTTCATTATAAGTAAAATTCATAGGCAGTAGTGAACATTTTACAAGAAACCAGCTTTGAAAATAATATGGGAAAGCTATCAATAGGAGCCAAATGAGTGATCATTTCTGCGGTTTAACTCTAAAATTCTATAATTTAGATAGAAATAGACATATAACTTTTATCCATTAATCCTTTGATCTGAGTGAAACATGTCTTGCAATAAAGATGATAATTCTCAGATCCAGGAACTAACAAATTCAATAAGGGTGAGCATTTCGGGCTGAAGCCTTATGCAAACCAAAAATTAAATTTTGTTAAATTGTTTCTATGCCAAATACTGAAACAATTATAATAGGTACTATTGCACACTACTTCAAATAGCATAAAAAATGCAGTTTTGATCAGTATGATTAAAAACTTCCGGCTAGTAAATTAAAACTATTGGCTCAAGTTGAATATACCTAAAACTACAAAAGATAAGAGACATTGAATTTGAAAATTATGGATGCTAACTTTGTTATTAATGAGGTTGAGAATGAAATGGAGGCTGTACTCATCAGAATCACATGGTATGACAACTACATATTTACTTTCAATTGAACGAGATTGCTGTTTTCAATAAAATAACTATGGCACTGGCTGACTTTAGGATCTTCGAGCATTTTATAAATGCATAGAAATTATGAAATATGCTTGATTTAAATACTCAAATTTAAGGAATATGTAAATTTACATTAAAGCTGTAATTAACAATGCAAAGACAAGGGAAATCATAATTTCATTATAACAGATCCATGTAAGCATAAATTCAGTAATAATAACCAAATATTATGCTAATAAATAAAAATAGACAACTTTGCATGGTTATATAAGCAGAGGACTACTACCATTAACTACTAATGAGAAAATCCAGGGTGGTCCGTAGTCCAAATTCCAACTATATACAAAATAAAAGAAGGTCAATTATCAAAATTTACTGTTATGAAAATAATGACTACTTCGTTACCCACCTCTCTCTCCCATAAAAATTGAAAATGAAAGTTACTAAGGTCATTTAGATCATATAGACAACATAGGTAGGTTAATATTGGGAGGAGACACTAATTATTCCTAATTAACACTAATAAATCCCAATACCAATTTTCCTAAATGAATTGTGGAGAGAAAAACCATTTATTTTACTTAAAATAGTATGTTTTGGTTAACTTAAGTAGAAAATAGAAACTGCTGCTACTACCTAAAGCATGCCTGTGGCTGTGACATGCTAAGGAGTAACGTGTTCTATATGAGGATTCCACATTACAAGTTAATTCAGTTGAACACCTAGATATGAGAATATATTACTTTCTTCCAGAGCTAATTCATTTTGCAGAAGGATTTTTTTTTTTTAATGGAAAAGTTAAAAAGTGATTTTTGATGCATTTACTGCCATTGTATTTTGCTTTACTCATTGTTCAAGTTTTATAAAAGCCTTGTTGGAACAAACTTCGAGTAATGGGATGAATCCACTAGTTCTCTAAAAAAAACAGGTTGTAGGCATATAGGAGTGCTTAAATGCCATGTATGCTTCTTACTGCATCCAATATATCATTTCTCATGATAATAAATAGCTTAAAACGGCTCTTAGGGCTAGTCCTTGTTGAATAAGGAATCTCATGTAGATAGGAATCACGTACAGTTAGAGTACTGCACCTGGATTTGTCTTTGGAACAATAATTTTTTTATCCATATGAATAGGTTTTCAGAGATTTCTTGCAAGATACATTTATGCACGAGCACAGGTCAACCATTATAGTAAAAATTTTGACATTTTTTTGTGGTTTCCATTTTTTACCAACATTTTGGTTAAATTGGTTGTGTGCTACATTGTGCTGCGGTAATCAAAAAATCCTGTTTGAGCATCCTCAATGAATTTATTTACTTCAAATAGCTGATTTAGACAGTTTAAAATCATATTTTCCATTGCTTTACTGCTTCAAAGAAAAGTGAATGCCATTACACTATCATTGAATTCAATATATTCAGAAGTAGTGAGTGTACTCTTCACCGTACAAAACAGTTAACTACTAAAAGTTTTAAACTGCTTATACTTCCTGATAATATCCTTCTTCTTATAAGGTCTAGACATTTTTATAAACAACAGAATGAAAAATAGAAAGCTTAGAACATAAAAAAAATGGATAGAATATAAATAGAATCAATATACTTTCCTTCAATCAGATAAAATAAGATATTATCAATGCCAATATTCCTTATATTATTCGCACATGTTTCCTATTTAACTAAGGAGACATAGTTGAGAATAGTTGTATAAGCTTAAGTAAGAAAATTAAAAAAAAAAATACATATATATATATATATATATATATATATATATATATATATAGAGAGAGAGAGAGAGAGAGGTAGATATTGATTATAAATTCATATTACAATTGATATTACCTGTACCTCAAATCATACTTAATTACAAAGGATTGGAATTCTAAAATTCTGCATTTTAGATTGCTGGTGTAGAGCTTAAGGCAACATTCAAATAAAAACTTAGACTTAAAAAAAAAGTAATTAAAATTATAATCATTTTAACAAATACAATTTTAAAGCATAATTTTTTAAAAGGAAAATAACATTTTTCTTGATTACATATAATTGATATTATTTTGAGAATTAAATACTTAATGTATTATAATTTATTACCAGAATCAACTAATCACTTTATTTCAAGTTTCCTATTAGTATATGTATATATAAATATATAAAATTAACTGTTCATATCAACCTCACATAATCGTCATATACCCACACATGCACACTAACATACATTCGTTAAAAATGTACACACCCACTCTCACATACGTGTGAGTGTGTGTGTATGTTTTTATTGTAGGCATAAAAAACATAAAAATAATAATAAGTAATTGTTGTGTATCATTACTCTACAAATAAAAATCTATAACATGCATGAAAGAGGTTAATCTGGAATAATAGAGTGCAAGTTAGAAAGCTAAGGTTACATTGAAAAATTAGAAGAAATAGAAGATATGATAGCATGACAATTATTCCACCACCAGTTATTGCATCACTAGTTCCTTAATTTTATGCTGCCAAAGTAATTAAAATTTTAGTTTTGTAACTTACAATGTAGGGCATTTTATCAACAGGTTAGTTCTGTGAGATTTAAATAAATTATCCAGCTGGGTTTTTAAAATATTAAAATTGAGTTTTGGTACCTCATCAGCAGCTATTAAAAGTAAATATAATATAACATAAAATTTATTTTAACTAAAGATATACTTTAAGTTATTAAAAAAAGAAAAGAAAAAAAGGAGTATAAAACACCTGTCATCATAGTTATCCAAACTTTTAAACATTCAAAATGAACAATAATTGACAAGAGAAAGACAAGTTTTGATAGCTAATAAGAGAATTTTTTGTTTTAATTTTTTAGTAAAAACCAAACAGAATAAGAGATTATAATATCAATCTTCTAAATATTGAGAAGATATAATATAAAACATTGAAAAATAAAATATAAATTGTTCTTTATTTTGATAAATGAAATTAAAAAAATAAAATAAATAAAAACATATTCAAAATATTGCTTATAAATGTGATTGTATAGATTTAAACTTTATGAAGAGCTAATTTAGATGAATGAATTATCTCAGTGATTAGTGTGTTAGTTAGAGCACAGATAATTTGACACCTAAAGGAGTGTATTAATATTTTTTTATATTAAAAGAACTAAAAGAAGAACTAATGGAGATAGAAGATAGCTTATCTTGCATAAGAGTTCTAAGGGGCCAATTGCACACTGGATATTAGAATCAAAGAAGTGATTAATCACTATCAGTGTTCATTATCAAGATTGTACATGTTACCTTTGCATAATGTTACATGTTACCTTTGCATAATGTTACCTGTTAATTAAAAGATATACAAATTGCGTTTGATTTAACATTAATTAATGTTACTGTCAAAACTTTTTATATTCCATGTAAATAGAAATTTCATAGTATCACTAGAGGGACTTTGTAAAACAAGGTACGCATAATATTTGTACTAATTAAGTTTGAAAAAATATATTAAAAAATTTCTGAAAGAAAAACATTTATATTCTTTCTAGAAAAATAGTATTAATTAAATATGAAATGTTCCAAATATTTGGATCACCTTCCTATTAAAATAAATGATCCTTAAGTCCACTTGGGATGCACCCGAGATAATTAAATTTGTTAAAAATTGTAAGTATGGCCCTCATCAGGAAGGCTGAGAAGTAGGATGATGGTACGAGCTAAAAATTAATTTAAATAAGGAAAGTAATTTTTTACAAAGATGATTTTTTTTTCATACTTTACACAGCAATGATTAAGTCAAAACTAAATATTATGGTGAGTTTATGTTCTGATCCGACTGAAATAATGGTTTAGAGAATAAATTATATTAATATTCTTTTGTATGATGTAATTATGAGTTACTGCTTTAAAATATGGTGCTAAAAGTTACGTGGTGCAAGTATGAACTCAGTTGAAAGTACATATATGATATCTATGCAACTGAGGAAAATGTTGTGTTTGTATTACATTTTTTTAAAAATATGATTTAAGCCATTTTTTATGTAATAATGATAGATTGTGTCATGACATTATTTTTGTTTTAAATATAACAAATCACATTTTTCAAAGGAGAAAAAATAAGCCAATATAGGACTAATAATAATTTTGCAACTTAACTTTGAATATTTATTTACCATTGAAGGGACCTATTTATTTATTTTTTTATCTTTTAAACTATATTAATGTTAATTTCATACATTGTTATTCACTGCCAGTGTCATACAATTGATATTCACAATAGCAATGAGTATGTTCTTAAATTTCAATTGAGACTGTTTGATTTAATTTTAATTATAAATGATTTAATCGACAGTTTATTGTAAGCCAGAACTTCCTTATAGCTTTATGGATTAGGAAATTTTACTAATCAGATGAAGCATAATTTTGTTTTCCTATTAAATGTAAACATTACAGAAAACAGAAGGGTTGTGAAAAACAGCATCAACACAATATTTATGGAGCTTCAGAAAAAAAATTGAAATTTTCAAATATTAATTTTTTTAAATATATACGGAAAGACTAATTAAAGTGGTGGGAAAATAACCCATTTAATAAGGTTGAGAGTATATTGAAAAAAAAAATAAACAAAATCCATAATATGGAAAAATGTTAGGACAAAAAAAAAAAAAAAAAAAAAAAAAAAAAATATATATATATATATATATATATATATATATATATATATAGGATAAACATTAAACTTAAATCAAAACAAATTTTCATTAAAACTAATGTACTGGATGCTGAGTCAAGCGATATGATTTAACCTTATGCTACCAACAGCAGAGCTTAGCTATTTCATGATTGAGAATAAGTATTGCTGGATCCTGTTTTACTTCAGAATAAAATAGGTTTTAATAGATTTATTTTGAAATAAATCTATTCCAAGATTGCAGAACTAATGGATATATTCAGTTAAGAACTAACAAGGAGAGGCTACATTCAGTGGGTCACCAATTTCAACTAATTTTTTTTCAAAGATACTACATCAAAAAATATTGGACACATATTCTGGCGTTCGTTCCAATGTGCCCTAGGAGCTGAATAAAAAAATTAAGTTATTTATTTTTGCTTTTGCTTTGCCAAGATTTTTAGTTTACAATACATCAACTGATTTCTTTTTTGGGAAGAATAAGAAAAAAATATTGACTATTGTATTAAATGAGTAATAATGCATCATAAATTACAAAAAAAAAAAAGGTGTTTCGAGTAAAGTAAGCCAAGTAAATTTTTGTTATGAAAAAGAAAGTTAGATTCTTTTAAAGGATCCTTTAAAACTCTTAAATATAAAATTGTATTTAAATAAAAAAAATACAACCTTTAATACTTGATTTTGTTGGATGATTTATTTTTCATAGGATTCATAACTCCTCAGGATTTTCTTCAAATTCTACTTTAATATATTCATTAGGGAGCTAAATTACTGCTCTTCTAAATGGCATAAATAACTTTTAGTTTTCATTCATTTTCGAGCTAGAAATTAAGGAAAACTTTAAACCCATTTTTATTTTATATCTTTGGTTTTGATTTGTTTACAAAGGTCAGGTTTATACCATTACAAGTAGCATATAGAGCCCTAAATCTCTGATAATTTTCATGAGGATCGGTGGAGCCGTTCTAAAGTAGTTACAATTTTTGTGGTTATTGACAAAATTTTGAAGGATCCAGCCTAGGCAAAAATGTCGTACAGATAATTTTAATTCTTTGATTGCAATAAAAATTCATATTTAAGGGGTGAAAAATGAATACGAACTTTGTTTCTATAGCAACTGAAAAATTGAAATTTTCAGCATGAAATTTTTGAATAGGCTGGAGTTTTTGAAATTTTGTCAACAACTACAAAAACTGATAATTTTACGACTCCACCGATCCAAACAAAAATTAGTAAGGATTTATGCCTCTGTATGGTACACAAAATGGTATAATCCCATAATCCCGACCTTCATAAACAAATTGGAACCAAATATATAAATTGAAAGTGGAATAGAAATCTATCCCTTAATTTCTAGCTAAAAATGAACGAAATTCAAAAGTTGTTGAAGTCGATTGGAAGAGCAGTTATTCAAGATTCCAACGGTTGAAAAGAAGTTGAATTTGAAGAAATTTCTAAGGGAGGATGAATACTTTAGATGAAGGCTGGGGGAAAAAAAAATCATCTAAGAAAATCAAGTACTAAAGGTTGTATTTTTTCATTTATATAAGAGTTTTAAAGGACTCCAAAAACAAAATTGATTGATATAAAGTAACCTAAAAACTGCATAAAGCAAAAGCTAAATAATAACATAACTTCTGTTTGAAAATATATAAAATATTTTTAATAAAAGTTTAGGCTGGATTTATTCCACCATATTTATTTTTCTTCTCTTATTACACTGGCAACGTTTCGGCTATGTTGCCATTTTCAAGCCAACTGTAAGATTGATTAATGATGTTCATTATGTTAGTCCAACATTTTATGTTCTGTCCTTAATTGGACTAGATTAATAGAGACTATAATCAAATTAAGGACAGAACATATAAAATGTTGGACTAAAATAATGAACATCATTAATCAATCTTATAGTTGGCTTGAAAATGGCGACATAACCAAAACAACAGTGCAATTAGAAAAGAAAAATAAATTTGGTGGAATAAATACACCCTAGACCTTTATTATGAATCCAATTTCACCTTAAACTAAAATAAATAAAATAAAATATTTTTTTCTCAGGTCCTAGGACTCATTGGAACGAATGTCAGGATATATGTTCAATATTTTTTGATGTAGTATCACCAAAAAAAAATTTAGTTGAAATCGATGACTCACTTATTATAACTTTCCCTTGTAAGCTCAACTCTTGACCCAGCAAATAACTCTTAATCCCCTCAATATTCAGAACTGATGATTATTAGTGAAAACAATTATTGGGGAGATGTGAATGCACTAATCTATTACAATGCTTTAGAATATTTTCTCATTAAAATAAAATTTGAAATTTATTTGATCAGACTAAAGCCTTCAAAAATTATTATTAAAGCTAAAAAGACAGGATGCTTACTAAAGTAAAGTGTACACAATCAAATACTAAAGTCTTTGATGGGCTTAATAAAACAACTTCACAGCTATCTTGTCTAACTATATTCGGAATACAAATCTAAAATTAAGTTCCAGTGACGAAAATCAATGTCAAATATAAGAATTTCCTTTTTTTTTTTTTCAAAAGTAAATTTAGGAGTGAGTGATTTTAGAATTGATCAGTGATGGTGATACTCCTATTATATACATTTTAAATGTAAATTTTAAAAGCGTTTTTAAAAATCATAAATATTGCATTTGATTTAATGCTCAGATATCACAAAAAAAAACAATATTTTAAAAATAAATTTATAAATTTTTTATAACAGAAATGAGATTTACGATCCAATAACACACTTCAGTAAAATTTAATATGAACATTTTAAAATTTACAAAATTAGAATTAACTGTAAATAAATATTAAATAGCATTTACATTTTAAATTAAAATGAGACATGATGATCAAAGGTGCAGTAAAAATTTGTGTGAAACTAGTAAATGTATGATAATGTTTCCACCGACTTTGCAGGTCTATCTGCAGCACTCATACAAGCAAGTTTATGCAGCTATTAAAAAGAAAAATGTAAAATAAAAATATGTTTGTGGCAAAATACTGTATGAGTATTATATTTTATCTTTTATTTTTCACCTTTCATTGTTCTTTTTATTATTTAAATATGAGATTCCTATACCAGTTCATATTTGTTTTGAGTAACCAACAAGACTAAAAGGTCTTATTTGGGTCTAAATTGGGCTGAAAATTCAGCATACATTAAACAGTTTACACTATTTTTGTTTGTTTATTTTGAGTATCCCCTGATCATAATCTTCTAACATCAACAATTTTATTCCTACTAATCCAAAATAACTTTTGATTCATAGTTTTAAGAAAAAAAAATCTAATTAAATATAAAAAGTAACACTTGTATTATTTTGGTTTAACTTTATATTTCTTAAATTAATTTTCTTGCAATTAGAATATCAAAACAATTGGCCAAATTTTCAAATAAATAAGCTTCATAGGTACATTGAACATTAAATAAACCTAGGCAGAAAACAAGAATTTACAAATAAAAAATCATGTTTTGTTTTTCTAAATAATGATCAAAAATTTAATTTTCAGGATTAATTATTATTTAAAAAATATCTAACGTTCACTGAAAAGGGATTAAAAAGATACTTTCAACTTTTTAAGATAATTTAAAAGATAGGAACAAAAAAGAGTAACAAAATGAAATATAATATAACTAAGCTGTATTGAAATTAAAAAAAAAAAAATTAATTAGGTCACAAAATCAAAATTTCTTGAAGCATTATCAATTTTTTTTTTAATTATTTAAAACTAAAAAACATTGTAACACCTAAATGCCATCAAAACCAATAAAAAGGACACAAAGTAAATAAGATTATTAGTTAAAAACAATAGTTTTATTTTATTTTATTGAGTATTAATACAGTCTGCCATAATGAAAGACATTGGTACTAGGGCTATAGTAAAAAACAATAATAATTTGTTAGAAAAATTTCAATGGATAGGGATGGAATTCGTACTTATTCCTATCAAAGCATTCCTAAAAGATTCCAATAAATTACAAGCATAGTTATTTTTTATTTAAATAAATCTTATTTAAATCTGACTTCTCATTTAATTCAGATAGCAGATATGTAGTTGGTGACTTGATCCCTGGCTGTCACATATATTGCATTTCTTATTGTAAATAACTATTGTTGCCATAAAAAATTTTATCTTGACTTATAATTATATTTAAAATAATTATCTTTGTGACTAAGGATAAAATTATAAATTTCTAGACAATCATATTGCACATGTTCCTTACCCTAATAGAGAAAAAAAAACATCAAATTTTTAAGATATCTGTTATTTCAATCACTCATCAATATTTTATAATGGGAAAGAAATAAAGAATAAAGAGTAAAAAGAATGTTGCCCCCTTTATTTATATATTATTTTTGTGAGAAATTGAAAAACAAAGATATGTCAGGACAGTTTTGAAATAAAAAAAAAACATAAAATAAATAATTTGCAATTAAGTTAATCTCCAGACAACTTTATCTCTAAATAAATAAAAATCAGTAACAAACTCGCCAAGAGACAGAACATAAATGTTAGGTTGCAATTGGAAAAATTCCAACCCCACAGCCTTATGTCTCTAAAATGCAGTTAAAGATAATATCCCACCAATTCAGGCATCATTAAGACAGAAGAGAATAGCAAATAGAAAATCACTATATGATGCCCAATTACATACTCTATTAGTTACAGTATGCAATTGGGTGCCATGTAGTGATGTTCGATTTGCTGTTCTCTTCTATCTTGATGACGCCTGAATTGGTGAAACATTCACAGGATATTTTCTTTACCTGCATTTTAGAGACATAAGACTGTGCAGTTGTAATTTTTCCAATTATAACCTAACATTTATCTCTAAATGTTTAATGTTGGCATCTAACGCAGGAAAGCAGCATTATTATGATAATACTTCTATAATTTACGAGATTCCATAGAGTTAAAAGACTCAATTCTTGATATAGAGAAAAATTAATGCAGTTTAGGAAATATTCAAATACATTATAAACTAGTTTCCAATATTATGGAACCTGGGCTTCCATCAGTATGTTATGGTGACATAAGTGGATTTAAATTGTTTAAATTAACTTTAATTTTAATAAAATCATTATAATCTGAAACTAGTATCAATTGAGTTTGGCTTAAAAATCATTAATTGTTGTTAAAATACAGAATATTTTTAAAGATAAAAAGTAATATTTGTTTATTTCTGTTATAAATGTTACTAAACACTACCATTGGGACCTCATTGAATTATTGACGACAATCAGATTACTAGCTTTTATTAATAGTAGTCATATAAAAATAATTAGACTTAAGTATCAGTAACCAAAGCAGGATTCTCCTGTTAAAACCATTTATCATTAATAATACAACGTGTTAATATATCGTATTAAAAAATGAAAACAGTTAAAAATTTCAAGGACCTTTATTATAAATTATAATAACATTTGATTGTTATTTCCTAGTTTGGGCATGCACAGAGAAATTTAAAAAAAAAAAAAAATGGTTATTACAATCATATAGATTAAAATAGATGAATCAGTAGACAAAATAACGGCATAATAATGTTCATAAAAGAGTTAATAATACATTAAATCATTCAAAGTAAATTAAATCTATTTAATCCTGATAATTTATTTATTTTTTTAAATAAAGGCTAAATACAACATTTGATAGATTAAATAGACAGTTAATTTATATTGAATTAATAATAAAATCATATTGAAAAAGATATACACATGTACAAGCTAAACTATTATTTTTTATCAGATGGTTTAATTTAATTTTTTAATTTTGTTATATATATATATATATATATATATATATATATATATATATAAAGATAAAAATATCTATAATTAACTGTTATATATATATATATATATATATATATATATATATATATATATTATATATATATATATATATATATATATAAATATAAAGATAAAAATATCTATAATTAACTGTTCTATTTTTATTACTCTTAATAATGAAAACACCCGCAGTAGCTATGTTTTCAATCAATAGTATCACCACCATACAAAGGTCATTACTCTCAATTATAGGATGTTACATTTTATGCTTAATCCCCTAACAATATGTTTAAAATAGGAAAAATTCCTACAATTCTGAAGAAAAATTTATCAGTATTACTAAAATTAAGATACCAAAACTACAGCAGGGATAGTAAATTCATTGAATTATTCGTGACAAAGAAGACATAAAAAGGAAAGCTCATGCCTACCGCCACCAGGTATAAATGTGAGAACATCAATTTTAGCTACAGCTCACATATACATAAATTATAATGCCACTTTAAGTTAAAAAAAAAGCAATGTTTGACAGACATCAATATGTATTTTAAAAAATTCTCCTTAGTAATAATATAAAAGGAACTATAAAAAAATAGTCATAAACCATTCAGAATCTTATAATGTTGGTAGAATATTGGAAAATATATAATACAGAAAAAATAAAACAAAAAAATAATGGAAATTTTGAATTTTGTTATCTGTATTGGAGGAGATAAATGAAAATATACATTGATTTGACATGTTATAAAAAGAAAATCCATTTTTTTGTTTCAAATAAAAACTAATATTATCCTAAAATAAGATAGAAATTTTAGGAAAAGAAGAATAAATGGAAAATGGGTGATTGTACTTTGTAAAAATGTTAAATACAGTTCCTAATATTATTGAAGGGGATAGAGATAATAAGATATTTTCTACAAATCAGAATGGAACTAATGTAAAAAGTGCTTACCTGAGTTTGAAGTCTTGTCAAGCCCCTAATCCAAAGAATCTGTCCTGCTCTTGGTTTCTTATCACTGTCACTATCAAACTTCTCTTCGCCAAGGTTAATAGCCTCTGTGTATTCTTCTGGATGACCACGTCCCCATCTTTAAAAGAAAATCGGAATGTTAGGAATTTAAAAAGTTAAATAAATAAACTAGCAAAAGATTCCTGACCTTTTTTCATAATATTAAATAGCATTTTGATATGAGAACTATAGAAAATGTATTAAAATACAAAATCTTTTTACTAATATAATTCATAAAAAATGTTCCTGAAATTTTTTAAAGCCAAACTATGAAATCCTGAGACACAACTAATCTACATATAATTTAAACTGTCAGCTCCTGAAAAATAAATTAAAGCAACTTAAAATAAATATGCTCTATGAAAAAATATTAAAATTTTGGTAAATAAAAGTAATATTAGACCTCAATTTTTAAAGATTCAGAAATTAAAACTTGAGGAGCCATACTTTTATCAAAAATTTGCATTTATCATAAAAAATTAAAATTTTTAGGAGTTTTGAAATAACTAAAACAGGATTTTATATTTATATTAGTTTATCTGCTGATAATATCCTACTGTTACTATCAGCAGTTAACAAATATCTTATTACAAATATTCAAACACCAGAAGAATTTGTTAACTTTAAGTTAAGCATTTTATACAAGATAAATAAAAATAATTATCTCTACATTTTTATGTTAAATGCATTATACATTTTTGAAATGAATATAAGTTTATAAAAAAAAAATCCAAGATTGATATTAACAAGCAACAAGGCAAGTATAAAACAAAACTAAAGCCAAAATAAATACTTACGATAGTATTTTTGGAATTTTCCTTGTTGGAACAGTAGTAACAATTTGACCCCATAAGAGTGTCCCAACACCAAAAAATAAACACCACATCCACTGCTCTAGACTTAGTTCATGAGTTGAAAAAGCTTTTCCTCCAAGTTGTATAATGAACACCTAGTTAATACAATTTTTTTTTGTAATTGGAAAGTTCTGATAAAAATAAATAGATAATATCTTGTTTCAGACAATATTCACTATAAATTTCCTAACCTGAGCTGCAACTGTCCCAATCCATATACAATAAAATATTGGATTGGTAAAGAATCCCTCAAATACATTACGTTGACCATGAATTTTGCGAGCATTTATTTCATTAAATAATGTCATCATAACAAATGTATTGAAAATAACTGTAAAATGTTCTGTTGGTGGAGCTCCAAATTCTGCTCCTCTTCCTGTTGGAATATCTAACATCTTGTCACCTAAAACAATGATTCATGTTCGAACTGTTTTTTTTATTTTTAAGTGTAGATCAATAAAAGATTCATACCTTCATAAAAAACAACAGTTATTAAAATATTAATATAAAATAATAAAAAGTAAGCGATAAATAATAAAACACATGAGTACCCTAATGAAAAAAAGTTTTAGAACATTTGAATAAAAATATAAGATTTTATGATAAAAATATAATTTACAACTTAAATTATTCGAAAATTGTTGATTATAACAAAAAAAAAAAATTCAAATAGGAACAGAATACAATATTATATCAGCAATGGGGAGAAAATTTGAATAAAACACAATTTTATTTGATGATAAGGGCTTGAAATAATTAATAAGCTTATATTTACTTGTTATACAACTTTCTCTGTAATTAGTTTTTTTTCTATTAAGGATGCTAGAAAAAATGAAAATAAAAGGTGATGAAAACATATTAATAAATTATAAGAAAAACTTACCAATAAATAAAAGAGAAAATACAACTCCTAATTGATAAATTGCTTGACCCAGGATATTTTTCATCATTGTTCGAGATATTAGTGGTTTAGTACGGCCGTATGGTTTTCTAAGTAGAAGATCCGATGTCGGCATTTCAGTTGCAAGAGCAAGAGAAGCAAGCGTGTCCATAATAAGATTTACCCATAACATTTGCACAGCCTAAAAGAGATCATATTTATATTGTCACTTAGAAATATTCTAAATAAAAGGAAATCTAACAGTTGATGGATGAAGTATGAAAAAGTGCCTCTCATTTCATTGCGGTAGAAGACTGTATAATGATATACATGTAGGTAGATAATTTAGTTATTCTATTAGCAAATCAGTTAAGTAATGAACAAACATTTTAAAATATTAATTCAATACCTTAAGTGGACTATCTTGAACAGCACAAGCACCAATAAATGCGACAATTACAGCAACAACATTCACAGTAAGTTGAAACTGCAAAAACTTTGCTATACTGTCATACACATTTCTTCCCCACATGACAGCTTTGACAATACTACTGAAATTATCATCAGTTAAAATAATATCAGAAGCTTCTTTGGCTACATCTGTTCCTGCAATGCCCTTGAAACAAAAAAAAAAAAATTATTTTTATAAAATAATAAATTTTTATAGCAACAAGGAAAAAGTGAAGAACAGATAAACACAATGGCTGAATATGAATAAGTTTAAAAGAAACTTATAAATACTTTTTCAGTTTTGACTTCAAATATTTTTATTTACATTATGATGGGATAGTATAATTACTAATTGTACAAGAAAATTATTTATTCATGAGTATAAATAATAATACTAGTAATAAAATATTATTATTTTAAATCATAAAGGCTCTTCCAATATTTACAACATTAACATACCTTCAATAATTGGGAAAATAGCTCATAACTTATTAATACAGATTTTTTTAATAAAATATTTAAAGCTTAATGTGGTACTAAGTGTTGTAATATGGATATTTTAATAATATTAAATGTTGGTTAAAATTTAGGAAGATTGTAATATTTAAAAATAACAACAGTTAAATAATAAAATATGGAAATAAATGTCCATTTAAGAAAAATTAAAAAATATACTTCTTTCAATAATTTTACTAATTAATATGGTTCTAATGGGCCAAGGTAATATTTTTTTCGAAATAAAATATAAAACATAATAAACTTTAAAAAAAGTCTCTATTTACTAAAATTATGGGATATAAATATAATATATCTAGATTTAAGATGTTACTGGTTTTTGTTGACAAACAAATTATTGATTTTTAATTCACATTTTAATCTATATTTCTTATTTTTATTTATACAATCTTCTTACATTAATCTCAAGCCCAATCTGGACAGGTTGGCTAGTAAGCTATTGCCGAGGGTCGCGATGTAAGAGGACCACCAAAGAGCCCCAAAAACAATGAATTAATATTTTTTGTTATTCAGGTAACTTTTAACAACACTGCTTTATAATTAGTTTCACTAGAGTTATTCACTAGTTTTTTTTTTAGTTATTGCTTGTACAATAATTTTTTCTTTTTAGAAAATTAAACTTTATTCTGGGACAAAGTCTCCTCAGAATAACGATGTACAAATAAAAAATACACATCAGGCAAAAAACTAACTTAATAAAAATCCTAACAATATATACAGTAATTTAAATAATAATATGTAAACAACTAAAAATGAGAAATAGAAATAAAGTCTTATCAATAATATTTATAGTTGTAATGTGAGAAAAGAAAAAAATATTTATACATAGAAAGGAAAAACAAAACCTGGATAAAAGAAAAAATAACTAAAGTAAGAAAATAAAAAACATTGATTTTTTATTTTAAAAACGTCAAGAGACAAACTTAATAAAAACTACTAAAACTAAATTTCTAGGTGTTTTAAAACCCCAGCAGTACAAGTCATCTGTTCATCCATAAGGCACTGACCAACAGGTATCCCTGATCAAGATAAGTGGCTGGGGTATTGCACAGAACCAGTATGCATCTCTCAAGCTGGCAAGTTAAAATGAAGCTAATCATCATGTGGTGACGAAGTGAGAAAGTGGACTAAGTACCCAGATAGGGAGGGATCTTGATATCAAAGGGCTCTGAGGTTTTAAAATATTTTAACTAAAAGATATGTGAAGATTAATAAAAGAACTAACTGTGAAGTTTTACAACTCACAAAATAATTGAATAAATCTAAAAAAAAAGTGTCAAATTTATGACCTATAAGTTGAAACTTTTGGGAGATTCAGAAATTATTATTGCTTACCAGAGAAATATAAAATAGTAAATTGCCAAGGCAGACACCCAATGTCCCTATTTTTCTTGATCCGGCGTTAGAGGTAAGTATTTAAAAAAAAAAAGAAGCAATAACTACAATCTGGAATAAAGGCGGTTAGAATTGCTCAAAAGTGATCTAGTTAAGGACTATCATTAGGAAGAAAAATAAGGATATGGTTGTGGTAATAGAGGTTAGTTGATCAACTGACCCCTAAGAGTAATTTCTTGATGAATAATTCACTTATATCGTCAAAAGAAGCAGAGAGCTTCTCTCCTGGATTGTACCAGCAAAAGCAAGCTTGACAGTGAAAGTAAAGACCCTGCATACCATGGTGGATATCCTTATACTGAAGGAAAGTAAAAAGCAGACCAACTAACAAAGTTAGGGTGCTTCCTGGCATATCCAATTATACCTCAAAATTATGAGGCACTTATGTCTATGGTAAGCAGAGAAGTCTAGAGGAAATATTAGAATCACCCGAAGATCTCAGTGAATGGAAATATAGATAGATAGATAGATAGAAAATAACTTGAGAATAACAACATAGAACAAAATTAAAAGATTACATCTGGCCAAAATAAAATCAATAGAAAAAAATAAATAATCTAAAGAAAATATAAGGTAAATATTCTATATACAAAACAAATGAAATCATATACAAAACAATTAACACTATGACAAGACACTTGAAGCTATTTGCACTGATAGACCAGTATACACTTTTAAGAAAACAATAAAGAATTAAAAAATAAAAGTATATTAAATTCTTCATTAAAATAAGCTTTGTGAGAAAACAGAAAGCTGAACCTGATAATATAAAGTGCCCGATTAATATATAAATACAATATCATTTAAATGTTGATTAATGTATAAATACATCATCATCATCATTTCTTAACGTAACAACAGGCAAGAATTTGGTGGTGTATAAAAGATAATAGTTATAAACTACTAATAGATGCGTTCAGTGACATCAAGAGTAGGAAAATCTTTACCCTATAAGAAAATTAATATCTCTAGCAAAGAATAGTATTGACATTTGACAATGAATGGCATCAAATAAATGTGTTGTCAAATGGTTAGCAACTATCAGACTGTTTTTGGGATAGGAATTGGAATAGGAAGGTTTTGAATGTGAATATGGATGGGGAAGGTCGAATTTTGATAGGGAGGGAATTCCAGAAATTGACAGAGCAAGCAATAAAGGAGTTTTGGAATGAGGCAGATCTGTGAGAAGGCATGTAAAGGTTAGAAGGTCGAGATCTTGTGGACAGGGAACGGACTGAGGATTTGAATTGGAGAAGGTTGTAGGTGTAAGAAGGACAATGATTGTTGATGATTTATTTCTGATTTGGAAGAGGAACGTACCTAGGAAATATTGTCTTCGGAAGGAGGGAAAAAGCCACTTTAACTCAGTGGTGAGAGACATGGAATTATCTTAGAGCCCCGATCAAAAATCTTACGCAGCTGTTCATTAGTCTTTTCAGTCTATCGCGGAGCTCCACAGAGAGGCCATCATAAAACAGACAGCTGTAGTCAAAGTGGGGAAAAATGAGAGAGGAGACCAAGAATCTACACGTGTGTTAAGGTAGGAGATGGCGGAAGCGATGGAATAGTTTGAGGATGGAAATTGTCCATCGAGAGATATGAGAAATATGTTGACTATATCTGAAAATCTGTTGACATATAGTCAACAGGTTGAAAACCTAGTAAGTCAAATTTACTTCACCCATAAAGTCTTGCAAGGACTTCATGCTCACTCATTTACTTTTATATTCATAATATATAGAGCTATGTTTCCTGAAAATTCCTGAGATTTTTCAAAATATATTAGGAAAAATAATATTTTTTTTTCTGTAACATAATTATGTTTTTTGCTTCCTGTGTAAAATTTGTTTTGTGGGACTTACAGGTTTTAAAGGAAAGCCTTTAATTTTCTTTTTTTTAATTTTTAGTGTATTGTGCTATGCTGTCAGTTTGTTAATAATAATAATATAATTTTTAAAAAGTCTTACACAATTTTAATTTAAATGAGGTTTCTGAAAAAGAAGAGTAATTTAACTTTTAACAACTGAATTTACTGGGTTGAAATATTTAGATGAATTTAAATGCCATAGGAAACAGTTATACAGGTATTGATAAATAAATTAATAAATTATTTGAATAAATAAAAATGATACCATTGCAAAGCCAACATCAGCTTTTTTCAAAGCTGGAGCATCATTTGTTCCATCACCAGTAACAGCCACAACTTCACGACTTTCACTGATTTTACTGTCAATGATACCTTTGACTAAGGTATATTTATCAGTTGGTGAAGAACGAGCAAGGACCCGAAGTTTTGGCCAAACCTTATCAATCAGATGTTGTTGGACCTATTTATAAAAAGAAATAATTAGAGGTATACTTAGAAAATAAAAACATAGAAACATAAATTATCTTTATATTATGGATTGATAGTTGAATGCAGTGAATAATTGAAGAGAAGATTGATTGAGGCGATCAGTCAAAAAGCAAAAAAATGTAAAAATAAATAAGTTATATTTATTTTTATTTTTGCCTACATTTCAGCCCAAAGTTCAGGCCTTCATTAAGGCTGGTCAAATGAAAAATTTCAAGACTAAAAGTCTTCCGCAATACCAAAAGTCTTGTGGAAATCTTTTGTTTCACCAGCCCTGATGAAGGCCCGAACTTTGGGCCACATTGTCAGTAAAACTAACAATAAATATAACTTATTTATTTTTATATATATATATATTTTTTTTTTGACTGATCACTCCAACCAATCTTCTCTTCAACTACCTTTATATTGCTTTGTACACAAACAAAACAATGTTCTGATAAAGGCAAACTTTCTGAATATTTTCTTTTTACAAATACTAGAACATCTTTGTAGAAAATATAAGAATATTATACAAAATAAATAAAATACAGTTAAGGAAAACATTATTTTTATACATTTAATCAAATAAATCATCTTGGAATAAGAGAGATTTTAACTGAACAATAATATATTAATATTGAAGAACATGATTCTTTCTTTTTATTTTACTAGTAATACATATTAATATACATTTATATCAACTAAAGTGCAGCAACGAATAAAAATAACACTCTTGTTCTAA
Organism: Nezara viridula; assembly: GCA_928085145.1. Classification (NCBI taxonomy): domain Eukaryota; kingdom Metazoa; phylum Arthropoda; class Insecta; order Hemiptera; family Pentatomidae; genus Nezara; species Nezara viridula. The sequence continues at coordinate 52,338,296 of OV725078.1, forward strand.
CTGAAATACTTTTTCCTGAAACCAATAATACTCCACTAATAGTACTAATCTGAATAATACAACAGCTTTATAACTGCATGAAACAGGAACTGATTTTTAAGTACAAATATTTTACAAATTAATAGCCACAAAATTATAATACGGATCGAAATAAAAGTAATTTTCATTTTATAAGCTTAATCATTAGAATTTTTTAAACAGGTTAACTACCGAACTATGAGGTAACTTGTACTTAGTATGTTTTCCTAGGATGCCAACAATGAGTTATCTCATAGTTTGATAAGACGCCATATTTCTGCAGCTACAATGAAATTTGTTTTTGATGATTACTAAAATTAAAATTAGAGTATTCAACAATAACATATGAGTAAATTAAATAAAGACTAGAATCCTGAAAATTATTATGGCAATCGACATGTTATAGATTTTGGGTTAATTTTTAATTTAAAAAAAAAATCAAGCAATATAAACTTATTATTATACAAAATTACATCTCCATTTGAATCCCTTATTCTTCTGTTGAATTCTTTTCCTTCAAGAATTAAATAATCATCTCCAGCTTTAACAATGCCACACTTTGTAGCAATCGATCTTGCTGTGTTAATATTATCACCAGTAACCATTCTAACAGTAATTCCAGCTCTCTGACATTTTCTAATAGCTTCAGGTACCTAATATTTAAATAAAAAAGTATTCATTAAATTAATATGAAATATGGTGGGAAATATGACAATTTATATAATTAAATTCACTATGTGATAGTATTTTAATTTTAATATCATAGTTGAATAATTTTAATCAAAAATTGGTAGTCGAGTAAAATATTTAAGCTTTATTATTATGATAAAATATTTCTTATTGATTATATTAAGTTGGATCTATTATGACTAAGTAATCTATGAACCAATAATTAAGTATATTTTTATTAGAAATAATATAATTTTTATAATCAGCACACAAATGAGGAATTACAAATTACATATATAAAACATAAAACTTGTACACAAAAAAATGAAACTAATAATTTAAGAAAAGAAAAAATAATATTAATCTGTAATGTTTATTGAAACTATTTTTAACATAACTACTTTGTTTTCCAAAATATCTTGAAGAGAAAAAATCAGTGATGCTTCTTTAGCATCTTCCTTTGAAATATATATATTAAAAAACAAAACAAAAAACAGAGCCAGTCTCCTTGCAAATTTCTTTATAGAAAACATTTTTACAGGTTCTAAATTTATCCCACCATCAAGTCGATGCCCTAAAAATTATTTAGTTTTGAATTCTGTACAACTTGAAAAAATGTTTTTTAAACAGATGGCCAGAGAGGGGAATGTTACTTGATCTCTATGATGAAGGTCTGAAGTTTTAAAAATTTCTTTTCTTTGTAATGTTATATACCTCTGTATATTCAATTTTGAACCAAGCAAATAATATGTGAATATTGAGTATTTCATGTACACCCACTGATTATAATTTATTTTGTTTTAAGTTAAAAAGACATAAGTTGACATATTGCCAATCAGTTCTGTAAGAGAATTAATGACTAGATTAAAACTATAATCACTACTACCAAACCGAATTCTCAGTATACTTAACTTAACTAAGCTATTATAAACAGGATTGAGTTCTAAGAAGAACAGCCTAACTGGTTTTCTGCTATTCATCATTGAGACATGTTTCAATCACAATCCTTGCATTAAGCATTCTATATTTGTTATTTTAAAGCTATAAAATTATTAAAAAATAATAATTTTATAGTATCAAATTTTTCATAAAATTATTATAATTTAAAAGTGAGAGAAATTTGTTTTAGAGGAGTGTCCACTAAGAGAAGTTTCACTTCATTTAAGTGAAAATTGGAAAAAGATTACTGTACTTCCCAGTTTTTGTTAAAGAGAGGAAAAATTCTTAAATTTTCAGTCTTAACACATTATATAATGCATGGAATGAATTCTCAGAAGGGAAGCAGACCTTATCAGTTTAAGATAGTTTATTACACTATTCTATGGCACTATTTACTATTTTACAAATAACATCATACCTCTGGCCTAACTGGATCTTCAATACCAACAACACACAGAGCTGTTAAATTATTGGTTATGTACTCTTCATCTTCCCAATTGGGTTCACCATCTATATGAACTTGATTTATGTCAGCTTTTCCAGGTACAAAGTCCCTGTAAGCTACTGATATAGTCCTCAAGCCATCACAAGCCATTGGTTCAATAACATTCCTCACTAACCTTTCTTGCATTTCTCTAGTAAATTTTTCCAAATGGCCCTCACGTCCATAAATAAATGCACATCTTAAACAAGAATAAACTTTTAAACATATAGTTTTGATATATTATGTATTATATTAAAATAATATTAGCTTCAACGAAATTGAAGTATATAATAAAATAAAGGAATTAAATAAATAAAATTTAGATAATCAACAATAGGTAGAAATTAAGAGTTCATACTTTTTCAAAACTATTTCTGAAGCCCCCTTAGTGAACAGGCGAAAACCTCCACCAGATCTTGGAATAACAGTGGACATTGATTTTCTAACAGAATTGAAGGTATAAACTCGAGTAAACACTTCTTCTGGAATATCATCTCTTATGGTTTGGTAATTTTTGCCTAATGATTGTACGAAACCAAGTAAAGCACACTCAGTCTTATTACCAACTTGCTTAGGAACATCATTTGGATCATCACCAGGCTGAAAATCATTTTGTACATACATAAGAATACCTGATACATACACAATTTTATTTGTGCACACCTATATACAAATATATTGTTTTTAATATTTAAGAGATTTTAGAACTTATTCAAATGATAAGTAGGTTGCCTAGATGTTAGTATGTTCAAATAGTTTAGGTACTTATTGTTAGCAATACCAGAATAGGTGGCCTTTAACCTTTCTCTAGGGTCTGTTTTTGTTTGCATTCATTAGAGTTGGCTAATCTTAATAAGTTAATATTTTTACTTTTCTGTGTAGGTATTACAGTGTTCAAAGCCATTTAGTGTTATTATTCAGCCTTAATACAAATATTGGAAACTGTTAAAAATTGAATAGTTAGTTAAGTCAATGTTTATGAAGTCAATTTAAACTCTAGAGTCTCTTACACAAGCAATAATGATTTTACTGACTCCAATTAAGATATCTTCAACCAATAAATCAAATTTGCTTGGCAAATCAGAGATGGCAAATAATTTTTAACTTATTCAATGCAGCAAGCTATGACAGAACCATTTAAAGAAAAATTTTAATCCTCATCACATATGAAAATTTGTCAACTCTATTACCCAGTTTTGTACCACAATCTGGCTCATAAGATTGATAAAATACAGCAATATTAGTACACTATAAATTAATTACTAAAGTTTTAAATAATTAAAACTAATTGTGAGTCTAAAAACTATAACTTATCATGATTAAAACTAAAAGCGTTAATGAATATGTAAACTAGACATCCTCTTGTTAGATAAATTAAATGATAAGAAATAATGAGTAATTAACATTATACTGACCATTATACGTGTAGTATAGGCAGAATTAACAGATATTGCCTGAATAATTAGATTACCAACACTTGCTGGAATAGTTGAAAATTTTGGGGTTGTTTTGCTTAAAACTTCACAGATATATGATTGAACAACTGTCATCCTAAAAAAAAAATAATAAGCTCTAGTTAATTATACATTAAATTAAAAATGAATAAGATTAATCTAGGATAAAATATTAGGATATAAGGAGTTAAATTTACATTAATTATTTGTGCCTACATTCAATATTCTAATTTAATGTTTAGATAAGTATTTATCTAAATTAGTACTCTCACTAAATCTGAACATTCATATTTGAGATCTCCATTTGCTTAAACCAACATTTTTTTCTTCTTTTCACGTTTTAATTGAAAAAATAGAATATCACTTACAGAATTAATTGGATTTGCAAAATCATAAATATGTAACAATTCAATTATTTCAGTACAGCTAGAAGGTTTTCTTTAAGGATACACTTGATGGTGTAAACTTCTATAAACCTCATATATCAGAGAAGAGGTATCCAACCTTTTTAAGTAAAGTACCAGATTGTTTATTCCACCAAATCCCAAGAGCTATAACTCCTCCACAAAATTCCAAGGGCTAAACCTAGCTAGTTCTCAACATACTCTTATCATTAATTACAGTTAAAATGTCATTTTCTAGTCATATTTTTGTGGTTTGATGTAATTTCTTATGTTTTTCACACCAAAGGCCAACAATAATAAACGTTTTCACTTTATGTATTGATTATTCAACATTTGGCCTTTCAAGCTATTTTCAAGATTCTGCCAACAAATATTAATTTAGTTATTTTTCTTTAAAATATATCATTATAAAACATATGATAATTTGAACAGTCAGTTACATACATAGTTCTTATTCTATTTTAGAAAAAAAAAATTATGTAACATAACAATTTTTGTGGGTGATAAATATTCACAAGTTAACAATTCAAAGTTAACAATAACTTTATAATGACTGTGTCCTGAATATTTATCACCCATGATATGTAGAACAGTCGACTAACTTCTTTCAATAACAATGTTTGAATATTTTGGTTTAAAACTATTGCAGGAAATTATTATCTACGTACCATGCATAATAATATTTTAAAATATATCATTTTATATTAGAGGTTTTACTAATAAAATAGAAAACATTTTTAAAAAATATAATCTAAATTAAATAAAATTTGGGAATAAACCAATTAATAAATTAGGAAAATTATACAGTAAAACTAAGGATATTATTCCTAAAGAAAAATTGACTAATATTATAAATAATATATTAATAATAATATTATAAATAAAATACAATGTGAGGATTGTGAAAATAATGCATACTAGGGACAAACCTCACAATGGTTTGAACATAGGATACTTCTTATCTTAACATCTTTACCTTACCTTAACATTTAAAGAATCTTAACACTTTTTATGCTAGTGCAATAGACAAAATTAAAAGATCTGAATATGACTTCAAATAAAACAACAGAATCTTAACTCCTCCATCCCACTCCTATATAAAATAAATCCAGTATTGAATGAATGTGTTATAGATGAATAACACACTTAATATCTTCTACTAAGGAGGTAAATATTTTAAGATCAAATTATATTGTTTTTGTTTTGTTTTCTTAAAATTTAATTATGTATAAATAACTTTTAGAAATAAAAACGACATTCGATGAAATAAGAGAATGATCAACTGACGAATTATATTATAATGACATATTTTAAAACATTTTTATAAAATGGTGCATGATATGTAGATAATTTTCTGCAATAATTTTAAACCAAAATATTCAAAAATTGTTACGTTATATAAACAATCTTTTTTCTAAAATAGAATAAGGACTATGTATGTAACCTACAAATCCATTGCTATCCTTAAAATGTTCTCAAGATTCTTGCTAAATTATTGTATATTTTATAATGATATATTTTAAAGAAAAACAACTAAATTAAAATTTATTTATTTGTTGCATAATAAATGCATAAAGGAAAAAGTTTATTATTGGTGACCTTTGGCCTAATACTTTAAAAAAAAAAACGTTAAAATACCAGTTTCATTATGAATGCCAGTTATTGTGTTTCTTAATGTGCCCATACATAAAAACATCTGATAATTATTTTGCATGATTTTCATACATTATAAATTTTACAATGTAATCGAAAAGGTCAGATTGGTAGTTTCGAGATTTCTGTATGGATTACTGGTTATGATGAATACTGAAAAAACAAACATACAACTGAAGTTTAAAGAATAGCTGATAGTTTAATTAATGAGGTGAATATTTTGTACTTAAAACTTCGCCAAGATGATGCATTAACACACCTCCTGTTTAACTTGGCACTTAAAAAGGCAGTGAGGGATTGAGGTTTGCAAACTGACAAGATTGTGGTCCAGATAGTCCAGCTATTAGCCTACGAGGAGGAAGGTGGTTATGGCAGTCAGTCAGAGAGGGATTTTTAGCTCTCAAAAGAAGTCCCTTGACCTGGCGAGACTATCAATATTGGCCCATATAATTTTGAGAAAGTGAAGCAAGCACAATAATACACCTGAGGTTGAAGTGAAGAAAAGAATACTGATGGCCAACAGGTGTTACTTTGGTCTCCACAAGGAATTCACCTCTCACCTTCTATACCATTCTAAGACCAAGCTTCATCTTTACAAAGCATAAATCCACCCAGTTTTGTTGTATGGATCAAAAACATGGACAACTAGTAAGAAAATTGAGCAAGATCTTCTATTCTTTGAGAGGAAAATTTTACAAAGAATTTTTGGAGGAGATTTTTCAAATTAATAGAGGCTGGAGAAGGCGGAAGAACATTGAAATTTACTCAATTGTTTATGAAGATGTCCTGAAAATGAAGCTTGGAAAACTGAGATGGGCTGTACACATAGCTAGGATGGATAACCAAGTAATCCCTAAGATGGTTCTGATGGCACCTCTCCACGGCAGGTTATGATAGGTAAATATTTTCATTATTTATTTCAGAGATAGATTTCTAAGAAAAATCTAAATATTACAGTTTTTTTTTTAGTCTCCAAAAAAGCAAAAATAAAATAAAAATCGTCCATGATTTTTAAATAAAAGTTAGAATTAATAGGGAATATTAATGCATTTTGGGAATAATTAATTGTCAATTTATGAAAAAACTAAACTTTTGTAATGATGGAAGATTTTATAGCAGTGGATATTAAGTATGTTCAGAATGAAATATTTTCATTTAAATAGTTAAAATATTCTGTTCACATCCACACTTACATTAGAAACCTTGGAGTAAATTTTGATCAATAGCTGTCTTGGAATAACCACATTTTCTAAAATGTTCTCAAGATTCTTGCTAAATTTCCCACCACTTAGATGATAGTTGTCTGGTAAATGGTGGACAGTCTGATGTATGTGGAATAAGATTTATGTTTAACAATTCCATATAGTAAACTTTATTTTTGGAATAATTGCTTTTAACATTAAAGCGACATAGTAAACTTATTTTTAATATTATATTATAAGATATGTAAGTTTGAATAACATAAATGTAATAATATGATAAATTAAACTTACCTATTTGTGGTGAGGGTCCCAGTTTTATCAGAACAAATAGCTGTTGCATTTCCCATAGTTTCACAAGCATCCAAATGTCGAACTAAATTGTTATCCTTCATCATTTTCTAAGAATAAAAATAACAATTTGATAAATATTTAATAACAAGGATTGGAATGAATATCAATAAATAATCATAAAACTCATATATATACGAGTTTTATGATTATTTATTAATATTTATATATATATATATATATATATATATATATATATATATATATATATATATACATTGTATAAACATTAATACATGCTATCACAAATTAATAATGGAAACTTTTATATCTTATGTAGGTTTTTTCTACTGAGTACAATTAGATTTTTGCCTACTAAATTAGCAATCACGCCCCTGTTATAATATGTGTAAGGTAATAGTAACCACTAGCATGTAATCATTATTACGACATAATGTACTGTACAAATATGTAAATAAATGATATTTTTTTTTTTAAATGGCAATATAAACATTTACATATTTTTCAAATGCATAACTGAATTTAATTTGAAGATTAAATAATTATTCTCAAGACAGAAAAAAAAATAATCCATATTAATCCATACTCTCTTATAAAGCCAAACTATCGGTTCCTACAATAATTCCTAACAAACTTTTGCCCAAATAAAACTATATAAAACCTGCTCAGTAGTCACCATGATAGATTTGACTTCGTAAAAGATAATGTCAGATTTTGCATTAATTTCCTCTCTGTCTGGTGGTATTGCTTCTTCCTCCAAAACCATTGTGTCTTTGTATGACATTCTCTAGAACACATAACATTCTCAAGACTAAATTCTTTCTCTAATCACCTTTTTCCTATTATTTTTTAATACATAGGTATTGCTTGAAATATCGAACGTTTCTTTTTCCTATACTGTTGTTAATTTACCTGCTTAGGTTCCTTTTATTGATAATTTTGAATTTTACCTAGACCAGTTAGTCAAAGACTATTCCAATCTTATGACCTATATGAAATATGAATCCTGAATGAATGAATCGTTGTTGACCAACTTGATCTTTTCACTCAAGCTTTATCTGACTCCATATACTCTTATCTAACATCCTATACTCCATTTCAGATACTTGACTAGGCCATCATGTTATGATTCTCCAGGCAAAATCGTATCATCTTTTAGTACTGGTTTACTTAATAACCTCAGTTCATTTAAAAAATGTTCATTACCTTAAACCATCCTATTTTTTTCATTATCTACAAGTCAAAAATTTCATTCCTCAAATTATTTTAGATCTATCATCATGCAAACCTCTCCACTCCAATAAGTTCAGTGGGGCATCATATACCAACCTCAATAGATCATACAATTTTTAACCTTTTAAACATACTGCTCTCATATGATTCACATAAATTCATACAATCTTTCACACTCCTATGTTTGATTCCCAAATAAAAGAAATGAAAAGAAGAGTACTACATAAACTAAAATTGTTTTAAACTAAATTCACTAATATCACCTTCTTTACTTTTGGTAAAGTTAATTGGTGCTTACTTTGACAGAGTAGGCTAATGATAATGTCACAGCTAATGGTAACCCTTCAGGCACAGCTACTACTAAGACAGTAACACCAATAATCAGGTGACGAACGAATTCACCAGCATAAACATTGCTCCAGGGTTTTTGTTGAATCACAAATGTCCTTATACAAAATTGAATAACCAGTATAACAACAGTCAAAACAGCAATAGTTGATCCTGAAAATTTTAGTAATTAAGTGAATAATTTACAAAAAAAAAAAGAAAAGAAAATTGAAATCTGGCAATAAATACCTGCATATCCAATTTGAATAGCTAATTTTGTTAACTTTGCTTGAAGTACGGATTTTTCCTTTTTGTGGTCATCTGAAGATTCATCTTTCTTTTGAGCAAAACCATCACTACTGCCTTGGGCAGTTGCAGAGCCTACGCCAATACCACTTACCATGTGACTGTTTCCAGTAACTGCTGCTTCTTCATCACCTATCACAAAATATATTACAGTGATCCGTAATAAAAAATAAAGTTTAATGTGTTTAACACATACACATATTAAACTTTTAATATTGCAGCAAATGTAAATCATTTATATCACATACTTTGCCATTTCAACAAGATTTATTCAAAACAAATAGTTAATAGAAGTAGCTTAATCCTTCCATTTGACAGTTACTTTTCAAGAGGTCATATGTTCACTTATTAATTTTAATTTTAGAATAAAAATAACTAATAGAATAAGAATAAAAAAACTATAAAGAAATATATTACCCTATCAATTAAAATGTAAACATCAATGCCAAAAACAGTGATATATATATATATATATATATATATATATATATATATATATACACACACATAGGCACATATAAGAGACATAGATATTATTTTATTTTAGATGGCTTAATTCACTGCGGCTTATCCAGACCTATTGTGCTCCTTAACATTGCTGTCCATGTGATCCACTCCAAACGTCAGCTTAGTGAATTTATCGTATCAGCAGATAACTGGTAGGCTATTTCATCATCAATGTGAGAGGATTTGCACAAGAGTGAACCTGTCAACTTAAGTTAAAACACACGACCGTCTAGTTTATGAAGACCCTATCCAATTTGAGCAACATTTTGTTTCTTCTTTGCTTGTACTATCAAGAAACATCTTAGAAAGTAATTGTTTCTTATTATCCCAATATTGCTTAACTTTAGCACGCCTACCAAATTCTTCTTTGGCCATAGCTAAGGTCATAGACTGGTACTACAGTGATGAGAATACTCTCAAAGCCTCTCCTGGTACTTTTCAGCTTTGTTGCCTATTATGTCAGAATGACCTGGTACCCATTCAAAAATTATGTTATTATACTGAGCAATGTTGTTTAGAGTTGCCTTATTATCACTTATAACTCTCAATCATTTAAAATAGTTTTTGAGTGTCTCTATCTTTGCCTGGCTGTTGGTATCAAAAATATTTTTTTTACTTTTTAGATTCAGATTGAAATAACAATGTGTACTACCCTAGGAGAATTTATATTCCGTTTGGAGGTTTGTCTTCTTTTTATATGTCTGCTCTTAAGTCATAAGAGCCATTTCTGCAGTGGTTTATACAATTATTAGATTTGTGCAGCTTAGTACTGTTGATATGGTCACTGTACTTTTTGACAATATATTCCTGGATTAAATATTAGAGTGCATGTAGAGCACTATATCCTACTTAATGTGCTGAAAAAGGTTCCCACGCTCTTTCCAAGTTTGGAATTTGGAACAAGTTTCTTGTTTTTCACAGCTATAAATAGTTTTCATAACTTCTACTTCCAAGAGCTTTATCAATATTGACAGAGAATTCATTAACATAAACATGTTGACTTTATTCAAAGTATTTGTCTAAAAATTTTTAAATCATTATAGGTTTAAGTTGAATTTGTAATATATTGTAAAATCAAAATAAATTCTCATATGAGGGATATAGTGGTACCAATGGATTGCATTTATCATAAAAAATGTTAACTAAACTTAGCTTCCTCACAAACATGCGTAGGAAAGCTTAGCATTAATGCAGGATCTGAAAAAAAATTGAAAAATTAAATTTTTCAAAAGCTATGACAGTCTATAGTAAAATCCCTGTGACAGGCATGACACCTAGTAGTGTTAATCCAATTTTTATGAAATTTTCAGATATAGGGTAATCTAGACAGGGTTAGTATCTATATCTAAATGGCTTCATATAACTTTTATTTAAAAACCATCTTTTAATGGTAGGATAGGAAAAGAAAAGATATTCTTCCCAATAATAGACAAGGCACAGCAAACATGAGGAAACTAGCAAGAATGGACTGAGAACAGTTAACTTTGCAACTGCATGGAACCTTAGAATAAGAAGCATGTTCTCCCCTCCCCTCCCCCCCACAAGGATATTCATAAGGAAACATGGACCTCACTGTATGACCAGACCCAAAACCAAATCAATCATGCTCTCACTGATGCCAGACATGCCAGCAACATTTTTGATGTCCACAGTTATAGGGGAGCTAACTGGGACTCAGACCATTATCTGGTCAAGACTTTATATATACAAAAGCTGGGGATAAGAGAAAAAGGGAACGCAATAAACAGAAGAATTATGACCTGGGCAGAGAAAATATTGGCGAATACCAAAGTGGCTATCAACCAGGAAGAAGCACAATAGACCAGATCTTCTCCATTCAACAAATGCTGGAGAAGGCATATGAATATAATATTGATTACCATCACCTCTTTATCGATTTCCACCAAGCATATGAAAACCTCAATAGGAATGAACTCCTTAAAGTCATGAAAGCACTTGGAGTTTCAGAAAAGCTAGTAGGATTGAATATGATGACTCTTAAAAACACCAGATGCAGGGTGAAGATACAGAACATTCTGTTAGAAGAATATGAGGTAGAGAATGGTTTAGGACAATGAGATCCTTTTTCTCCTGTATTATTCGATATTGCATTGGATCAAGCAGTCACAGTAATTAAGACGAACCCAGGAGGAACAATATATAATAGACTCACCCAACACTTAGCATTTGACGATGATGTGGTAATATCATCAAGATCTAGAGCCATACTATCAGGAGCTTTACAGAAGTTAGGAGATGCTGAAAGAAATTGGGTCATAAGATAAATAAGGAAAAAAAATATATGATATCCTTAAAAAGTGAGGAACAGAAAAGGCCTGTAGCACGCAACTGCTCTACCACACTTCTAAGAAAGTTTACAGTTTTAAATATCTAGGAGCTTTGGTGACGAGCGAAAATGTCATGATAGTAGAAATAAAAGCAAGAATCGCAGCAGGCAACAGGTGTCTTTTTGCATTACGAAAAACAGTGCATTTTTGAAATTTCATATAGAAGATGGAAGAAGCTACTTGTTCATAGCACGATCTTGAAATTAATTGTCAATTAATTGGTGAGTCCTGATATAGGAATACGAGAAGATCCTTTAGATATGGGAAAGGAAAGTCCTTCAACAGATCTATGGGTCAATATGTATAGATGGTCATTGGAAAATAAGGAATAATAGAGAATTATGAGAACTTTATAAGGAATCAGATATAGTCAGCTATGTTAAATCAAGCTGGATAAGCTGGCTTGGGCACATGAAAAGGATGGGAGAAGATAGATACCCGAAAAAACTATTAAAGCCCTGGTTTTTCTTTATATTATAAAAGTTCTTTACTTTTATTATTATTTGCTTACTTATTTAATCTTATTACTATAATCTTGTTACTGTTATTCTGTATTCTTATTACCCTTACACTTTTATATTTATTATTTTATGGATGTTATTTTATATTTTGTAATCTTTAGCCCTGAGGATGACCCACATGTTTGGGTGCAAATGTCAGCTAACCTAATAAAAATTCTTGTCTGTAAATCCTGACAATTTTGTTTCATCCTGATTATTATATTGTGGAAGTAATTTTCTGAAAAGTTTATGAATAAACCTACAGACATTTTTTATATGAATTCAAATACTTAAGACTAATAGTAATGCATTTGAAAATAATTAATATAAACAAATATTCAGTAACTTTTCAAGTTTAATAGATAGTTGTTAAATAAAACCTATTCTAATTAAGTTAAATTAATGAGGGAAAAAGTAAAAAAAAACTTAAAAATTAACAAAAAAAACAAACAAAACATTGTTATTGGAAGATTCCCAATCAAAGCATCGAGCATGAGAGATTTCAGGTTTTTGCTAAAATCTTCCAATGATAGCGTAATTAGCTTTATAAAACAATGAAATAATTATGTGAATTCCTGTATTTTTAGGATTATAAGATCACATTGTTAAAACTGAAACATTAAGTAGGCTCAAATAGGATTTCCAAGCTGGTAAAGTAGCAACATTATTAAAAATGATACCTAAACATTTCTCACCATTTTTCATGAAGACTAGCAGGAACTGAATTCCATATACTCATAATGCTGAATTGATGCCTATAGTAAGATCACTGAAGTACTAATTTTTTGGAGGATATAAGGAAAATGTAAGAGGATCCAACAAGTAAAAAAAGAGAGCTTTATAAACCATAAATTAAGAAGGCATAGTCAAATTCAATTGGTGTTCATCAACCACAGTAATTGACTATACCTGTATAAAGATGCCACAGTTACTAACATGAAATTGTAATATAGATCTGAATAAACCTATATTAACATCCAAGAGGTTGTAACCATTAAACCTTTTACAGTTTTAAACAGTAAACCATGGAGACCAAATGCCTTATGAACACAGGCGCTGTAATAACCATCCATATGTAAATAAGTTATTACCAAAACTCAAAAACCTCCACACAGAGGTTGAAGTACAAGACGTGAGAATGACATAGAACTTAAGAAACTATGTACAAAAATCAATATTCTAGCTTGCTATTGAAGTGGGAAACTGTTAGAAATAATATAGATAAATTAATATAAATAAGTTACATTAGGAATGTTGTACAAAGAGCCCTGGTTGTAACTTAGCAACAGACCTCCGAGCGCATTTGAGGTAAAGCCTGAACTATTAAAAAAAAAAAAAGAAAAAAGAGAATCAAGGAGACTGGGTTTTGCTGACATTAATGTAGAAACAAACATGCTTCTAAGTTGACCAGGTAGCATTTATAGATCTGACAAGACTATATACTGGTCCTTATAGAATTGACATAAATAAGCCTATATCTGACAATATTTTGATCATAAACTCAATGAATCAGTTAATGAAACATAGTCCTGCCTTTTGATGTACCATTACCTCTGAAAAAAAAAGAAGCAAAAACCTTGAAATGAGAGATTAAGAGGTATATTAAACCATTTTCTGAGGAAGTCTAAAACAACATTTCTCCTTAAATGTAGGATAAATAAAACAGAGGAACTTGTATTCCTCAGCCATCACTCGGAACAAGTGACCATATTTATTAACAACTCAATGAGAAAAAATAAAAATAAGGGGTAAAATATCAATATAATTCATAACTTGAAGAATGAAATAATCAAGTTGAAAATTAATCTAGAATAAAAACGGAAACCAAATGAAACTGACAAATTTTAAATGAGCACCTAAAATAAATCTGCAAATGGAACATAACATATTTTCAATTCTTTTTATAGTAAATTCATTATAAATAATACAAAAGCTCCATTGAACTACAATAAAATAATGGCAAAGTGTGAATCTGATTAAAGTATTTATTGGATAAAATTTGAAACATATGTGTTGTGTAAATGATAATACATTTGAGCAATGGGAAAAAATCTAAAAGAACATTAAATATTATTTAACTACCACAAAAGTAAAGCAAAGTATCTCTAATAATAAAAATATTTCCAAAATCATAAACTTTGTAAATCTCTTTTTATAATAGATTTAAATTATTAGTGTTTTTAAAACATAAATATATAAAAGAGAGACATTAATTTAATTTCAAGTAGGCTTATTTAGTTGGTGTTTTATGATTTGAGTAGCAATTAATACATTTCTTAATACATAAACTGAAATGTGTTGTAGGTTTGATATATATATATATATATATATATATATATATATATATATATATATATATATATATATATATATATGTGTGTGTGTGTGTGTTGTTTATTTTAAGAGCCTAAATCTATTGGGGGTAAATAACATTATTTTTCGTACAATTTAAATTACAAAAAATTGATGATTTCCAAAATATTAATGCATTAAGAAAGACAAGACAAGATTTCAAGGAAGCAAAGAAATATTTTAGAGTGACTTACTTAAATAAAATAAAATATAGAGATATTTCAAAATGTGGTAAGGTTGCCAAAATTCACAAAAATCTCATAATCAGATATCAGAAACGCCGGAGACAAGATTATAAGTAACAACTAGGCCAAGGAGAGAATATTCTAAAATTGTCCACTCAATAGTGTCATTCACACATATATTTAGAGGCAGATGCGAAAGCAATAAATGTGAGGAGGTCCTGCTGTAACAACATATAACTCAACATCCTATTATTTAAAATGTATCTCGTCCTCAACCTAAACATACTAATTTCTCATATTCCGTCTTTGTTAAATATTACAGATCTTACCAGTTTATCAACATCCTACCTCCTTGAATTTAAATCCCTTGTTACTGCACTGTTATCAATTCTTACCAATCTTGTATCCCATTTCATACTGACTGAAGATTTTGAACCACAAATACTAATGGACAAACATTGCTGTCTACACTTAACTCCCACCGTTTTATATTTATTTCCTCCAATCCTCCTACCTTAAGGTCCCCAAATCCTAACATCCTTGATTTCTTCATCCACAGCAACTTAGGGCTCCTCAAATATTCCGTCATATGTCTAAATAAACCTTCCTCTGACACAGTCCATTAATTCTCCAAGTTCCTCTAGCTTCCATTCCCAAACCTCTTCCACCATCATTCATTAGAGGCTCAGTTAACTGGAACTTTTTTTGTCAAATCCTTTCCAACAAAATTTACCTCAGATTATCCTTAAAAACACCCTAAGATCTTAACACCGTCCATTCCTTTACTACAAGAGTAGAAGAATCTGTATGGATTGAGTTCTTGTCAAATGACTCCACAAAAATACTTTACCATAACAACTCCTAGACCAAATCCATATCAAACACCGTGCCATAGCATTATGCCAATATACCAGACATTGCACCAATCACCACTCCTATACCCATTATTGTAACAAATTAAAGCAGGAGTTAGCCACCTATAGATCCCAATCCTTAAATTCCTACCTATCCCACAAAATTTTCCATGCCCTACTGCAAGATGATGGCTCCTGGGCAGCATCAGATGAAGAAAAAGCTGAAGAATCTGCCAAACACCTTTCAAATATATTTACTTTTCATCTAGGATCTTCTATCCCATCCACACCATAACAGTCAAAGAATTGCTTACATCACTGATCCCACTCTTCTCCATAAACCAGTTTTAATCCTTCTGAGGTCAAACATCATTTACAAACACTAACTCTCCATAAATCTCCTTACCCCTCAGATCCTTCAATAATTTCCTTCTATAGCAGTCATATTTCTTGTTTCCATATATAAAAAAAATTTCCTCATTAGCATTGAAATGGTTTCTTCTTAATTAAGAATATAATTGTATATCCTTATAATATATAATTATATTCGGTACTACTTCACTAGCAGGCTGGGTCGAAACCTCACTTCTTATCTATGTTATCTAACGCACGTCACATAACCTCCCTCTTCTTATCCTGCCAAACCTTTCAGTTATCACATTGTATATTTTTCAGTTATTCCCTTATTACGTTCACTTATTAAATTCTTTATTTTTGGCCCGTTTGTTTTTCATTTTTTTTTTTTTTTAGTTTATTTTCGTCAAATTATGAATCTTGTTACATTCTGGGATTTACCGTCTTCAGAAGAACAGGCTATTGAATATTTTCAAAACGTTGGGATACTTGCAGACGTAAAATTATTTTGCGTACCAAAATAAATAAGATGAAGTGAAAATAAATTGTACATATGTCGTTTATAGTGTTGATGAATGAAGTAATAAAATGAAGTAATAAAAAAACACTTAATGTACATATGTTCTTTAAGTATTTTTTTATTACTTCATTTTGATCTTTTATATTTACATATCTTCTTTAAGTGTTTTTTTTATTATTTCATTAATATATGTGTCGTGAAATAAAAGTATTTTCTTTTGTTATTACATTTGTTTTTGTTTCTGTTTACACTTTCAATAATACGAATATAATACAATAATATGAAGATAGGAATAACGAGAATGCTTATCACTGCCTTATCGGAATTATCAGTGTTCAGGTTATAAACATTGGCAGATAGTAGTCAGTCCCGGCCTGCTAGTGAAGAAGTACCTTATATTCTTATAATATATTTTAAGAATATCATTAGAAAAAAAAAGCAACAAGCTAAACTTAATTATGTAAAGTTTTTCATGGTCTGTTAAAATAAATAAAACCATTCAGGAATAATGTCCTGTGAGCTGTTGTAACAATTATGATTATTGTATATAAAGAAAACTCAAACCATAATAAATCTGAAGTGTCATACGTACACTTGTGTCATCAGGGTGCCCCAGAACGATATCTCATTCACTGAAGATAGTCTAATGAAAATGTAATTCAGTGCCACCAACCACAAATTCATATTTCAATCCATTATAGCAATATATTTTAATTTTTTTTCCCAAGAACACAACGTTTTTCTCCCATAAAAGATTTAATTTTGTAACATAACTGAATATTCTTCAACTTTTTTTTTTTTTACCTATTCTGGAATCTATGATTAATTTTCAACAGGATAGGAAACCAATTCCTATGAAAATATTACTGTGTCAAACATGCAGCCAAAGCAAAGTAAATAAGCAAAATTAACACATTTCAGAAATATTCTGTAGGATCTCACACAATGAATTTTTGAATAATGGATAAGAGAATTAAAAAAGAAAATGATAAAAAAATAGTTGATTTATTTCTGAAGCTTTAAGGGTACATCAAACTTTTCAAATCCAGTTTAATTTAGAAAATATTTTGAGACTGATATATAAGAAAATATTAATTACCTGTAAAAATACGACTATATACAAAGCATTTTTGAGCTGGTTTTAGTATCTTGTAAAGAGAGTTGTTGATAAGTTACTTCTGCAAATATTTGGAAAGCCTATTATTGTTCCACCAACAATAATACATAACCTTTTGAAGATTGAAAAAGTAATTGGCAAATTCAGACATATTAACAACTTTATGGTTTCTAATGAAAATGAAAGATAGATGACAGCATGAATAAAACTCATGAATGTGTAGGTACATCACAAAATAATAAAAAATAAAAAAAAATCACTATTTAATAGAACGAAAGAACTTCATAGCATTATAAAGGTTTGGTAGAAATAGGAGCTAACTAAGAAACTGTTCAAAATGCTGCTCTTTTTGGAAGCATAAATATGAGTGTTGGGAAGCTTTAGTTGCCTGTCATTGCATGGTTGAGTTATCCAACCAATATTTTTTTGACCTCCTAACCTCAATATCTCTTTGAAATTAGACAGACTTTGCAAAGTTGAGAATATCATTGAAAATCTGATGAAATGATGAAAATTTTTAGAAATGCTCAAGATCGTAAATCAAAAATTTATTATGAACGATTGTAGTATTTCCTAAAATTATTCATTTTAACTTGTTTACTTCGCTTTGGCTTTATGCTAGCCTGATGAAGCAATATTTTCCAATAAATTAATTGCTATATTATAGAAATTAATGATATATTCCAGAAATGGTGATAAAAGTTGAGAAATGTTCAATTAAATTAGATAAATTTCTGATTTCAGAAATTTGTAATTTATATGAGGAAAAAAAGTAGTTTTCTTGTGAAACTCTCAAAAAAATCATATCTTAACAATGGATTGAGATATAAATGTGAGGTTTTTGATGATAAACTATATTTTTGTTCCATCTCCACCTCAATTACAGACATTTCCACTTGGGAGTATTATGTAAACTCATTTTCAGTTTGACCAATAATACTTTTGATTTATTGTTTGATTCAGTTTTAATCCAAATGAAAATTCGCACTTGCTTTCCCTGGCTTGTGAAATTCCACGACTTTCAATGCTTTTTCATAAAAAGTCCAGAATTTTCTTTATTCTTTCCAATATTCCAAGTGTGGTAGACACATACATGGGTTTGACCATATATATAATAAAAATAAAATAAATAGCATTCATTAATGTGTAGGAGATTATTTTAACATTTTAATTAACAATTTTTGCTTCGAAATACATGTTCGTAAAATGATAACATAACGGGTAGAAAAAAATAACATAACGAGTATAATATGGGAATAATGAATAAATTGTTTCAATAGTTTAATTGAAATTAAAAATAATTGCATGCTATAATAGTACTTTAATACTATGAAGAAGGTAGTACACTGGAATCTTTAACTACAGTGAAATATGGATGGAAAAATCTTCAAAATGATGTGATAAATCATGCAGTCCAACAACGGGTATATAAAGAATAGTGAGTAATAGTTTAAAATACATTTAAGATAACAAATAGCTATGATATTTGAGAAAAAAAGGAATAAAAATGAACTGAGTCAATTAAGGGATTAACAAAAAATGTTTGAGAAATTCAAATTGCACAATAGGAAACAGTAGTACGTACACAATGGATAGTATTGACACTGACATACAGTTTACTGTTTGCATAATTTTTTTAATTTTTAATAAAGCTGATGATTTTTTTTTTTTTTAATTGAAATAAACATATACATTTTCAGTCCTCCATTAAGACAAAACTTCCTAGCACCAAATCCAGCCTTCTAATATTGGAACAATCATGCCATTATTGCAATGAGGTAAAGAAACTTAAAATTCCATCATTATGAGGAGTCTCTCACAGGAAAAGTTTATAAGTCTAGTGTACCGCAAATTTTAAATAAGCCATGGTTCTTCGAATTAAACCTACCAAGAAACACAGTAAAAAATTGTCTATACTTAGATCAAAGTTTATGCAAAGTATACCTGCAGCACATTGGCGATAAAAATTGTTCAAAGTGCGATAAATGTAACACAAAAAAAAAAACCTCCAGCATATAATTGTGAAATGTCCTGCTTACATAAATCAAAGTGATATATTTCTAAATTTTTTAAAACCTTATAATAATGATAATCTATTAAGCAAGTTCCATAGACAGTCCTGCCAGCATTTACAAAGATGAGTAAAGGAGTAATAATTCAGTCAAACTAGGACAGAATAGAATAAATAGGGGAAAGTTTTGTTGTAGACATAAATTTGGTTCACTAAAGGCTTTTTAAGAACTGAATATAATCTGAGGCTTGTTGGTAGAAATTTTGTCTGGAAACTTGTTTTATTTCCCTTCAGAAAAAGTTAAAAGTATGGCACTTTATTGGGTTTTTCATATGCATCTTGAAATATATTATTTTTTGGCAGTTTTTTTAAAAGAGAATACCACTATATACAAAATTAAAATTTAAAAATTATCTATTTTTTATGTACTAAATTTTTTTCTATGATAAACCGTTAATCCATTAGATCACAAGTGGGGAACCTATAGCCTTAAGGTCGCATGTGACCTCCGTTAATTTTCAGTAATCTTCATTAGTCTAGTGCTAGAATCAATTATTATTTAATTATGGAGGCTACGAAAATTAATTGAATTAAATTGAATGTAATTTGTATTTACTTATAAATAAAATAGTAACAGTAAAATATAAAAAAGGTTGCGGCCTCCATTACAATTGCCTATCCTTATTGTGGCCTTTAACTATAAAAATGTTCTCCGGCCTAAGCACAAGAGTATGCAGCAAAAAAGGCCAAATCCCTATAAGTTTCATAAACGCAATTTATGGCTCTATATGTTCAATTTCCATGGAAAATATTAATCTTAAGCTTCTGTTGACACATGCTATTGAACTTCATAAAACACATAAAAGCATATTCCTATTTGGCATAATTGGTTAAAATAAGAAATATTTACAATTATAAGAAATAATATGTTCCCCCATTTTTTTTTTTTTTTTTTTTTGTAGTTTTTGCCTAGTATTTTAACTGGTTTGTTTTTAATTTTTATTTACAAAACTTTTCACTTATGTTTTTATGCCAGAATGATGTATGTGTGTAAGGGGAAATCCCAATTGGGCAAACTCATTTAGATACTTACCCTTTATTAACTTTACATCTTACCAATTTTAAGTTTTTTTTTATTGATTTATTGTAGTGCATATAGAACTGGAGAAATAAAATTTCTCTATTTGAAAAGTTTTATGGCCCTCAAAGTTCTCAGAATAAAAATTACAGGTTTGTACATTACTACACGTTCATGGCATTCATATTCTTGATATATTAGCTAATTTCTTCAGTATACCATGTTCTATCAAAATATTATACTTCTGATAGTCAATACTACCATAAGAATTTTTGAAATCTAAATAAGGTTGATGAAATACACATTTGTAATCATGATTCATCTCAAATACCAACTAGAGGGAAAATATTAGTAAATAGTCAATCCAGTTGGTCTGGAACCATATTTATAATCAAAGTATTTTATTAGCATATTCCATGCATTAGCAAAAACACTTTATAATATAAGATAATTATATTTTCATACCACAGAGTTTCTATAGTAAATGATATTACACAAATTGTTAAAACAGTATAAGTTTTAACAACAATTTTAAGTTTGAATCAGTAAGGCAACATATATTATTGTATGAAAGATTAATTTTTTTATTGTTAAATAATTATTATAAGTCACATAGTTGAAGTTTATGGTAAGCAATTTAAGATTTTTATAATTCAACCCAAGTTTAAAACATAACTTTGGCAGATGGATATTCTATTTACTTAGCTGTTGATTTTTAATGCCAAATAAATTATGTCAACTGTTAACTGGCAGCTGATTAATTACTCTTGATTGACCAAGGTGAAGGAAATTTATTAAGGGGATTCAAAATCTCCAAGGTCTGTGGTCCACTTATTGAATGAGTAAAGGAAATGATTTTTATTTATTTTTTTTTCCATGGTTTTGAAATGTTTTGAAACTTTTGAAAATTTTTAAGCACAATTAATGAATTAATAAACTCAATCATACACTATGGCTGTCTTTCAAAATTAAGTGTTCAGTGTGTTCATAATTACCTATCATGAATCATTGAATGTACAAATTGCTACTCAATAAGAAAGAAAATTAATAAAATAAAAACTATAAAATAAGTCACCTGATAAACTCTTCTTCTTGCGGTTCTTTTTAGCTTCTGAAGATATGGGGGGCATGCAAAAGGTAAATGCATTAGTAAAACATACAAATCACTGGAAAGAAGGAGGGGGCACACAAAAATCTAGTTATTCCATATACAACATTTTCAAGCAACTATTTGTGCCTTATGTGGGTCATAACAGAGTTAAACCACTGTACAATGCTTTTTCCATTAAATTATAAAATTAAACATATAGGTATATAACACCAGAAAGGCAATTTTAAAAACTCTAATTATAATACATTTAAGTAGGAATGTTATAATACTAAATGGGTAAACACAAACAAAAGGATAAATGACTCAGAAAATAAAATTGGAAATGAACTATACAAGTAAATGAACATAAATTTTGATTAATATACAGGTGCTGAATGCTGTCAATTAAATTGACGATTGACATAAAATGGATTTTTTAAAGAGTGTAAACTATGAGCTAAGAAACTGAAACATACAATAAAAAAATAAATAAATAAAACCTTATTTTCTATTATACCAAATGATAATCATATAAACTAAAACATAAGTTGCTTGTGATTAAAATTTTTATTTCATTTTTTATTCTATTATTTAAAATTAAACATTGCTAATGATACTTTCTATACTAAGCCTACATGCAGGAATCTATTTTCGAGCAAGAAACATTCATTAAAAATACCATTCAGAATTATATTAACAAAAATTATTTTTATCCTAAAAATAAATACTCACCTTTTCGTTTCTTTTTAATTTCTTGTTCCTGTTCATCTACAGCAGCTCCAAGAAGAGTAAAAATTATACCAGCTTGAGAATTGACACCGACGGCTGTTACAACCATTTTTCCACTTCCTTCCATAACATGAGTTCCTGAAATAATGAAATTGTCATATAAAGTATCTGAGTCACAAGATATGAATATAATAATGGTGAAATAAACATTAAAGCTTTAATCGAATTTTTAATAAACCATTATCACCATTACGTCACTATTTTAATTTTATTCTTTCAGTTAGATACATTTTTAAAGAATGTCTTTATTATATTTCAGATTCAAAGTTAATTCTAAATTCTAATTAACAACAAAAATCTAGTTATATTATAATATCCACAATTAGTTGAAACAAAAGGACTAATTCATGTGATACTGAGTTGAAACTAATGTTGTTTTTATTCCTTCACCGATATTGAGATTACTTACAAAATATTTACAAATAGAAACATACATTATAAGATTACAATGTAATTTTATAATATATGTTTGTATTTTTTAAATATATTTATAGATATATAAGAGTGTAAGATTAGTTTTAACTTTATGCAGTAAGAGTTCACTCTCGAGCTGCCAAATAATTGTGAACTAGCTATAGTACTTAAATTGAAAAAAAAAAGAAAAGGCTTTTGCTAGGATTATAGCGAAACTTATTGCATAATTCCTTTTTTTAATATTATTTCTTTAGAAGAGTTATTTTGTTTCATATTTTTATTCTTTAATTTACTTTTTTTTTTTCATAAATGTTTTAATATAGGTAGTAAAAATAACAACATTATATAAATACGTCTGTAAACAAACATTTATAAGAATCTGTAAATATAACACTTCCAACATGCTTAAAACTAAATAAACTGCTCAAAAATTAATAGGGATATTTCTATTTGATTCGTTTGAATTAAAATACACAAAGAATTAATAACATTATTCTTTTTATTATAAAATACCTGAAAGCACCATAGGATCACTTGATTCACCCTTTTTGACATGATCAGACTCTCCTGTTAATGAGGATTCATCAACCTTTAGGTCATTGCTTTGTATCAAAATTCCATCAGCTGGAAGGAGGTCACCATATTTGATCTGCAATAAATATAGACTTGAAATTTTAATTGATTGATTTATTTCGTAAATTAATGTACACACAATTCTCAAAACAGAACATTTTTGAACCTCAAAAAAAAAAACTTTATTCTTTTAAATGCTAATATATACCTATCATGATGAAAAAATCAACATGTTAAAAATGAATGTAATAGGCAGATAATTAAGTTCATCTGAGAGGAGTACTTTTTCATTCAATGTAATATTTTAAACAATTTGTTCTACCATATTTTTAACTTTTCAATTCAATATTAAACATAATTTTTAAATTATAGTATTAAATTTAGACAATTTATTACCTGACAAATATCCCCAACAACAATGTCTCCTACTGATATTTGTTTTACTTCTCCTTGTCTGATAACAGAAAACTTGTGTTCCCCTTCAATCCTGCTTTGTAAACCACGGAATTGCCTTTCTTTAGTATAATCATTAAACGCAGTAACAAGTACAACAACAATAACTGATATTAAAATAGCAACTCCTTCTATCCAACCATGCTTCGCCTCATCTTCATCTAACACTGAAAGAAAATTAATTCATTCAATAATTTTAATCTTATTATATGTAGATTATGGTAGAAAGATACCTCTACTTATATTTAACTCTATAATTTTATTGTAATGAAACCCTAATACAACCCAATGAGAGTTGTGGCATCCTCCCGTTAGATTGAAATGTTATAACTTAATTATATTGGGTGTAATAAACAACGCATATAACATGATAGAAACAGTACATTATTAATTAATTTATTTTAACATATTATACCATTTGCGCCTGCACTGCAGCACATCTAACAAATTGGATCTTTTTAGTCTGTGTCGATTAGGCAACAGGGAGCAGAAAATAGAAAGGACTAATGTATTGAAGTGGTTTTTAATTGAGGAATGAAATGAAGAGTATTTGTCATTGATGTAGAATTTTACTGTTAGGATGTTTAAGTCCTTATGAATAGTGTTATTTGTATTTTATTTAAGTGCGTTTGGTTAGGTGAACCCCAAAGTTCTGCTCCGTATGTCCAAATTGGTCTCAGTAAGGTGTTGTAGATTATTAAATTTAACTATTTATTTATATCAATATTTGTTTCTAAGTTTGGACATATTAATACATAGCTGTTATCAAATTTATTTATTAACACATATTCGTCGACATGATGAAAATTCGTAATTTCGCAAACAGTCACCAATAGCCATATAATGAAAATTCGTCATTTGTACATTAAAGAAAATAATTGATTTTCTTTTAATTCTAAGTAAATTAAATTCTAATTTTTACCAAACAGAGATAAAGAGATGCCGGCATTTTGTGGTGGTGCAAAAAATTACCGGAGCAATATGTATTAAGTTAAAGTAAAATTTTATTTTAAATTGATATTTTTAGTTTTAAACAATCAATTTCACTCATAAATATCTAAAAATGATGAATTTAACCAATTTCTTCTTTTTATGAATAAAATAAAAGGCTTACCTTTGTCATCTGCAGGTTGATAAAGTGATAGTCCTAATGAAACAAGAGCAGCTATTTCTAGAATAATAAGCGTAATGTCTTGAAGAGCTTCCCATACTAACTGAAGAAATGTTTTGGGCGGTTTAGGAGGTATTGTATTTGAGCCAAAAGTCTCCCTTCTATGTTCAAGGTCAGGTTGACTTCCACTTAAACCTACACAATGCAATAAAGTTATAATTAATCTGAATAAAAATTATGTAAAATAATTATAAGTGAGCATATCAACTACCTTAAGATTAATCAATTACCTTAAGTATTTATGCTTAATATAAACATTTATTTTATCTGCTCACTTAAATTTATAGAAGAAACTTATGATTACAAAGTTTAGCTCACAGTAGGCTAAATTATTGATATTAAAATGTAAAAATCTGGTGGGGTGCGACATCACACAGCTTTCACTTACTAACCTTGAAGTAGATAGATATTTTCATATATAGAGAAGTCAAAGTGAAAACGATGTAATAACTTCATTTAAAACAATTACCATGTTTTTCCTATCTATCGAATCCTGTCTATTGAATATGCTAACATTTATATGTTTGCATCACTTTCCATTTCATTTTATGACTGTGTATTGTACCAAACAATACAATGGTTGTGAAGAAAAATAGAGTTTTATCGGTTAACATTTATCACGAAACTCGTCAAACAAATAAGTTAATGTTAGTAAATATTGTAGATTATTAGGTTTATATTAGTAGATTCTCAACATTTCATGAGAAACCCTTTTTAGGAAGTTATGAATAAGTGATATATAGAAGTTAAACTAATAATATGAAAGCCCTGTACAGAGGAGTATCAGGTATCTGTAAAGGGAGAGGATTAGCAAAGGTTGTGCGTTCTCGGCTGTTTCCAAACTACAAATTGTATAGCTTCCAACCCTTATTAATCCTTTAGTTACCAATCAATTTTCTTCAGTTGTTATATTTAACCATTTTTTATATAAATTTACAATGTGAAATGATCAATTATTTAAAAAAAATAATAATAATAATAAAGGTACTTTAGAGATACAAATTTTGAAAATTAGGCATTTAAATCCTATAAGACATTTTCAATGAGAATAAGATCTACATTATATTAAAAACTGCTTACTTTTACACCGATATAATGAATTTAATCAAAATCGTTAGAGCTGTATTGAGAAAATTGTAAAAATGTGTAAACTGGTAAGCCAATTTTGATGAAAAAGTTGCAATAACATCCTAGGCATGTAAAAACCTTAAATATACAATTTTAGTTGTTTATGACTTTTGGTTTATGAGCTAGACAGTTCACAAACACACACAGACCATTTTGCAGAACTTGGATATTTGGACTCAGGGGACACCAAGAGATGTATTTCTGTTGAAAACTCAGATTCGAAAATGTTCACAATTGTAATACTTTCTCTTACTATATATTATATAGTTAAGTGAAAGTAAAAAACAATGAATTATAGCTATAATAGGTCTTATTCATAGAATAGAGATTAGAAAAAAATAGTTATTAAAGACGCATATCTGTTATAGAAACATCATATAAAATACTTCCCAGATTCCTTATTCCTTAAATAAAAATCCAAAAGGTGGTTGGAAAAGAAGCAATGTGGTTTCAGAGAAGGCTGCTAAATGGTGGATCATATCTTTTCTGCAAGAGAAATTCTCAAAAAGACTATAAGAGAAATATGAATTAAATGTTGATCTGAACCATCTCTTTGTTGACTATAAACAGGCTTACGATAGCTTCAATAGAAAGGAATTAATGAAAACTATGGAGATCCTAGGAGTTCCTAGAAAGCTTATCAGATCAGTAAGAATGACAGTTGCAGCTACCAGCTTTAAGGACGATGTAGAAGAAATTCTGTCCAACTAATTTGCAATCTGACATAGGCTAAGATAACACAACCCATTTTTCCAAATATTGTTAATATGACAATCGAGATTAACACAAATTCAAATAGGAACATATGAAATAGGATGTCCTAACATTTAGTATTTGCAGAAGATATGTCAACAGCGAGATTAACTGCAAAAACTGGAGATTAAAGCAAGTACACTGGATCTGGAAATCAATAACAGTAAAACTATCTATATGAAGCCCTGAAGATGATCAAAAAGAATAGAACCAGAAATAAGACTTTATCAATACACCTTAAAGCCAATTAAAATATTTAAGAGTCCTTGTTATGGAGAAAAATAGAAGCACAACTGAACACAGGCAATAGTTGTTTCTTTGCACAACAGATACCACTAACGTTCAGAATCTTAAACAACAGAATCTGGTATATAAGACAGCCATATGAGCAGTAATGATAAATGGCTGTGAAACCTGAGTACTTATCAAAGAAAACGAAAGATCATTGAATGTTAGGGAATCAAGATGTACTCAGAAGGGTATAAGGATCTTACTGTGAAGGTGTATGATAGAGGTTGAGTAAGGTTGAATGACCACCGAAAGCGCAGCTGAGCTGAGTGTAGCAAGAGGGGGTCGGCAACCGATTGTGCAGTGGAGCTCAGTTCAGTCAGTAACTTGCCTTGCATTGGTATCCTTCTCATATTCCATATAATATTTTAAAAACATATATGTATAGGATATATAACATTTTAAAAAAATAGCAAAGTCGATCATGTCGGAGTTGAAAAGAAAAATTGGATATTTATGTATAAAATCGAATATTTTCCCTTACACATTCGATTAAGAATTCTTCCACATCCAATGCATATTTTACACTGAACCATAATAAAATAATTTGAGAGGTTGTGCAGTGATCTACCAACGACGGAATCGGTTCTTCTCAATATTCCGCTATCAGGATCAGGGCAGATTTTACTTGAAAAGACTTACGAATACTTAAAATCAATTTGTGATCCATTAGATGAACCTCACACTAATATGTTACGAGGATGGATAAAATATTCTGCTCCTGACAGAAAAACTGTTTTAAAAAAAAATCAGCAGTGAAGCTGCCAGCGTTCTCTTCAGTTAACCAACAAATGGAGTTAAGTTTAGTGGAAAGTTCATGAGAATTTTATGCGGTGAAACGCAATTTTTAAAGAAATTGATGCTTGCCTGGAGCCTACATTTTAAGATCGAAAAATGTTCTAATTGATGTTTATCTATAGATAGAATTATGTTTAGAAGTTTATTATTTAAAAAAATAAATATGTACGCAGATGTATATGTTACAAATAGTCAATAGTATTGATATGTTTTTTTTTAAAAAAACCACTGTTTTAAGTCCATTTTGCTTAAATTGTATTCATTACCCTTGTATGATTTCAATATAACGACCAGTGCCGTTATTGACAGTCAAAGGTGGATGAGTATAGCGACCGTGGTCGTTTATGATGACGAAATTTACCCTTTCAAGGTCATTAAAAACGATATTCACTGTATATTTATTTTCAATTTGAAAAAAATATTTATGTACAAAAAAAATTCCCTGACTTCTCCCATTTTTCCAGGTCGATCCCTACCCTGTCAGAGTAGCATTTGCCCATATCTGGCTGCTTTTAGCTTCAAAACCAAACCTCGGTCGAGCCAAAGCTGAGGAGAGTAACCCCTTGTGATGCCGCTCAACTCATCTGGTGGCTGGGCTGGCCTTTCATTAAAATTTTCTGTTCCGTTTTGGAAGCTGACTCAGCTATGCTCAGCTCAGCACAGCTTCACTTTCGGTGGCTGGTCAGCCTAAGAATGAAGAACTTTTACACCTATTGAAAAGTGTTAATTTTGGTGAGTGGGAAGTATTGAAAGGATGCCAGAGGATATACCTGAAAAGATTTTGAATGGCAAGTCTGGAGAGCCACAATGTTGATAAAAGCTTTAGAAGTGAAGGAGGAGGAGACAAGCCTTAGATAGAGTGAAATGACAAAAAAAAAAATAAATAAATAAATAAAAAAATTGAAGATATTTTAAAGAAGCCCAGAAACTAGAGAGTGAAAACCTAGAAAAACAAAAGTGTATAATTATATATGCTCACAATGGTGGCAATGAGGCCTCAGTACATTCATACCAAATATTAAAAATATATAATATATATGTAAGTTGGAAATCCTGAAGCATAGGTTTTAGTTTAAAAAATAAATGTCAACTGTAAATATGGTAGTAGAACTAATCAATGAATGAGCAGTTTCTTCCATTAAAAAAAAACAATACTGACCTTCACTAGGAGAGGTGTATAATTTTTTACATAATTCTTGAACACCTCCAAATTCTTGAACTTTGACAACTCCCTCACGGCCACGGTGCTCCATGAGCTCACGCAGCTGCTTGAGGGAGATGCCATATTGTGCTGGCCGACCATCTATAGTTGCCATTTCGCAACCTTTCACCTTGGCCTAAAAACAAAGACTGATATAAAATCTCTTAATTTAATTAAATAATAAAAAAAAAAATTGTAAACAAGTAATATATATAGATTTTTTTAAATATCAATTAATATACATGGTTATAATAGTTTCTTAAGAGACAAAATAGAATATGTAGTTTGGTCAGTATAAATTCTCGAGATGAATATTTTTTTATTATTATTTATATGATATTTACAAATGTATAAAAAGAAATAAATCTAGTAAATTCGTACATGGATATAATGACATGAAACACATGTTGAGAAACTACCTATTGGTAGCACTCTAATAATATATATCTATATTAGGAGATCACGGGACCATCTTATTTTCAGATGCCCCAGAGTTTTATCAGGAATTGAATAGGAAGCAAGATTAGAAACAAGAGAGTTGGGATGGTTATGAAGTTTATTATGGAAGGATAGATACCTGGATTGGGCCAAATCTGAAACATAAGGAACATTAAGGTCATTGTGGATGATTTTATTTGTAACAAAGTAAGGAACATTGAGGATTTTACGAAGGATTTTGGATCGTAAGGATTCTATAAGAGAGGAATTTGAAGGCTTGGTGGAGCTCCATAGCTCAACTTCGTAAATCCAAATAGGCCTCATTATAGTGATGTATATGAGTCTTTTGTAATTAATTGGAAGGTTAGAGCGTTTGTCTAGTAAGTGTTGAAGTAGTCGGAAACGTCGAGCAGTTTCTTGTCGTTTTAGTCAGGTATGAGGATTCCAAGTTAGTCGTTTGTCCAGGTGGAGTCCTAGGTATCGGATTTGTTCAACAGGAATAGGTGAGGTGGTGTTAAAGGATACTGAAAGGTAATTTTATGAGATTTATTTTAATTCTCCAGTTTTGACATCATTCTTCAAGGTTTGTGATGTGTGATTGAAGGGTTTGGGATGTGATTGACGGGTCGTTATTAACTGATAGGATACATGTGTCATCGGCATATGTGGTGATGACAGTGTTGGGATGTCAGCTGTATAGACTGTGTAAAGGATATGACCTAGGATATGGAAATATAGGGAGTATATTCAATGAGTGAAGTAAATCAGAAATGGTTTATCTAGATAAAAGATTTTAAAGAACCTATGATTAACCAACAAGGGAATCACTAACCTATAAGAGATCTTGTATTTTACATCAAGAAGTGTAGAATAAGATGTTTGAGTAACAAACATAACACGACAAAAACTTGGTGAATGGATTGAATCAACGAAGATGCTGCAGAACAGACAGTACACGACTGGAAAGCAATAGCTCAAGTCAGGTAGAGATGGAGTAAGCTTGTCCAGGTGGTTAAAGATCTAAAAGGTATGTAACGCCAATAAAAAAAAAAATAATGGCATTAAAAAATGTATAACTGCTTTGGAAAATAAGACAATTAAAATACATAATATAACATGACCATAAACAATAATAAATCAAAACCACCTTTGTCAATATCTGCTGAATCCAAAAATGCACTTCACCCACAATCATTTCACTTTCGATTCTTCAAAGTTTCAGTAACAACACTTATGCACTTTCATTAAAGACACAGAGATGTATAATTTCAATGCTATTAATGTTATAAACAAGTCTCAGCAATTATTTTTGTTTTAATGACATAACAAATGTTGTTTTCCTGTAACCAACTATATACACAGAACTTAAGGGATTGCAGTCAGTTTAACAATAATACTAGGAAAGCAAGCCATTTTAATAGAAAATATTCAGAATAAATGAAGAAATTTCATGTTTGAATTGAACAAGTTATGAAAACCAATTAACGTTTGTTTCAATGGCTCAAAAATCAAACTAATTGATGCCTGTCACATTTTGATAGATGAAATAATCACAAATATACATCAGTTATACCATATAACATCCGAAAAAAATCATAATTAAAAGATTTGAATAAGTTAAAAAGTAAAATTGTATTTTAAAAATCTTGTGAAAAATAAAATAATAATCTCCCATATTTAATTTACTACAGGATATTATATAATTAAAAGTAATCACATTAATTTTTTTTTTCAATTGGTGATAAAACAAAAACAGCAAATACAATTCATAACAATAACATAAAGTAAGAACAAAAATTAAAAGAAAGTTTTTCAACCCAGTGAAATCAGAAGAATCAATTATCTAACTATAATAAAAAATTACTTAAAAACTATGATTTTTTGATTAAAATATATTTTGCTCCCAATCTGTACGAATACGATTTAGGTGCATACGAATAATTTAGCTAAATCCGAGAAAGACAAAGTTATTCAAAAACAAAAGGTTACAAAATGAAACCTTCAAATCTATAAAAATAGAGGATTATAGCAGCACTTCGGTTTACTGTTCTCATCATTATTTCTATTGAAAAAATCAGGTTTTCAGAAGCTCTACAAATAATAAACACATGTTAATTTTAATTTGACAATGTTCCGAAAATTAAGGAAACGGTTATAGTTCTTATTTAATTAAAAGCATATTGTCAAAAATATATATAAATAAAGTAGTATAATAAAATCGATAGCTTCGTTGATAATGACCTACTAACAGTTTAAGTATCCGATGACGTAATCAGATACCGTTGATATTGGTGGGGACATGCATTATACACAAATTAATTTAAGGAACTGAACTTTTTTTTTATTTATTTTTTAATTTTAGGAGTTATTTTGTATTAATTAAAGTTGTTTAATTATGAGATATGTCATATTTCACTAGACGAAGAATTCAAAATCATTGAGAAATTTCATGAGATTGTGGGTAATCAGCGTTCGATTCCAGTGCAATCAAATCCTTCTCTAAGATTGGGGAAAAGATGATTTCTTTTCAAACATTAAATGCAGACATTCATTTCCCTTTTATTTAAAACATCGAATGTGCTCCTGCTGTTGAAGAAACAGTTTGTCCAACTGTGGAACTAACGAAAATGTTATTTAACGGAAGCAATAGTATCAGGTTGCTTGACTACGTTGATGTTTGATGTATCCCAGGTCCATTCATAATAACTTTAAACGTTCATAAAAGTTTTGGAAAAATCAGAGAATTGTATAAGACCTTGAAGAAAGTTGTTTTTTCCTCAGTTTCTTTTTTTCTAAAATTTAAGATAGTTTTGACAATATATGAGCCTTAATGAAAATTTAATACTATTCGTGCCCCCTCCAAAAGTTAGAAGCAGCTCAATGATAGAAATTTAAAATCCCTCGGCGGGTCGCGTGTTGGCCAGGACTCTAACAGGACTCTTATAGACCATACATTTTGACTGCAGTAGTTAGGGAAGGAGTGCCAACGTGGAAATTCTGTAGCGTACCTAGGAGAGAGGGAGGCTCCGGTCCCAATTAGTTAAGGAGTCCTCAGAAATAAATCAGGATCGAGCACTGCTTACTAAGACAATCTCACATCGGAGAATTTTTTTGGGAGTCACAAAAAGAAATCTATTTCTAAACCTTAATCGTCTAGGTAGTCAACTATGAAAACCCACTTAGATTTTTTTAAAAATAAAAATTGGCTGTAACACTCCAACGTAAAAATAATTTTTTTAATTAGCCAAAATTTTCGGGAAACTACAATAAGTGTGGATAATGTGGATACACACTGAAATCAAGATTTATTAAAGATTTTATATAACTATATTAACAACTTTTTTTACAGCCATTTCGAATTAGATAAATTTATGTTGAACAAACATTGGCTAAGGTTTGATTTAAATAGTACTTTTTACGGATGCTCAAATATTAATTCTTTTTACCTATGAGACAGATAGGATTATAACTATCGAGGAATTTCACTACGTCCGGTATGTTATAAAATATTCATTTATTCTTAACCACTCGAATCACGGAATTCGCCGAGGAAATTATCGGAGACTACCAATGCGGATTTAGACAGAATCAAATATTTTCTTTACGGTAAATATTAGAGAAAAAAATAGAGTAAAACGGTATTGTTCACCAGCTATATATCGATTTCAAGAAGGCTTACGATTATATTGACCGCCAGAAACTGTATAATATTCTAATCGAGCAGGGGATTCCAAAAAACTAGTAAATCTAGTCAGGATGTGCTTGACTGAAACACTCAATAAAGTTAGAATCGGTAATAATCTGTCCGAAAAATTGGAGGTTCGTTCGGGTTTAAAACAGGGGGATTCCCTTTAGCCTGTCCTGTTCAATTTGGCATTAGAACATGCCATTAGGGAGGTAATGCGTACCGACGAAGGGTTGGATCTGGGTGGGACAACATCCGTGCTGGGCTGTGCAGATGATCTGGTACTGTTAAGCGAAGACGTGGACACTATAAAACTAAATACAACAACGTTAATGAAAGCCGGTAAAGAACTAGAGCTCGAAATAAACGCGGATAAAATAAAATATATGGTTACCTGCAAAAATGGCGATACTACTGGTGATATCGGTATAGATGGTAATATGTTTGAACACGTAGAGAAGTTTAGGTATCTAGGTTCTACGATAACTAGAAAAAACGAAATTGAAGAAGAGATTAAGGTTAGACTAAAGGCGGGAAACTCTTGTTATTTTTCTGTAACAAAACTACTTAGCTCGCGCCTCTTGTTCCGGAACTTAAAAATTAGAATCTATAAAACCATTATCTTACCAACAGTTCTTTATGGATGCGAAACTTGGCCGCTCACATTAATGGATGAGCAGCGTCTTAATGTTTTTGATAATAAAGTATTGCGTAGAATATTCGGACCAAAGAAGGATGAGTTGGCCGGAGAGTTCAGAACGTTACACAACACCGAATTGCGTGAACTGTATCCGGGTAATATAATTGAGGTAATTTCATCACGGCGAATCAAATGGGCTTGTAAAATTGTTGGGCTTAGTAACGAGAGAATTCCTAAACGGTTAATATTTGCTGTACCGAATGATAAACGTCCGAGGGGTAGACCGAAGCGAAGGTGGAAAGATTGCATTAAAGCCGATCTGAAGGGACTGGGTTTGGGCGGCGAACGGTGGAGGAAGGTTTGTAATAAGCGATTGGTAGTGTCGGCATCGAACCTTCGGGTTCGCTAAGCCTTTTATTATTATTATTATTATTATTATGAGAAAGATAGACTGCATAATGAAATAAAGTTTAAGTCTAAAAACATTTTTAAAAACTCCACAGCTTAACTACACAAACCACAATCTAGTTCACTAACTGTTCCATTGACTGTCAGCCAGCCAGAAACACGAAGGTAAACTACAACTATTTGCCGCTCATCCCATTAGAGCATAGCACTCTGCGAGCCAGGTACTTGATGTTCCACATAACTCTCAGGCTTCCACATTTGCATCCCTTCCTATATTAGGAGGAAGATATTAAGCTATCATGGATTAATATATATATATATATATATATATATATATATATATATATATATATATATATATAGATTTCCGCTCGCTGTGTCAGTACAAGAAATAAACTACGAGGTTCGTTCTTGCCAGGAAACGAAGAAAAGATAAGAATTGTCAGGAATAACACAGTGATTATGAAAAACACATTAACTCGTTAATTAAAAATGAAATAAAACGCATTATACATTAGTTATAATTGATTAAAAATAATATTAAACACCTGGTCTCTCTCCAGTCATAAATGTCACAAAATCAATCATAGTTGTATTTTATAAATAAACATAAATAACTTATGTGATAACGGTTGATCTTATAATCAAGAAGATGAACCGAGAGTTGGACCGCAAAAGATCAAATACGTTTTGAACCACGTTGTAGGTCTTTATCAGGGCTAAAATGTTAATAAGTCAAATCTAGACTGGGTTGACAGGTACTTGTCTACTTAGTAAGAAGTTATGTTTAAGATTACTTCTAGAATCATCTCCTTCTTGAAACACGAGTGAAGCATCACAACTTAAAGTTATTATAATTTGGCACTTTAATAATAATTGAATGATCCAGTTTTATATATATATATTTAAAAAATACAATTAGAATTGCTTACAATTTATGCAACTGAAAATATGAATTTGCAGATGAGGTCTTACAAAGATTATAACTCCTAAGCATAGAAATCTCTGTAGACCAACCAACCCCCTGAAAGCTATTAATGCTAATTAAGTAAGCAATAACATGTAAAGTATTTTGAATCTCTCAAGATACAAGCCTACAATCGTACTAAAATAATAGGGCACATGAATATATTACTCCCCTGCTGAAATATGGCAGGGAAACGTGTTTCCTTTCAACCATCCAATTTCAGGCGATGGAGATGTCTTTTTTTTAAATTAAATCAAGAAGAGACAAAGTAAGGAATAAGGCGATAAGGATCAGCATTGATGTGGGATCAGCTTAAGAGGTTATCAAAGAACTCAGGTTATTCGGTCATAACACGAGAAAAAAAAACGCACGAAAAGAGTCCCATGTGAAGTATAAACGGAAGAAAGAAGGCCGAGAGAAACCTAAAAGGTTGGATTTCGATGTAGAGGAGACAAAAGTCCTGGAAAGGATTTCTTTTAGATGACTTAGGCGCGAGTGTCTCACAGCTCGAAGAGGTGGAAATGAAGGAAAAAGTAAAAGCAGTGACGTGAATGACGACATTCCCGCGGTGCGGAGGAGGAGGTAGTGCTCTAGACCCAAGGGGCGCAAGAAAAGGAAAGAAATAATTCAAAGGGATGTTTTGAATTGTGGAGGGTGGAGATTTCTCATTTCAAATGAGGAATAAGTATGAGTAATACAAGGCTAAATGCTCAAGGAGTTTTGAACATCGAGCTGAAATAGGCCCGAGTTCTTGACCAGAATAGGGTGGCAGACATTTTTTTTCATTCAAAGGAAAGTGGAGGGTTTAAATATAGATTGCTAGCAGTTTACTGATGAGGTGGACGGGGGATATAGCCCGAACGTACAGGTATTGAATTAGACTGTAGGGGGGAGAGAAGGGAGCAGCCTTCCGAAATATTTACGCCTCTAAGGAAAAGAATAAAAAGAGATAAGAATACGACATAATATATGAGGATCAAGCTCTTTAACCTTCAATAATAAATAATGTGTATCCACAAAATATTTATAGTACGATGCGTATTTTTACGATCGAATTTAAGTGATAACAGACTTAATAAAAAAAAAATAATAATAATAGTAATGCTAATAACAAGTCAACGACATCATTTTGTTCAGATTTTTATAATATTAAAGGAATGCTTTAATCCAAACATGCCATTATTATTCTATGCCTAAGCATTGAGGCAAGTGAGATGTAGTCCGTGGATAACCATTCTGAGCTTATTCTTCGCAAGCTTATTCTTCTTATTAACTTAATGAGGGGAAGAGTGTTTTCACTGGCAGTTCACGAATGCGACAAAACTCGTACCAGTCTCAATTGGATCTTATTGTAACAGGGTGAAGAATATGCAATTAACGGGATATAATTCCTAAAATGATCTGGCTACCTATTAAGGGGGCGGTAAATGTAGAGGTTATCAAACCAGCCGTTTTTGTCGTTTTGTTCATTTTTAACTACGGTTATAATATAACTTAAACTACAATCAGAAGGAGAGATCCACCACATACATTATAGAACACATGGGCAATGGGTAGAATTTATATATCATGTTAAATATTTTGAATAGAATACTGGTCGTATAACATTTTGGTTTTAAGTCAATAGCAACGCTGAATTATTGCCAAGTTTCTATTTTGAGGTCCATTCCCGCCCTCTGCTTGGGGCATCGATTGTTTCTTAGAGGCTATACCCTCACGTATAATCCGACTCGGTGCATAATCGATATTGCAAACGATAACCAAAAAATTGTTCATAAAAAAAAAAAATAGTGAGAATTCACTCAAGTCATTCTTTCTGGAGAAATGAAAACTATATTTGTCAACTTATCTGTCTGTAGCCTTTTATCATTTTAATGCAATTTATTGAAATTAAAGACTTTAATTTTTATTATTGTTTATTGTTTAAATTTTATTTATTATTATTTCTTTTCAATGAATTGTTTTTTTACAATATTATAGTTTATAATCGTTACATCAAATTCGGTTGCATTCTACCATTATTGATTTATTTTTTAAGTATCCTTCAACAGAATTTATAATTAATTTCCTCTAATTACACCAAGAAACTATACACATAACTCCGCCTGCTGTCTCGTTCATAGGCAGTTGCCGGTTCCAAGCACGGTTAAAGGAGGAAGGTTGGTTCGGCGGGCTAACTACACACCAACCGTGAAAAAGTTGCAGTTCTGAAGACAATACACATCCTTAGATATATGAATAGTCACAAATGTTATTTGACCCAAGCCCGGAAACATGCACTTTATATAGCTTCTTGGAATGTAATAATAATACTTTATTTATTCTGGGACGAGTCCCTTTAGAATAATACAGAAGGACAGAAATGTGTGCTAAGGAGCCTCAGAGATACATGAAAAAAATGCTGAGTAATGAAATAGTCATAATAAAAAACTGAAAATAATGAAGAACGATCTAATAATTTATATGCATATTTACAGTGGTATCATGGTGACTGAATGTATAAGAATGATTGAACAGGCGGGATTTAAAGGTAGGAAGGGTATTGGACTGACGGATGTGGGAAGGGATGGAGTTCCATAGGGATGAGGATCGGATAATGAACGATCGGTCGAAAGCAGCGGTTCGGTGGGCCCTTATGTATAAATCAGAAGACCTGGAACAAGTATTGCGGGAGCGAACAGAGGATTTGAATTGGAGGAACTCGGAGATGTATGAAGGTCGGTGGGATTGGATGACTTGAAAGAGGAAGGATGCCAGGAAATACTTACGACGGTAGGAAGTATAAAGCCACTTCAACTCTACATAAAAACGGGAAACAGAGTCGTCACTTGGGATCCCGAAGATGAATCGTACAAAGGAATTTATCAAACGTTTTAATTTCGCCTCGAGATCCCCAGAGACACCCCCATATACCTTACAGCAATAATCAAAGTGGGGAAAAATTAAGAAAGTTACTAGGAGCCTACGGATTTCAAGTGGCAATAGGTGACGGAATAATTTAGACGTTTTTAGGTGGAAATGGTACTGCGGGAGATGT
Organism: Nezara viridula; assembly: GCA_928085145.1. Lineage (NCBI taxonomy): Eukaryota > Metazoa > Arthropoda > Insecta > Hemiptera > Pentatomidae > Nezara > Nezara viridula. The sequence goes on from OV725078.1 coordinate 52,376,953, forward strand.
TGGATGTATGATTTTTCCAGGAAAGCGTTTGATCAAAGATCATTCCAAAGTCCTATTTTTGATGGAGGGATAGAATTTGATGAGATTATCATGTAAGAACAGAGTTGGAATATAAGGAACAGTTTTAAGGAGGCGATTGTCTTGTGCTTAATTGTGCCAATTAAGATTGCCTCTGTCTTTTATGTAAGAGGATTAAATCGACCTGGATCTAGCAAGATACTGGGGGAGCTTGATAAATACCAAATTGATGTAGCAGCTCTACAGGAGATACGTTGGAGGAACATTGGTGAACACTATAATAGAGTATAAGCTGATCAATGAAAGGATTTGCACAGTACATTTTAGAGAAAGATTTTTCAAAATAACAATTATGTGTTACCCACAAAGGATAGGAGAGAGGAGGAGAAAGGCATTTTATATGACACAATAAGAAAGAATACCGGAGAATGGAGTGAAAATACTCATAGGCGGCTTAAATGCCAAGATAGGTAAAGGAGAGGCATCTAGAACAACTATAGGCAAAGAAAGCAAACATCGAGAAAAAAAGCGAGTGAAGAGATTGAACAAAACACAACCATAGATGATAGATGGGAAAAAGTGAAAAATGCGGAGGCAAAAAGTGCAAGAGGAAGGAAAAAGGAACCAACTTCCAGAAGTAACTGGTCTGACGAAGAGTGTGAGAGAGTCCTGCAAGAAAGAAATAGGGCAAGGTTTCTTTTTATTTTATTTTTGTAACAGCTTTATGCATGGGCATATTAGCCAATATACCAATTCATATATAGGTATGCTTAAGATTGGGCAACATGCTGAAAAGAAAGACCAGATCAAGTAGAGTGGAATCATGACTAAAATGAAAGAAGCCAAAAGAGTTTGTAAGAAGATGATGAGAGCATAGGAAGAGGGAAAACTTGAGAAGTTGCAGGAAGCCTGGAACTAAACAATAAAAAAGGAAAAAGAAAGAAACAATAAAATTTTACAACGGTGTGAACGACATAAAATAAGGATTCCAAGTCTGAGCTGGATTATGCAGAGGCACTAGCGGATCCAAGATTTCTTTTTGGGGAGGAGGGGGTTTCAGCCCGTAAGTTTATTTTTTCATATAACGAAAATTACTTTGAAAGAAAAAGAAATAAACTAAGTACCTATACAAAATGGCGTTTAAACGATTCTTGAAATCCTATTAAATGTAATTACACGAACAATAATACTTTTAGAGATCATTTTTTAATATTTTTTTCATAAGACATGGTAATATTTTACCATTTTTGAGGAAGGAGGGGCCTCAGCCCGAAAGTCTCCTCCCCCCCCAGGGATCTGCCTGTGTGCAGAGGGAAAGAAGGAGATCTGATTAGGAAAATTCGAACATTCTCAAAAGGTGGAATCACTATTTTAGTGAACTGCTGAACAAAAGAACCACTGATAAAACATCTAAAGAGAGTACCGACCTAAATAAACACCTGGGTGAGGCACAGCAGAAGAAGTAGAAGCTTCAAAGAAGGAAGAAATAATTTACATAGTTATGTCGATGAAGAATCATAAGTCTCTAGGTTTCAAGGAGATCACTTCAGAGATGTTAAAATATCGTGGCAGTGATCTCTGTAGGAGAAAATTTATGACCTAATTTTGGAGCTATGGATGGAAGAAAAAATACCTAAAGATTGGGCAAGAGCAGCAATATGTCTCATACGCAAGCAAGGGAACAAGCTAATATGATAAAATAAAAGGGACATTGCTCTGATAGTTGAGTACAATAATCTATAAAATATTGGCAGAACTCGTGCTTAAAAGACATTCAATGAAAAAATCGTAGGAGAATATCAGGGAGGCTTTAGGCCCGGAAGATCAACAATTGACCAGATCTGCAGCAATGGAAAAGTGTTATGAATTTAATATAGACATGCACCTTCTCTTTGTGGATTTCAAACAAGAATATGACAGTGCAGACAGGAAAGGACTTTTGAAATATATAGTAAATGTAGGCATACCCAACAAACAAGGAAAAATTAATACAAATGATGCTAACGGAGACTATATTTCGAGTGAAGCTTGGAAATACGCTGTTCGAAGAATTTGAGGTGGATAATGATTTGGGACCGGGTGATCATTATCTTCTTTTTAATATAGCTCTGGAAGTTGCTAAGGAAGTTCGTTCTGATAGAACGAATAGCTACTTTTTATTAATTTTGAATATAAACTGAACTAAAATAGGTAGTTAAGAGTGATTTTAGTACAAACAGGTACAGCATTATTCTAATCCATGCTGGATATCATATTAGCAATCACTTTCATCGGGGCCTCGACTTCCCAATATATTCGCTTGTCCGGAAAATAATGCAGGATTTAATGGTTTCTTTACATTAACTATCTGCATAACACACTGTCTGCGTTTGGGGGATTTTTCTTTTGTGTGGGAGTCAGCGCTTTATCAACTCTCTAACAAATAAAAATATTTTTTTATCTTCTGTAGCATTTCACTAGTTCGAAATAATTCAATATTCACTAACGTGTTAAAGGGTGATTTTCGCGTTAGTTTTACGAGTTTAAACTTGGCCGGAACGGGGTCCAAAAGGACAACCAGAAACATTTATGGAGTCAAGAGCGATGGGAGTGTGAGAAGATACACCATTCAATGGTTTAAAATAAAATTTCTTGGGAGCAGTGGGGGAAGATCCTGTGCTCCATTGACCTTGGCAGGGATGGGCACTCCTGGATAGAAGAGTAAAAATGTGAAAAATTTACATATTTTTATATAATTTAGGATTATGTATTGATATTGCATTATATATCATCGGAAGGTGAATATCAATACCTAATTGATAGTCTGCAAAGGTATGAGATGGAAGCAGTTAAGTTAGGATTAAAAATAAATGAAAAAATACGAAACTCCTGATACTAAGTAGAAATAAGCTAGTATGCCAACAGAAGCACTACGTTGTAGGGACGCATACTTTTGAAGTGGTTCACAGCTTCCAATACCTCGACGCATTTGTCGATGACAGACAGAATGAAAGAGAGGAAATCTGAAGACAAATTCTGGTAGGAAATCATGTATACATTGCCATTGCCATACTACTGAAAATATTTAATCGTAGAGATTATTCTCTACAAAACACTGATTTGGCATGTAGTGACATAGAGCTGTGAGGCTTGGACACTAAATAAGAACGATTCACAGTTAGTGGACAAATTCGGAAGGCTTATCCTCAGACGTATCATAGGAGCACAGCAGAAAAATGGTGAATGGCGAATAAGAAGAAATGCAGTGTTATATGAACTCTACAGTGACTTGAGCATCTCCTCTTTTGTCAGAATACAGGGGATAAAGTGGCTTGGTCACTTGCTTAGAATAGATGAAGGAAGGATGGCAAGAATAGAGTGCGAGAACCGCTCTGACGGAGTAAAGCCTAAAGGTAGGCCAAAGGGAAGATGAAGAGATAATGTCCTGGAAGATCTCAGGAAACTGAGAATAAGTGTATCAGATGCACAGGACCGAAACAGATAAAACTTGGAGATTGAGCCGGCCAAGGATCGCTTTAAGCATCTGCCATGTTAATGAAATAAGACGATTGTATAATATATATGTTTTTTAAAATATTTTTCAATGTATTTTCTAGTAAGAAATATATTCTATGTCTGTGTCAACCCAATATATTTGGGAAATGTAGATTGATAAATAAAGTGGCTCTTTCTCCCCTATACAGGGTTTGGTATAGGATAGTTACATAAAATTTTCAAGTCCATGTTTTATTATGCATTATACATTCATGGATAAACGCTATTAAATTACGTCTATATTTTAATTACTTAAAGTTTTTAATGGGATTTGATATCATATAATGACTATCCGTATTTTTTTAAACTATCAATGACGCTTGATTGATATATAATTATTTTTTAATTCTCTTCCAAACGAATAACTCTTTATAGATACTAATTGAAGCAACGCTGAAAGAAATAAATCCCTATTTTTTAAAAATTGCTACATTTATCAGAGATTAACCTTTAACCAATTTTTCTAACTAATTAATTTTGGCGAATTACAGTAGAATATCGTGGACATTGAAACCCTGAGTGAACTGCTACGACATTCAGCTGTATAACAATAATAGAAATTCGTCATTTAGAATATTAATTTTGTGAGCATTCCTAAACGTATTTTAACTTTCACTCACCCATTTATAAAATAGGGGAAGAAATTCGATTGTGAATAATTTCGAATCTGAGTTTTCAACGAAAAATCACGTTTCAAGGCCCCTTGATTCTATTGGGCTGGCAAATAAGTCCTTTCGGTTTTTCAGTATAAAATAAAACTCAATGTATTAAAAACATAAAATTTATTGTAATCTACAATATATTGACCATTATTTAATATGACTTTTTCCGATCATTCCACTAATTGCATTATGCCATGTTCATAGAATAATAATCAATCTCGTTTTTATCTTTGATGAACGTTATCACACGAGATGTGATGAATAATTCTTTTTTTGACAGTGTAATATGTAGTTTAGTATGTAGAATATCATGAGTGTCAGCTTATACTGGTCCCTCAATTATTTATTATTTGTTTTTTCGGTGGGGTAAATGCAAAGTTTTAACTTCATTTGTCATTCAGCCCTTTTTATTTTGCATGGGTAGACACCCTACTTAAGGTTACGGTAAGTGACTTTGTCAGACACGAGGATAATAATGATCTTCAACCTTTCTAGGTTATACATTTTGGCTACTGTTATTTTCAATAACGTATCTTTATCCTTCCCCTCCTCCCTCCTTCACCCAAATAATAGTTAAATAATCAAAAGTAGCCGATCAAAGTATGATTCGCAAAAAGTAGAACTCCTGTTATCCGGGATAATGACGCTAGGATATTATGGATAATTGGAAATTTCGTAAATAGTATCATGAGTAAAGAAAAAAATCTTTATATTAATGTTAAAACAAATTTTTTGCTTAATAATTTCACCCAGGGAAGGACTCAAGGCATGTAATAAGTTTCCTAAAGGATTTGCTTAAGATAATATATGCTTGAGCGAAAATAAAAGATTGAACTGTATAATAACTAATATAACTGTAATATAAACATAATTTTGAGTAATAATAAAAAAAATTTATTACCATTGTTTGAATATAGTGTAAGTCAATTTCTTATTATACGGAGATATTTAACATTTCGTATTTGAATGGTTTGAAAAATATTGGTTTAGGTTAATAGACGCATTATATGCTTTTTAAAATATTAAATTTATATAAATTTGTAATATTATCTTTTTTAAAGTGCTAGAAGTTTCTATTATTAAGTATGAATGTTTTTCTTTTTTATTATTAAGTATGAATGTTTTTCTTTTTTATATATTAAGTATGAATGTTTTTCTTTTTTATATATTAAGTATGAATGTTTTTCTTTTTTATATATCTATTTGTTTTACTTATTATTATTATTTTTTTTAATTTGAATTCAAGTTACATTTCTTTAGTTTTATAGTTTTTACCTTTGTTATATAGATATATATATTTTTTTATTTTTTTATTGCATTGTATATATAGTATGAATGAGCCTCACTCAGCTTTAGTACTCAGTGCCCTTAAATGTGGCAAAATGTATTATTTCTCAATAAAAAGATTTAAAAAAAAAAAAAAAAAAAAAGAAGTTTCTATATTTGATGATCACATATGAACTTAGGCCAAGTCAAAAAAATGTGATATTATCACATCATGGTAATGAATGAAATTAATAATTTTAGAGGTACTTTTATTCACTTCAAGTAAAGAGAACAAATAGAACACGCTGATAAGTTTTATATTTTGTCTTTTCAGAAAGTGGACTTATACCACTTTTGAAAACAATAATATTTGTATATTTCATTTACAACATAATTAACTACGTAAATTTATATTGACAAAATGATGACAATTTGAAGAATTTTTTTTCGAGCTGTTCACAGATAAAAAGCTTAAAACAGATTGCATTCATTGTTATCTTTAACTAACTTTTTGTCAAAAATTACACCACTTTTAAAGGCTCATATAATGTTAACTAAAATAAAATGCAAAAGAAATAACTTTAAACTTCCTATTACACCATTCTGCATCAAAATCCTTCCCTTAACAGATTTTTTTTTTTAAGGCTTTGAGGTATGCTGAACACGAATACAGGGGCAGAAAATCTCAACCAGACTCCATTTCAAATCAAATTTGTGTTTGGGTAAAACAATGAGGTTTTTTTCGGTATTTGATTATTTATTTGAATTTTGAAGCTATTACAATGTATTACAACATGAACAAAATCCGAGAGTTCAAGTGTTAGGCTTCAAGATTTTTTTTGGTCACGTCTCCGTGCTCTATTTAAGGATCTGGAATTAAAAGAAAAATTAAATTAAAAAAAAAGCTTAATCTGCGTTTGAGAACGTGTGTCAATAATTGTGGACAACAAAAGAGCTACAAATTGCAGAGGGATTGTTAACGAATTGCATTTATCATTTATGGGTTACATACATGTAATTAAAAATTCATTTTTTGCAATCTCATTTGGACTTGGGAACGGTTTCATATGAACACGGTAAACGGTTTCATCATGTCATAGCCCAAATTAAGAAGAGGTATGCAATGAGAAGATGCTTGTACTGACAGTAGTCAGTAGTTGGATACTGACTACTGCAACGGGAGACAGCTGATAAACACTATCAAAGAAAATAATATACATATGTTCAGGATCAAATATTTGATATATTACTATTATACACAAGAAAATAAAAAATTAATAAATAGGTGATAAATATTCAGGACACAGTCATTATAAGGTTTTTATTAGTGCCAACGTTTCAACCCAAACATGTGGGTCATCATCAGGGCGTAGTTCGAGCACTGAAGATTTTCAATACTTGGCTTTGAAAGGCTTCAAGGTAAGTACTTGAAAATCTTCAGTGTTCGAACTAAAGCCTGATGATGACCCACATGTTTGGGTTGAAACGTCGGCACTAATAACAACCTTATAATGACTGCGTCCTGAATATTTATTACCCATGATATATAGCGCAGTCGACTAACTTCATTCAATAATAAATAAATGAAGTAATAAAAAACATACTGTTTCAGTTTTTTTTTTTTTAAACAACCTTTATTTACTCAAAAATGATTGCTGATAAAATTTTACGGACTTCAGATTCGAACTCAGCATACATGGAAATATAAAAATCAGAAAAAGTTCATTAATTTTAAATTTAAATATTTTTTTTTTGCAGAACAGTGTTATGAAAACATGATAACAGTAATATAAACCCTTCACCCACTACCTTCTTCAATTTGAATCATTTATACCTAATGCTGAAAAAGAATGAGGCGAGAACGGGAAGAAATAGAGCAGAACACAGTTTAACCGGGATAATGTGGTCAAGATTGCTATATTTCGTATGACGCAAAACTCCAAGTTGAATCGATGAAATTTATTAATGTAATGTACAATAAAATGTATTTTGACAGAGATTACACACTAACCCTTTAATTTTAATAGAAAGATTGCCAATTTTCTCATTGTGTACCATGCAGAACTAAATTGTGTAACACAAAACATACTTTATTTAATTATAATGATATTAAACAAAGCTAAAAAAAAAACACTTAGTTAACACTAAACATACAATAATTAATAAAACTCTCGGTTCAAGTACGCATATGAAACGAAATCGGGGTTCTAATAAAATTTTAACGGCCCAATAATTTTGTATGGCCACCTTTTTTCACGATTTCGTGATCAAATTATCTTACGATTCAATTCGAAAACAAATGGGTGTTAATGAGTTTTCATCACCTAATTAAATAGCCGAAGCCTAATTACATCGTCGATACCCAAATTGAAAACGCCTCGTTTCCGAGAATTTCCGTAAATATTGGGTTGGCAAAAAAAGTCCTTTCGGTTTTTCTGTTTATTTTTATGCCACTACACTTATCTGATGAATTAATCTCTAATTGTTCATCCTGTTTGTAGTATGTCAACAACTATATCTGTTAACTCTTTTTGAAACTAGCTTAGTGTTGTGTTTGCTATTGTACTGTGAATATGGAAGAAATATCATTCTTTATCGGCATATTTTGTTGTATTGTTTTAAAAAAGATAAGCGTGCTGCAGAAGCTCATAGAAAAATGTCAGCGTTTATGGGGATGATGTCATAACCGAACGCACCTTTGAAAATTGGTTTGCCAAATTTCATTCAGGAAATTTTGACATTAATGATGCTCAACGGTCTGGTCGCCCACACCTCACTGATCACTCCCAATAAATTATTGAGCCTTGGATGGGACCTTTCGCCCCACCCTCCCTATTCACCAGACCTAGCTCCAAGTGACTACCACTTATTCCGCTCTCTGCAGAACTTGATGAACGCAAAGAAATTCCAAAAAGGAAGAGTACATCAAAAACCACTTGGATCAGTTTTTTAATAATAAATTCCAGACATTCTATGAACATGGCATTATGAAGTTAGTGGAAAGATGGGGGAAAGTCATATTAAATAATGGTCAATATATTGTAGATTAAAATAAATTTTATTTCTATAATACATTGAGTGCTATTTCAACCTGAAAATCCGAAAGGATTTATTTGCCAACCCAATATAAAATGTGTAGGTTACGATGAGATGAAGCTATTCACGAAGCTTAAGGCGGATGTTAATAATTTGATAAAAAGGTTTCTGTACCAAGGAATATTAGATGGAATCAGATTTTTAAATCTAGGAAAAATCTTCGGACTTTATTAATAACCACAAAATGTTTCTCTTTGATGCAAACTTCGATATTTCAAGAATTGAGGAATAAATAAATTTTTAATCGATTTTTAACTTCATAATTTCGAACCAGAATTAAAAATCGATCGTCGAAACACTTAAATTTTCAAATGATTTTTCAAGATTTACAATTGAGGAGGGGAACTATCCTATCATGGTGACCGCATAATTTGGGAGAAATATTACCTCGTCTAAGGGAGATGTTGATATAAATCGATTATCTAACTATTTTACGTCTCGATCTATTAAAAATCGATTGTCTTAGGCAAAGATAAAGTAAGAAATTAATTTTATCTATGCATCCACAGCGATCGATTTCTCACCACGTAAGTAAAGTTTTTAATTTCCTTTAGCTGATGAATTATAATCTAATCAAAGTTATTCACGAATAAAAGTACTAGGTTTTAAACAGCCTATTTTTTTTTTCCTCAATGGTTATTCGAGAGGCGAAATTATTTTTTTTTCTCTTTCCGTCAGAGATGTGCCATGAGTAAGGCTGTTTTAAATTAAAAATATCTAAAAAATAAAAGTACGACATCAAATTTTGAATTTATAGGGTAGCTAATTTTTTAAATTCGGCCATATTTCGAAATTTCGTAGCTGATGATAGTATTATGCAAAACAAGTATAGCTGTCTGTTACAGTATCGCATCCCAATATAGCAGGCACTGAATTGATATTAATATTTTAAAGAATAACTAGTTACAATAAAAAGAAAAATGTAATGGCAAAATATGGGGTATATGTAATAAAGTAATAGAATCCAAAAAAAACTGGACATTTGTTGAAAGAAACATTGTTTATAATTTTTATTAACCATGGTATCAGATGCCATGTTTCAGGCGATTTTCGATTTCGGGATGAAGTTCAAAGGTGTGCTGATTTAAAAGCCTGCGAAGCAAATAATGCAGAAGCCTATCAGACAGAAAAGTTAGGCAGTCTCAGAGAGAAAACTACTTTGCTGATTGGAGCAAAGGTAAGCGGCAGGGAATAAGTATGTCCTATTTAAAAGAGAACCCTTGGGTAAATAAATTTATTTACGATAGAAAAGTCCTAAAAGGCTCAGAATGGACAAACGTTATGAAATTGAACGTCAACTGCGTTCCTCACCCTCGGAATACGAGGGACCGGAGGCCAAAGGTGACGTTGGATCCCTCTGCCGCAAATGTCGTCGAAAGTCGAGAAACCCTAGCGCATGTATTGGGCAAACATCCGAATAACATGCTCCTTATAACACGTCGGCAAAATAATATAACGAAACAGCTATCCGAAGTCTTAGAAATCAACAACTTTAGATGTTTCCTCGAAGTCTATTCCCTGGATATGGAAGGCTCAGAAAGATTCGTTGACATTTTAATGCAAAAAATTTGGAGCTTATAGTGGATCATTCGATCAGATTTGAAACGAACGATCAAAATCAGGGATTTAAAGTGCATCCAGAAAAAGAAGAAAGGCACATATTACTTAAAAGAATAACAGAGGGTTGAATTCGGAGAGATAAGCTTTTCAATTAAAGGGCTACGGTTCGGGGAGAAGCAGGGGCACCATCCCTCATACTGTAAGAATTCTTGCAGAAGGGTTGGAAGGGAGCAGTTGGAGGGAATGACAGAGGCTATTGTTTTGGACTCATTGAGAATTCTCCATCACCACATATACTAAGCTTTGTCTTCGTTTATTTATTTGTGTACATTGTTGTTTTAAAATCATATTTGGTATGGTCAAATAGTCCCAACTAAAGTTTTTGTTCTGGTTTTAACTTTTTTTGTTCTCTTGGAATGATAGATATGCTGTGTGTTTAGCAACTACAATACAGTTAAGCAGCCATGTAATATTATTGTAGTCTTCTCACTATAAGCTAATTCAAATAATAGAGGCATTTTACAAAACGACTGGACAAACCATCCAGAAAAATAATAGAAACACTATGTAAAAAAGACAGAAAATTAGTTTCATTTGATTTATACTCGATAAAAATTCATTGAACTATAGTCATGTATGATAGTCAAATATTTTTTACTATTATATGAATATCTTCGATTTTATACATTCAAACTTAACCTAGCGAGTAATACAAGCTATATATATGTGTGCGTGAGCCTGGTATATAAATTTTTATATTTTATATAGAGATTAGTGTTGTCCAAAATCGGTCTTGGTCTTGCAAAGTGCAAGACCAAGACCAAGGCCACCTAGCTGTTGCAAGAACAAAATCAGGACTGGAAAAAAAATCGAGTTTTTTAAATAAAAATAAAGGCAAAATAGGTAATAATACTTGACAATCTTAGTAGCTATATGTTAATAATTGGTATAACCAATATACTTCTGCATGTAACTCCTCTAACTTTTCATTCGGGCTTAGTTAGGTTTCACCTATATAAAATATTACAGTAATATTTCTATAGTAATAAGTTAATAAGTAACTGCAAGACTGTTGCGAGACTCTTGCGCAAGGCCAAGACCATGAACAAGACTGAGTTTGCAAGACCAAGACTCTTCTCGGCCCGGCATTTGGGCAACACTAATATACATATTGTAACTCTATAAAAATTCTAATTTCTATGATTTGAAATTAAAAGTAGAAAACAAATAGTATACTCACAGAGACGCTGAACCTCTTATCATCGGGACATGGAAACTATTGTCTGCTAGCCCTAAAAGAAAAAAGAAATTAGAAACATTCATGCTTAAATAATGATGATAATAATAATAATAATAAATATATTTAGCCAAGGGAAGAAGTAATTATCACATAATTGTGTAACGAAAACAGCAAAATTTAATGTGAATAAATGTAGCTATAAATTAAAAAAAAAAAAAAAACCATGAAAGTGTGAATTGTTTGTTAAAGTTAAAAAAAAAAAATATTCCTTTTTACCCCGAAGTTGAAAAAAGAAGATGGGTAATTGACCTTTATCTGGTTGAGAGAACATGTTTATTGGAGCATAATACGATCTTCCCACTTTGGTTTAACGGTTAACAAAAAAAAAAAAATGATGTAAAGCAGTACGAATATCATGAGTATTCTTTTAAAATATTTTATTGGAAACGCTATAAATTTAAATATTAATTGAAGAAATAATTTTTATTTTTTATTACGTTTTTATTTTTAATTTTTATTTTATCCAACATTGCTGTCATTCGGTTAAATAACTTAGCAATATACAATATCGTTAAAATACTTTTTTATTATTACATTTATAAATGCCCTATTTGTGTTGGTATTCAACTGTAGGTTCAAATGTAGTAATGTAACTTTTTGACGTCAGCAAGATCATAAAACGTAATGAAATAATTTTTTGTGGGTACTATAATTTGTGGGGTGATTCCTTTGACGAAAATATAATTACATTTTTTTTTTACGATTTAAAACTCTTAAACCGTATTTAGTAGACCATTTAGGAAGATTTAGCGTAGCAATAATATTTTTATAACGACTCGCAATTTCTTTTTTCATATCTTAGTTGAGCTTGAACAGTCTCTAGTTTAAGTTATAAATGAATTACAGTCTATTAAATTTATTGATACGCGTATATATATAGTAAAAGTAAGAGAGAAAGAGGAATCATATATATAAACAAATAGAGGATGCAATAAAAATAAAACAATTATAAATAATAAACATAGGTAATGATGATTAAATATATAAGGATCAATATTAAATGACATGAAAAAAAAAAAGTAATTGATACATAATCCCTTCTATACAGTAGAATATCCATCAATTCTACTTATTTAACATTTGATATGAAATTACGAAATATGAAAAGCTTCAATTTATAATAATCTCAAAATAACATAAACTATCTAAAAGTTCTATGAGAAGGGATACCCTCGGTAAACATTCGCTACACATACTTTTTTTTAGAAGAAAAAATAAGAAGAAAAATCCAAGGTGTTCAGTTCATAAATAAACAAATTTTATAAGAGGGAACAGTGACGTAAACTAAGTGTGACAGAAGTAACTACTAGCGAAATACCGCTTGACGAATCCAGTTCGATGCTGATTTTGAAACATACGAAAAATAGAATATTTAAAAAAAAAATATATATATATACATATATAAATGTTCGTGTATTTGTTAATATGAATAACTATAACAATATAGGCAATAGTTTGATCGGAAGGTTATCTATTGCCATATAATTATATTTCTTAATTTCATATATTATGAATGTACTTGAAAAATATTTTATCATATTTGTGCAAATAATCAGAATCCTGAAAATCTTGTTGGCTTGCGGGTTGTATTCAGAGGAGAATTGCCCATAACTGCTTTGCAGGTCGATATATCGACATGCTAAGGGGTTAACGAACTAACTCCGATAATTTTACCTCCACCAGTTCTTCAGGCATTTTCCTTACCGGCTACTTGACCGAAAAAAAACGTGGAAAACAACAGATTTTATTTTTTAGCTCATAGTGAGTCAATGTTCTAGATTTCTACACTGTCATACTTTCGGAGATTCGCACATATCTAGAATATAACTTCTGTATTATAACACATAAAAAATAATTGCAGAAAATTTCTCAACAGATGTACCAATATTCAATATAAGAAGCCACTGACTGATCTGGAGGGGAAAGGGTGATATAGTGATTTCAAACTACCTCCAAAATATAAAAAATATATATTTTTTTTCAAAGCTTCTTAGTTTTTACTACCAGTGATCTGAGGTCTATATTAAGTGAAGTTCACAGTCAGTGGGCCGTTTTTATAGAAATAAAAACTTACAATAGTTAGTACTTTGTTTTCTTTGGGAATTTCTTTTCCCCAGCCGTTAGCCAAAATATTCATAACTATAAAAATTCGCATTTCAGAGTTTTAAAGAACAATAAAAACAAATCTAACATCCTTTTTCATAAAAAAAAAAATAAAAAAAATGACTTGCTATACTTTACTAGAAGTATAGCAAGTAAAAAAACCTTGCGATTTTTGTAATTTATGAAACATTAGAACTCATTTAATACCATTGTTAAATCATTTTTCACTTCTGCACAAAAAACAAAACAAAATAGATTAGTATTGATAACCTAAAAAGCCGGGCAAAGAAAAGGTAAAATTAAATAACATAAATTTTGTTTGAAATTAAATAAAATATTTTTTCTCAGCTCCTAGGGCTCATTGGAAGAACACAGGGCATGTGTCAAGTACGTTTCGATGTAGTATCTCAAGAAAATTGGTTGAAATCGGTGAGCCATTGATATTAATCTTCCTTTATAAGTGCAATTATGAAATGTGTAATCTTTTTAAATTATGACGCATACAAAAATACTAATTGTAAGCACGTGTCAAGAAAAAATATATAATATATATATATATATATATATATATATATATATATTAAAAAAAAGTAAGTTACCTACATATTCTTATATCAAAAGGATGGCATTTTCACTTATTACAATTTTATTCATTTAAGAGTCAGGAAGCACGTTGGGAAAGGCATTTGACTAGTGTCGATAAAAAAAAAAAAAATAAAAAAAAAAAAAAATCGAAAAATAAGAACTTCAAAATATTCATTTTTTATTTTTTATTTTTTATTGAATGGTAAATTTTAGGATGAGTTTACGGATATAGGCATATAAGTGATAAAATTTGTAATAGCGAGTATCTAGGGAAACGGAAGCGATCATGGTATGAAATCATGTTTTTCATCGTCGAATTAATTAAACCCTTCGTGTATCTGAGTCAGGTAGAAAGCTGGGAAAGGCATTTCATTAGTGTTGATAAAAAAAAAAAAAAAAAAAAAAAAACTTCGATACATTACTTTTTTTTAATTGAATGACACTATTACAAAAAAACAAAACAAAACATGCATGATAATTTATACGGTTAAAAGTAAGTACGGCGTAAAATCTCTACTATTACAAAAAATGAAATGTCTTCGGTTTTGTATTTGATTAGGTAATATTGTTTCGGTCGTGGTTTGCAGTTATGTAGAACAGTAACGGATCCAGGATTTAATTTTGGAGAGGGGCTCGGATTTAAAAAAAATGTATTTATTCATATTTTAATAACGGTACTTACTCATGCAGAATGAGATAGAAAATATATAAAATAATGTGGTACTTGAAGCTCTGTTAATTTAGGTCAGGTCACACACATGAACAAATATGAACCAATAAAAAAATATATATATTTTTCCTTTTTTGAGGAGAGGGCGAGTTCGGCCTGAAAGCTCCTCCTCCACGTGGATCTGGAACATGACCTGGATGACGCTCAACCCTTAGGTTTCCCTCTCAACCAATTGGAAGAAGCAGGTAAAAACTTTATGGAGACCAGGTGAGTCCCAGGAGATTCTACCTGTCCCAGAAGGGTTCAGTTTTCGTTATTACCACAAATTAAACGAAATACATGGTTCACAGCAAAAACGTGACAATTTAACGAATATAAGCATATAAGGGATGGCTTTTGTAATAGCGACTATCTAGGGAAAAGGGAAGCGATGGAAGGAAAGGAATGAAATTAATTTTTTCATAGTCGAATTAATTCGTGTTCGTTGCCGCTGTCCAAAAACCTGAGAATAAGAATTTACAAATCTACCATACTTTCCACTGTAGTTATTATATACGTGACGGCTTTATGGGAAGAACAGTGCCAGAATACAATACTGTTTATTTTCAAAGCATTGAATAAAATATTTTCCCTGAAAAGGTTGATAATGCAGACAGCTATCATTGCGTAAATTGCATTAGTTAAATATACATACTTATATAAAGAAATAACATTATGTTAAGTGCACCAGCTATAGTCACGTTAAGAGATGTTTTCAACATTAACGTCTTACCAAATCAATAACATAATAGATGAAGTCCGTCATTCAACAAATAACAAATTTAATGGTCAATGGGTTCCAGAACAGATCGACTGGTGTGTGAATGAACGAGCTGACATGATATCAAAACGGAGTCCGGGAAATGGAAAAAATGTTAGGTGGGTTAAAAAAGACTATATTAGAAATTGGCAGGACAGATAGGCCCGAGAGTCAGTCGAAAGGCAAAGATCACTCACTATAAGGCAAGGCTGGGCAAACTAACGTCTTTCTACGCTCACGGTTATCCAACATGTCAATGAGAGACTTAAAGATACTTTAACCGTAATAACTTGCAAAAGATGTTTTTCAGGTATTATGAATTAGCTGATTTAGAACATATCCACGAATTTAAGAACTTGCGACGAAATCCGCAGACAACACATGTATACGGGTGATGAAGTGCCTCAGCGAAAATCAATATCGAGGGTTAAAGCCCCCGAGAGAAAAAGTCCAGCGTGATAAAGGAATTATAGGTAGATGAGATAAACGAATTATAAAATAAAAGAGGAGAGTGAGAGGGAAATGAGTTAGACGGAGACAGCTGGTTATGTCATAGGCGTTCGAACGTCAGTTGCCCGCCTCCACCTCCCTTCAATTATTCAACTCGAAATAAAATAAGCTGGATCCAAAGGGTCCGACCGTTGGATCAGGAAAAACGCTCATAAAGACGAAATGGAAACCAACCGTCATTATTAAATTCTGAGTATATATCTCGCCAATTTATATTAAATCATTGAAAAAAAAGGAGGATGCTTCTAGATACTTTCGTTAAAAATAGAATGGTTTTTCCTTTCCTCGATGCCCTCAGGGACCCTTCCAATCGAAAGAAAATGGACAATTTACTTCCTTCTTATTTTACATCCTTCTTATAGCTCTTTATGGATGAGAAACATGATCCTCTTGAAAGAATTACGGATTTGCCACCAGTTGGGTGCAGGGAATGCGCTACGCCAGGCACTAACGGATCCAGGATTTAATTTTTTTTATATATGTTATGATAATTACATAGGAAGAAAAAGAAAGAAACTAACTACCGGTATGAAATGACGTTTAATTGATTCTTGAAGTCTTGAAGGAATTAGACGACCAATAACACTTATTAAAAAATTTTTTCATGAAACATGTTTATAATTTACCCTTTTTTTCGGGGGGGGGAGGAGGGAGGGGGGAGAGAGTTACTGGTTGAAGCCCCTCCCCGCTCCCCTTAGATCTGACTGTGGCACCAATTTTAGTCAAATACTAAGCTTTTTTGAGTACCAAAGAATTTAAACATTGCATCAGTTGATGTCAAACGATTAACTGAAGTAGTCATTAAATTCCCAATAGTGATTCAATTTGAGTAAAATACGTAGCATTTACCCATCCCTGGAATATACTATATTCAGAGTGAGTCGGGAGAAAGAGGCCAAACTCCAGTGGGTTGCTACATAGGAAAATGATTTTTAAAAAAACCTATATGATCTTATCAGATTTTCTTTTTTTTTAGAAATTGTAATGGCTAAATAAAAATAAACAAAATTTCAAAAATAATATTCCATACATCTAGCAGCGTATTGTTATTAGCATATGATTTTGTTTACAGTGTAAATTTTTAGTAAACGTATGGTGTGGTATAACGAAGTACCTCAGATACTTATCCAAAGGGGCAAAAAAAATCATGGTAGGCCATGATATAATATTACCAAAAAATATTATGGTAATATTACATCCTTCCTATAGCTCTTTATGGGTGAGAAACCTGATCCATAGTGCTGAACTATAGTACTGTACCATTTTTGTACTTTCGAATACACCATTTTTGTAAAATAAAATTCTCTTTATGGGTGAGAAACCTGATCCATAGTGCTGAACTATAGTACTGTACCATTTTTGTACTTTCGAATACACCATTTTTGTAAAATAAAAATATAAATCCAACCTTAATTTTTTCGAAAAAAAATGTCAACCCAATTTTCACCATTCGGCGGTTATTTGATACATTTTAGAGAATCAGCTCAGAGGGGACTATTACGATCTGAATTGCAAGGACTATTACAGGATGTTCTTCTAAACATCAGAATGCAAATGAACGTTCAGCATGACGGAGCTCCGGCTCATTCAGCTTTTCAGGTGAGGCAACATTTGGATGAAAGGTTTCCAGGTAGTTGGATTGTTCTTCAGATCTTCAGACCTTTTAGTACTGGATTGGTTCAATATTGCTTATGGGGTCGGTTAAAAGATCCATTAAGCTTGATATGAAACAATGAGAAGGGCACTGTCGCTATTCGTAGAGGAAGCCGAAATATTTAGAGAAGTCAAGGGTGGGATTTCCGAACATTGATTAAAAGTAGTTTTCGCTTTGGGTGCCCATCCCCCCCAAGACCGATGGCGCATAAACCTTCCCCCACCCCTCCCAAGATATTTTATAACTCTCTTCTTCTTAAAAACAATGCAAACGAAAAGTTCAAATATTCATAGATTATATACAATTACACATCCTGCTGTCTGTTCCATGCTCTCATTTGTCTTTTAATTTGAAACTTTTCATTTTGAAAATTCATAATCCTGTCGAAATGTGCCCCCCACATAAAAATTAATGGCGCAACTTGCGCCATGAAATCCCCTTCCGGGCACCCCTGGTATTCGCCAAGTGTTCCAAATTCTACTTTAATCATTATTGAATTTGAAAACATAAATGAATTTGCAAGTTTCCAACATTTTTTTTTCTACTCTTATGTATCCGTACATTATCTTTTATAAGTACTTACGAAAGAAGACAGTGCCGCACCATTTTCGTACTTTTAAATATACCATTTTTGTAAAATAAAAATATAAATCCATCGTTACTTTAAAAAAAAACAAAAAAACATTTCAACCCATTTTTCACCATTTGGTGAAAACCTGAGGAAAAAAAAATATTGTTAGGTTTCAATAAAATTTCAAATAATTATGTTATACATATATTGTTAATGTTATTAATTAACTGTTAATTTATACTGATTGGATTATTATAATTATAGATATGAAAGGTGCATGGACACCGAAAGATTCTCTACAAATAAAGTTTTAAATAAAAAAAGAGATTGTCAATGGTAAAAAAATCCTAAACTGAAAAAAATTATTTTCAATTTCCATGAAAATTCGTATTTAAGGGATTTCCTAGGTGCGAAATACAAATCTCAATTTGGTTTCTCCTTAAAAAAAATATTTGAACCAACTTTGCTCCATTGATCGGTACATTTTTTTCATTTCAACATTGCAGTTATTCTATAGAAATACACCAAATATAAATTTGTCATTTTAAAGCTCTCCTAAAAAATATAAAACGAAAAAGATAATCAGACATGATTCTATTCGATTTCGATGATTTTTTTCACTTAATTTTGTAACATGAGTGTATGTGGCTAAAGCACTCTTGATCAATCTCCACTGTGTTTAACCCCAGTTACGCGGTTGAGAGGGAAGTGCAGGGATCTTCTGGAGACATGCTTTTGCCTCTACAGTTTGAGTAACAAGTCTGGCTCGGATTTCTCTTGCCTGATTGTAAATAGTTTATATAGGTATTTATGTGTTCTTTTTCATTTATTTTTATTTATTGTTCGTAGAGTGTGAAATGTATCAAATATGTAATCAGCCAATAATAAAATTTACAAAATCGGATAAGAATATATGAGTTTTTTTTTATTATAAGATCAAATATAGATGCATGTATGTATTTCTCTTAACTACCACAAATTCCTATTTTATGTAAATGGAAATAGGTTAAATTAAACGCAAGAGTTTATGAGCTATGAAAATGTTCCCTCAACCAACATAAATTAGAATGCCTATAAGACGTCTTATCTGAAGAAGGAAGAAGGCCCTCATTTGATTGGATAGCATCTTTCATCAACCATGGAACTGAACTTTCCCAAATCACCCCATTCTCTGAGAACTGTTGGCTGCTTTTCCAGACTCATTTCCAGCAACTCCATGGGGTCCTTAGATCCATAAAAGTTAACTCAAGTTGAATAGAGCTGGAGAACTGATTAGGAAGCATAAAGTAAATTTGTGGGGTAAAAGTTGGCAGATATTAAATGGAACGTTACTGGAGATTCAGTTTTCGTTTAAGTGAGAATAAGTTTTCACACACACACACACACACACACACACACACACACACACACACACACACACACACACACATACACACAAAAATAGAAGAGTCAAACGATAAACGATAAATATATCATTTTATTCCCAAAAGTTACATAAGGTAACGTAGACATGTTTAGAATGGAATCGACATAGGATTATAATGGTCATATTATAAAAATGATTTTTTTTTTTTTAGAATAACACGTAAACAAATTAATATGGATTAATTATGGAAGGTCTTCATATATGTAACTATCACAGATTCATGAAAACAGTTTGGTTCCCAACACAAGTATATTATAAACGAAGCCAAATGAACCAATAAAACAAATTTAAAAACCTATAAAACAAATTAGAACCAAAGATATAAAATAAAAATTGGTTAGAGGTTTTTCTTTATTTATAGCTTAAAAAGAAATGAAATTCAAAAGTTATTAATGAAAATTGGCAGAGCAATGGTGGTTTCCAATGGATATATTAAAATATAATTTGATGAAAATCTTGTGGAGGTATGAATACTTCAGTTGGTAGTCGGAAATAAAATCATCCAAGAAAATCAATTACTAAAGAAATACGAATCTAAATTTCTTATTCATAACAAATAATTCTTAAGCACCTTTTATTTTTTGCAATTTCGTATGCATTTTAATTCATTTAATACGGTAATCAATATTTTTTATTATTCTGCACAAAAAAAGAAGTCGATCGATATTGTAACCTTAAAAAAAAGGGAAAATAAAATAAAAAAATAAATAAAAAAAATGGTTTGAAATTGTATATTTGTTTTGTCCTAATGCCCATTGCAACTAGCGGCGGGATATATGTTCGATATTTTTCCATGCTCGTTCAATCATTTCTTATCCATCCAGCCCTCATAAAATTGTAAATAGTTACTACTGTAAATATGTATATAAATTATTAGATCGTTCTTCGATATTTTTACTTCATGTTTATTTTCATTTTTTATTATTTTTATTATTAACTGATTTAAATTAGAAAGTAACTCATAGATTCTTTTATTATTTTGACTATTTAATTACTCTATATTTGTGTTTATGTATCTCTGAGGCTCCTTAGCCTACGTTTTTGTCTTTCTGTATTATTCTAAAGGGACTCGTCTCAGAATAAATAAAGCATGATTATTATTATTATTATAATCACCGTAAACAAATTTGGTTGAAATCGGTGATCCGCTGACGTTATCCTCCCTTTTACAATGTATTGCTAAAACTTTTACGTAAACATTATAAGTCATGAATTTTAAAACTAGATTTTCTAGGTTAACTTTGTTCAGGATTATATGTCAGGAGAAAATATATTTTTTTCGCAAATATTCGAACACAGTTCCACAGAAGAGGAAGCATATAAATTAGAATGGAAACATTTTATTGGCTTAATAAACATCGTGACCATGGAGTCTAGCCCATTTGGAAGCATATAAATTACAGAACTATTAAATAACTACATTTCTATTCGTATTCATAGATTTTTTTTTTTTTTAGTTTATTTGTAATTTAGTTAAGAGTCTTCTATGAAAAAACTCTGATCTTAAAAAGCATTAAATAGATAATATAATATAATTAATTGTAAAAGAAGAAATAATATGTTAAATCAAAAAGAAAGCACCGAGTCTCATAAATGTTTAAAAAATAAAGATATGTATATATATTTTTTTTTCTTTATATTCTCTCTAGTGTTGGATGAGAAATATTTACTTTATTAATGACGGTTAGGCATTTATAACTTTTGGTTGTAGAAAACTCGAGAACTGTTCGAGAGGTTTAGGGCAAAATTTTTTGCCCGTTATTCAACCCTTGCTGACCATCACATACAAACAAGAACAAAAAAAAAAAAAAAGGAAAAAACGTAAAAATAGTCACTTATAGATTAAAAAGGAGCGTTAGATAAATCACGTGTACGAAGAAATTGCGAAAATAGCAGAACCTTAAAAATTTTCGTTTGCTCATTTTATTGTCTATTAATTTTTCTGAGCGGTTAGTAATACATTTATTGCTGAAACATTTTATTATTAAAGTTTCAAAATACCCCCGTTAAAACTGCTTCTATGAATGATTTAAAAAAAAAAAAAAATACTGTCTTGATTAAGAGTTTCCAGTTTTCAAGGACAGGAGATTTGAAAATAGACTCTGTCGATTTAATAATAGATCAATTACGGATACCAGTATTAAATAATAATAAACAATGCATCGTTGAAACAAAGGTTAATTATTTTAATTGCTGCAAATACTATTTTTCAATTGCAGAAGAAATTATAACTTAATTGTAAAGAAACCAATTCAATATTTTCAGTTTCTTTTAATTAATATCTGTCCAAAGGCGAAATAAAAATTAGTTACGAAACCTTTTAAGTTTTAAGAAAATTAAAAAAAAAATCGTTAAATAATAAAATGTATTTCAAAGTACGGATCCTAATCAATGAATTAAATCTCTGAAAACGGTTGCGATTCATATCATGAAAAGTCAATTTTTATATCTTGAGTGTGGATTTCTGACTCAGGGTCAGTTTGCTTTATTGAATTAAATTCATTGATTAAAATTAATATTTTCTCGATATTCGTGACCGAATATCTATAACTTGAAAAGTATGTTGGTTATAGTTTTTTTTTTTTTTTAAATCGACTTGTAATTAGTTTTCTCTTAAGTATATGAGTGGATATTTTTTACGGGAATAACTCTTGTAAAAAATAAAAGAAATTATATAAAATTATGCTTGAGAGGTTCTTGAAGGCCTGTTTAAAACGCCTAAAAAAAAAAACCAGAGATTACAGAAACATTAATGCTTTTAACGATATTTTTTATTTTAACTTACAAATATACGAAATTTGTATTAAGGGGGAATATTGCGATCGTGGACAATTTCAAATAAAAGTTTTCAACTTAAATACACGTTTTGGGGATCCAAAAACCCTAATTTCGCAAAATGGTGTAGGTTTGAGTATGAACAGCCTAGTTAAAATAGGAATGCCCTACGAAACTGATATTATGTATTAAGGCAGGTGCCTGGCATGTTTTCGCCAAAATCTAATTGCATCAATTTATATAATCGATATTACACATTTTTACAATTATCTAACGATTTTTATATCAATGTAAAATTAAGTAGTATTTAGAATCATGCAGGTGAATGATATTGTCTAACAGGGCTTAAACGCCGAATTTATAAAAAATCTATTCTTAAGGTATCTTGAATTATGTTGAATTAAAAATGATTAACCATTTCAAACGGTAACTAGTAATAATAAATAGCTAAATATAAACTATGAACTGATTTAATAATTTACTTATGGAGAAATGAGGCATAGGCGAAGGTGGGAACTGTTTAATCGGAAACAGCCGGGGACTCCCGACGTTTTCCGAACCTCCATTTAAACTATTCACATCTGTATACTATTAGTTTAACTGTTCAAATATCAAATACACATACTTTTCAGAAAATATTTTTAAGCAAAATTTTAGAATCTACTAATATAGGTATAATCAACAACACAAATATCTACTAATATTAACTTAATAATTCATACGAAAGATACACTTTTAAATTCTATAATCTAAATATTTTTTTCAAATTCGTTTATTCAATAAGCTTTTTTTTTTTTTTTCGTGTATTTCCTTTCATCTATGTTTCCATTAATATTTTAAACCCACCAATGATTTTCACTTTCCCTTCCCTACATATGAAGATACCGATTTCTACTCAGGGTAGAATGGTAAGTTGCGTGATTTTTATAATACTTTATTCACGTACTTATATTTAATGTATGCGTTATAACTTAAGAAGGATCATATTGTGATTGTTTTGAGTCTTAAAGTATTCATACTCAAAACATTCACAGAAATAAATATGGACTAATAGAAAAAAAAATCTAGTAATTGTTTTTTTTGGAGGGAGGAGAGTACCCTAAAAGCTCCCCCAGTGTACCTGCCAACGGTTCACGCATTTTTTTGTAATATTGTCATAAATAACTCAAACTTTGTGCAAAAGCTCCGGACGTTCTCCAGAATGTTCTGTACATAAACATGAATCACATGATAAACATAACTATCTACCGCTATCCAGCGAGACAAAATAAGAGATTAATTTTGAATGATGGGCATGTTTCAATTGAGTTACTTTGATTAAATATGCGGTGATAAAAATGATTGATTTATGTAGTTATAAAAAAAAAAAAAAAAAACCTCGAGTATCGATTGAGGGAAGTTAAGATGACACTGATCTGCCTAGGCTTTGATCAATGTGTGTTGAAGGGATCACGAAGGGAGGTAAAAGGTTTGCTAATTTATTAGACCACGCCCCGCTGGGAAGCATTACCGGATCACCTACCGATAGTTCACGCTAACCTCAACGTTTGGGCCAAACCCTCTTTAGGGAGTTCTTTATCGATATTACATCCGTAGCTCAAAGAAAATTATGCGCGTTACACACGATCATGGGAATTATAATTCACAGGCAGTATTTGATACACATAAGAAATATAATTTAAAAAAAAAAAAAAAATATATATATATATATATATATATATATATATATATATATATATATATATATATATATATATATACAATGAAAAAATCTGATGCGGTGCGCGAATCACACAACTTTCACTTCTACTTTGAGTAACATATTGAAAATTCGGCATTTAAGCCCTTTCTGTGTATTTCAGTGAGTACGAGACCTAGCTTATATTAAATAACGTTAAATTATAGATTTATATAAAGATTTTAATCTAAATCATTTTCGAGAAATTTATAACAAAGTGCAAAATGAATGATATGGCGTGGTGATTACGGTAGGCCGATTATGACAAAAAAGTCACTACAGCATCCCAGACGTAATAATAGACCTTAAATATGTATTTCACTTTTCACAAAGATACTATTCTTATAATTTGTTTACGATGGCAATAGTTACAATAACTATATATTTCATAATAAACAACTGACAATAAAAGAGACAGCTAGTCTATTTTAATTACTTTAAAACTTATTGAACTGCCGTTTTGAACTTTTAATGCACAAAACAAAAATTTTCTCAGCACAGTCAACCCTAAAATCCGTCCTAAAATTCTCAGCAAACCATATTTTGTCACTTAGAATTATTCGAGAAAATTTTAATATCTCATATGTAGGACTGACAGATGTACATAATTTCCATAGTAAACATTTCACCCAGTAAAACCCACCAAATTCATTAACTTACTCCACAATAGATTTTTGATAATTTTACAATGAAATCATGAAGATATAAAGACTCAGAATAGTCAGTAAAGATTTAGCAATTGCTAATTTTTTAACAATTTAATGAAATATTGCTAATATATATATATATATATACACACAAGCCAAAGTAAACTTCTCATTCAAATTAGAACAAATTCAGAAGACGTGAGAACGTTTCATCATTAACATAAATAAAACAAAGCATTTTAAGTTTAGTTTCCAAAGTTTCAAGGTATTTCCTGTATCTTGTACCTGGCGAGTTTAAAGTTTTAAAGTGTTTAAGAGTTCGGAAAGTTCTGTGTTAAAGTGTTTAATATTTGATTTCTTTTTTTAAATTCCTATAATTAATACTTCCTTATTCCTTAGAAAATAGCGGACTTTTCTCCACCTAAAAGTATTCCCATCCATATTTTTCAGATTTTACAAAAAAAAAACTTAATTTTTTTTCCCGGCTCATTTGCCGATTATTCATTTTTATTATTATATATTTCAATAATAAAATCAGTTTCAATTATAAAATTGAAATAATGAGTAAGTTTGTAAATAATATTTACAAACTTACTAGTTTAGTTCTATGTACCGGAATAAATTCGATAGATATGATGGATTTATGAATAGATATAATAGATCATATGAAAAACGAATTGATCGAAAAAAAGGACTATTATGCAGAGGTAAATGGGGAGGGATATAACTTTAATCAAATCAATAAAATAAATACTCAACTCCTTTTCTCTGAGTCATTTTCGGAATTAAATTGGAGAATTACCTTTGCGAATGGTATTTCACAAATTTGACAATATAAAAGTCTTAATGTCTCTTTGATTTCTTTCAGTAAAAACATTGTCCGATGGACGTTCCTAATATATACTATCGATTATACTTGGCTTTTGATTAGACGTGACCTACGACCACGGTGCTGTAGAATAAAGATTGCTCTGTGTAGCAGCCGTAATGCGTAAGGTCAGATAAAAAATCAATTATACAAAGAAATTTCTGATTAGGAATTCCATTCGGTATGTTATTCACAAGAAAAGACGTGTAGTACTAGAATTATTTGTTGAGGATATATAAATATATTAAATTTCTTATAAATAACTCTGCGAAATAATTGTTTTGCCGCATCTAAACGATTTCTCGATTAATTTAGTTCAATATGCAGCACACTGCGGCATAAAATAGATTAAAAAAAAGAAATATTTTGAAGGCAGTATAACTATATAATCTATTTTTAAAAAACATACTATTGAATTAAAAAGCATCTGTAAACGTCCATAGCTCACATCTATTTGACTGGTTCGTCAAGATCACATCGATCATTTTGTAGGTGATATTTAAAGAAGAACTAGATCAAGGGACAAACTAACCACCAACGGGTCCTTTTCATTCGAGGTCTCGGCCTCACCAGTTGAGGATAAAATACTCCTATAATTTATTTATTATATAAGGAAGACATTGAGACACCTACGTATGCTTTCAGACATATTCGGCTACTTTAGGGATAGAGTGTGATCGATGTGGTCTTGACCCACAAGTCAAGCAGACGTGACACCTATGAATTAATACTTAACGTTTCATGTTATGTTTAGATGATTAAAAAGGTAAATATAGGATTAATGAGTTGAACGTTTTTGGCCAGTTGAGTTTAGAGATATGTCGGTAATATTAAAAGGTTCAAATAACTTAAGAAAATGGCTGGATAAAGTAAGCATTCTTATTAATATTCAAATAATTTCAACTTCATCAAAAAAAAGTAATTAGATTGATTAAAGCTCTTCACTGCTTCTAGAATGCTTTACATAAATCTTAGCTGCAGGTGAATGCAACAATTATTTTTATAATTTTTTTTTCTTTTAAAACTCTATATAAAAAATTATATTGACTAATTAATTTATTTTTATATTCATTTTAATTAAGAGATTATTAATCTTTTTGTATTATTATTTTACTGTATCTTTTAAGCATTAATTAACCTAAAAAATGTCAGAGTATTACTCACTTGAGGTACACCACTCTCTAAATAGTTATTAGCGTTATGTTTAAATATGAATAAAATTATATTATTAATTATTTTTGTTATGATGATCATAAACATTTATCGAGATCTCTTATTTTGATGTATGAAGTTAATATTAACTGATATATAAAGTTCTCATTTTAAGGATGAGTTCCGATTCCACATTATTAATTCGTTTAAGTATTCACTAAATAAGATAAACACAGCGATTTCTTATCGAAGTCAAAGCTCATACGGTTACTGCATCTTTCGTAAAAAGATGTCGAAAGCTGGAGATAATTTGACCGAATTAACTCACATAATGAAACAGTAACACCAACCCAACTGATAATTTCGGCTCTCTATAGGAAGGTGTCCAGTAGGATCCAAGGTTGGCAGACCTGCTTCCGGTAAACGGTACGCGGTCATGCCCACTTGTTCCAATCAACAGTCATCTCGCTATACCTCGTAGTCCCCGTTTAAAAAGGATTGTTAGAAATCAGTATTAAATTTTTGTATGGTAGGAAGGCTAACAGTAATTATTAAAAAAAATAAATAATATATGATTAATTTTTAGTACTACTATATTTTTTTTTATTAAAGAAATTTACAACTGTATTAAATAATAAATACAATAAGTAAATATGAACAAGTAGCATGACATGTACAAGATGAAGAGACACTACCCATTGGTAGCCCTCCAATTATATTTCTATATTAGAATGTCCCGAGGCCATCTTCTTTTCAGACGCCTCGGAGGTTTATCAGGAATAGAAGAGGAACCAAGGTTGGAAACAAGAGTGTTCAGATGGTTCAGAAGTTTATTATGAAAGGACAGGTATCTGGATTGAGCTAAATCGGAAACATATGGTACATTGAGGTCATTATGGATGATTTTATTTGTGACAAAGTAAGGAGCATTATGGATTTTACGAAGGATTTTGGATTGTAGGGATTGGATACAAAAGGAATTTGATTGTTTAGTAGAGCCCCAAAGCTTGATACTTAAGTCCAAATAGGGCTTATTATAGTAATATATATGAGTCTTTTGTAAATAGTTGGCAGTTTAGAGCGTTTGTCTAGTAAGTACTGGAGTAGTCGGAAACGTCGGGCGGTTTCTAGTCGTTTCAGTCAGGTATGGGGGTTCCAAGTGAGTCGTTGGCCAAGGTGGAGTCCTAGGTATCGGATTTGTTCAACAGGGATAAGTGGGGTATTGTTAAAGGATAGGACAGGAAGTCATAGGTTTACGAATACTACTATATAAAACCGAACTTTTCTGCAAACCAAGGTTACCTAATCTTTTAAAATGAAAACAAAGTGCAAAACAGCTATGTAGTATAAGATTAAAATGAAATAATACAACCATTATTACATTCAAAATAAAATTTAAAAAATTGGATTCCGGATTCAATTTTTGGAACTTTATTTATTTACTTATCTTAACGGTAATTACCGTGGAAAAAAAATAAAGAAACTATACAACCAAAAACAAACGGTTACATTTAGTTCCGGGTTCTGGGTTCCTAAGCTCGAGATTCAGGATTCGATTCCGTCTGTGGGTGGCAATTATTTATTCTGTTACATCAGCAGCGATCGACCCTGTGATCGGAAGACACTCCTGGAGCAGACCCAGCCTATATGAAGTGGATACCCTTTATTAAATAATTAACCAAGGCAGATAACCTGGCGGTTGAACCTCTGTCCAATCACCTCTCTGCCCAACCGTTGGCCTTGAAACTCTACTTACAATGTAATTGTACCCAAAACCTTCCATGGGTGTTTTACATTTAGTAGCTTTGTATGCGTAATATTTTATAAATGAGAACATATTATAATTGCTCAAGTGAAAGTATTTAGCTCAGACACTCAGAAAAACAGATATTGAGGAATGAAAACATAAAAATGGTCAAAAATCTCCCATCTCCCTCCCCTCCCCTCATGGATACGCCAATATAACTGAAAAAATATTATTCAAATACAAGAATTCCTAAAATACTTTTTTTTTAGTAAGCTGAAAGCCAAAATGATTTCTAGGTAGATTCATAACAAAATCTCACGTGGAAGCTTTGGCTGTAGATATTGGTTAAAAATATTGCAATAAATGCTACATGGATACGTTTAAAGTGAATATTTACAGAGATAAAAGAAAAAAATATATAATTAAAAAAAATCCTGATGGGTTTTTTTTTTCAATATTCCTATATGCAACTGTTTTTTTAAATTATTTTTTATTTGATTTATCGAATACTAAAATATACAAAAAAACATTACGGTTTAGAATACTACAATGTTTACATTAATGAGAGAGAAAGGCAAATATTTTTATCGCGTGTTCATACAACGAGTTAATTAAATTAAACTTAAATTTAATATTTAATTAAATTTAATTAAATCAAGTGCATTTATCATACTTGAAATAGAAACGGTTTTATATTATCATAGCTATGAGGATTTTATAAAATGTCTTCATTTATTTATTTTTATTCTTTATTTAAATTGTCTCTTCCTTTAGAATAAAAATGGTCTTAAGATCCTATTGCAAGCTTACTATTTTAGCAACAGTTTTTATTCCAACTACCGTATTAGGAATGGACAGCGGTAATTGTTATTAGAACGGTGGTTCGCATTACTTTTATTTATGGTAATTCACTGATATTCGGTACAAATCGACTTTTAAGGAAGTCTGAAAGTTCAAAGGAACAGGATAGGATAATATTTTAAGTGATATCATATAATATTATGTTTTATGATTCATCAAGAAAGAAATTGCAATAAAACGATTATACATGACAACCTAGTCTCTAGGGATAACAAGACTGTTATCTTCAATCTTTCCAATCATAGGTCAAAAGAGTAAATAAATAAACAAAACTCCTCACATTATTAACATATAATATGTACATAAATGAATTCTGTAGTTTTTACGCAGTTTAGTTAGAAAAAAAAAATAATGTTCATGAAAGGAAAATCACATCTGATAATATCACGCCCTTATTTGTGTAAGTACATCAAAATGTTTTCAGTTCTATATCACTTTCACAAAAGTTGCTCTCCCTAAGGCCACTGTTTCTGTAGAAATGGCGAAAATGCGGTGTTGAACGTTCCACAGTACCAATTATAGAAAAGAAAAAACGCTTCCCAAAAGTTAATTGTTCAACTTGTTAAGTGTTAATAAAGTATGAAATAGGAAATGGCCAATGAGCCAATGGCCATTCGAACACGTGGCAAGTCGACTGACCAACAATGTTCGCCAAACGTGAGCACTTCTGCAAATGATTCCGACGTCAAACTAGAATATTGCTCCACCAAGATAAATAAATAAACATTAATTGAAATATTAATAATTAAAGAGTTAGAAATAAAAGATCATCTGCATTGTGATGAATAAGAAAGATTGCCTTGCTATGAACTTTCCATTTTATTTATCATTTCAACGAAATTAAAACGGGAGGTTTTCTGTGAAAATTGTCTCAATTTTCTTATTGGATGAATTATGAAAATTAGGAGTTGGACTTACAAATTATTAAATTAATAACTCAGAAAATACGAATAGGAAATACGAATTTCAAATCATTTATTCAAGTGACCGAAAGTTACCAGGTTATATAATGAGAGATGATTTTAATATAAAAAAATAAAGTAACATAAAATTTTAAAATTGTTAATGATAAAATAAGAAAACTGTTGGGAAATTTATTCGTTACATGTGTAGATGGCATGAAGATACTGCGCGATTGCATTGGGAAATATCTTTAAAAGACGCTCGGAAACGGCCAAAACTTTAAATGTTCAACATTCACGAATATTCCATCCATACATGTGGACAAACGCATTTGCGTGGAGTCAAGGTTAGATTAAAGAATAAAATGATTGTTAAATAAAAATATAATCTTGAATTTTTATTGGCTGAATTAAGTTATTATAATTAATAAAAGCTTCAGGTAATAAATTTGATCTTGTTGATCTTCCTCATCACCATATCCCATCCCAATATATATTTTTTTCGTTTCAGCTGAATAAATATTATGGGTATTTTTTGATATATATATGTCAACCGCCTGTTACTTTTTGCAATTAAATGATATAAAATAAATGTTCACATGATTTAAAAATATTAATAATTATTTATTAACCTATCCTAATGTCCAGAAATTAACAATATATGATAAAACTGGATTAAAAAATTCCTTCTCTTTTAAGGCTCCTATCACACAGTGCGATATGTCTCGGCGATACGATATTCCAGACCACCTAGGAATATATAGTATTTTAGGACTCATAAGACAGCTAAATGACATGATCTCATGTAGGCATTGGTGGGAATGTAATGGGTGACAGAGCAGCGAAAGCTCTTACCTTTCCAGGACGTGGTAAAGCTTTCTTAACTGCGTCCGAACTGGCGCGATCCCTGAAAGAGGTCATATTCCAAGATCGGCAGACACTATGGGTTAACAGCCCTCCAAATAAATTAAAACTGATATAAATTCAGGTTAAGCCATGGAACAGTTCCAGTCGCAGTAAACGCAGAGAGGAAGTTGTCCTTAGGCGACTAAGAATAGGTCATACCAGGCTTACGCACCTTCACCTAATTACAGAAGAAAACCCGCCCATTTGTCCGAAGTGTGGAGAGAGAATGACAGTGGTCCATATCTTCGAGAGTTGTGCATTTTACATCAGAGAATCAAACAAAAGAGGAATACCAGCAAATACATCGGCTGCTTTGGGAAATGATGAAAAAATATTGAGCAAAGTCATATGTTTTCTCTCTGAAGAAGGAATCTTTGAAAATCTCTGAACCTCTCCCAACTCTGTTTTTTTTTCCTTTTCCTTTTATCCTTTCTTGTTTTATTTAATTTACTTCTTATTTTTTTAACGTGCTGACTTTACACCTATGTTTGAATAACTAAACTTTAATAACTGTAAACAACTTTAACCTTAACGTGCATTTTACGTCTTTTTAATTTTATTATTCACAACCAGAAGATTAACGGCGTTGATGACCAACAGGTTCTACGCCTTAACTATACAACCAACCAACCTTTCGGCAGCGATATGAAGATATAGTTGTATTATTATATATTGGACTTTAGGAGTCACACAGAGTGCAATAATTCGCAGCGATACCGACAAAGGGATATCGTATCGCTAGGATATATCGCGTCTTGTGTATAGAAGCCTTTATCATTGACGCTGTATTATAAATTCGTAAATATAGGAGTCCGAGATTGTTCTTCTGGACAGCATCAATCTTGCTTCGCCTTTTCGCTACAGAACAAAGTGATTCTATTCGTAGCGTATCTGTGCCGTAACGGGATCATCCATATTTGGTATGATTGATTGTTTAAATTGTACACTAACGTTTTTTCAATTCGCTAGGGGACAGCAAATATGAAGCACTCACTTGTTCACTTCATTTTCTTCCAGAGCCCATTGGTGTGGAAATATCCTTCCGACATTGTACTTTCACCTTGTGAAGCAAGATTTGTCTATTTCAACAGCTTTTCCAGGTGCTCCACTAACTAGGGACTTATTAATCATTAAGTCGGCGCATACTATAAGCATAATTTTTCCAGTTTGCTGTAGTATTAGAGAAAATTCCAAATTCGTCTAAACGAAATTGTGTAATCGTACATTTTGGACTATTTATTTACGGCATATTTTTTTACTACAACGCCACCTGAAACCGTAGTTCCATGTTTACTCTTAGAACATACTCTTCCTTGATGAATAACTCCTTTTTAAAGTAGAAAATAATTTTTTAAGCACTCAAAACTTTAATTAATAAGAAATATGTCCAGATTAATTTGATCTCATAAACAATAACATAAATATTGTCATGAATTATCGGGTATTCACTGATATTAATAAAAGTATATGGCGGAGAAATATAAAAAATACGGAATATTATTTGTTTAATAATAAATCTATTATTGATTTAGTTTATAACATGATTATTTTGGTTTGCAAAAATCGATATAATGGCATCTATATTCAATCTTCTCAAATTAAATGCTTATAAACTTTTTTTATCAAAATAAAATATTTGATTATCAAACATTAGTGTTGCCCAAATGCGAGACCGAGACGAGTCTTGGTCTCGCAAACTCAGTCTTGGTCATGGTCTTGATCTTGCGCAAGAGTTTCGCAACAGTCTTGCAGTTACTTATTAACTTATTACTATAGAGATATTACTGTATTTTTTTTTAAATAGGAGAAACCTAACTAAGCTGGGATGAAAAATTAGAGGAGTTAAACGCAAAAGTATATTGGTTATACCAATTATTAACAAATAGTAACTAAGATTGTCGAGTATTAGTAGCTATTTTGCCTAAATTTGTATTTAAAAAATCGATTTTTTTTACCAGTCATGGTCTTGGTCATACAACAGTCAACTGTGCAAGACCAATACCGATTTTAGGCAACACTATCAAAAATACAATATCAAAATGTTTGTATTGGGTATAGGATCGAATTCACAAATTTTGTAAGAAGGTTCGTCTCGGTAAGTAGACCTTTTGTTGAAGTTGTATTGGTATTCAATTTTCTTTTTTTTTTTTATTGAGAAAAAAATACATTTTGCATCAATTAAGGGCACATTCAATTTTCTAGAACCTCCTTCCTATTTTAAAGTATGCTGATTTTTACCAACGCAGTTTTCAGATGTAACAACCATAGGCATTGATGAGGTCTGTCGTCAGTCGACAGTCTTGGGTTTCGGTATCCAATAATTTTAAGATGATGAAGGTAGCACCAATTACTCCTTAAAACTATGCATTGCTTCATATGCTTATGTACAAGATGATAATGTATGTACTTCCAAACGAACAATACAAATTACTCTTGTATGAGGTGATATTAAAAAGCTTTCCAAGTCGAAGTTTTCCATTGAGTATTACATTTTTTTTTTTAGTATTAAAGTTTTCCTCTCTGAGTATTAAATTAAATTTTCTCAACATGTAAGTTTATTTTAATTGTTCGTGATTTTATTTGTTTCTAGTTTTAATACGCTGGATACCTATTTTTTTTTTTTTTTTTATGAAGTGTTGTTCAATCTACCACCGCCCGTTGCAAAGATGGAATGATAAGGCTCAAGAGTGTTAGGCATGGGCGAAATGTCAAGAGGACCCGGCGGGAGGGAAGAAACACCTGCCCTAATATATCTTGAGGTCATCCACCTCCGAAGATAAAAAAGAACTACACGTTTCATTATCGATCTGTTTAGGCAACTCCGCTAGGCGCCGTCCTAGCATCAGTTCTTATTCAGCAATGCCCTCCATCAGTGGCGAATCTACGGGGGAGGAGGAGGGAGGTGGCTTTCGGGCACAAGCATCCCCCCCCTCCAAAAAAAAAAATGGAAAAATAATATTTTTTTTTCATTAGTCATATTTGTTTTTGAGTATGATCTAAGCTAATTACCAATAATAATATATTATCTTTTAAAATTATAATGCATATACGAATACTAAATGTAAGAACTCGTCAAGAAAAATATAAAAATATTATGTTAGTTTTAAGGACCGCTAAAATATAATTTCATACGTGCAATGAACTGTTTTCCAGTTTTCTTCCAAAGTAATTAGTATTTTCATGGTGTCAACAAAAGTCTTATGAGTTGGATTATTTGACTTAAATGTTACTATATTATAATATAACATGTTAACATATTCTTAAGACTGAATAAACTTCACAAACGATACTTTTACTTTCAACGTTTCGGCTATCTTCAGGTGAATTCGATTATTATTACGTAGAACTGTCTGAATTTATTCATTTCTTTATAAATACATAAGTTCCGGTGAAAATTACGTCAGTAATTTCAATAAAATGATTATTTTCCTTGATTGTATACAAGGACTTATTGGTTCGTTTTTAATCATGGAATTGCTCAATTGATACATTTAAATTTTATTTTTACATATCAATAA
Source organism: Nezara viridula (assembly GCA_928085145.1). NCBI lineage: Eukaryota > Metazoa > Arthropoda > Insecta > Hemiptera > Pentatomidae > Nezara > Nezara viridula. Next base: position 52,411,821 of record OV725078.1, read on the forward strand.
AAAAAAATATCGGAAAAACAAATGAATGATTAATAGGGAATCCAGTGAGTCGATATCGTAAACCAAACTGTTTTTTTTTTTAAATTTAATTATTTAATTTTTTTTACAATTTTAACAAAACAATTTCGAAAAAAACAAAACAATCTTTTGTGAATCGAAACCATAAGCGTCGGCACTTAAGGAATATTGCGGAGGGGAGGTGAGAAGGGGGGGGCGAAGGTTAGTGTAACATGATAACACCGTTCAATCCTTAAGTGGGGTAGAATGCTGTACATAAAAGAGAAGCTCAGCGATCAATCTATTACCTGTTATATAATATAATTCTTATCAATACCTGTTATTAAACCTTTGATGAGTTATTTTAAGACTGAAAAATATTTGGAGGGATGACCCCTCTTCAAAAAATTTTGAGGGGGCAGAAAGTGCATTGCCCTCAACCCCTCCCCCTACCACCAGTTCCAACATCTATTGTCTGTTCCATCAAGAACCTTTCTCCAAGTAGTGAGGAAAGCATGTTAAAATGTTACAAAATTCGTTACGAGAATTTGCTAAGATTAAAACGGTAATTAGACATATTTTACATGTTCTATAAATTCGGAAACGGAAATGAGGGTAAGAAGACTTAGGTTTTATGGACACATGCAAAGGATGGCCGAGGAGAGATTAAACAAGAAGATTTTCAGTAGGTTTATGGAATACAAGTTTAACCATGGATATACACTACAAATAAAACAAGAAATACAGAGGCCTGGGATAACACGGGAATTATGTGAGAATAGGACAGAATACAAGAAATTCCTGAAAAGTGCGGTGCATGTGGTGGACAGTAAGGAACGTCCGTCCAGAGGGAATTGAACGGAGGAGAGGAAGATTTAGAAGAAAATTTAGCGATATCTTCAAGCAGAGATGGGCAGAAGGGAAAAAATTGAAAAAGAAACCAGTATCGTAGTCGCGTTGTCCTTCAGGGCTGTTTCGCGTCAAATAAATAATTATAATAATCAGAACCTATCGGTATGATAAGCATTTTTCACAAATTATTGTAAGATTCTGTACGTGTTTAATCGAAACAACAAGATATTCCTCCTCCCCTCCCCCCGTCCTGAACAACAGTTACTTGAGTTGAAGGTCACTGGTAGTTGAAGCATTTCAAAAGATGGATCTTCGCTGAGAAGAACCGTTGAATAACCGGTAGGAAACTCGGTAGACGATAAGCCGACGAGCATGATATTTATTTTTTCAATCTTATTTGAATCATGCATAATGATCAGGATTACATAACACTATTTTTTAAAAATTACATTACGGATGTTTTTATCAAGACGCTCGAGTTCAGTGAATAACCAAGCAAAATTCTAATTACATGATTATAATTAAAACAAAACAAAAAACAGAATAGCAAATGTTTCTGTATTTTAGTCTGTTAGGAACGAATCGGCATAACAAATCACTATCACTGACAACTGAGAAATTCTAACTGATGAGACAAAGACTCATCAAGTTCATTGTCGGTGCTAACACGGTTCCCTTCTTCGTATTACAAAGGAAATGGACATTTAATTGCAGAAGAAACGGAAGTCGTAAAGACCTTTCTGGATGAAGGATTCTTTCGGGAGCCGCACCTGGCAGGTGTTTTCATCCTAGGGTACAGAAATGATCGGGACTTCAACGAACTTTCATACGTTTTAAAATATCCGTCCATGAACTAAAAGAATTATTTTACATTTCTTTTCTGTATTCCATTCATTACATAATTTCTAGCTATTGCAGCTGGTCATATATTTATTACGAACTAGATTTATTTTAAGCCAAACCGAAAAAGACTTTTTACCTGTAAGACGTAGGTAAACATATATTGTTTGAAACAGCGAAATACATTTATATAAAAAAAAAATGTATTGATCTCCAGGAGAATGTTAAACATATACATCCTTGCAGCTTGTGAATAGCAAGCCTCATCACTTGCGGTCTGATGTTTGCTTTCCTTTTGTCTTCTGGTTTGAAAGTTTTCATTCCAAAAATTCACTACACCATTGAAATATATAATTAAGAGAAGAATAGTTGGGGTGGTCAGTCAAAAAAGAAGGCAAAAATAAATTATATTTATTTTTACATATGCCGACTTTTCGACCTGAAGTTCAGGCCTTCATCAGGGCTAAGAAAATAACCAGATAACAAGGTATGAGAAACATAAGTAGTGATGGTAAAAGAAAAAAAAAATATATATAAAGTGAAATGAAATTGTTAGAATAATGACTAAGAACTAAGAGATAAATAATAATAACCGTTACAAAGTGTGGAATGATGAAGTAGGCATAATCAAAAAGGGTGACATAAGTGTTACAATGGGAATCTTAGAATAAAATGTAAAACATAAAAAAGAAATATGAAGTTATATAAGAAATGAAAATAAATAGTAAAATTAAGACATTGAGAATGGAGTAGTTAGATAGAAAATTGAGATATTGTAAAGTCTATCAAGATGTACAGACAATGTTTAATATAATAAAGAGTTAAAAACAGAGAAAAGGAATGAAAGGAAGGAGGGAAGAAATTGAGAACGCCGAAATAAGAAAGAAATAAAAGAAGTACTACCTGTCTCCTTAAGTGTTGCAGGGAGAATAAAAGTCGTTGCAAGGGAGGGGGAGAGAGAAGAGACATGTAGGTGGCGTCATCTCTAACGGTTATCCGACGAAGTTTGAACTAAAGCACCGGAAGCGTAAATAGGTACGAGAGTTTTTTTTTATTTATTTATTTTTTTATTTTACCATCACTACTTATGTTTCTCATACCTAGTTATCTGGTTATTTTCTTAGCCCTGATGAAGGCCTGAACTTCAGGTCGAAACGTCGGCATATGTAAAAATAAATATTATCATTAATTTTTGCCTTCTTTTTTGACTGACCACCCCAACTATTCTTCTCTTCATTATCCACGACAGTCAACCATTTACCAATTAGAAATATATAATTATTTTTTTATTATTTATTCATTTTTTTTACATTTTTATAATATATTTATTAATTCGTATTATTATTTTTACTTAATGTTACTTAACTGTAATATATAAATATGGCATGAATAGATGCACATAGTACTAATACCTATTGAGTGCGTCAGATGGCATTATTTTTGAAAAATAAATAAATAGAATGAAATTACAGTTATCTAGAAACGTTTTATTATACCAACGTAATTCGAACGTTCCATCAATTTGGCATTTCTCTTCCCTAAGAGATATTAAATCATTTTTTATTTTTAAATTAACTTTAGATAAGAAAGAGACGAAAAAGGAGATGGGCCGATTGTAAAAGCCTCAAGGGAAACAAATATTTGTGGTGTGCTGGGTTGGGGGAGTGGAAAATGGCAAAGCCATCCACTGCTGTCCTTTTAATTTATTTAACTGACGGCGGATCTACCCCCAGTCGGGCATCGGGATTTTCGGGAAAAGTGGGCTTTCCCACCGTTGATAGAAAAAAGAAATCAATCAGCTGATTCTTATTATTTGAGCTGTAGAAAAGGTGGCTTCGTAGATGTGAATCTGTGGTAGAAATCTCTAAGTGTTATCGAATGAAATGAAAAGTAAAATAATTCAGTTCTGTCGATTCTAAACAAAAAATAAGCGGTTAGAGCAGAAATCTAGGATTTGAAAACTTTTGTAAGGTATTTGGTATCATATAAAATTATATATAAATTATTAAAATGGACCCAGAGAATAAATTATTTCTGAAGAGATGATTCATAAAGAAGGACCCCATTAACGCAACATTCTCAATCAGTAAGTAAAAAATTCTGTATACACGTTGAATAAGAAGAAACATACCATACTCCAGAGGGTTGCACGCAGGAAAATAATAAATAAAAACCTCGTATGTTCTTATCAGTTTTCCATTGGTTTCAATTTTATTGGGCGATTACAAATAAATGATATTTTAAACATGTATTATTTATTTTATTTTAATAAATTTTAGAAAATACCACCATTGACTTTTCCTCAGTTAGTTGGATTGATCTCAGTGGTCCAAATAGTTGGCCTCATTAGATTATAGTATTAAGACAAATGAAAACCGGATAAGAACTTAAGAGTTTTCTTTTATTATTTCCCTGTGTGCAACTCCGAGGAGTGGGTTTAAGGAGGAGTAATACTAAAAAAAAAAAATGTTAATAATTAAATAGGTATTTGATCATAAAGCAAGTGAATGTAAACATTTGTAATTTGAAAAGTTTTTACATCGCTTTAAAACCGCTACTTAAAAAAAAAAAAATTGAGAGAAGCTCCTCCAATTTGTTTTTAAAAACTTTTAAGCCACGTCCAATAAAATTCTCAGGTTAATAAACAAGTAACACGCTGCCATTAATTAAACCTTTTAACTTTAAAGGAAAACGAAAAAGATTACGAATAATCCGGATTTCAGATACGGCGGGTTCAGGTAAACGTGGTTCTACTATATTAATTATTTATTCATTTAAAAAAAATAACAGTTTAGTTATATTTTACTATTGCAGGGTACCTGATTAATATCTTCGGTACCTGATTTTGATGATAGTTGGCATTTCTATAACTTCTACCATTAACGGTTTTTTTTCATGGAAATTTAATTTTAAAACATGAAGTATTTGTGCTAAATATGGAAATAAATAAAATTAGAGCTGCATGTACCAGGGCAATAAAAACCTAGTTGAACAAAAATTAAAATCTCGTAAGATATGATTTACTTATATGCTTCTTTTACCAGAATCAGTCGTTATTATAATAATCTGATAACCGATATTATGGAAGATAAAATAGTTACGAGTTCGCGTCCCGGTGGCAGAGGGGCTTTTAATTCTGTCATTAATCTCCCGCCCTTGCCTCCTGGCCCGTGAAAAACCCCATGCAGCCTAAAAGGCGAGGAAGGGGAGAAAAAAAGTTATATGGCAGGCGGTGATTGATGCTCAAGTTCTGGAAATTAATACTTGGTAATGCAACTGTTACTGTGTAGACTAAAATATGTTTGTGTGTAGGATCCATGTAGAATCTAATATTATAATACAACAAGTAGGGAGGTTACTACAAGGTTATAATAATTTTGAGGAGAGAGTATTTTTCATAAATTTAATAGTAGAGGGTAGTGTGAATGTCATCCTACCTCACTATAATCAATGTCCAAGAGACAGATTGTTGTAATACTCAATAAAGAAATTAAAAAAAAAAAAAAATAGTAGAGGGATTTTGGGCGATCTGGTTTTCCCAATTCCATCCCCTTCCTTTCTTTTCTTCTACCGATGTTCACGTGTCTAAATTGGTGCGTTTCTTACGGTATTGTTAGAAAACATTCGAATTCAAATTTAGGGCCGTCTGTCACAACTTAATGTTTGGTGATTACTATTGACTTAATTGTGTTTGCCCGTATGGTTGTGAAATGCATATCTTAATTTTAATTGAGGGTGGGTAGTGGGAGAGAGAGAGAGAGAGATGCGCAGTGGCAAAACCCGCCTATCCCTCACTCTTTTGTCTTTTCTATTCATTCATACGTACTTAATTTTTTTTTACAATCAGAAATTTTTAAAATGTTTGTTTTCCATTTCTTTTCCTATTTTCTACATCGATTCCCAGAAAGATTGGCTGTTTCCAATCTGAGATTAATTTGATTCGAGCTAGTTCAGCACAGTCTAAAATAATACATAATGTTGACTCTTTGTTTACATTAAGTAGTAAATGAACAAAGCTCATCCCCATTATTGAATACCCGATAACGTAGTATCGGATTCTTTTCTATATTTTCCATCGATTTATTGATTTTTTTTTAGGAGCTATTTCTTGGTAAATTTAGATCAACAGATATATATATATATATATATATATATATATATATATATATAGTTTTCTCAATTTGATTATTTAACCATCCTTTTCATTGATTTATTTTATTTTTTAATTGAAATCCCTACCTTTAATAAACAGTTGAACGAAATTTAAAGAAAATGGAATACCTCTTTACCGGTATAAGGTGGTTGCTATGGTGAAGAGGGGAAGTGCAACTGGAGAGAGATCTTGGAGAAGTGGAGTGGGGGAAAGCTGCGCGAGCTTTCTTCCCCTACACTTAAACATACCTTAGATGCACTATAGCACTTAGATTTCATTCATAAATTTTGTTTTATTTTTATCTGCTGATATATATATATATATATATATGTTGTATAAAAAATGTTTATATATGTATAAAAAATGTTAAAAAAAAAGGTAATTTTTTTGTAGACTCATCTTAATACATATCCCTCTTAAGCAGTGTCTCCCAAAAAAAGACCAAGGCCGCCTAACTTTTGCAAGACCAAGAACAGGACTGGTAAAAAAAATCGATTTTTTAAATAAAAATTAAGGCAAAATAGTTACTAATACTTGACAATCTTTGTTACTGTATGTTAACAATTGGTATAACCAATATACTTTTGCATTTAACTCCTCTAATTTTTCATTCGGGCTTAGGTTTCTCCTATCTAAAAAATTACAGTAATATCTCTTCATTAATAAGCTAATAAGTAACTGCAAGACTGTTGCGAGACTCTTGCGCAAGAACAAGACCATGACCAAGACTGAGTTTGCAAGACCAAGACTCGTCTCGGTCTTGCATTTGGGTAATACTAAAGAGCAGATGGTGTCGAAACCTTCTAATATAGAACTACTATTTGAGTCCTACTAATTTACTATTATTTAATTGTTTTGTTTTTAGTTAAACTGGCTTTCAATTTCAATAAATATATTTATACCAAAAAAAATTAAATCCCTGAAAATGGAATCCCAAAAAACGACTTTTTATAAAATCATTTTTATTTTACACGGGCTTCAGGGGTATTCTGTTATATATTCTCCCTGACAATTCGTTGTTCTATTATTTAATTTATAATCAGCTATAAATTTCGATTATAACTAAATTGTATGATTTCAATTTCTTTGGCTGGGGATCAGAATGGGCAACAGAACCCAGATATAGGTTGAGAAATAATTATTTAAGTGTATTCGGGTTACGACGACCGTTCCATCTGTATGATTAATGGAACAGTATGGCCATGTTAATATATGTTAATAATTGGTATAGCCAATATACTTTTGCATTTAACTCCTCTAATTTTTCATTCGGGCTTACTTAGGTTCCTCCTATCTAAAAAAATACAGTAATATCTCTATAGTAATAAGCTAATAAGTAACTTCAAGACTCTTGAAGACCAAGACCATGACCAAGACTGAGTTTGCAAGACCAAGACTCGTCTCGGTCTCGCATTTGGGCAACACTACTCTTAAGTGTGGTAGATTGTATTAAACATCATTAAAAAAAAAGTATAGAACTGTTCATCCTGCTTATGGTCGAATTACAGTTAAATTTATGTTTTAGAGAAACTGTATTGCATATATTGTGTTGACTAATAGCGAGTTGAGTCGGATAGTGATATAAGGTACTCTACTCTAGCGTGGATTAATCACGTTGGTAGTTGCTGGCTAATACAGAGCAGCTTATTTACCTTACACCCGATAATCAAACGAGCTCATATTGCCCTGCCCCCCCGACCTATCCCCCCCCAAACGCCCCCCTGTGTCCTAGGGCTCCTCAATGAACGGGTGTCATCATCAAATATTGCCCTAGTCATTACTATCCCCTTTACAATGGCGCCTATGTACTGGAATAATTAGTGGCTGTTTGATCAGCTAAGCGAATAGGCCTAAGGAACCAGCTCGATTGCTGAATTTGATGAAGGAACCATATTATTATTCATGAAAGAATAGTAATATTCGAAATACCCCAAAACCGATGTCTCTCGAATACCAATAGCGGATTAAGAATTTATTTACTTGTTGAAGAGAAATAAAGAAAACAATCTACCTATATGAAACGGCGTTTAAGTGATTCTTGAAGTCCTCTTAAATGTAATTACAAGAACAATAATACTTTTAGAGAAAATGTTTTTCATAAGACACGGTTACATTATATAATTTTTTTTTTTTGTTGGGGGGAGGGAAGAGGAGTTAAAGCATGACCTACCTTCCCTGTAGACCCACCTGTATCAAATATTGGTAAAAGAATTAAACATCCAACGTTCCGCCAATGAATAATCAGTAAAGAAAAATACAAACATAAATCTAGAACAAAAACCGCATATCTCACATCAGCAATATACACTAGCGGATCCAGCCCTAAAGCTTTTTTTTTTTTTTCATAAATATACCGATAAATACTTTAGATAAAAAAGAAAGATACTAGCTAGCAATATGAAATGATATAACTACCTATGTGTTTAAATGATTCTTGAAGTCCTATTAAAGGTAATTACACGAACAATAATACTTTAAGAGATAATTTTTTAATATTTTATACCATAAAACATTTTATCATTTTGATGGAGGGCTTTAGCCACAAAGTCTCTTCCCCCCCCCCCTTAGATCCGCCTGTGACAATATACAAAGGACCCATCAACTAAAGACAACTCAAATCTACAAAACATCCCACCAAACTGGTATTTGAAATACTTTAGACTTTGTTTTTTATGGTTTTAGCTTTCTTATTAAATTTGTATTTTTATTTACAGAAATTTACAACTGTACTAAATAAATGTAAAAAACTAAACAAAAAACAACTGGTAAACGTAAACAACCAACAATAATGATAAGGGTAGACTTGCCAAGATACAATGGTAACACTCCCTAAATAGTTTTAAGTCAAAAGATCCTGAGGGTGTATTCTTTTCACACGCCTAGGAGGATTATCAGGAATCAAGGAGAAAGAAAGGTTGGAAACAGTGGGTTAGGGAGCGTCTGGATTATATATATATATATATATATATATATATATATATATATATATATATATATATATATATATATAAAAGTGATACATACAACATTAAGGTCTTTATGAATAGGACTTCGATGGTTTGGTGGAGGTGGACTAGTAAGGAGGTAAACATACAAAAAGTTCCCACTTCTAAGTCGTGAGCCAGATGTACAATTTTTTCGGGTTTTGGCTTATATCAGGAAAACTATCCATCGCATAGACAAAGACGTTTTATACAAAATTGCAACATGATTTATTATATATTTTTTCGTCGCTACCTCGCTTCCGAGTTATTTTCCGAGATATCCGTCCTCAACTAATTTGGAAGAAAAAAAATGTTGATCTCATGTTTATTGATATATTTTTTTGTTTTGGCTTGTATCAGAAAAACTATTTCCAAATGTCAAAAATTGCTTTCCTTCTTTGCCCCCTTTTTGAACAATCATTGATTGGATTAAAGTGGAAGGTAGCGGATCTATTCAACAGGGATAAGTGGATTACTATAGAAGGGTACTGTAGGGCCAGAAGTTCAACCTAGGATTATGATCCATTAAAAATCAAACATTAATAAATGCGGCAGACACAAATCCGACTTATTTGAAGATCATCATCATCATAATCATATTCCTCTTTACCGCCTATGCAGTGTGAGGTTGCTTCTTGTAGAGCTTGGACCAGGTGGACCTTTCCAGTACCAGCTCTCGTCTACTGTTTCATTCTTATTTGAAGATACGAGGTTCAAATCGGGCGCGATGAAAAGTCAATTTCAATTCAATTTTGTGAACATATTTCGGATAAATGACATACGGAATGATTATAATTACACTGGAAGGTTGGTAATTGTAAAAATTTTTCATCCGTGGTGCAGTTTTCTTACATAAGTCTAGAGTTAGTTAAAAGATTATTTTTTTTAACAATAACAATGAGTCATCGGGTCTGAACATTAATATTGTAAAGTTAATGACGTTTAATTTTCAGATTTATTAAAGTTTATAATTTTTTGAGATCAGCAGGTCAGATTTTGATTATCATTTAAAGATAAAAAAAATATATATTCGGTTTTTGGTAAGAGTTTAAAAAAATGATTAACCGAACGATTATAGTAAAAAAATACATCAATTATTAGTACTTTTTAATGGAGTTCTGAGTAATGTGGAACGATGACGTTGAATGACGCAATTAGAATAATGTACATGAAACACCTAATGGTACAGGATTGAAAGATTTGCCTAAGGCTTGTTCCAAGGATTATTTTAAAAAACTTACACCAGAAAAAAAATTGTTACTGAACTTTCAATGTAAGTTTAACTTTTTTATATAAAGGATAATGAGCTCCAGTTTTTTAAAAAAAAAATAATGGTGATTCTCATTTGTTGTGAATAGTATATATAGCACTAGTTCCTATTGTTCATCTGTGTCTAGATTAAACCGCAAAACTTATTTAAAATAAATTAAATAATTTATGTAGTCGGAATAACGTCTCTCAAAACGTGTTTGTGTATGTCAACGACCTAGCTTAAAAAAAAAAATATATTTACAAAATTGAAATAACGTGCTTGAGAGTAGTAGAATGAAACCAAAATCGAAAATGTTTACTAAAACAGACCCACCGCCTATCAAACCTTAGGGTCGCTAAGCCTCATTATTATTATTATTTACATTTTGAATAGAAAAAAACATGGAAACTTATTGTATTTTGCAGTTGTCGTTGGTTTATATTTATTATTATACTAATATTCTTAAGTGGTAAGTGAAGATTGTGTAATATCCGCATCGCTACAGATCTTTTTTTTTTTTCTTTTTTTAAGATCTACTTATATTTTGAATGTCAAGTTGAGAAACCATTAAATGGTTATATACATATAATACTTTCGAAGACTGTTTGATACACGTACCTCAGTTTGTTCCAATAGTGTTGAAATATACTTTGGTTAATGGGTCTCCTGAGAACGGGTGATGGAATGATGGATTCAGGAAGCAGACTGAACTAGAGCTTCAAGGTAAGCGGCCACACGCGTCAATCACCCAAACGTATTATTATAATTCTGGTAAGCTGAAAAATAAATCTTCATTTTATTCTAATTTATTTAACTACTTATCAAAGTATTTATATGATAGATACAAGTATACGAACGTGAGCAATACTCTATAAAAAAAAGAAATCATATGAATATGAAATTAGCGGAATCAATTAATTACTTCAAATAACGAAACCCATCAGATGCATTCATTTTTACACTTTAAAAGTTACATTGTAATTAAAATGAAACTAAAGTATCTATATCATGTAAAGTTTGCACATCATATCAATTCGTTTAGAAAATGCATACGGAACTTTAATTCTAATTGTTTAAGTGAACCATTACGTAAATTAGAAATTACAATTATATACAATAGAAGTCTAATAGTAAGCAAGATTTGTTTTTGTAATTTTGATTAGTATAATAGGAAAACGTAGTTGGGATATAAAGAGGCTTTAAAGTAAGAATGGCAGTTATTGGAAAGAAACCGGTTATGGAAATAACAGGTTTTTGAATATTGTTTTTAGAGAAACAAATTTTCTTCACTGCCAAGAAAAATTGGAATAACTAGCATATCTTTTCACAAAATATAGCTTTTTAAATTTAATTTAATTGTACAAAAATATAATATTAAATTTCACATAAACTAATTACTCAATTTTCACAATATGGTTTTACGCCGTCTTTTTTTTTTTTTTTAACTAACAATAATATTTGAAATTATTTAAATAGTTGTTCTATGCAAAACAATGATTTAATAAAGCCTGAATAAGAAGATAATTCGATGCTAGGGATTTGTACATTGTGGCATGAAAAGAAAAAAAAACACGGTTTGCTAAAAATTGTTATTAGAATACTTTTTTTTTGCATATCCGTTTATTTTTGCTCGATCATTGGACTATCAGTTACAACATAATATAATCAGTTACAATATAAAAAATAATCCGTTACAAACGGATACACTAAAATAAGTGAAATCAGCCAGTTCTCGGTTATTCATCCTCGTATTTTGATTTAAAGGTTGGAATTGGAGTACTGATGTCGTTTTCAACAGTTCTGTGATATAGTTTTTATTATTATAATTCAAATTAATTGATTACTATGATTAACTAGCTAAAACGTCGGTACAAAATAAAATATATTTTTAAATTTTTTATTTATATTTCCTCACTGAGTGTAACAAACAAATAAGTTTCTAACCAATTTAAATGATTATTTAGACCAGAGATACCAAGAGAAGGCCATTAAAAAGCTCTTATGAGTACGCAAATCAGGACACATTTATAATGATAGAAACTACCTATACTTAAACGCACACATCAACAAAAAAAAAAAAATGAAACTTTATTAATTTGTAATTCTGAAAATTCAGACAAAAATTTGTTATTTTTCTTGGTATGCAATTAATTCTATTTCTATGACCGCACAGACAACGCTGTCCCGTTTTGGAGTCGTACCAAGATCCGCGCAGATAAATCTCTGTCCGCTACATCCGAGCAGACTTTAATACTCAAATAAAAACAAGACCATTTCTGGCAGTTTATAAATAAAATGTAGTTTTAAAAAACAAGCTATATTGTTGGATAGTCGATTATAAGAATTTGGAGGATGAACAGATATAATAAACTTCCAGGGGCCTTGTTTCGCTTAAACCCGAGAGTCATCAATGGTCCTCTCTTAATGAAGAGAAGAATAGTTGGGGTGGTCAGTCAAAAAGGAAGGCAAAAATAAATGATAATATTTATTTTTTACGTATGCCGACGTTTTGACCTGAAGTTCAGGCCTTCATCAGGGCTAAGAAAATAACCAGATAACAAGGTATGAGAAGTTCCCAAATTCTGAATTTATTAAAACATCCATAGCTATATTCCTTTCCTTTTTGCTGACAGCTTATATATATATATATATATATATATATATATATATATATATATATATATATATATATATGTGTGTGTGTGTGTGTGTGCGTGTGTGTGTGTATATGTATACATTTGTGTGTGTGTGTATATATGTATGTGTGTATATATATATATATGTTATATGATATATTTTTATTTCAATTTTTCTCCCTTATTACTCAATAGTTATTTTTCTTTTGAATTTTTCTTTCACTTTCTATTAACTTTCGTTCAATTTTCCATAATTTTTCTGAGTAATATATCTCTCGTGCCTATTTACGCTTCCAGCGTTTTAGTTCAAACTTCGTCGGATAACCGTTAGAGATGACGCCAGCTACACATCTCTTCTCTCTCCCCCTCCCTTGTAACGACTTTTATTCTCCCTGCGACACTTAAGGAGACAGGTAGTACTTCTTTTATTTCTTTCTTATTTCAGCTTTCTCAATTTCTTCCCTCCTTCCTTTCATTCCTTTTCTCTGTTTTTAACTCTTTATTATATTATACATTGTCTGTACATCTTTACAATATCTCAATTTTCTATCCAACTACTCCATTCTCAATGTTTTAATTTTACTATTTATTTTCATTTCTTATATAACTTCATATTTCTTTTTTATGTTTTACATTTTATTCTAAGATTCCCATTGTAACACTTTTGTCACCCTTTTTGATTATGCCTACTTCATCATTCCACACTTTGTAACGGTTTTTATTATTTATATCTTAGTTCTTAGTCATTATTCTAACAATTTCATTTTACTTTATATTTATCTATTTTATTTTTCTAATTTTTTTATTTTATTTCTTTATTTTTTATTATCTTTTTCACCATCATTACTTATGTTTCTCATACCTTGTTATCTGGTTATTTTCTTAGCCTTGATGAAGGCCTGAACTTCAGGTCGAAACGTCGGCATATGTAAAAAATAAATATTATCATTTATTTTTGCCTTCCTTTTTGACTGACCACCCCAACTATTCTTCTCTTCATTATCCACGACAGTCAACCAATTACCAATTATGTCCTCTCTTAATACTGTTATAAAGATACAAAAACCTACTGTTAGTCATTCACTAATCTGATAAATAAACGATTATCGCTAAGAGATAAGCAAGGAAGATTAAGATAAAATAGCAATCAATGTCACACCACATTGCGGCATGAATGGAATGAATGGAATAAATCGAGACCAGGATAAGGTTGGAAAAAAAGGTGAGAACTGGGTCAACAGCAGCGCTAAGAAAAAGAAATCAAATAGGATTGTATCCCGTGGAACACATCAAACCGAAAATCAAGGCAGGAGGAAATCATCCTTTGCCGCTTCCGGATTGCACATCGTGAGTTTTCACACGGTCAGCAATTGTGAGAACAGGAAACACCAACGTGCATCGCCAGTAAAACGGCAAGCCACATCATACATATCAACTACAAAAGCAAAGAAAAAAAAATTGTTAATTACAATTAAATAAGATTTTTATTTATTTATTGTAATTTACAATTTCATTAAATAAATACAACCAGTAAATGGGAAAAAAATGAGCAATAATAACACGAACAGACTTGTATAGATACCATCCAATCATAGCATTTCCTAAATAGTTTTAAGTAAGAAGATCCTGATGCTATCTTCTTTACAGACGCCTAGGAGGATTGTCAGGAAGAAACAGGGCTGGACACAAGTGGGTTCGAATGGGTTTGAAGTCTATCATAAAAATATAGATATTTGAACCGAGCCAAATCAGCGACACATGAAACATTAAGGTCTTTATGAATGACTTTATATGTGACAAAATATAGAGCAGTAAGGATTTTACGAAGTTCGGATTCCAAGGATTGGAAACTATAGGAATTCGATGGTTTGGTAGAGAATTAAACCTCAACTCCGCAAGTCCGTGTAGTGCCTATTATAGTAATGTAAATGAACCTTTAATAATTAATTAAAAGCCGAGTCAATATAAGTGTTGGAGGAGACGGAAACGTCAAGCAGTTTATTGTCGTTTAAGCCTTGATTTCAAATAAGACGTTTGTCCAAACGGAGTTCTGGGAAGCAGATTTGTTCAAAAGAGATGATTGGAATATATTGTGTATCGAGGGATACCGTAGGACAAGAAGTCACAGGTTTACGACTGTAGTAAAATTTATGAAACATCAAATATTAGCCTCCATCAGAAATTACATTTTAATGACAGCTGTTATGAAATTTCAATACCAGATTCATTGATTTGTCCGCTTTGCCAATGAGAACCATCCGATAATTCCCATCATAAGTCAAAAAAGTTTTCCCGAAATTATACAAAAAAAATAACTAGGGTGTTTGAAAGAGTTTCAAGAAGGTCCATATAGCACAAAATGTTTATAGGATCACTGCCAAAAACTAATTAGCGAATCTACAATAGGAGCCAAGATACCAATTACAAAAGGAAACCGAATTAATGTAATATAAAGATTTGTTTTGTTGCCTTTTTTAATTCTGCCAATCTAATCTGAGTCTAGTTTAAGGAAAACATTTGCAAAGGTTAAAACGGAATTCGAATAGTTTTAATAAACATGTTTGACTAGAATATTCGTTCCGAACTTGTCGGACTGAAACTACAGTTTATTTTAAGTTTGGATGATCATCATATTCCGTGACGATGTAAAAGTTATATACTGCTGTAAACGTAAAATAACAACAACAAAAAAAAATCTCATGTCCTCAGTCAACATTTAAGATATTAGAAGAAGTCTCAGTTTTTCAACTAATAATATCTAATGGTGAAGAAATAGTTCAATGGAGATAATATGGTTAAGAAGATCTTTTTTTTAGAAAAAAATAAATTATTAGTCTTTTTCACTGTGACTGCAAACCCAATTGACTTCCCAACCATAATAATATCTAAATGTGTGTTTATACATTTCACAAACCACGGAGAAACAAAATATTTATGGTTGTTTTCCTATATTTTCCTATACTGTTTTTGATATTCTCCATTTGCTGTCGGTAACAAGAGAAATAAAAAAAAAAAGTTTGGGCTTAGCACTAATGTCGCTATTATTTAACGTAAATAATTGTGTTTTCAATAGTTTGTGAAATGTCTCAACACAATGTCGTTTATGTGTTACATTTTTAAATGAAGAAAACTACAGCAAGTTATCTAGCGACAATAACTCGTCAAATTTCTTAACGAGAACACCTAATCACAAAATTTTCATGCATATTTTTTTTTTTTCATTGAGCTCAATCCATTTTGTTATTGGTCTACACCACGTGGCATCCATAGACGTTTAAAATATCGCGGAAGGCTGATTAACAACTTGGCTAAAAGTAATTTATTGGTTTTTCTCCTTCATATTTTTAGAAGTGACCGCCAGCCGACTCTGTTAAATTTAAGAACTATATAAATATTTTAGAACGCCAGTAAATAGCGGTTTGAAAAGAAAACTTTAATATATTTTTATTAGCTAAAAGCTGACGTTTCTGCACGATTTTAATATTTTTGCCATAATGTGCTGAGAACAATATTACAGATTACCCTAGTAAGTCTCTCTAATTTGATGTATTTGACAAATAGTAATATGCTAGAGAAGATTTTTTTTTTTTAACTTATTTATTCAGATATATTGCAATCTGTCACAATTAAGGACATTTATAATAGTGTTCAGAGAGGAGATTCACAGTAGAGAAGATTTAAAAAACATTTTTGTTTGTAAGAGGATTAATCAGTATTGAGACCCAAACAAAAGAATACTACCTGAAGATAAAGCAGTTTGTTATATGAAGTGTTGATATAAAGAAAACATGAAATGCTGTCTTATTTCCAGAACAATCCGATATACGGACAAGTAAATTGATTTTTTTTTTTTAACTGCGGTAAGATAGGATATTTAGTAAATTTATGTTGTCTAGACGTGTCACCCCTAGCAAGACACAGACCCGCTGGCTAGACAAGATGATTTTTGACTAACGACATGAGAGGGGCTGGAGGATCAATATGCTGCGGCGTCCTATCCGGACTTGAAACACTAATTGCATAGATAGTTACCGCCCTAACTTCGGGAGAACTTTGTCATTACGGCATAGCCACTCTATCCAATGCTCCACTCTGGCTACTTTTACTGACAAAAACATATTGACAGCAAGCTCACAAACATTTCCTAAACAATTAATAGTATTGAAAGACCATCTATTTTAACTAGGATAGGAAATTACAGAATACCCCTTATGGCTAAAAGTTATCTCTTTCAAACGTAAAAAAAAAAAGACGGAATATTGTTTTAGATTACATTCTATAAACGATGATCGTAAAATTAATCAATTTACTGCAATACATCCCAAATCATAGGGGAAAAAAATAAAGAAATTAAAGCTTTTTAATAAATTAGGGGATTTATTTCGCTAAAAACGCAGATACTTTGGGGTAACATAATATAGAATCACATCGTTTTCTACATTAACAGAGACGAATCTCCACATATCCCATAACAAAACTCAACTTAAATTATTTGAACTTAAAGCTTATTAAACAAGGATTTTGTTCTAAAAGTAGGGAAGTAGGGAGGTGATAAAAAAAAAAATAATAATCAACGAATAATCAACGATTTTTATGAAAAATACAACTTAGCATAATCGAGACGCTTAAAAGTCCTCTTTAAATGGTTTTAACAAATACAAATTCAACTTCCATTTAAAGTAGTTTTTGTCAAATTAATTATCATTCAATAGTAAATTCCCTTAATTAAAAACGTGACTTATTTAACAAAACACGATGCTAACATTTTATACTTTTATCCGGAAAATAGGAACATTGTTTGTATGAATTTTTCATAGTTCTTGACGTACGCTATAACCTCATTAAATATAAATTTATCCAAGAGGAGGAGGAATTCAGATATTTTTAATTCCAATTTTTACCGTAATAATGATTTTAGTTCTTTCATGAAAAACTGCTACAATTTAATTCCACGATTTATAATTATACTATCATAATTATATGATTAAAAAAATGAAGTTCAATACCTTTTTTTAAACAGACAGTGCACAAAATGTTTTCTTGTCATTTCAAAGTTTGTATTACCATTCAGCAGCTCTTAAAAGAAGCTGTCGAAGCTAGAAATAAACACTTTAGACGCTATTAGAAGGACCAATAAAGAACTGCTTACAGAAACTGGTCAATCAATATCAATGGAAGCAAGGAAGTTAAGAAGGGCGGGGCCTTTAAATTCATCGGGAAGTCTCTACATAAGGGGCAAAGACCGCTTGGAAAGCCAAAGAGCAGATGGATAGATGGAGTCAACGAAGATGATGTAGAGTTGTATGCAGAAATCATAGAAATGGAGAAGGCTGATTAAGGTGGAAAAATATCTACAAGATCTGTAAAGCTAACAAAAAAAAAAAAAAAAATTTTTAAATGCGTGATTTGAATTATTTTTTGTCTTTATTTTATGAAAATAACCCGTATTATTTATTTACAAATTTCCATTAGATAAAGTACATCGAATGATTTTGGCCCAGGTTTATGGAACAAATACCTGAGCAGAAATAATTAATTGATGAGCGTACGTTGTACTGAGTGGTCGACCGTTGTGTGTGGCACCTCTTGGTATTTCGATCATTTATGCAAGACTAATAGCGTACGTCACTTCCGTTACGTGATATCCCTATCTGAGTGTGTAGATGTCGGGCTTCCGCGCTTCTATCTAGCGTTGAAAATATAAAAAAAAAATGTGCCGACATACACTAGATAAGCATCTAGAAAAAAAAAATTAAATTTTATATTTATTTTGAATTGTTAAATATATTATCAGGAATAAAGCCACTGGCGGTTCTATTGGTGACGAGGGGTATGGGTTTTCGGGTTGAAGCCCCTCCCCCCCCCCAAAGTTGAAAATATATATTTTTCTACATATTTATTTATGTAAGTGATCTAAGCTAAGTACTTAAAGAATCACAACATATTCTCTTTTAAAATTATAAAGCGTTTACAGATACTAAGTGTAAGTACCTACCAAAAAGAAGTATAAGAAATTTATCTCTAAAAGCTGTATTACTTTATTTTTGAACATCATTTCAGATAAGTAATGGGTCCTTGTTTCTCTTTTTCATCTGGAATAATTATTGTAATTAAAAAAAGAAAAAAGAAAACTACCACCACCCCACCCCCTCAAAAAGAAATTAAATTCTGGATCCGCTGCTGGATAAAGGCACATCAATAAAACCTTGGATTCAATTATATTTTCATCTTTGAAGCGATACACGCTGTTGTTTCTCACATGATTTTTATACATACATATTCAGAAGGAAGGTATAAAAAAAGTATGGTGTTGTTTAGCGAGAATCGCATAAATCAATAACAGACTACGCCTCTCTGGCATTGGCGGATCCACGGGGAAGGGGGGTGACTTCATGGTGAGCCCCCTTCCTAAAAATAGAAAAATATAAATTTTTTTCATCGGGCCATATTCGTATCGGTGAATGACCTGAGCTAAATACTTAAACAATAACAATATGTGATAATTTTAAATAAAATAAATAAATAAATATGTTAAATTACATAAATATAGACATTTGCCAAGAAAATGTAAGCATAACTGTTGCTTTAATTACCTTATCATTATAATAATTAATACTATTTTTTTTAACAGGTCTTGAAGAACCACATAAACATTTTTCATATATTTCCTTCCAGACTAATTACCGTTATATAAAAAAAAATAAAATAAAAAGAAAATGGAGCCTCTGAAAGAAAAATGGAGACAACTTTTTTAATTGTTTATATCTTAATAATATTTACGACTGTATTAAAGAAATACATTTAGTAAATTTGTGCATATGGATATAATGCCGTGAAAACACTTGTTGAGAAACTACCCAATGGTAGTGCTCTAAAAATATGTCTACATTGGGAGATCACGTGGCCATCTTCTTTTCAGACGCCTCGGAGGGTTATCACGAATTGAAGAGGAAGTGAGGTTAGAAACGAGAGGGTTGGGATGATTCTGAACTTTATTATGGAAGGATAGGTATCTGGATTTGGCCAAATCTGAAACATAAGAAACATTAAGGTCATTATGGATGGTTTTATTCGTAACAAAGTAAGGAGTATTGAGGATTTTACGAAGGATTTCGAATTGTAAGGATTTGATACGAGAGGAATTCGATGGTTTAGTGGAGCCACATAGCTCAACTCCGCAAGTCCAAATAGACCTTATTATAGTCATGTATATGAGTCTTTTGTAATTAATTGGAAGTTTAGAGCGTTTGTCCAGTAAGTGCAGAAGTAAAAGTCGAGCAGTTTCTTGTCGTTTCAGTCTATGAGGAGAAATTTAAATCCTGAAACCACTACGGTTTCGATAGTTTTTAAATTATTTTATTTTTAACATAATATGGTTGTATCATTTTATTTTATATTTATGCTACTTAAGTATTTTATATTATGGTGCAAATTATTTTTTACTTAATAATATTTAAAAAAAAAAATCAGTCATCACCGTTATAGGAAAAAAAAGGAAGCCTTCTCCTAAAAAATATTAAATCCTGAATCCGCTAATGCTCTCTGTAGCAACGGAATAAAACCGATTTTAAATAAAAACCTAAAAAAGTTTTATATACGTGTTACGATTATTATATTGTTTCATCGATAAAATTAATAATTTTCATTTTGTAAATTATATACGGATTGAATAAGGAACATTAGAGAACCGATTCATATCGATGATAAAATATGACTGTGCCATCTCACCCTCGGGAAAAAATAGTGCCAGGCACTGGTAGCCACCATTCAAATAACGAAGGGCGTGGCAATGAACCTTTGTGCTTCGGTTCAATAAATAACTGGATCGACGGTCAAAATATTATTTTTATAGTAATCTCAAATATTATCCGATAATAATGACGTATACAGCAGCATCAGGAACATAAATGTGTTATTTCTCCAGCTGCATCGGTTTTGGCCCTGCGCCCGGAATAAGGGGATATTACCATCCGTAATGGAATTTTTCCATGGGTCGTGGGCTAGAATTTTGTGGGGGGGGGGGAGGGGTGAAGGGAGGGGTTGGAAGTTGTCCCTTTATTGCGACCATTCTCCCCGGGGCTGATATTGCCGCTATAAACGAGGAGGGGAGTAGTGAGTCAATTATTCAAACTCGGAAATATTGTTGATAAAAACTCGCACCTCCTTTGTAGGCAACAAATATGTTTACATCGTTAAAAATGTAGCACTTGCAACTAGATATTTTTTCCAATAAATAAATATAAATATTTTCTGAATAAATCTTTTAAAGTGCTATAACTAGAAGGACTGCGGTTCGATACACTTTTTATCCGGTATCATTAATTTGCAGAAAACTGAATGTGAAGGATGTCCCGTAAGTAAAATCAATCATTTAAACAAGTGATAATTAACCTCAAGAGCAACAAGAAAGATCATATAAACTATGGTCTGAATTTTCACACACAAAAAAATGTACTTAAGTAATTAACAATAGCTCCACATTAAACTAGACAAAATATACTTCAAATGACAAAGTAAAGTTTGTCATTGTTAAACCATTTAAATAGTTCTTTTGAGCGAATAAACGAAGGAAAGAACATTAAAAAAAAACATGAATTATTCACGAATTTTTTTATCACCCAAACAACTATTATATAGATAACACACTTTTACAAAACTTCCTTGTTGAATAAGCTTTAAGTCTATATTAATTAACTCGGGATTTAATAAGAAATTAGTTGAGATTCACTTCAAGTTAGGAAAAAAAAATGTCATTTGATATCATATCACCAAAATGTACCCGTGTTTCCAGCAAAAACAGCCACAATAAATTATTCTAAATCTTTAATTCTAATTCACGAATCTTTAATTCACGAATTTGATGTATTGCATTAAAATTAAATGTATAAATACACTTATTATTTAAAAAAAATATATTAAAAATAATTATTATTAAAATATTAATCATATAAATTGATGATGAAACTGTGTTTCTTTTACTCAAGTCTCTATTATAGGAACTAATTCGTATTCATAAGCGACCAATTAAATGTTTCTAATCCTAATATTGAGAACGTTTTCACAAAAATAGTTTAAGAAATTGTATTTTTTTTTCTTTTTTATAAATTTCATGTTATAATAATGTGCTACTACCTTAAATTGTAATTGAAGTCCGATTGGTAATAAAAGCTGCAATTTTGAAATATATATATTACTATATTTCTCAATTTATGCTGTATTGAAACATTAAATTTATTAATTCTAAAAAAAAATTGTTTTAATGCTCAACCGCTTGCTCAAAGTTCAGTATCTCCTCTCTGCCCACAGTTTCATCTTTTAAAACTACTAAAAAAAAAAACACGAACATTTAATTTTTTTTTTCCATATAATGGTGGTGAAAATCCTGCCTATTCTGAATGCCTCAAATGGAAAAAAAATGTACATAGACCTAAAACACGACTTTTTTGTTTAAATTTCTGCAATCACAGATTCAATTAAAAATAGTTTCTAAATTATTAGAGCACTACTTTTAGCAATACTTTCAGAAATGTTGTCAATAAATAAATAATTTATAACGTAAATATTCAGATTTTTTGAGTAGTTCATTATTTTACTCTTACTTACATTTCTATAGTTAAAACCAAGAAAAAATTACTTTATTTTAATGTTTCGTTATTGTATGAATCTAATGTTCGTCCTATAGTGTCGTTGTTTTATTTTTGTATTAATTTCTCGGGTTTGAAATTATTTCTCGATAAACGCACGAATATACTTTTTTAATTAACATTAAAATTTTAATAAACTGAATTAGTTTATTTAATATAGATTATTTTATTTAAAAAATTAAAAATCTATATGCATAATCACGATAAAGGGAGAAATAGAAATTGTTAGAATATATGATTGACAGTGAGAAATAATAATAAAAACAAACACGTTCAAGAATGTGACCTTCAATTCTTCAATCGGGAAATGTTAATTTTTTTTTGTTAAATTGTCAATTAAGAATCTATTCAAATAAATATGTATGAGAAAAAGTTCAGACCGACTTCATAGGAATAAAAAAAATCATCAAATTTTCAAAAAATCGGCAAATATAAAGTTGGTTAGTAATAATTTCAGTTCGTAAAGAAATACTTATAAATACTGATATTCGTATTTATTAAAAATTATTTATTATTTTGCAAGCTAAATAAAATGTATGATGGCATATCGGATATAACCTTAATCCTGAAGTATTTTCTGATTCCTATACTTCTCATTAAATATATATATATTCAAAAACATCATTTCTGTTCAGATAAAAAATATTGAGACTTGAAACAGCGGAGTACAAATAAAACGGATAAAAAATAAGAATTACAAATAAAAATAAGGAATTATAATAAGGAAAACCGTCAGTTTAGTATTTGACAATATGAACTGAAGGAGGTTAAGATGGGCGGGGCATGTAGCTCAAAGCAATCAATCAACGCGCCTCTAAACAACCACGTCCAACACTAGTAGCTACAAGAGACCACGTGGTTAACCGAAAACCATAATACCTAAAGATATTATGCAGTTACATAAAGTAAATATAAAAACTACATATACTTTATAAACATTTAAGAGAATATAAATAGTTATCATTATTATTATTAAATATAGAATTTCAAATAAAAAAACAAAGCTGAATATTTATTAGATTCGCTCATTGATCATTTCATAGCGAAATCGTCATGAGATACCTTAGGGGCGAGAAGGGGATTAATGTATACTTCCATAAAAATAAATATAATAAAAAAGAACTTATAGTAATTTAAGAAATAGAAATATTCAGGTCGATGAGTTTTAAACAACCTATTATAAATCTACCAATAACTTACATACGTTACATTTCTATTTGTTCACTGACCAATATACTGTAGGAATTATTCGTATGGGACAGCTATTTGTAATTATATAGGAAACTTTAAATATATTTAATATAGATTTTAATATAATTATTCACATATGAATGCAAAACGAAGCCTGCACATCTCACTTCCACAGTCCGTAGATAAGTAAGAAACGCAAAAACTAAGAACAGTATATTTCTTAGGATGCGTATTTACCAAAGTATCAACTCCCGGCATCATTCCTATTTCTAAAGTCTTCCAAAGTTCGAACCCGCGGGCCAATCTCTGAAAACAAGATCTGATATTTCAGATCCCCTTCCCATAGAACTAAAACCTTCGAACGTTCCTTTCTTCTCCGCTCCAATGAATTCTCGAATTCTCTACCATCTAACATCCGCCATACTCTTTTCTTTTCTCAATTCAAATCGTTTTCCATTTCCTACTTACATCACAAAAAGACGCTCTACAATCTTGAAAATTTAATCTATGAATAAATTGCTGATTTGAAGTGAATAATAGTCTTAATAATTATGTTTTAATTTTAAAACCAATTCATAGCTTTAATTTTTTCTTTCATTCTCAAAAAAAAAAGTATAAACGAACACAAAAACTCAATAAAATATGATCGAAATCATACAGCTATAAACACCCACATAATAACCCACATGAAATAAGTGTCGACACTGTTTAAATATTAAGCAAAGAAAAAATTACTATAAAAAGTTAAAAAAAAAAAAAATTGTCTATAAACAAATATTTAAAATAAATATTAAACGTAAAAGAAAATCTGAAGTTTGTTCCTGATACATGGAATCAAGTTAAAAAAATAAATAAATTTAGTATTTATCCTTAACAATCCTAAATGTACTTTAAATAAATAGAACTTACAATGTATTATTTATATAATTTTAGATGCTGAAGAGGAGGACAACGTATCCCTGAAACGAACAAATAAAATTTATAAAGAATAATACTAAATATTGAGAGTATTTATTTATTATACTGGACCTATAGGCAAGAAGTAAGGCGGAAATTAAGATTTTTTTTTTATTTGTACACATGTTTTATTCGTAAAGGACCTAACTCCATAGTAAAATTTATTTTCTATTCTATTCTAAATAACTCTCTGACATTTCAGCACATAGAGGAGAAAAGGGTCGATTAAAAGAATTGAGTAAGGTGTTATATTCAAACAAAAAAATATGTAATAAAAATATAATAAGGTAAACAAGTTAGATTTATCTAAAATGCTCAACAGTAAAGGGTTCAAATTTCTAGTTAGTATAATAATTTATATAAACCAGTATATTTACAAACGCAAGACGATTTAAAATTGTTTATCTACATATTAGTTTTAGCCATACAAAACCAACAGTTGAAACGCTAGACCTGTTTGGATAAAGGAGGCAGAGATATTTGGAGTGTTACCTTACAATAATGACGACCTAGTTTCTTGGGACGTCTGCTAGCAGGACCGAAGCCAAGTTTGCAACCTTTTCTCGCTAGACCAAATGGAAAATCATACGATTTTAATATATTCTGCCCGGCCGGAAAGTGTCTAACAATAATAATAAAAAAAAATCAACCAATTCTGGTTGAAATATTTACGGCCAGACATATTTTGACAGCCATTGGATTTTAAATGAGCTATCCCAAAAATATTTTATTTATTTAGTTTCTTTTTTTTTTTTAATTGGCAGATGGCCACACTGTTCCATTAATTATACAGATGGAACGGGCGTCGTAACTCGAATACACTTAAATAATTATTTCTCAAGCTATATCTGGGTCCCGTTGGCCATTCTGATCCCCAGCCAAAGAAATTGAAATCATACAATTTAATTATAATCGAAATTTATAGCTGATTATAAATTAAATAATAAAACAACGAATTGTCAGGGAGAATATATAACAGAATACCCCTGAAGCCCGTGTAAAATTAAAATGATTTTATAAAAAGTCGTATTTTGGGATTTCATTTTCAGGAATTTAAATTTTGTTTGTATAAATGTATTTATTGAAATTGAAAGCCACTTTAACTAAAAACAAAACAAGTAAATAATAGTAAATTAGGAGGGCTCAAATAGTAGTTCTATATTAGAAGGTTTCGACACCATCTGATATTTTTGCCCAAATGTGAGAACGAAACAAGTCTTGGTCTTCCAAACTTAGTCTTGGTCTTGCGCAAGAGTCTCGCAACAGTCTTGCAGTTACTTATTGGCTTATTACTGAAGAGATATTACTGTAATTTTTTAGATAGGAGAAACCTAACTAAGCCCAAATGAAAAATTAGAGGAGTTAAAAGCAAAAGTATATTGGTTATACCAATCATTTACATATAGTAACTAAGATTACCAATTATTAGTAACTATTTCGCTTTAATTTTTAATCAAGAAATCGATTTTTATTCACCAGCCCTGCAAAGTGCAAGACCAAGACCGATTTTGGGCAACAGTACAAATAGTAGTTCTATATTAGAAGGTGTCGACAACATCTGCTTTTCAGGATGGTCACGCATCGGAGGATTGTCACGATCGATAAGGATGCAAGGTTGGAAACTAGTGGGTTAGCAGTTTAAAATGGAACTCTTTTTTCGCGAATTCAACTTTCAAGTAATTGATTTTAAGACTAAAACTAAGAACCGGAGTCAAATCTGGCTGTTGTAGATTATTTCTTAAGTTATAACAGTCATGAATCGACTCTGGGGGCGGAAAACCATCCAGCTTCTATAAAATGGATACCTGGAGAACTGGAAAGAGTACTGGCAAAATCACGTCCTTGTACTACCTTTGGTCAAGTAAAAAGGTTAAACTACTTCCTCAAAAAGCATAGTGTGTAAAGAAGGTTTATTTATTACTGAGAAATCCTAAACCAATTTTAAATAAAAAAAAAAAAAAAAAACTGAAATTTCTCAACGTAACTGCTTCTATCTGGCGACTTTGACTAACAACAATACTATGAAAATAAAAAACCTTTGTTTGTTTATTCCAGAAAACAAAACTCTATTGCAAAAAAGTGACAAGTAAATCTCTCAAATCCATTTATAGGCTTTTTAAATAACATCCACACAAAGTCAAAGATTTTTTACTTAAACATACTTATTCATGAAATATACAGTAAGAGAGAGTGTTGTGAACTTGATGCGTGTGTGTATGTGAACAGCCGAGTTCAAAAGCAAGAGTTGAAGAGAAGCGAAATTACGTTGTGAGGGAAATTATTCACGTGAGATTTTACAGCAACTTTTCCACTAAAATCAACTTAGCGTAAGTACAACTTTATATCTTTGATTTTAAACTTTTTTTACAGCTTTTTTTTATCAGCCAAAAGGGCTCAAACGATTTTAATTAAACTCGCTTAATCGATGAACAGTTAAATGATCTTTAATAGAACGTAGGTTTTATCTTCATTGAAACATTCTGACGGGACTTAAATGTCTAATTTTCAATACGAATACCTCTAAATACACCTTCAGTTTTGTTTATTTGAAATACAAAATAAATATACATAAAATATCGTATAAAGTGGTAAAAAAAAAAAATCAATAAGTTTGATAACTAACTAAAGGAGAAATATTTTTCCAGGTTGAAAAAAAAAATAAGGTTGGTTATTTTGAGGTTTAGGCGGAGAACACCCTCATCATCAACGCCTGAACAACAAAATATTATTATTTTAAAAGTATTTTGATGGTAGATTAAAAAAAAAAAAAAAAAAAAAATATATATATATATATATATATATATATATATATATATATATATATAGAGAGAGAGAGAGAGAGAGTTAATAATTTAAAAAAATAAATAAACTAAAAAAAAAAAGTTGAAAAAATTTATATATGTATTTGAATTCATAAAAGACATTAAATTTGTCCACCTAATTTGATTACATTTAAAGCTGCTAATGACCCGCTCGGGTAGATGCGGAATGTAACAATAAACAAATAAATATATAAAAATAAATAATAAAGATCGACAGAGGACTATTAAATATATTTTGTAAGATTTTTTATGTAAAGGCAAATAATTGCAATTAATAATTTCTGATAATTATAATTATTATTATTGATTTTCTGATAAATAATTGCAATTAATAATTTCTACTTTTATATTATTTAATGGAAAGTAAAATGAATGTTTTCAAAAATATTTTCAATTTGACAAACCATGGAATGAAGTTCATGACCTATTATCCGACTATAATTGATATCTTAACTTATAATATATTAAAGTCGATTAATAAAAACATTGTAATATTATACATATATATGTATATTTTTTGTTAGGTATGCATTTATGGATCATTTATAAATATAGAACATAGAACAATAATCTTACAGTTTATGAATTTATTTTAAAATTAATTGGAATTAAAATATGGATAGTAACTTAAAATTGTATTAGGCTGAGCGCAAAGCACCGTTAATTTAAATTGGATATATGGGAGTATGTCATTTACCTGAAGCTAAAATATTTTAATCATTGTTTAAACTTTAATAAGGAACATTGAAAATAAAATTACGAGCCTCTACGTAATTTTCGCTTTTGGACGATGAGTTGACTGCTCTCACAGGGAATGTTTAATGCAAATATCACAGGCAGGATGGATATTATTGAATAATAAACATCAAAGCTTTTCATGCTTTTAGTGATCAAAATCCCAACTAATAGGCTTAATATATAGCAATTTAAGGCTGGGCAAAGCTTTAAGAGCTCTAAAATTGTGTAAAAGCCCTAATATATAAACACACATGATGGAAAATATATAAACACACACACATATATATATATATATATATATATATATATATATATGAATATATAAACAATTGTTATATAGATATGGAATATGTATAATTATTGTTCAGCCCCACAAAAAATAAACAAATTTCTTTTGTTATCTATTCTTCGTAGGGGCACCTCCTTGGGGGTTACTTCGGTTCTAAAAACATTGCTCCTATGACATCAAATTTTTCGTGTTTTGATCTGGCCCACAAGTTGTACAATAACGAGCGAAATGGCACGGTAGGGAAATAAAAAATAAAAAAAAATCGAACGATTGGTGTGAGAAAATTCATTGGAAGGATAAAGGTAATTTGTCTGGTATATTTTCTTATCCTCATGATATTCTCGGTTTAGCCACGTATCACAAATTTATATTGTTGGTACTAGTACTTATGAAAATGTGAAGGTGTAAACTAACATACACGCATTCATAAATATTGATAAAAAAATACATAATATCTGACTCAATTAAAACATCTAAAATATAAATTATATATCAGGACATAAAATGAAATGTTAAATTTTATTTTTTATATCTGTCCCTATACAACCGAAATCTTTAGTTTAAATTTTATTTTCTGTTATTTCGAACTTTTTTTCCCAAGGAACTTTACAGTAAAATATCATAACTATTATTTAAATGTTATTCAAATGCTATTGTGCACTTAACTACCCACACACGGGAAATATAAGGATCAAGCTATTCATTTAAGATCAGTATTCAAAGCGTATAACAAGAACTTCCTACTCTCTTTTAAAAGTATTGAAATCCCGAAAAATCTTCAGAAATCTCAATTCAAGGATGTACAATGCTAAGATAAAGCCAGTTCAGATATACGGCTGCGAAACCTGGTCACTAACCAGCACCCTAGAAAGAAGAGTTGAAAGATTTGAGCTATCTGGGATCGGAGTACTAAGGCATGGAGGAGAAGGACTATTAAAGAATTTGTTACAGAAACAGTTCAATCATCACCTTATGATAGAAAGGTAAGGAGGTCGAGATGGACGGGGTGATCCATCAGGAACCTCTAAACAACAATGAATACTTCAATTGTAGGCAAGATCGTGGAAGGCCAAAAACTAGATGGGTTGATAGGATCAACAAAGATGCACTATAACTGCATGCAAAAAAACTGAAAATGAATAGTCTAAAATAGGCATAGATGGATAAGGTTGGTTAAGGTGGCAAAATATTAACACGGTCTGTTAAGCTAACAGAAATAATAAAAATAAATAAAGAAAAATAGTGCAATTAATTTTTATTCCTCTTGCAACAAAACTTATTAAAAACATTAATGAAATAAAATATAAAATTTTACAATAAATCCAGAATTTCATGACAAAAAAGTTTTATGCCACGATATTAATGAAATTCTTCAAAAAATTTGGTCCATCTGAAATAAATTACAACATTAGATTTATATAAAACTAGCTAGTAGTAAAGGTTTGAGTGGAAAGTATCCATAATTTATTATTTCTATCTGGGAAGATTTAAATAAATAAATAAAAGAAAACCTAGTATGGATTGGACCAGAGTAATTCAAGGCGTCGGGTCCATTAAACATACAGTGGAGAAGGTAAATTACATTTGAATTGAAAATCTGGGACTTAACATCTCCTTAAGGAACAAGGCCGGGTAGATATGTCACCTCGGTGTTTATATACGTAGCGCTCATGAGTATGGTAATAAACCGTCTCTAATTTAAGCTACTGTTTAAATAAAGTAGCCACTTAATTATAAAGAGGATTTGAGAATTTCGTTTTAAAGATCTCTTAATTTAAAAAAAAAAGTCTTTAAAGTTAAGTGTAATCTAATCTTTAACAATAACATGTATTGTACATTATATCATTCCAGACTTGCTCCTGTTAATGAAATCATTTATTCTTATTTATATCCAGTTTGACTACATAAAAGAAATTATTCTAAGAAGAGAAAAATAATGAAGAAATTAAAGAGAACATGAAGGCAGTAAAACACAAGTAGCCCAAATATATAGTCTACGGATTCAGGTATAATTCATAACGTGGTCTTCCCTTTAAGAGTTTGGAAGAAAGCTCGGAGAAGGGAGGAGGGAGAAAGAAAAATAGAAGACATCAATACTTGGAAAAATTTCGAATGAAAATTCAGAAAAACATCAGGTCATAACATTCATATTATTAATATATGCTTGCATACCCAGCTTAAATTTCATGTCAAATGGTGCACATAAAATCTATTTTTGAATATATTTCATTACACTGGCAAATATACGGCGGGGCTTTCGGGCTAGAGCCCCGGCCAAAAATATATATATTTTTTTCAGGGGTTGAAACAGTTATTTTTTTTTTTACAAGTGAGTACAACTTTAACTGTTTGAAAAACAATTTTATCAATAAGAGGCTAGAGGTAACAGTTTTTTTTTTCAAAACTGTTATTAAAAATTATAGCTTAAAAAAGTATTTATTTTTTTAATACATACATAAATGCTATAAAAATTATTTGTCAAACTTATAATTATTCGATCTAAAATCAAATTTATAAGAATAAAAAATTACAATTTATAATATAAGTTCATTATTATTACATCAGTACTTTGAGTGGAAAACTAATAATTTCCGGTGATCCTGAAAAATATTTCAATGTTAACTTTGTAGAACATTAATCAATATAAAGTTTTATTTGTTAATCAGAATTGTTTTATTATAAAAGTAAAATCTTTAACATTTTTTAATTAACGTAATACACAATACTTTGTTACATACCCTGTAAACCTTTGTTATGTTAAATGCATACAAACATTATTATAGTGTTTTTTATTGCTACGTATACATATACTAGTGTTAACCAAGACTAAGACTGCCTAACCGTTGCAAGAACAAGACCAAGACTGGTAAAAAAAATCGTTTTCTTGAATAAAAATGAAGGCAAATTAGTCACTGATACTTGAAAATTTTAGTTACTATATGTAAAGAATTGGTATAAAGAAAATGCTTTTGAATTTAACTGATCCAATTTTTCATTTGGGCTTAGCTAATAGGTAACTCCAGGACTCTTGCGCAAGACCAAGACCAACATCAAGATTGAGTGCGGAAGACCAAGACATGATTATATTTTCTGTTAATAAAAGCCAAAAAGTATGTTGTTTTTTTTTCATTAAAACCTATTTAAGTTAATTATTTAAAAAAACGTTATATAAAAACTTCTATTAATGACGTTTGAAAATAAAAGTTGAGAAAATAACTGTTTCGAAACGGCATGTATCAATAAAAATAAAATTTCAACAAAAACATTTATACATCTTATGTCTTACATTTTATATATCTTTTACATTATATATAGGTAAAAGTTAAATATTTACTATCAATTATAAAAATTAACTGTTTCATTCGACCCCTATTTTTTTTCAGTAGTCCATATTTAAATCCCTCTAGATAAAAATAATAAATTATGGATACTTTCCACTCTAAGTATTCTTTATTTAAACTCTGTCCATTAAATGTGACTATTATTTTAATTAGTACTACTAATATATTTAACTTTGCTACTGTGTGGTTTTATATAGATCAATTATTTTAGATGACCCTAGTTATATAATATATAATAGTTTAAATATATTCATTCATATCAGGGCTTGAAGCGTTTTTGTTATTCTGTAAGTTCTGGCTTTATCGTAATTTTTTAAACTTCTATTTCATCATTAAGGTACGTCCTTTGAGTAATAATTATTAATTGGTGATACATTTTTTTTCTGTTGCCTTTAGAACAGACCTTGTAGATATTTTGTCGCCTTATCCATATCTGTCTATCTTGAGCTACAATATTCCATTTTAGTAATCTGAACTAAGTACTTAAATAATCATAATATTTAGTATCTTGAAACTGTAACGTATATACAACAATACAGCACGGGTCAAGAAAAATATATACGTAAAAGCATTTATAAAAATTCATGGACCGCTTAAATCATATTACATAGTTTCTTTCCTTTACGTCCAGATTAATTCCCGTTATAATTAAAAAAAAAAAAAAGACCCCGAAATAAAATCCTGTATCCGCTACAGTTTTACTGCATATTACGGTAATGGATTGTGTAGTAGAATTTAGGGATTATTTACCCACTGTGAGAGGTTTCAGTGATATAGATAGCATCTGACGTTTCCTCGTTCGTCTAATTTTCCCTTAGGCGATGCATTCATTCAACGTATTCATGTAATTATTCAAGATATTGAAAAAAACACACTCCCTATTCTTTCAATCGAAATTCCACGGTGAATAATAAACTGACAAAAATATGCTCTACGATGGGAACCCATCTAATCATTAAGCGCTGTCATTTAATGTTTCAATCAGCTCTAACGAAGGCATAATTGATCTCTGACGCAAAGCAACACTCTTTTAATTTCCCATTTTTTTTTTCGGCCGACATTAATTGGAATTTACTGTTGTGGTAATAATTTAAATAAAAGTGACCAGGCTATCATAAAAGTACGATGTGGCGTAAGATAAACGCACGTGGTTACAACACATCAAATATGCCTTAATCATACTCCAGACTTATCACATATCTTTTACTTATGCCTTTCTTCGTAATAGTTAACCATAAATAACCAAATCCAACATAAAATGGTAGCTAAGTATTATGGTTAAAAATGTGGTTACATTTTCACGGTCATAGACGCGAAATCCCAGAATTGGAATGTCTGTTATCTTTATATTTTTAAAGGTAACTGATTATTCATTTAAAAAACAAACTAATTTTGAATAGAATTTTTTTGGCATACAGACATTATAGATCTTTTTCCAATCTGCCTATTTCTTTCCAGTTATCTGCATGCAGCTCTATTGCATTTTTGTTGACTCGATCTACCCATTTGCTTTTTGGCCTTTCACGTAGTCTCTTGCCTGCTATTGGATTATTCATTGATGTGCAGAGGCTTATTGATGGATTGTTCCTATGGATTAACCTCCTTGCCTTCATTTCATGAGATAATGATTAACCAGTTTCTCTGAAAAATTCTTTATTGCTCCTTCTACTCCATTATTTTTCTCTCTAATGATTCAATACTCCTTTCCAAAGCGCTGGAAAGTTCTCAAGTCTCGCAGCTGTAAATCAGTACTAGCATTGTACATATATTTAAAGATTTTAAATATATGATCAATTTTATAATGTAAAAGTTTTTAGTCTTGCTTAAAATTACACCAACAGATTTCCATGTAGGGGAAATCTAATCGGTGGCTACGCCTCCAAACAGTGTTGAATTTCCATAATTATTTATTTGACGTTGTTTTTACTGTAATATTTTTATATTTTACATTAATAAGAAATTGTTTTAATAAGAAATCTTATTAAAAATACATATGAGTTGGCCGTGACTAAAGCTAAGCTCACTTAACCCAAGTTGAATCAATAAGTGGATGTAATGGGTATCTATCTGTAGTAATGATTAAGATGATAAGGAAGTGATAATGGTAGAAGATTTCACTAAAAAGAAACTGAAACTAAATAAAACAATGTTCATTCTGTCGTTGACAAAATAAGTGATACAAGAGAGCCAGAATGTATTTTTGATGTTTTAACACTGATTATTTATGAAAATGAAAGTAGAAGTGCTCGATACACACTTTCTGTTTTCTTAATAAAGACAAAGAAAGAACAAATCAGAAGCCAGCTTTAATTGATATCTATACTCCTCATTTTTATGTTATAAAACTATCCATGCTTACTAGAGTTCAGTAAATACAATTGATAGCAGAACGAAAACTGAAATAGACGTGTTAATTAGTATATAAATATTTGCTTACTGTACATATAAATTAAAAAAAGATATTTGAATTATTAAGTAAACTAGACTATTAGATTTTTTAAACAAAAAAAAGGTGAGGTATTTTGATTCAGCAAACCAAAACCCTTCATGCTGAAAATATTATCGAGAAAAAAAGAGTGATGCATTTATTATAACGCGATGCATAATAATTCAGTTAAAATTATTTTTTTAATTTAATAAACCTTAAATATTTCACTTTAATAAAAAACTATTTTGTAATCATTGAATTATGAAAATTATATGCACCATATATTTTTTATATATATCAAGCTGAAAAGAAAATACTAAGGTTTATATATGATTGTGAGTTGATGATTGACTGTAGTGAATAATTGAAGAGAAGTATGGCTGGGTGATCAGACAAAATAAAAAATAGTAAAAATAAATAATTATATTTATTTTTATATTTGCCGACGTTTCGGCCCGAAGTTCAGGCCTTCATCAGTGCTAAGAAAAAAATCCAGATAACAATAGGTATGAGAAACTGTGAACATTTAATAATAAAGAATTTAAATTAAAAAGGTGAAAGGTATAGATTAAAAAATGTAGAATTTTTTTTTTAGAATTAATACAGTCTGCCACACTGAAGGGCATTGGTAATAGGGCTATAGTATTCATTCACACAATATGTACATAAGAAAGGAAAATAAATATAAATAACCAAAGAAGAAAAAAAAAAGTATATACATAAAAAAGATAAAGTAATATAAAAAATAAGTAAAATAACAGATTAAAGCCGAATGATAATAAAATAAATAAAACACATTCACATCTATATACAATACATAGGTAGAATAAACTTAAAGTAAAATGAAGTAGATAGAGTGAACATTAAAGTAAAATAAAGTAGGTAGAATACTGACTACGTATAAGAGAATAAATTTTTATACTCTTATACGTAATCAGGTTTTGATAGATTTTACAATATCTCAATTTTCTATTTATATCAATTATTTCCTTATATAACTTCAATTTCCTTTTCTCTGTTTTACATTTTATTCTAAGATTACCATTTTTCATTTCTTATGTTACATTATTTTGATTATGCTAATTTCATTAGTCCGTACTTGTTGTTGCCATTATTATTATTTATTTCTAAGTTCTCTTTTACTGGAATCAATCTACCTACTTTATTTTACTTTAATCTTCACTCTATCTACTTCATTTTACTTTAAGTTTATTCTACCTACATCTTTTAATCTATAACTTTCACCTTTTTAATTTTAATTCTTTATTATTCAATTTATTCTTATACCTATTGTTATATGTTTTTTTTTCTTAGCCCTGACGAAGGCTTGAACTTCGGGCCGAAACGTCAGCAAATATAATTGTTTATTTTTACTATCTTTTTATTTTGATTGATCACCCCAACGATCCTTCTCTTCAGTTTTATATATAATTTGTATGTTCCCATGGAAACATTTGTTTCTCATGTTATAAAATAGAAGTATAAATTATTAACTAAAGAATTAAAAAGTCATGACTTTTTCCTCACTCTCGTTTAACTTCCACGACCTTCTACGTTATGATCTTTGCAACGATATATTATAATTCTATATTACTGCGTTTATTTCCGAAAAATATTTCTCCCATTTTGCCCCTTAGTTAATTATAATATATATATATATATATATATATATATATATATATATATATATATATATATATATAATAGTTCATATTATAAATGTTGTGCAAATGTTAACTATGAAAATCAATTTCTATTTAATATGGCACTTCGAATTTTCGGCACTGAAAATAATTGTTTAATAGATATTCATGAAATATAAATAAATAAATAAATATATATGTATGTGTATATATATATATATATATATATATATATATATATATATATATATATATATATAAACATATATTCTCCAAAGCGAGACATTCTCCCATACCTATACTTTCTTGAATATTTTTTCTTTGATAACAAAGACGACTCTTTCTTCAGCATATTCACCTTTAGAGAGGGAGGCCTGAATATATGAGAGTGCATCTCTTATCCAAACGTTCTTCTTCCATTCCTTTCCTTTTTACATCAGAAATCCCAAGAATGTCTACTTTACGATCCCCTACGTGAATACAACTACCTTTCTCGCGATGATTTTTATATTGGAGATACCAAAGTTCCTGTCCTTATACTGGTCATGTCGTTATATACAGCCCAGAAAAAGTCGAGACGGTTAAGGAAAGCATTTAAGCAGCTTTATGGCTGCTGAAATGATTTTTTTTTTTTCGAAGAATATTGGGTAAAATCAAGAGATATAATAGTCCGTGGTGCAGACCCCTTTTTATCAAATTATCAATACCCACCTAAAACTTCGTGAATAGCTTCATCATAATCGTAAACTATAAATATTATATTTACGAAATTAGTCTGAATAGGGGATTTTCAATTTAGATATCGGCAAACATTGTCTATATGATTAGATACTAAAAAATCATAAATAGCCATTTGGTTTCCACTTGAATCGAAAGATATGATAACAAAAAAAAAAATATAATATATTAGGCCGTTACATAAATTCGTTATTTTAGTGAAAATCAAATGGGTATTTATGATTTTTTAATGCCTAATTAAGTAGATAAATTTTACCGATCTCCAGATTAAAAACGCCCCACTTCCGAAAATTTTCGTAATTAAAATATTTCAAGGTTACGATGAGATGAAGCTATTTACGAAGTTTTAGGCGGATGCTAATATTTTGTTAAAAGGGGTCTGTACCACGGACTATAAAATAATAAATGAGAGAAACAAGTTTTATATCTCTTTTAAAGATTTAAAAAAAATAATAATATTCATTTAAGATATTTACAACTGTATTACAATATAAATACATCAAGTAAATGTGTACACAGGAATATAATCACATGAAAACTCTTGTTGAGGAACTACCAACGGTAGCACTCTAATAATATGTCTGTATAAGGAGATCACGAGGCCATCTTCTTTTCAGACGCCTCGGAGGGTTATCAGGAATCGAAGAGGAAGCAAGGTTAGAAACGAGAGGATTCGGATGGTTATGAAGTTTATTATGGAAGGATAGGTATCTGGATTGGGCCAAATCGGAAACATATGGAACATTAAGGTCTTTATGGATTATTTTATTTGTGACAAAGTAAGGAGCATTGAGGATTTTACGAAGGATTTTGGATTGTAAGGATTGGATACGAGAGGAATTTGATGGTTTAGTGGAGCCCCATAGCTCAATTCCGTAAGTCCAAATAGGTCTTATTATAGTCATGTATATTAGTCTTTTGTAATTAATTGGAAGTTTAGAGCGTTTGTCTAGTAAGTGATGGAGTAAGCGGAATTGTCGAGCAGTTTCTTGTCGTTTCAGTTTTGTATGAGGATTCCAAGTGAGGCGTTTGTCAAGGTGGAGTCCTAAGTAGCGGATTTGTTCAACAGGAATAAGTGGGGTGTTACTTTCCAAACTTTCCAAACTGCAGAGAATGCATCAGCATTAATACGACTGCAGGAATATTAACAGAAAGGAGCAACTGCATTAGCTGACCACTCAAAATTATTTAACATGAATTTGATAATTATGTTCGACTGTTACACAAAGAGCAGAATAGTACTATAACACAAATATTTAACGCTATGCATATTGAACAGCAGTTTAATAGTGCTGTTAATTACAGGACTAATAGTAGGCATTTGAATAACTTTTATTCTTAAACGTTAAACATCTTGGATAATTCTAATAAATCTAGCTAATTTTAACTTTGCCTGTTTTTTTTTTACGACAAACTTCCATTTATGAGTACTTTCATTTCTTCTTTTTTGCTTTGTACTTATTATTTGTATTCTTTGTGACTTATTTATGCATTTTGGTTAGCAATTTACACGGCTTCCATCTGTCTTTTTTTCGCTTATGGATTGCTTAATCATGATCTTCCTCAGCTGTGTTACCTCATAATTGTTCCAGTAGGTGATTGGATGTCATCAAGTTGACGGGATTTCGGGTTGTTTACTATATCGTCCTTACTTGGCGCCTGAATTTGCAAAACACATTTTATTCTTATATTTTACCCGCATTTTACAGATACATGGCTGCGTGGTTGGATTTTCGCAAATTATATCCTAAAAATGATCGTCATTTAAATTTAAAATTATTACTTAGAGAATTCATTATTAATTTTTTTTCTGGCTGTAAATATGACTTCTAACTAAGATACATTAAATTAATAAATAAGCGTGACCCTGACGGCTGATTAATATTCTAGATCAATGTCTGGATTTTTTTCTTTGTTCTTTAATATTTATTATTTCAGACTAAAAATAAACTAATCATTTTGTACTTATGATACATCCCATCAATTTTTTTAAAAAAATACGTAACAATAATAATTCAATCATAACTTCGCTACAAAATACTAATGATTAGTAACATAATATACTCAATTTAACAGCAATATATACAAAAATTTCTAACAAAGTGAGAATACTCATGTACTCCACATAGATTTTAAAAAGAACGTTCCGACTTTTTCCTAACGTCAGACAATGTATTTATTTTCATGCTACGTTTGTTGACTTTTGTTCCAAGGTTTTTGTGATTGGTAATCCTATTAATTTTTTTTTAGTAACAAATATCGCAATAATTTATTAGATACTAATTGTCTACTATCTATTAGATAAAATAAGCTGATATCCACAAGATACATAACGATCCGATGTTTTTTTTTTTTTTAAATTGACTGGTATTGTTAAAAATTTTTAATGTCAACATTGAAGAGACCCAATAAAAGACTGTTTTCCATTAGGTATTTATTTATTTTTTGTTTAAACTATTTTATTGAGTAATATAACATTATGTCACAATATGGAAAATTACCATAGTGAGGTACGAATTCAAATCATATTTACAGAAAATGTATATAAATAAAATAAAATAGAAGCAAAATAACCACTAAATAATAATAATAAAGTATATATAGTACATAAACAAGACAATTTTCTTCAAAGTCTGCTGCTAAAAGTATAGGGGGATATGTAAAACATATAAAAGAGGAACTGGGTAGGCTAAAAATCACGGATAAGGACTGCATGGATAGAGATATTTTTGGGAAAAAATAAAGAGGTTGGAGTTCTTGTGGGGAGGAGGGAGAAACGAGGTAGAAAATGGACTAAGGAAGGAACAGTCCAGGAGGTTGAAAGAGTATTGGAGTGGAAGGAAGGTAGGAAGGTGTGAAGAGGAATAAAAAATGATATTCGCGTGGTTCTTGCTGACCGATTCGTGTCAAAAAATAAAATAAACTTTAAGACAAATAAATAAATATAACGCAGACATACCTATGTACGCTATTTACAATCAGGCCAGAGAAATCCTAATCAGGCTTGTTCCTTCAACTGTGGAAGGAAAAGCAGAACTCTAAGAAATTGAGCGAGCGCTTGTTATAACCACGCAAGTATTTATTAAAATCTTGATTGTTTTCAGCACTGATTTTCATTATGGTAATTAATGTATTTTTGGATTATTTATTTGCATACCAAAACAGGAAATAACTGGAAAATAAGAGTGAATAGTACGAAAATGTTAACTATCGATTTATTTCCTTCGATGTTTTTTTTTATGGTACTTAAATTAGTTACGTATTTACGTACCATTGACCAATCCTGTTGAATTGTAATTCTGAGAAGGAGGACAGAGTTTTCTCGACATGCATAAATAAATTTTATAAAATTTTTTAGGACCAATAGGCAAATGAACCACTACAAAAAGAATAAAGGTCAAACAAGCATAATGATTAGTACGTAATAATAATACGAAATAGCCGAAACCAATATGCACGACTTCGGCGAAACGTCGCAGTAAGACTATCTTAACAAACAAAACCTTTAGATGTAATCATCGGACATTAATTAACAGAACTTAATTTATGCTTTAGTCTACCTTGATGTATATTACTTCATTGAGTCAAAGTTCGTGTAAGGCAATATTAGAGAGAGCCTAGTATATCTTACGGCAGATTCCATTTAACGCTAAAGTTCAAATTCCAATTTAGTCTTGAGTTAGTGGAATGTGTATGTGAATAACACAGAAGCAAGTATAAAGGCTAAATTATGCAAAAGCGATAATGCGTCATAAATTCCGTAGCCTATGTTGAGGTGAAAGAGAGAGAGAGAGAGAGTATGTGTGTGTGTGTGAGAGAGAGAGGGAGAGAGATATCTCAATTATATATTGGATTTAACAATCAATGAACGTCAAAGGTTGGAATTCATTAACTTTGTAACCCCTGCCCCATCAAATGCTCGCTTCACTTCCTGAAAGGATCAAGTACTGTGCAAACCAAAGCCACAAACATCTCTAAGCATCTCAAG
This sequence comes from Nezara viridula, assembly GCA_928085145.1. Classification (NCBI taxonomy): domain Eukaryota; kingdom Metazoa; phylum Arthropoda; class Insecta; order Hemiptera; family Pentatomidae; genus Nezara; species Nezara viridula. The sequence continues at coordinate 52,452,314 of OV725078.1, forward strand.
ACTGGAAATTTACTGATAATGTAATTAGTTACTACACCATTTTGGAGACGTTTCAAACGATTTTTATGGATTTGGACTGATGAAATTTTTTGAGGATTTTGAATAGCTATAATAAATAAATAGACTAAAATTATTATTATTTTTTTCGCGAAATGAAAAAAAAAAAATTACATCGAGCCAAAACACACAAAAGCAAAGTATTTCATATAGACCTCAAATGGTTAATTATTATTTTGATAAATATATAATTTTAAAATTAATTCATCGTAAACCTACAACTTCTTGTCCTACAATATCCTTCAATGATATTCCACTTGTTCCTGTTGAACAAATCCGCTACCTAGGACTTCACTTAGATAAACCTCTCACTTGGAATCCGCATTCTAGACTGAAGCGACAAGAAACTGCTCGACGTTTCCGACTGCTCCAACACTTACTAGACACATGCTCTAAACTTTTAATTAATTAAAAAAGACTCATCTACTTAACCATAATAAGACCTATATGGACATACGGAGTTGAGCTTTGGGGCTCTAGCAAACCATCGAATTCCTATCGTATCCAATCCTTACAATCCAAAATCTTTCGTAAAGCCCTTAATGTCCCATATGCCGCTGATTTAGCCGGAGCCAGATACCTATCGTTTCATGATAAACTCAGGTCCCATCCGAATCCACTTGTTTCCAGCCTTGCTTCTTCCTTGATTCCTGATAATTCCCCTAGACGTCTGAAAAGAAGATGGCCTCGTGATCTTCTCACCTATAATTAAATAGGGAGTGCTACCACCTGTCAGTATCTCTTCTAGTCATTATTTCTAATGTGTGCATTTTTACTAGTTGTATTGTTTGTACAGTTGTAAATTTCATTAAATAAATATATGAAAAAAAAATTAATTTGAGAATGAAAATAAAAGGAACATTTATTGATTAAATTCACTAAGGTCACTGGTAACACAAGACAATGCACTCCAGGTCGAGGTCAACAAAAGAATATTTATGGCTAACAAATGTTACTTTGCCCTTCTCAAGGAATTCACCTCTCGCCTTTTATCCCTGCATTACAAGCTACATCTGTTCTATAAAACACTAATCCGCACTGCTCTATGCTTCAGAAACATGGACGACGACTAAAAAAATTGAGCAAGACCTCCTATTCTTTGAGAGAAAAATTCTTCGAAGAATATTTGGAGGAGTACAGATTGATGGAAATTAGAGAAGACGGACAAATGTTGAAATTTGCTCAACTTTTAATGATCAAGATGTAGTTCTGAGGATGAAACTTGGAAGATTGAGATGGGCAGGCCATTAATGGAGAATGAAGCAATCCCTAGGATGATCCTGACAGAACCTCTCTACGGCACAAGAAGATGAGGGAGACCAAAACTAAAATGGTCAGACGGTGTGGCAAGAGATTCAAGGGATGTCCTGGGAGTCAGGAGCTGGATGATGGCCGCACAGAACAGAGATGACTGGAGTAAGATGGTGGAGGAGGCCAAGAATCGTCATCGAGTTGTAGCGCCGTGATAATAAAAACAATTGATTAAATTTTTCAATAAATCAAATATCTTTGTTTTTTTATTTGTTTTTTGCGGTTTACGAAACTGTCCTGATTTTTTGTGTGAGAATAAATTACGTAAATTCAAAAATATTTATATTGAGTTATATAGATGAAATGCCCTGATGAAGAATTATTAGGTAGATCGAACATTGGCAAATATATGGTATGTGTCTATTGACGGAACCTGTGACTTCTCCTTAAATTAAAAATATTTAGTAAAAAGAAATATTAGTAGGAACACTTATGCCCCATATATTTTGGCAAATTCCATATACTTTGCCAATACATTTTATCAACTAATGTTTGTAATTATAATAAGTAATATATTGGTAATATAATTGAAGTATCACGTTAACAAGTGCTTTACATGACATTGGAACAGACAACATGAAATGGTACAATTAATAACATTAACACACTGTTTCTCCGTGTCATGCGGTATTATATCGTGTTTCCGTTTAATGGAAATGAGTTTCAAAATATGAAATAACTACTTAGTCATTATAACACGACTCATCTTCAACATATTTTAATACAGACTAAATATATTCGCTAAAATGTTCAAGAAATAATACGACCGGTATATGATAATATAGAGCTACACAATTGTCGATTAGGTATTACTGGTTTTAAAACAATAAATTTTATTTTATGTTCAGGTATCTTGTGATTTAGAATCTTAGTAGTTTAAACATACTGGATATTCTTAGGCTATTTGGTCTTCTGGAAAAATTTAAGGACCGAAGGATCAAGTGTTTGATTTTAAAGTATTGTACAAAGCGTGAGTAAAAGTAACAATAAAGAATAAATTAACGATTAGCAACTAGTGTTACCCAAATGCGAGACCGAGGTGAGTCTTGGTCATGGTCTTGGTATTGTGCAAGAGTCTCGCAACAGTCTTGCAGTTGCTTATTATTTTATTACTATACAGATATCACTGCAATTTTTTAGATAAGTGAAACCTAACCGAATGAAAAATTAGAAGAGTTAAATGCAAAAGTATATTGCTTATACCTGTTAATAATATATAGTAACTAAAATTGTCGAGTATTAGTAACTATTTTTCCTTAATTTTTATTTAAAAAATCGATTTTTTTTTTTACCAGTCCTGGTCTTGGTCTTGCAACAGTTAGGCGACCTTGGTCTTGGGCAACACTATTAGCAACATTTCATTATTATTAAGTTAATGATGAAAATACTATTCGCCATCTTTCCGATTCTTACACTAAATCGTACGTTCCTAGTAATTTTATAAAACGTAATTAAATTCTTTGGAAATAATATTTGCTCAGAAAAAAATAAGTAATACAAATAATCAGATGGTTTAAATGTTAAATATGTTGATAGATACTATAAACATTATTAAAATATGACTCAATATAAATATTGATTATCTAGCTCATAGGCACTACCTCTTTAAATCTACCTCTTTAAATTAATTAATGAACATATTAATTCTTCTACCTTCCTTAGTAAAATAAATTTTCTAGTTTCTGTCCATCTTCATCATTATCATTTTTTCCTCCAGAGATTTCCATTCAACCAATTATGGCTTCTGTTCACACATAGATCGGATTCAGCGAAATGCTAATTTATTTGCATCGTACATAGATTTCTTTGACGATTAGTGGACTTGGTTTGAGAAGCTTCTAACTAAAAAATTTGGGTAAATTGGGTATACTGAGTGATGAAGATTCCACATGCCCTATTCAACTCTACTTAGGGATGGCAGTCGATATTATCGAAATATCGATATTTTCCTCAACAACGCACTACATTCTACAAGAGACAAGCAAGATTAGTGTATATTTTTGTCTAATGGTCAGATTCATATATAATTCATAGCGCTTTCCCATAATGATAATATTAATATTTGTTTTCATACTGAAATATCAAAGGGACGATACCGATAATTGATAATATCGAAGTAGATACAATCGATTGTGAAATATCGAATATAGATATTTCTATAATATGGTCATCCTTAACCATTTTCCCTTTATGCCCACTCTAATTTATTCTATAGTGTACGAATAAATGTCCTCTACTGGGTGCATTAGAGTACATTATGTTTAAAATGAATTAATTATTTTTTTTTTTTAGAAACCTACGACTTCCTCTTCTACAGTTTCCTTTAATAATATCCCACTTAGTACTTAAACAAATCCGATATCTAGGACTCCACCCTGGACAAACATTTAACTTGTAATTCTCATACCAGACTAAAACGACAAGAAACCGCTTGACATTTTCGGCTGCATACTAGACAAACACCCAAAACTTCCTATTAATTTTTGATGAAAATTACAACAAGTAAATGTGACATTGGTAACATGACATGTAAAACATGAAGAGAAACTACCCATTGGTAGAACTCAAATCAAAGTTCTATATTAGAAGGTCCCGAGGCCATCTTCTTTTCAGAAGCCTCGGAGAGTTATCAGGGATCGAGGAGGAAGCAAGGTATGAAACGAGGGAGTTTGGATGGTTCTGCAGTTTGTTATGGAAGGATAGTTATCTGGATTGGGCCAAATTGGAAACATATGGAACATTAAGGTCTTTATGGATGATTTTATTTGTGACAAAGTAAGGAGCGTTGACATTATTGGATACGAGAGGAATTCGATGGTTTAGTGGAGCCCCAAAGCTCAACAATTCCGTAAGTCCAAATAGGTCTTATTATTGTAATATATATGAGTCGTTTGTAATTGATTGAAAGCTTAGAGCGTTAGTCTAGTAAGTGCTGCAGTAGTCGAAAACGTCGGGCGGTTTTTAGACGTTTCAGTCTGGTTTGGGGATTCCTCCTATTAATTGAAAAAAAAAATCATGTACATGGCTATAATAAAAAGCCTATTTGAACTTAAGGTGTTGAGTTTCGGGAACCCACTAAACCATGGAATTCCTCTCGTATCTAATCCTTATAACTCAAAATCCTTCGTAAAATTCTCAATGATCCTGTCCATAACGACCTTAATGCTTCTTATGTTTTAGATCTGGCCCAATCCAGGTACCTATCCTTCCATAATAAACTTCAGAACCATCCGAACCTTGTCGTCTCTAACTGCATCCTCCTCGATCCCTGATAACTCTCCGACGCGTCAATAAAGCAAAAAATGGTCTCGTTATCTAATTTGGAAATATTATTAGAGAGCTACCAATGAGTAGTTTCTCTACAAGTTTTTTCATATCATTATTTTTCTCTGCATCACATTTACTCGATGTATTTTTCATTTTAATACTTGTTATTTATTTTGCTTCTGATTATTTTATATTTTCTCTACATATAGTGTGAATGTAGTCTTACCTAACTACGATTATTATCCATGTGGCAGAATATTATATTACTCAATAAACAAAAAAAAAAATGCAAAAACTTTATGTTAAGGATCCATAAGCAATATCTTTCTTCGTTGCTACTTGAACTTTAAGTAAAATAATAATAATGTATAATAAATATATTATAAACTATTCTTGACTTTCCTCAAGACTATCTGTCACAGGGAGAAGGTGAAACAAATATATCGAAATAGAGGGAGACGTTTTATGGCCCCAAACCCAGGAGTCGCTTTAGGTTATAACAATTCTCTTCATCTATTCCTGGTACAATAAGATCTCGATTTGAGCCAAGTTCTCTACCTAGTAACGATTTGGCAGAGGTTTAGATTTTATTCGAGAAAATATTTCGAGCAGTCAAAAAGAAAAGAAGAAAAAATAAAATAAAAAAAAACCAACGTGCAAAATAAAAATTGAACTCTTTCGTCCTAGGGTATTAATGACCAGCGATTAGTCAATCACGTGACATTATTTTTATTATTATTATTACAAAAAATGTGTAAAGTGCAATAAAAATTAATCTTTTTTTTTTTATGTAAATCAATTAATTATGTCATTATTCTAAAATACATAACATAAATTTTAAACTAACAAAATATTACTTTTCTGTTTTACTAAACCTAAAGGAATCCATGATTTCATATTAAGATTTTTTCTTTTCTATTTTAGAATATATTCATGATATTTCAGTTTAAGTTTCATTACCATATTGAAAAATAGTTCCTCTTGAAAATTAGAGTAAATACGGTTTATATTTATTTCTTATATTTTGTTTTAATATGTATAAACGACATTTTTAATTAATGCTTGTACATAGTCTTAAGTATCTTAGTATGGTTTCAAGAGTTTTTTATATAGATTTTTTTATTTTATTTTGTATATAGTATGTATAAGTAATATTTTTTTATTTTCTTTTACTGATTTATCTTTATCTTAACTTTTTATTTTATTTTTTATCTGGCCAGATATAAAATTATCATTTCTGTACTTTTTTGTTATTCTGAAGGGACTTACGTCCCAGAATAAAATTATTTTTCTATTCTGTTCTATCCTCTCTCTCTCTCTCTCTCTCTCTCTATATATATATATATATATATATATATATATATATATATATATATATATATATATATATATATATATATTTGATGTGTATGAATAAAATTGATGAATTTTTATTAATTTACTCTAATACGTATTTATACATAATTTTTTTTTTCTGTAGTACATATAACATTGTACTGTTCTTAGCATATTTAGTCCCGGAATAATTGCTAATAATATTTTTATATAAATCAAGTACTAGTCTAATAAGTAATACTTCATATAATACAAACGTTATATTATTTTAAAACAGAATACCAATTTGTAATAAGACTAACATCTAAAATAATATTTTATAAAACCAATACTAAAAAACAAGCCACAAAAAAAAATTACAGAATGAAAAATGAAAATAATGTATACTTCACGATCTGAATGGTTTCGGTGCCTTTAAAATAATTAATTTGGCTTCGAATGGATGCATGACTGAAATGTCAATTAATACGGGGCTCGTAAATTGTATAATCGCAAAGTGGTTCAGTATTTTTTTATTCGTAATCGATAACAGTCATAGAGCCCTAAAAGTATTAATTGTGCTATATCAAACAAATAAATTAATAAATAGTTTATGAGTAAGGCAATTATATGGAATAAAGTATCCTAATAAAAAAAAAAAAAAATACGGACAGGTGGTTTTTGAAGATTTCGTCTAGCTTCTGAAAAATGTTTTGTAAAATTTTAGGTACGATGTAATAAATATATTATATATGTTTCGCAATGCGAGGAAATATGTTTATTCTTTGTCAAAAATGTCCACAGACGTGAAATATTTTCTCAAGGATTTGTCCTTACTTGAGTTATTTTGAACAATAAGTAAATATTCTTTTTGTAATGATCTCTTATCTTTCTCGAATTTCTGAAAGATATATTACCCACTTTAGGTTTATAAATCTTTGAAATTAGCGTCGCACTGACGTAGGCTCTTGCAAAAGTTAAATATAATAAAAGCGAACGCGCGTGATTTCACAGAAAAGAAACATAGTAAAACGAAAAAGGACCTCTTTATTATAAAGAAATATTTAAAAAAAGTATTGTGAACAAACGAAATAAACAAATATATTAAACAATTGATATTGAGCAAGATGCAAGATACACAAACTTTCATGAAATGTTCTTAATAAATGGAAGTGAGCGTGGAAGTAGGCATGGAATTGGGCAAGGCGAACATTTAAACTTCCCAATCAGTACTGACTTTATTCCTAACATATAACAGAAATTTTAAATCCTCTGTGAATTTTTTTTGTTTGGTCCAAAAATTGAGTGGGTCGGTAATGATGCTGCAAATGATAATAATAAACATTAATTGGTCCGTAAATACAGTATTATTAAATTTAACGATGTAATATATCTTACCATATTAAAATATGAACAATTAACAATTTTTCCATTTTGAAAAAAAAAACATAAAAATATTATTTTATCTAGATTTATAATTTCTAATCGGCTTAAAATTAAGACCTGGTTGTTGCACTATCCCTATTTTTTTAAAATAAATAAATTTCAAAAAACATTATTAGGGTTTTTAAGGCTTTGACAAAATATCAGAAAACAGCTTATACGCTATATGTTTATATATGACCAAGATATGTAGGTATGAAATCTCTAACCAGTAGCCATTTTGAACCTGAATGGTGGCTGTTATAGTAGAGTTCTTATGATCATTCAAGGGTAATCTGTATCTTTGTAGAAAAAATTTTAAAAAAAACTAGTCGCTATTATTGCAATTTTATATAGGAAGGATTAAGAAGGTCTTCATATTATTTTTCGACTATTTATTATCAGCTTGACTTTTCGAGATTTTCTAGCATGTTTTAAAAAGCTACAAATTTATTGTTTAATAATTTTATTTCTATATTTCTGTAAATGTAGCACACATCCTACAAATATTATAATAACTAAATAAATGCAGTAATTCCGAAGAAAAGTCACGAAAGATGAGTGGATTGTTTAACCGATTTTTGGAATATATCGTATCTTGAAACATAAAACCTTAATTTTTTAAGAGGGTTAAAACTTTTTTTCTTTTTTCTTAATTAAAAAGTTTCATTATTTTCAGTAACTATAAAGGTCCAAAGGCATTGATAGTTACAAGGTTCCATAAAGATGAATTTTTGTCATCCATAATCAAGTTTTGCAACGATGAAGTCTTCTTTCTAGACTTCTATTTTCCACGGACGGATAGTTCAGATAACTAGATCGGCTTCATCAACGTCCTGCATTTTCCTGGGTCGAAGTGGAACTAGAAAGTATGAGAATAGGTGGAATGATAAAAACTCATTACCTATGATGAAGCTACCCCGGACTGCAGGGACTCAAAATTCCTAGACCGGGCAACATGATATATATATATATATATATATATATATATATATATATATATATATATATATATATATATATTTAATTATAAAATCCTATTATTTTTATAGGGCCCCGGTACCATTGATTCAAAAACCCCTCGGATGTTGAGGCCCTCATGAGTTGAATGTAACTGGGGCATTAGGTCTAACGTCATATCGGACCGTAACGACAACAGTATTATTAAATTAAAAATTATCAAAAGCACATTATGAAAAAACGTATAACAAAAATATGTTATTAGTTATAAATTAAAAGATCCTTGGCTTAAGACAGTTCCGATCCCTTCCTTCTATCAGTATTAGCGTTCATTTGATCATTATTTTACCTTGTTTTCTATTATAAACCGCTAATTAATTATTCATTCAGTAACGAATTTATCTCTAAGAGGGTGGGAAGATCAGTTTCATATTTAGCTTCCTTATTTAAAAAAAAAAAAAACTTAAAAAAAAAAGCTCTCATGAATATAATCAAGTAAATAATTCCTAAAAATCGTGAATAGAAAAAATCTAAAGAGTAATTTAAATATGTGTATACATATTGCATACATAAAAAATATATCTTTTTTTATTCTGCTTATAGATACTATTTGAAAATTGTTTATATAATGAGATTTAATATTTGAGTGGTTTATTTCTAAAGTGAAACCATCTAATCATCATTTACAATTTTCAAGGAAACGGACAAAACTGTATTATCTATTCCAATTATAATATCAAAATCTATATTTTTAAAAAAGTATATTAAGAAATTCTTTATTCGTAGGAAAATCTTTGATCATTTTGATAGAAATTTAAAAAAAACATTGAAACTTAAACACGGCTACTTTTGGAACGAATTACACTCAAAGATCCGTTGTGGAATAGAAAAAAAAAAAGTTTGATGGGGGTTCAGTTTGTAGACACAAAATGTACTTGATTCGGAAAAAAATTGATATAAAATCGTAAAAAAGAAGTTAACATTTTATTCACAATAATATAAAATAAACTTATTTTGATTTGAAATAGAATAAAACTGTTTAAAAAAAATCTTTCAATGAATTACTGAAAATACTTAAATTCAAGTATCATTACATTCCTTCATAAAAAGTTAAGTTTCGGAAATAAACTTATTTTCGCACCAATTTTTTAAATATTAAGGTTTATGGAAACAAAATTAATAATAATAATAGCACCATCGTATTCGCTGGGTGTTCTTACGTAGGAATCGATATTTGTATAAAATTTCAATTTAAAAAAAAAATTCCAAAAAAAAATCTATTATGGTTCACATTGCAGTTATGCGATTCATTTTTACTGATGATGTATGAAGAAATTAAATATACAAAACTACATGGAAAAATCATAAGAACTACAAAAATTACTTGCTATATTATAAATGGAATAAATATAAAGAAATAATTAATAATAATGATGAATAAAATAATTGGAACGCCTACGAGGACTGAGGTTGGTCGCAAACGGCGGCGAGTTTCGCCGCAGAGTGGGTTACTATTATAGGTCAAGCACTTTCTTTAACAGTCCAATGAAACAGTTATCAGACGAACCATTTTATTATGATATTTGCCCTATAATACATTATTATAAAAAATTAAATAAAGATTAATTTGATAGTTTTATTTTCGTTATCATAATTAAGATAATTAATCAATCCCTCGTAATCTACTGTCAAAGGCAACCGCCTGAGGTATTTACAGCTGTGCGATGGTTTTTCTTATACCGGTTTTATTATTAAATCAATTAGCTACTCAATTATTCTTAGGTTGCTGGGTGAACCATTTCCCTAGATATACATTCGGAACAAGAAATCAGAGGTGGTGATAAAAGAACCAACGTTTTCAAATAGGTTGGAAATTCAAATTTAAAAAAAAAAATTAAAATGGTAAATATCGATGCGATAAAATTTAAGGCTAATAAAAAATGTCATAAATTCTATATTCTATAAACACTATATCAATTGTACTTGTGCTCAACATTTACTAAATATTTCATTATTTTGAGTTCTTAAACTATTAACTATTCAGCTACCTTAAAAACTTTAAAAGTAGCCAAATTGGGATGAGTCGTCAAAAAAGCCACTTTCTGATTTGAATAAAGAAATCATAAAACTTTATACGAGGCTTTTAATGTAACTTTTCACAAAGCCAGAGTAAAATGCTTTCATTAATTTTTAGAAAGAATGATGATTTTAATTGCCGAGATTGTATCGTTTTGAAAGTTTTGGGAGTTGTTTAAGTGGTTGAGGGAAACTGTTTATAGTGGCGCTTTTTTTTTTTTTATTCTGGTACTTTATAATATAAACAAATTCAAGATTATCCAGACAACTAGTTTCATTTATATATTTGGATTATTTTAAATTGAGATAAAGTAATATTATTATTCAGGCTATAAAAAGTAAAACAATAATACAAATTTTGTTAGAAGACTATAGAGCTAAAGAAGGCTAGAATCTAACAGTTCTAAGAAAAGGACCAAGATAGATCAAGTTTAGGCCAGACTGGTAGACTACATTAATTTGAGAGAGCCATGTGCCAAAAGCGTTGTTTTTAACAAAACGACAGCCAAACTGTTTTTAGCAAGTTCCTTTTCCGATATTTAACTATAGACCATTCTCCTTTTACAAATTTATATCTAAAACAATTACTTTTTTGATTTTGTACCTATTTTCAACATCATCATTTAAATCCCATGCGTCATATTCATATACGTTTGACCTTTCAATCCTTTTAAAGGATTACTAATATGTAAGGAACAAAAATGTGTATTCTACATAGGAATAAAATGGTATCATTTTTAAATAATCTAATCTATCACTTTTTAAAGGTTAATTCAAACTAAGCTAAAATTTAAACGGAATGGGTATATGGTGTAACCATTAACAGCGTATTAGGACTAAATAAGTAATTAAAATATAAACAAAAGTATTTTTAAATACAAAATTTACATTCAGCTTAGGTAGGTCTAAAAATGTGTTGTTTCTCTACATATAACAAATAAGTAAATAGGTATATAATTATAAAATACATTGTGAGGGAAAATGTGAACACTAAAATTTTCGAATCTGTTTACTCAATTGAAATACATGTTTTAAGGTCTCCTAAGACCAACTAACTAAGTTTCACAAAATGGCATGTGTGTATGTTAGCATTATAGGAGCATAGGTAAAAGATGAAAATACGTACCAGGCTGAAATTAAGTATGTATTTATTCCTGGGATATTAGAGCAACCTTTTCGCTAAATTTAACTTGCAAGAAGTGGCTCTTTACATGATTGATTTTATATCATCGCAAAGGTCCAAATGATTTTAACTAAACTCGCAATATGGGAATAAAATCAAATGACATTTAAAATCAGTTAGTCCTAATCTGAGAGAAATTGAAAGGGCTTAATTTTCAAATTGAAAAAAAATCTCAACGCTATTTTCAATTTTTATTATTATAAATAAATAAATAGGTGTTTTCTCAATAATGATGCTGAATGAATAAATACCAACTATGAAAGTATTTGATGATTAACCAAAAGAGGTAATAGATAATAGATTATACGGGTATACTATACTGTTGGAGAACTAAAAAAAAAATTTTAAATTTAAAATTGACAACCGAATTGGCACAATTTATACTATTTGTCTTAAATTTATATTTAAAGTAATATTTTTAAGGTTTATTAACTAAATACAAAAAACAATTTCAACTGAAAGTAGAGTGGACTTAAAGTTTTGTGGCACATTGCACCAGATATTTTTTATTTTATCGATATTTTTGTGTATTTAATAAAACAGCACGATTATACGACATATTCTACAGTAATTAAAAAACTATTGTAATTTTTCTTTTTATGTTCTGCGTAATTTAAAACTAATAAAATAATAATAGTTGAAATATAAAATAAGTACACCAAGCCCCTTAAAACTGAACCATTAAACAGAGCTCCATGAAGCGAAAGGTTGCCCAAGATAGCCAGATGTTAAACAGGCTCCTTAGTGCGGCCAAAAATATCTAAAAAGGTTGGAATGCAGCAGAAGGATATGTGACTGTATAGAATAGAAACTTTATATTTATTTGTATTTCCAACGTGGAAAATTTCTAAATCGAGTTATAAACAGAATTACACGTTTTAAGATTCCACGATTCCAATAATTACTTAGTACGAAACTTAAATAACATATTTTAGGTAGTTTTACAGTTATAGGTATAGGTATCTCTCAAAGAAGACCAAGCTGATTATATACAAGACCTTATACGGTCAGTTTTGACAAATGGCTCAGAGGCTTGAACGATGAAGAAAAGTGATGAGATGAAGCTGAGTGTGTTCGAGCGAGGAGTCCTCAGAAGGATCTATGGCTCAGTAAAGGAGGCTGATGTCTGGAGGGAAAGAAAAAGAGGGAGCAAAGTTCTCTTCATGCAGACATCGACGTAGTCACCTACATTAAACTTGCCAGACTAAGATGGGTAGGGCATATGGTCAGAATGAGCGCCTTTGAAATACCCAAGAAAGTAATGATTGAGGAGCTGCACCTCGCAAGACGGGTTGGAAGGCCGAGGACGAGATGGGTGGCCAGTGATGCAAGAACCCTGCAGCAGAAGACAGAGCCGACTGGCGGGAGACCCATTGGAGGAGGCCCGGTCTCTGTAACGGGACGTCGCTCCACATGTGTAAGTATGTAGGTAGTTTTACAACTGGGATAATACAGACAAGTTTTCGCTACAATCGACTCACCAAGAGTGACACTTTATTTCATTAACTTCAGACATTTTTAAAAGTTTTTCGAAAACGGCTCAAATAATTTTGAATAAGCTTGTCATTTTGATGTACAATTAAATGATACTTAATATTAGGTGGTTATAATGCTCATTGGGATTGTCTGACCTGGGTTTATAGGCCGAATTTTAATGCACCTTTAATTTTGTTTATTTCAAATAAATAAACGTCTCCCGTTGTTAGTAGAGACAAGAAATGAACTTAGGAATAAGACGAATAAATAAAAGAAAAAAAAGGAGAAATATTTTCTTAGGTGAAAAAAATGTCCTGGAACAAGAGAAATAATTTAGATGTTTAATACATCAAAGAAAAGCTAAAGTAGAAAAATTGACATCCAACACATAAATTCTGTAGAAAGAAGTGGAAAGTGACGATAAACTAACTGTAGTTAAAAATGTATATTTTATATTACTGGATGGGAAATAAATTTACCTATGAAAATGGAAAAGCTACTTGAGATTAGTAATTAAGGTGTATACAATTAATATCTAACATGTTATGTATTAAAATGTAAAGGAGAATGTCAAAAAACTATGACTAAATATCGTAGATAATGATTTCTACATTTATATTAGTGAATAGAAAATAAATGGAGTTTATTTATTTAGGAGGCACAAAACTAACATACTTCTTTTTAATTACCCAACATTTAAATTTATAGGAAGAGTTATATTCTTAAGGTTTATCAATTTATTTCTATTGGATGTTGAGTAGTACATAAAAGTTGTCTGAACTTACAAAACTTTTTATTTAATATCACACAATTTTATATAATTCTAGTACCATATTTAATTCTGCAAGAGGATAAAAATATCTGCATAAAAATTAAGATAATCGTTATATGTCAAAGTCAATTAATACTATGTTAATGTAATTCAATGTTGTACGTATTCTTAGAGCATCTAAATATGGGCTGAATGGGGTATATCATTCATTGAACGATTCACAAATCGTTCAATTCCGTACCTCACTATCTATAAATCTGATTTAATAGTATATTTATGAGGCGTGTCCAATTTTTATCGTCGAAGGGATAGAACTAATAAATCTTTTATTAGCTATAAAATGCTACGTGATTTATTTTATGTCATTCCATAAGTTTTGAGGGACTTCATTGTAATAGAACAACAGCGTAATAGAACGCCTTGAAGGGATTTTATACATGAAAAAACAGCTATAATATATAAAAGTTAAATAATTATTCGGTAGCCATTGGATCTCGTTAATAAATTATAAAATGTTTAGTTTCCTTCATCATTTTTAATAAGATCCCTCCAACCTCTAAAGAAAATGAATACATTCTCAAAGTCAAATTCTGTAATGTAAATAGACTTCAAATAAATTAAATAATTTATTAAAATTAAATAAACTTTGATCTCAAGAACATACCTAAATCAATCAAAATTGTCCCGATGGGAGAGGAGGGGAGCAATTTTCAAAATTGTCTTTCTTTCTTGGAATAAAATATATATATATTGGTTAAATGTTTATTATTTTATTTTTAAAGGAGGGAACATCTATTTTTATAATTTGAATCATGAGAAATTTTGTATTATTTCTAAAAATCAAGATTAAAGTTCACGACTTAGAAAAGCTTATCAGCTTTTTTTTAAATCGACTACTCAACTTTTTCATGTGCATGCGCTAACACTACAAACATTCAGCAAACGTTAAGAACAAATCTTAAAATTTAATTATCGTTATATTATTAAGGACATAGATTTCACAAAACCAAATTGAATAAATACAGTATATAAACATATATTAAGTCCACACTTTTACACAATTGTTTTTCATTTGAAAAATATTAACAGTTGTGCAAATGACAGAGTCAAAATTTAATCTCTAATGATACATGGTATCATAGAAGTCCAGGCATCAAACAATCGATTGAAATGTATAATTTTAACAAATATATAGCCCTAAGGCATGGCGAAACCTTAAAATCCATATTCTTGCGTGTGGGACAAAATTAGTCTAAAAGTGTTCGTTAAGGATTGTCCTGTGGTTTGCAAATGAATATTTCAGAGTCAAGACACGTGTTTGAGTCGAGATTATGTTTAAAAAAAAAAAAGAAATGAAAAAAAAATATATATATAAGCAGACAAACATAAATTGATACATAAAGATAAGAGAAAGAGGATGAAATAGCTAAATAAGATTAGAAGTTCAATAGTAATTGAGCAACATCTATTTAATAAAAAATGAATTTTTATATTGCAAAAATGTTAAAATTTTACTCATGGATTAAAATGAGAAAGAGATGGATTTTGAAAAAACATTTTGTTTATGTATAACAGACACCATTGCCCAAGTATACTAATACATATTATAATTTTATAGGAAATGGTTTTAATTAATTACATAATAAGCTAATTGTATTGTTGCCTAAAACAGAAAAAAAATGTCCTTGAAGATGATCCAGAAGCCCAAAAAACGCAGAGAAAAAGAAAATAAATAAATTATATATCAACCAGGAAGAGAGCCCATCTTTTAAGAAAAAAATAAAACAAAAGGATAACTTACAAATTTTTCCCATCTACACTACCTATGTTCATTAAGGTGGGATAAATCGCTTTTCCGGCGCCCAAGAGCTATGAATTTTGTTGTATGAGATCTCAAACGAAAGAGAAATTCATGGAGTTTTGACAAATCCCAATTTTGACCACCAAATTTCGCCAAAAGATTTAATAAAAATCATTGAAAAATTGGCAAGTTTTAGAACTTACAGTGGTTTCAAAGTGAGCGAATCGAGATTAAAAGTATCTCTAAGATTTTTTCCGAATGCCTCTTAGGTGCCACAGTTGCCATTGGATACTTTATGTTTTAAAAATTAAAATATTGATTTTTATATTAGTCTTTGAGGAACTGAAAATCTATTGAACAGGAAGATGGCGGACAATATCTCTCTGATCCCTTTAGCGCTTAGGATAATATAGAAACACTTTTGATGTATTTAATATCAGTAATATACATCATTACTCTTAGCGAGATAACTACAAAATAATACACCAAAATAAAATAGGTGTTGAGGGAGTACAATAATGGTTTATTATAAGTCCTGTAATAGCTACTTCTTATTGAGGGATATTTTCCGACTCATTATAAACAGGCCACTTTGGGTACTTATTTACGGAAATATTGTAAACATTTTAGACGCTTGGTTGTCACACCTTATTAAAATATAAAATCTATATATTTTGGTAAGGGCAATTAATTATATAATACATAAATATAATATAATTTATATTAATTACTGTAGCGTTTCGATAACTTATTACAGTTTAGCAGTTACCAAATGATAACAGGTTATTTTATTAACTTGCGAGTCACAACGTCACACTAGCTTCGTTTTTAAGATTTTAAATTACTAATTTGAAGAGGTATTGTGTATAATATACAATAAACATAGAGTTAAAATATACATTAAAAAAATACATGAAACTACCAGTTTATTTGTCTTTTAACAATTTATAAAAGAATTTATTAGTTTGATATTATGTTCCCTATGTAACTACGAAAATCTATCTACTTAAAACACAGAAAATGTGGGTATTATTATTTTATTAAGGGATCGGTCAACTAAGGGAACAGTGAGAAAACTACAAAGGCTCTAATTCACAAAAAAAAAAAAAAAAAAAAAAATACGTCTTAAGCGAATATAATAATGGTTTATTATAAGTTCTGTGATAGCTGCGTTAATCTTATCTTATCGCTTAACTATTAAATCCTAGGGATATTTTGCGGATTATTAAGCAAATTTTTTGTGTTGAACGCATCGATGAAAAATGGAACGCTTGGTTGCCCCGCCTTATTATTAAAATATTATCCGTTATATTATTAAAGGCAAGGGTTCGTTCAACTGAGGGAATAGTCAGAGAACTGCAAAGCAAGGCTCTAATGCAACAAAATAGGTCTTAAGCACAGCAAAGGATTATTATAAGTTCTATTAGTTGTTGTATTAATAAAATATTATTCATTACTTCATTAAAGGGCAAGGGATCTTTCAATAAGGACAAAATAGGCAGAAACATTAAAACTTTCCTGGCTTGAGGGCAGCGAGGTCTTGGTCTGCAGTGTATCGCCATCAAGGTCGCTAGTTCGATCCCACTTGGGTCGATATCAACCCAGAGCTATACCATTCTTCTCTCTTAGAGCAAGGCTTCCAGGCTAGCTCTTACATAGCTACCTAATATATTATTCAACTACTTAAAATAAAAATAAACGAAATATAATAACAATAAGTATAATAACTTAAGCTCGCGAATAGGGGGTGTGTTACAGGAAAAAAAAAAACAAAAAAAAAAAAACACATGAATTCAGTAACACTAGTGATGGGCCAAACTGTAGCGTTTCGATAACTAGTTACAGGTTGGCAGTTACCAAATGATAACCGGTTATTTTATTAACTTGCGAGTCACAACGTCACACTGCTTATCAGCTTCGTTTATAAGATTTTAAATTATTAATTTGAGGTATCTTGGAAAATATTTTATAGTAAAATATACATTAAGAAAATCCAAACATATATATTTTTTAATATTGTTGGTTAGGACTTAAAATTTATTTGTGATTCGGTAAGAATTTACTTTGTAATAATTACAGTGGAATAATTTACATGAAATTAATATAGATATTAATGGGTGTACATTTTTTTTTATACTCATAAGGGAGAAGCCATCTCAATTTCTTGGTAACTGTAACACTTCACTTGGTGATAATAATCGAGGAAAGTGCTTGTAGGAAACCGGAAACAATAGACCAACAAGGTTTCTAAACTCAACGAGAAAACCAATTTGATCAAAATTTTATTTGGTTTATATATTTGTTATAGCAAAAATGCGTAAGGATTCAATTATATCCGCTGCGTTCAGCATAATTGCTACATTTTTTTTTTTAGTTCCACAAGGGTGCTAGGACTTTTTTTTTAGTCGGACAAGGGTGCTTATTTTGAACGAAAATTCCATTCTTATAAAAAATCTGAACATAAAAATATACGATGTAAAACAAAAAAAAAAAAAGTAAATAAAAACAAAACCTTCCGGATAATAGGGTTTTCGAATATTGTTGATTCATAAAAGTGGGATTCTACAATAAACATAGAGTAAATATATACCTAAAACGATATATATGAAACTACTAGTTTATTTCTCTATTAACCATTTATAACAGAATTTATTTATTAGATATTATGTTCCTTATGTAAATACGAAAATATATCTACTTAAACAAATACTTTAAACACAGAAAATGTGACAACTAGCGTACTAAAAAAAATTTAAATAATGCTTATGCAAAATATATTTAACCTATGAAATTTCAATAGATTATGATACTGTGTAACGATTAAATTCATGTTTCTAACCATAATAACATATAAAAAGAAATATTTAAAAATATGATAATATAAAAGGGGATATTAAAAGTTTTTTATTTATGATATTTATAACTGTATTATTTATAAATACGTCAAGTAAATGTGTACAAAAGAATACAATCACATGAAAACGCTTGTTGAGGAACTACCCATTGGTAGTACTCTAATAATATGTCTACATAAGGAGACCACGAGGTCATCTTCTTTTCAGACGCCTCGGAGGGTTATCAGGAATCGAAGAGGAAGCAAGGTTAGAAACAAGAGGATTCGGATGGTTATGAAGTTTATTACGGAAGGAAAGATAGCCGGATTGGGCCAAATCGGAAACATGTCGAACATTAAGGTCTTTATGGATTATTTTATTCGGGACAAAGTAAGGATCAATGAGGATTTTACGAAAGATTTTGGATTGGATTTGAGAGGAATTTGATGGTTTAGTGGAGCCCCATACCTCAATTCCGTAAGTACAAATAGGTCTTATTATAATCATGTATATGAATATTTTGTAATTAATTGGAATTTTAGAGCGTTTGTCCAGTAAGTGAATATTAAAAATAAAATTTAAATATATATATATATATATATATATATATATATTATATATATATATATATATATATATATATATGTATATATGTATATATATATATGTATATATATTCTTAACCAAATTTTATTTTAATCGTATATATCTTACCTGCCTATAACCAATATCTAATTGACAGAAAGTAATGTTATTCAATAAATAAATAAAATCGTATATTTAAACCATTAAATTTAAGTGAGAACTGAAAAAAAACTCAAATAAAAGTTATTTACATCCTGGACATCACAGAGAGGGCAGCGATTCTATATCCGTTCATAATTCATTTCCATTTATGCTTCAAATATCCGATTTTAATTAGATAAATTGGTATAATTTAAATATTTGTTATCATTAATCAAATGATCCTTTGATCGGGAACGGTCACTAATTGCTTAAGTATCAAATGAAATTTACTCATGAAACATTATTGGTGAAATATTGCCCAATATTTGAATACGTGTATGCACGTTTGAATATATTTTGACTCGTATGTACTTCATTAAACTTTCAGTATCATTTTCTTTCCAGAAATTTACATTTTTCATATAAATACACTTTCTATTTATCCAATAATATTTTGAAAATACTGAATATGTATATATATTTTTTAATATGTAAAAAATAAATAATAATAAATTGCTTGTCAGAGCAAAAATGAAATAACGTTGTTCTACTGGCATGAAATAAGTAAAAAAACTAGATTTAAAAAAATAAAGGTCAAAGGGAGTATATTGAAAATAACGACATTAACATTTTCTTCTTTTTAAAGTTTAGAATTTTTTCTTCAGTTCTAGTGTTTCTTTAGTTCCAAAAGACTGTCTAGAATAATGAGAAAGATGTTCTAAACGGACAGAAAAAAAATTAAATTAATATGTCTGTCTAGTTTTCTTTTGAAGTGTATTTCTCTACCTTCTTTCCACTTACCTGGTCGATCGTTAAACTAATAATAGATTCTTCAAGCTAGGACAAGTATGGAAATTGTTAAGACCAGGAAAACAGTTTTAAAACCTTTTAATAAATAATTTTTCAAATAAGACTCGTAATATTTTTAAATTGAAAAAAATTATTTTTTAATTTGAAAAAATTCTCCAATTCCAAATTGTATTTGGTGTACATTATTATTAAAAACTGAAAACATTCTTCAAAAACGAAGAATTCGGGAGCATTCTCTTTTTTTTTTTACGAATTCGGATGGATAGTTTCAAAGGTGTCTAAATATATATAAATAAAATATCTAAATAAAAATAAAAAGACCTTGTGGTAACTGATTATAGTACTTTCTCTTTAATTATCAACGCGATAGAGAGTATCTTCCAATTATCAATATAAAATATCAATTCGAAGATAGATTTCAGTTGGGAAAAACAAACTTCATTTAAACAATTACAAAATATTGCTACAGCCATAGAATATATCGCGGAAAATAAAATAGAATTTAAATGTTTAGTAATTGTAATGCACCTAATGAATTGAGTAACATAATAAAAATAAATAAATAAATACTGAAAATATGTTTATAATTAATAAAAATATATCAATATAACCAATTAATCGGCTTAACATTAAAATTTAAAAAAAAAAATCTGCTAGAACACATCCTATCCATAATCGGATCCTTGAAGACATCCCACTGTCCAACAAGGCCTTCGTGTTGTGGACCATATATCCCCTGCACTTCAAAACAAACACTGGTGCCTTTCTGGATCTAGCACAAGCTTCCGACCAGGTGTGGCACGATGGCTTTCTTTTCAAGCTCAACACTCATTTACCCCAATCCTTACATCTACTCCTCAAATCGTACCTTTCATATCGTTCCTTCCAAATCCGTTACGGCACCGAATTCTCCAATTACTATCCAGTTAATGCTGGTGTTCCACAAGGCAGTTTCTTGTGCCCAGAACTCTACATCCTCTTCACAGCCGATATCCCTTTAAATCTCGTGACCTTCCTAGCTCCATTTGCTGATGATACTGCCATTCTATCCTTCCACTCAGATATTCAAATAGCATCCCTAAACCTACAATCTCACCTCTCCTTGATTGAGCAGTTGTGGAACAACTGATGCATCAAAATCAATGAATCAAAATGCAAACATATCACTTTCACCCTGTGGCTCAGATCCTGTCCGCCAATCCTTTTTTAATTCAATACCACTTTCCTACTCATATGCCTTGGCTTCCTTCTAGACAAAAGACTAACTTGGAACCCACATACCAGACTTAAAAGACAAAAACCTAACCGACGATTTGGCCAGCTGTTTAGACCACTAAGCAGAACATCTCAACTTTCGATTGAAAATAAACTGTTAATCTACAAGACCATGCTGAAACCTACGGACTTGAACTGTGGGGAATTGCTATATATTCGAATATCAAACGTATCCAATCTTTCCAGTCCAAAGTACTTAGAACAATTGTCAATACTGCATATTATGTCACAAACAAGACCTTACACCATAACTTATCCTAAGACCTTATCCCATTTGTCCTTGACATCATCCTGTCCAGATTCTCAAACCTTTACCAGAACCGTATTCATCATTCAAATCCTCTAGCTACATCAATACCTATCCAGCTCCCACCATTCTTACAATCCTCCTCGAAGGTTAAAACGGCAGTGGCACCCAGATCTCTTATAAATTTGCTTGTAGAGTCCTGGCAATAGCCAGCTTCTACACTCAAGTAGTGATCATTTATGGGTCTAATAAGTTGGAAAAAAATGTTCCTTCCTTTATGATACAAAGCCAATTTTTAAATGCGAATTTAGATATAAGAAAACAATTATAAAATAAAATCATAAATAACTGGCAAGTATTCTCCAAGAGTGTCCTTATTACATATTGATATTAACCAAATTGGGACTAGTACCAAAATTATCAGTAGTTTTGAATAATGACGAAGTTAGACATTTTTTTTACCTAATAATTTAGTGTTGAGATTATTGAAATGAAGATTGGATAGACGTTGATAACCTCCGGAATTTTACTCCTCTAAACACTAAATAACATAGCATAACACAACAAATGACTAGCGTTTAGATTAATAATAATAACATTTTATTTTAAATTGCAGTTTTAGCCTCAATGTATGAATGCAAACGTAGAACCATAATACTCAATGCCCTAGATTATTGCAGATTGCATTATTGTCTTCAATAAAATTCTATGTATAATCAGTTTCAGGCTGACGATGGGACCGATGATGAACAAGATCGATGAATCCATAGATGTATTTTATCGAACGATCGAATACAACGGAAGGTTAACACTCCTTGAAGGTTACAAAATACATAAAAAATAATAGGTTAGGAAATAACTACCAACTGAATTGTTGAACTTTAAACAAAAATAAATACAGGAAGAAAATAAATTGAATATTAATATATAAAGTAAAATGAGAAATAACAATACGAGGTAATAATAATCAGGCTTCATCCTACGAATACACTAAACGGAACGGCCAGGTGGCTCAATCACTGAATAAAGGGACGCGCTGAACTCCACTATCGACGAGTTCGATTTTATGGATTTCTGATGCCATAGATGAGCTCAGCGTTGAGTATAGGAAGTTGATTATATTTGCAAATATTAGAAGTGTTAAAAGAACATGGTATCCGTTATAAATTTATTATAAAATACTTCGAAATTTAACTGAACTATACTACACGGTTAAGGTATAAAAATTATAAAAATTAAAAATTATACCTCAAATAATTTTTGATTATCTGGAGATGTGCTGAAGTTAATTACTATTGGTAGATAAAATTTCAGTTCAACTTGGCTCCTCTGAATTTAAAGCAGTTCTTCCATGTCAAGGCGGTGAGCGCGACACGTCAGAGTTGGTCAACTACATTAAAGATTCAAATACACAACTCCAAATAGACGATGATTCATTGGAAAGCTAATCTGCATAAAGTCATAAGCTAACAAGACAATCATATCTAAAAATACTATTTTTTAGCAAAAGAATTTACTTAGGGATATTCCCACGATACTTATCAAACTCGTGTTTGAAGGCTGATATGTTAATGATATAACTCAAGAGCCTAGAGAGGAATTGATGTTTGTACCACTGAGAATAACTGACAGAGTGCAGGGCGACTAAAAATAGACGGGGTATTGTCCTAACGGTGAGCAGTTGAGTTGAACCTGAAATTTTACAATAGTTTCAGGGACTTTTACCTTTGTAGTTGTTCATCTTTTTGGGGGGGGGGAGATTTTTTATAATTTAATTTTATAATTTAAAATATATTTTTATTTTGGAACACTTAGTCCCCTTAGAATATCACAAATGTACAACTCCAGAAAAATTTGTCCCGCTTCAGATAATAATTATTAGATGATTAAATAATGAAATAAAATTATAAAATAAAATAAAAGCACAAATAAATAAATCAAAATATTGAAATATTATATATATATATATATATATATATATATATATATATATATATATATAATTATTAAAAAAATCAAAGAATAAATATCCTTTAAAATAAGTGGAAGATAGATAGTTGTGCTGATACAATTTTTTTTTTTTAAAGGAGTTCTTTTGAGAACGAATGAGAAAGGTAGTGGCTTGGTATCTAAAACACCAATAAATTTTATCAACAACAAATTCACTAAAATGCTCGATTTCATTAAATGCAATCCCCTAATAAACGATAATTAGTTGTATTAATATCAATTCAAATATATTTTCTTTTATTTTAATGCATCCGCCAAAGCATGCATTTTTTTCCTCCATTATAATTAGATATAACTAATTGTTCATTTTAACTAACATATAATTATATTTTATTAACTCCATATATTTTTTTTTGTCTTCAACATTTGTGATTGCTATTCAACTGTTTACATCTCTTAGAAAATGTTGTAATCAAGAATAATAATTTTGAATGTAAACTGTGTATGTTTTTTTTACTTCCCTACCAATGTAGAAAAAGAATAATCAAAGAATCAGACAAATTTTTTACTTATCTTAACGTTTCAGAGAGTCCAAAAAAATCTCATTTTTAGGCAAGTCGACAAAAAAAAAGAAGATTTTTTCCTGCTTCGAATGTGATCTATAATGCACATTTTATGAGCAATTATAAGTTAAATGCATCTAACTAGGAGTTTGAAAAATGTTATTCAATTCCCCAGGTAGAATTTATGATTTTTTTTAAGAGAGGGAACATTTAAATTAAGCAAGAAAGAAGGCTTATCCATAACGGCCTTTCATAATAAACTTCATAACCATCCGAATCCTCTAGTTTCTAACCTTACTTCCTCTTCTATCCCTGATAACCTCCCGAGGCGTCTGAAAAGAAGATGACCTCGAGATCTCCTATTGCAAATACATTTTTTTTAGAGTGCTACCAGTGGGGATTTTCTCAACAAGTGATTTCATGTTATTATTTTCTGTTATCAAATTTACTATACGTATATTAATTCTTAATATAGTTGTAAATATCATAAATAAAAATTAAAAAAAAATGTAATAAGGCAATACTATTACCTCCTCCTCTTTCCTCAAAAAAGTTAAACAGTTTTTTTGTTAAAATTTTTTGAAATAAATATCAACTCGCCACTCGTTTTTTTATTGAATGAATTAAAATCCAAAGAAAAAAAAAAAAAGAAACGTATTCGTTTTCTTAACAAAAAATAAATTTGCTGGCCCCTAAATTCTGCCGTCCGGTTCTTGCTTTTCCTTTGTCTCCCTCTGATTCGGCCCTACACGTCCTAACAACACTAATTAAGTTATTTTTTGTTACACGGGCCTTTTCAAGATACCTATAAACTGAATTCTGTCGAGAAAACGTGCATTTCATATATGACTGTGAGAACTGACGGTGGCAATTTTTACTGAAAATAAAAATTGGGAAACATGGAGAGAAGGATGAATGCCTTGAAACCTTGGGACAGTTTTTTTTTTAGGTTTCTACAGCTAATTCATCTTCTGTTTTCATTTGGGTTACCATTTTAGGTAACAGTAGGTGGATAGAAAAACAAATAATTTTTATCTGTAGACATGTCCAGGCAGAGGGACGAATGATAAATTGACTAATGATTATCAGATCATGATGCATTACAGATATTTTTCTAGTATACATGATCTAAAAAAATTTTTTTTAAGCAACTAAAAAGGATTGCGGCATGAAATGGCGACAGAGTAATAAATTAACCCAACGATTTATAACAAAAATTGATGTAGATAATTTTACATGTTTTAAATCATGAAAAAAAAAAAAAACATCAGGACTGAGAGAAAGTGTATTCAAGATAAATAAAGTTTAACGGCTGGTATCCTGAGTATAAATGTTTTTCGGCGTTAGTAAATGTTCGGTCATAATACATAAAAATTAAAAATATATTATCATCGTGACG
This sequence comes from Nezara viridula, assembly GCA_928085145.1. Taxonomy (NCBI): domain Eukaryota; kingdom Metazoa; phylum Arthropoda; class Insecta; order Hemiptera; family Pentatomidae; genus Nezara; species Nezara viridula. The sequence goes on from OV725078.1 coordinate 52,477,757, forward strand.
GTAAAATTAATAAAACCGTATACTGCTATTAAAACATAATAATTACGAGGCAATAAAACAAATGACGATTCATAATTTAACTGAGGTGCTGGGAATCGATTCGAATAAAAATAAAATCCAGGATTAATTTTACCAGTAAGCTGGAAGCTTTATGAAGTTATCTGCGGCTAGGAAAAAGGGCACCGAGCTGGAGGCTTTTTAACTTAAAACAAAGAACGATTAAATTAACCTAGTTCAAGCTCTTTTGACGACGTTCTCTGGAACCGAAAAGTCATTGCATCCCCCCCTCCCCTCCCACAAAGAACTATTTTTTTTTAATGGTCGAGAACTTGAAGGCGTCGTTTATTTATTTTTTTTTTTTACTTTTATTTTTTCTATAATTCACAGCTTTAATTTCTTCTATATAGCAGCTATTTCCTTTGTTTTTACGAAACACCTTCAAGCCTCTGACCACATAATTTTCTACAATGTGGTTGAACGAATCATTTATTTTCCCACAGGTATAAATATAGTGTTTATAATTCGTTAAAATACTCAAAACAATTATACAATTAATTTTATTTGTTCCAAGGGTTTTTTGCCAACAAGCCCTTACACCAAATTCATATTAACTTGTATTTTTATTGATACAGTCGTAAATTTCAATAAGAAAAAATTGATTTAACTTAAAATTTCGTAAACCTACAACTTCTTGTCCTACAATATCCTTCAATGTTATTCCACTTGCTCCTGTTGAACAAATCCGCTATCTAGGACTCCACTTGGATAAATGTCTCACTTGGAATCCGCATACTAGACTGAAACAACAAGAAACTGCTCGACGTTTCCGACTGCTCCAACACTTACTAGACAAACGCTCTAAACTTTCAATTAATTACAAAAGACTCATCTAGTTAACCATAATAAGACCTATATGGACATACGGAGTTGAGCTTTGGGGTTCTTCCTATACTTTGTAAAATCCTTAATGCCTCATAATTCATAAAGATCTTAATGATCTATATGTCTGTCGCTGATTTAGCCCGAGCCAGATATCTATCCTTTTATAATAAACTCCAGTCCCATCCGAATCGACTTGTTTCCACCCTTGCTTCTTCCTCGATTCCTGATAATTCCCTAGGCGTATGAAAAGAAGATGGCCTCGTGATCTTCTCACCTAGAATTAAATAGAGAGTGCTACCACTGGGCAGTATCTCTTCAAGTCTGTTCATGCCATTATTTCTAATGTGTGCATTTTTACTAGTTGTATTGTTTACACAGTTTTAAATTTCATTAAATAAATAAAACTTAAAATTTTATAATTTACTTTTTCATCAATAAATATAATCCAATATACATATAATACAAGGGATTTGAGGTAGGCAAGCTGTTTCGGTAATGAATGCATAAAGAGATAAAGAGATTAAAATTATTTATTTAACATATTTACAATATTTATATATAAACATATGTTCATGATCCCGGATTTTCCTTAGTCATGATAATACAGTTTTTAAACACGACACGATTGAAATTAATCTCATTATTTGATAATAGAGGGAAAAATTTTAACAAAAACCCAACTGAAGCAAACATACAGTATTAATTTATAAGTACATATTTTATTCTTTTGAATGCATATCGGTGATGTTTTTATTATAATTGGCAATGTACTGTATAGAGGGATTAAGCAAGATAAATTTTATTTCGTGTATAAACGAATTGCTATACAGAGGGATTTGAAAAAGACGGAAAAAGACTAAATTAAATGTTGAATGTAGACAATAAAAATGCTCAGTATTTCGAGAGTTTACAGAACAAAACGTCAGGACTCCACAAAAATATGAGCAAAAAAAAAAAAAATAAATAAAAGAATACCTTCAAAACAAGAACACCTGCTATAAATCTATAGGGATTGAAATATCAAATAAAAATAACAATTCCCTCGTAGATCCAGCTGCCACCCGGAACAAATACTTTGATATTATTTTTAGTAGGCTTTGAAACGACAAGGGTCCTGCTTATCTGTACCAAACTCCTAAATCGTCGATTGAACAAACCGATAAAATTAAAAACATACAAAATATTCAGTAAAATATTTAGCCATAAGAGACGCTGTTGCTACATTTTAGCTCAAAATAAAGCAGGTGTTTTTCCTATTTTTACTAAAAAGGAAGTTTAAGTCTCTGAAACCACTATTAAATTATGGAAGGGGCTTCAGCCAGAAAGCTTTTATATATATATATATATATATATATATATGTATAAACGATAATAACTTGGGAACAAAAATAATTCTTGAAGTATCAATAAAATATGTAACTGCATGAACAGCAATACTTTTTAAGATAATTTTTTAATATTTTTTTCTTACGTCATGGTTATATTTAGCAGCTGTATATTCATTATAATTTTTAAAAAACAGAACATACTATAATTGTTTAAATATTTAGCTTAGATTGATCACAGTAACAAATACGGATCAATAAAAAAAAATCCATTTTTAGGGGGGGGGGGAGGGCTTTAACTCGAAAGTCCTCCCTCCTCCTAGTAGATCCGCCAGTGTCTGAGACATCTATTTTTTTTTTACAACGAGAAACGAAATCGCAATAAATGTACAGAGTAAATAAACGTATGAAGATTTTGTCCCAAAATTTTCTTGTTAAAACTATCCAATAATTTAATAATTTATAAAATCAAGGAAAAAAGTGAATAATGGACGACTGTTGCTTATTCTAATTTACGAAATGAAATCGAGGACGAATTGTAACAATAGGAAGCCCCACTCCTTCCAAGGAGTTATAAAATATTTACACTAACCTTTACTGGCCGAATCGCGGACAGCGATGGTGAAAACAAAATCGAGAAATTACTACTCAGGCAGAATCGATAAACGATCCGACGATTAATTTTCATTTTAACAAATATTACAAGAGGCTTTGGAATAAAAAATAAGCCTCATTGATCTGTTAGTTCATAAGGACTAACAGATAAATTGACCTCAGGTTTTTTAAGTAAGTAAGTGTTTAACTCTAACAACTTTTCTTCATGATCGTATTTAATTTGGCACTAAAATAACAAAATCGGTGCGGTGCGCCATCACACAACATTCACTTACCACCCTCTTCTTAGCAGAAATAAGTATTTTCAGACAAAGGGCTATATATTTCTTATAGTAATGGCTCTGATTCAAAACAAGCAAAACGAATATGAACCGAGTGATCAAGACGTATCCGAGAAGATAATAGCAAGTTTAGTTGATATTTTGACTGTGTCTATGAAGATAAATTTTTAGCTAGCTTTATCATAGAATCTTTAGAAAATTTAGGAATAATACTAGTGTATTAATATCTCTGAATAAATTACAATCAATATGTTTATTAAGGTGAGGTCACATAGACGATATTGCCCCATTCTTATTTTACTTCTCAAACGCTTTAATGCTCAAAAAAAAAAAAAAAAAAAAAGCGTTCAACGCTACAGTTAGCCACTATTTAAGGTATGTGTATTCGTAATAGCATTTCTAAATTTGGAAAACACGGATGCAATTAATTTTCCAAATATTTATAAATTAGCGTTCAAGGACCTGGTGCTTTTCACGGCAACCATTTTAGTCTCAAAAAGCTAAGCGAACAAATTCGTCGCACAATTTCTTTCAAATACTCTTGGTAAGTCCTGACAATATTTATTTTCAATATATCTGCTGAGAGAGATTATTATTGTCAAAGTATACCGAATATACTGGGCTCACTATACATTACATTGTTCCATACCATGAATGATCTCAATAATCACCTGACTCAAATTTTTGATTGGGCGTTTAATTTACAACTTCATTGAGCGTGAGAGAACTGTTGAAATCGTCGTAAATAGTAGTTCACGTGCATTTTCGTTGATATTCTAAACAGTAAAAATCAGGATTTAGTTTTGCAACTAATATATGAAAATGTAGGCTTCATTGCTTCTATCCACAATGTGGTTATTATTTCCGTTTCCAACTTACTTAAGCTCAATTACGAAACTCTACCATCTGATCGGTCATCCAAAAGCTGTTTGGTATGCCGACTTAAAGTGGCTCTATTCAGTTTTCCGACGGGAATATTTTCTAGGTGTTTTCCTCATCCGAACCTTTATAACCGAAAAACTCCCTTATCTTCTTTATTTGTTTACTCCTTGCTACTCTGTCCATTCGCTCAACACAAGATCCCAGGCCACAAACGTTTTCATTCCTTCTAATAGAACTGCCTCCTTTAAAAAATCCTTTCCCATAAGTGATAACTTGTTTTAGAATTCCCTACCTATTTCCATACGCGATTCCTGATTCAAACACTATTTATTATGATATGAATAAATGTATAATATTATTGTATTTTTGAGGAGTCAGCATCATTTTAGTGTTATTTTATAGATACCTATATATTATTTGCAATGGTTATATGTGCTGTATTTCAAATGCTAACTTGTACCTTTCTTTTATTTAAATTTTAAGTTCCGATAACTATGTAAATTTTTATTAATTCTTGATTATCTTCTTATGCCAGGCCAATGCAACTTAATTGTTCATCGTAATTATTGTTAGGGCAGTGAATGTCCCAGTAAACAATTTCCTTTTCTTTCTTCTTTCCAAAATATGTTTGCTAGTAGTAAAACCACAAAATAGTGTCTTAGTAGTATAAAGTCGGAATATTCGACAGTTTCTTAAAAAAAATCGGAAGTATTGAATCATTTTCTGATTTTTTTTTTTTTTAAGAAGGCCACATCGATGGTCAATAGAGGCTTACATTGCTATTCGAGGTGCGTGAGCTTATTAACTATTTATACTGCACTTAAACGAGTGACAAGGTTAAATAATATCTATTAAAAAAGCATTGCTACTAGAACGCAAGCCTTTTATTAATCTAAAACTCACTAACTTAGAAGATCTTTATAAATTGCAAACGGAATGATTTTGTAATTTGCTTTGCGAAATCACCGTCCAGACGGAACATGACCTTGTCCGTCAACTTCTTATATCATTCGAATAATGATTTTACCGTTCCATAATTACGAATTAATAACAGCGTTGGATGCACGCAAATAACCACATAGCATGAGAGGTAAGGTACTTCAGTAAATGGCACATGATCTGATTTTTAAATTTGAATTGTTTCGATGGTTTTAGGGACGAGATGATTTATTGATGTATTGAATTTCCTATTGTGTAATACATGGGATAGATCCTGCTGGCATCGGGGATCCCACTGAATGACCGGAGAAAGTTCATTTCATTCCATCAGTCACATATTCCGCCAGTAGTTGTCGTTATCAACGAGAGATAACAGCTTTGAAGATATGAAAACTGAAATATGCGGGCCGAATAAAAACCATCGGCCAGTTTTCGAATGAAGTACTGAATCAATAATTAAAATATACATATTTACTATACATTTTTGGTATTGGAGTTTATGATAAATAGAAAAAAAAAAAAGATTTCCATTTTATCTGTATATTCAAGAACAAAAAGTATCCAACGATATAATTTAAATATTCAATAATCTGGATTTTTTTCAAATATTATTTCTATAAATATATTACCAATTTTAAATTATTTTGTATTAATTTATATTGAATGGGAAATAAACTTGCCATTTTACTTGCGCATAGTATTTAGTTGTACAAAAGTAAATCTATAAATGTGAAATTTGTGGATTTTAAATGCTATCACCATTGGGTTTTTACCTCCTATTCTTTTAATAACGCCGATGAATCTGGAAAAACAAATAACTGTTAACAGAAACAACAGGGCTTTTAAGGATAAAATTTTATATATTTTTTCTCATATAGGTGGTTACATTTAGTAGGTGAATTACATGCATAATAATTCAAATTGAGTAAATATTTTGATTATTGAAGTATTGTCATTTTTTTTTTTTTTTGGCAACTTCAACCCGAAACTCAATACCAACAGTTTTTTTTTTTTTACTATATTACTATATAAAACTATATTACAGTTCAAAATTAAAATTTGTATTTGATTGTGTATTCCGGTTCTGAAAACTGATTTCATGGATGTAATGAACCAGGGCGGATTACAATGAGCTTATCTCATAATCCCAACCCCCCGACTCATTCGGTCAAGCCTTATGTTTACCTTTGAAATATAAACATCAAATAATTCGTTATATTAAATTATTGTTAATGAAACATAACAGGATCTATCAAAGTTCTCTGGATATGAATCTTTGATATTATTTTTGTCCTTATCTCAATTTAATCTTAATAAAAAATTGAGTAACTTCTTAGCAAACAATTATATTCAATATAAATGTGCTGACAGTGGATAAACCATATCATTTTTATATAGCATATTTGTTATTTAGGTGTATATATATAGACACACTTCAAATCATTCATTTTACTATTCAGAACTATTCATATACATTGCGATGACAGCAGACGTTTTTATAACTTTTTATTTATTTATTAATGAAATTTACAACTGTACAAATTAATATACATTCAGAAAATGTGATACAAAGAAATGTATGAAGTGACAAGGCTTGTAGAGAATCTACCCATTGGTAGAAATCTAATAATGTATCTAAATTAGGAGATCACGAGGCCATTTTCTTTTCAGACGCCTAGGAGGAAGCAAGGTTAGAAACTTAGAAGGTAGGATTTTGGATTGTAAACCTTGGATGCGATAGGAATTCGATGGTTTAGTGGAGCCCCAAAGCTCAACTCCGTAAGTCCAAAGGTCTTATTGTGCTCATGTATCTGAGTCTTTTGTAATTAATTGAAAGGTTAGAGCGTTTGTCTAGTAAGTGCTGAAGTAATCGGAAACGTCGAGCGGTTTCTTGTCGTTTCAGTCTGGTATGAGCATCTAAGATAGACGTTTGTCCAGGCGGAGTCCTAAGTATCGGATTTACTCAACAGAGATATTGTATAACATTGATTTTGAAACGGTGAACATCTCAATCAAGTCTAATAAATCTAACAATTTGTTTTATTTTTAACTTTGTGTGATCAGCTGTTTTCGATGATAACTTTGACGTGTATTTTCATTTATCCTTTATTTTCTTTTGTATTTTTTTATTATTATTATTATTTGTAATTTTGTTTTATAAGACTTAAGCCTTATTAAGAGTGATGTGATGCTTGATTTGCCTGCTCTAGCATAACATTGACGCCTTATTTTATTCTTTACTCTACGTTTTAGAGACATGATGCTTTGTTGTTGGAATTTTTCAAAATATAACTTAACATCGATTATCTTTCTATTGGTGAGTTTTGACTAGTTTATATCAACATATATATTACTTTATTTAAATTGAAATAAAGACCAATGAAGTACGACATGTACAGTAAAATTGACCAAATACCGTAATTTCTGTTCATGCAAAATATAAAAAATGTTATAAACAATGTCTTGCTAAATATAAATTTATACGACGTTGGAGGGGTCGTGAAAACCACCTCCCTGCGGACGGCTAGGGAGGGTTGAACCCTCGACAGAACACTCCCCACACAATAGCGCGATAAACCGTCACGAAGGCTCTAGTACTAATCTAAATCATAGCAGAAGAACAAATTCTTTTCTGAAGCTCAATAAAAATCTTTAAAAAAAAAAATCAAAATGAACTGAAATTATTCCCATGTTAAACTTACTTTATTAAAAACGCAATTTGCTATCTATTTTATACCTATAGCTGAAATGGGTTATTATATGGATATAAGTATTAAAGCTATGACTGAGTAGCTGCTTCCCTAAAGAAGTAGTGTCTCCGTTTGAAAAATCCAAATTATGGAATGCCCGATGTCTAAGGCACATGAAATCGTTGAGACGAGGAACAATTACATAGATATTTTAAGCATTAAACATATATTTTTTTTTATCACTATATTATTTCTTTTTTGTAAAATTTTTCTATTCCGATAACGAGAATTGTTGCCAGTCTCTTCTATCGAAACATCCTCCAGCAGTCCTTTATTTTTTTTTGCATCTTCCATGGGCGTCCCCTATTCATCTATTCTCTTGTCTACTTACAATAGGCTTGAATAGGAAAACTTTTATTGCCCATCTGCCGCTTCCCATCCTCATTACGTGGCTAAACCATTGAGAAGCCTCCTGCTTTTAATATTATATAAAATATATTTTTCCTGTCATATATTTCGTCTAATAGTAAATGTCTAAATATTCGCTGTGTCCTTTAGAAAATCGCCAACGCAGTTTCTTAGAAAATCCATCTCTAAAGCTAATATTTTTTAATTGATGTATTATTGCACAGGTTAATTAATTTTCCGTTCAAAATCTAAGGCCCGTAAATCAAATGAACTTTTTTGTTGGAAATTTTGTTTTGAATCACCTCCCAAAGTTTGGTCCTTAAGAACTGCGAACCCTGTATAGTACTGCTCCTAATACCAATAACTGATATTAAGATGCTTGATTTATATAACTGATGTGTATATATATATATATATATATATATACACACACACACACACACACACACACACACACATATATATATATATATATATTTTTTTTTTTTTTTTGTCTGAAAGAAATATTCTTATTACATAGGGCAGAGTTAAATATCCCAATTATCCTTCTTCGTCGAAATACTTTATCCAAACTTTTAAATACCGAAATTCTGTGCAACGGGGAAGGTGCCAATTTTCCAATACGATGGATCTGATCTACGAGTTGAAAGTGATATATTTCGGTTTATCACCATATCCTATTCATTAAGAGCATTCCTATAAAAGTTTTCTCATAATTTATTTCAGGTTTTTTTTTTTGTTTTTTTTTACTTTCATATAGTCTTCATATAATTTTGTTTTTTTTAGGTTCATATAGTGCTCTCGATAAATCTGCGCTGGCTTTAGTACCAGTGATGCGGTCGAGAGAGTAGCGCAGGGTTCTCCTGGAGTTCCCTCTCATGATTGTAAATAGTGTATATAGGTATGCATGTGTTTTGCTTAGTTTTAATTTTCTCATTTTTAGGTTATTTTATTTTATTATTTATTGTACATACTTTTGATTATTATTTTGCTTCTATTTATTTTATATTTTTGTACATATAGTGTAAATGTTATCCTACCTCACTATAACCGATGTCCAAGAGACAGATTGTCTTAATACTCAATAAAAAAATCAAATAAAAAATGATATAAACATTAACAAAAAATAAATATTATTCCTTAAATTATTGGAAATAAAATGCGGTTATCAAATAGACTTAGTATGGTTACCCATAAAATCTCAGCTGAATTAAGCGTTAAATTTCATCGGTGGGAGAGAATGGACACTTTAATTTCTCCCAATTCCCCGAAGTGACGGTCAAGATTTCATTTGCTTTTATATAGGCCTTAAAACAGGGGGGCCTGGCTTAAGATTAGGCGGTAATTTCGGAGGGTTAATGTTGGCACTTCTGCAACCCCTAAATATACGACCCTTAGGGATTTTCCTACAGTTTCAAGTCGCTAACAAGATTTCTTACAGGCATTATTTTTAACATGCTATACAAAATTATACTTTAATTTATACTTTAATTCGTGTTATCAAGAGACCAAGATTAGCATCTGGAATACTACAATAATTTATTCTAAAGCACTCATATTTAAAATTATATATATGTATATATTTCGAGCATTTTGATACTTCTTTATTTAATTTTTCAAGAATCTTGTTACCCCAAAAAAGGTGTATTAAATAAACTTCTGTGCAATACAAATAAACCATCTTTATAACTTGATCGCATCCACTGGCGGATCCAGGATTTATTTTGGGGGGGAGGGGCTTCAGCCCGAAAGGTTTTTTTTTGTTCATAAAAATAACGATAATTACTTTGGAAAAAAATAAAGAAACTAACTACCTGTATGAAATGGTGTTTTAGTTATTCCTAAAGCCCTTTTAAATGTAATTACACGAATAATAATACTTTAAGAGGTACTTTTTAAATATTTTTTTCGATAAAACATGGTTATATTTTACCATTTTGGGGGGGGGGAGGCTTCATCCCGAAAGCCCCCCCCACGTAGATCCACCCGTGATCGCATCCATGATAAAAACTGTTGCCTTCACCTACCACCTTACTTTCAGTGATAATTATTTTTTTTCTTTTTAAAATTAATAAACCTAAAGATTATTTATTTAATAATAAACATAAAATTTTTGGTTTATTAAGCTTAAAAAAAAAGTTTTTTCCATTTTTCAATTTTCTATGGAAATTTCATCCAATTACTATGTAAAGGTTTATTTTCCAATCATTAATATACAAGCAGATATTATTATTATCTAAAACACTTAAAAATTATCTTTTCGTCACTCTCCATTACCTTCTACGACCTTGTCCGTTAGATATTAATTTTTATGAAATCTTCTGCTTTCCATTGGTATATATTACTTCTCCTATTTCCGTAAATTTTATTTTCAATCCGAGAAAATATTTCTCACATTTTCTCATTTAGTCAATTATGAAAATTCTCTCACGATTTATATTCAACCATTTCATATTACTACTAACAATGAGGGACCTTTAATTATTTCTAATAAACAGAATTAATTGGTACTTTAGAGGAGAGGAGCTAATGTTGAAAATAAACCATTTGATTCCTGTCAGACAATTTCAATGAGGAAAACGCTTAATTGGTACTGAATGCCATTCAAATTCACACCAATATAACGAGCGCAATCAAAACCGTTAGTGCCGTTTTCCAGGTTGTAAAATATACTTAAAATGACTTCCGGTTATTCGATATTAAGGGAAAATATACAGGACGGCATATATCTCACTAAAATGTGTGATTTTATGTCATTTTGCTATTGAAATGTGTTGTTCACACTTCTTTTTTTTTTTTTTTTTTTTGTGAACTTGGTTGTTTGGACTCGGAGGAATTTTAAATAATGGGTTTTTATTTTTATTTAGATATTAAAAAAAAAAAAAAAAACTAACAATTTTAAATTTAAACTCTTTATGAATTTCTCGGAGAAACTTGAAATAATGGGTTTTTATTTTTATTTAGATATTTTTAAAAAAAATACTTAACAATTTTAAATTTAAACTTTTTATGAATTTCTTAGCAAGGCTTATTAAAAGAGTTAAGGGCTCGGAGCAACTTAATACTTATCGAGCAGAATTTCTCTGAAATACCCTTTGACATTTATCTATTTATTTATTTAATTTTAATTGTTTGGCTTTGTCTTTTGTCTTTATTTTAAAGGAATTGTGTTGATATTTGTGTGCGATTTAGTCTTATATTTCGAATACTTTTTTTTTTTTTATAAAATACATATATATGTTCTAGTGTGGTGAAAAGGGATAAAAAAAAGGATATGTGTATATAGTATGCTGTGTAAAAAGCAACCCTATAATGTAAGGCAGCACTACTTTCAATAAAGAATTTCTCTCTCTCTCTCTACTTTCAATAATTAGATCAATGATTAGATAACACGCACATGTTAAGAAGCTTAGTAAATAATAAGTTATGTATCGTAAGTTTAATGTGTCCGAATGGTAAACTTCTTCTTGTTCCAGAGTTCCTCATTATTCGCTTGCTAATATGAATAAACTTCTAGATGGCGGATATATTCAACAAGTCAAACATAACTGAAGAAAAAAAAAAAATAGTTTAGTATGGAAGACCATACACTCCACGAAACAGACCACACACGACGGCACATGTTTCAGTGTGTCATATGTCTGTCTTGAAAGCAGGTCAAGGAATTGGTTATTCTTATTAATTATATATCTTTCTCGTTTTTTATACGCTAAATGATGGTATAAATCAATTATACATGCGATTAATTATTATAATATAAGCTTATCATTAGAACTGCACAATACACAACTATGGTTGAAGGGGGAGAAGCGTGCAATAAATATAATTTTGGGGGAATTATTATTTATGTATTTCGTAATTAGTTTCTTCCAGGATGTTGAAATACTACCAACCAACCTGTCGCTATTAATCAGTCTTTTAAAAAATTACTTTTTTTTTTTAATTTTTATTTATATGCAACTTTGTGTTAACTTTTTTTTCCATGGGGAAAGGGGCTGCCCCGCCCCCTCTGAAAAAAGCCTCCCCCCATGACTGTGAAACAAATTACCAACTTGAAGAAGTTTATGTAGTACCAACCAGGGGCGGGTTCACCACTAAGAGTGAATAATGTCAGGAATATATTAACGAAAAAAAATAGGAAGAGTCAAGAAAAATCTATTGATAAACGATGTCATTATTAGGAATTTTAATAACAATCATTAATTTTCTTGAGGGAAATTATCAAAGACACCGTTTCCTCCACTTAATAATTAAATCCAAACCTGATACCAAGGAGTAATGTGAAGTTACATCTTAAATGTTGCTAACTATAAAAGCTGATATATAAAAAAACAATTGAGCTCGGATCATTAATTTCTCAAGGTATCATCCATGATTGTGTTTGAAATAAAGAATCGAAGAAGAAACGTTTAAGTCATCTTTGTATCAATTAATTAACTGGGCAAATCATTTGATAGACAAAGTTTTAACAAACCTTTAATAACTCCTGCATTATTTTTAATACGTTGAATTTGTGCAAACCTAGTATATATTTTTATTTTGTGCACTTCATATTATTACCAGCTCCATAGACAATAATACAGCACTGTGAGGTCGACTAACTAGACCACCGCGACCAATTCAAAGATCTGGAAAACGTTTTTTCCCTTCGAAGGCGTATAAATATCTTTAAATATGTATTGTGAAAATTCGTCTCCTCTAGGTTGAGAGCGTTGTCTTGAATTACCAGTGAGCAGATGTGCGAAAAATTCAGCAATATTTTCAAATTTAAACTAATCCATCGCTATGATTTCTCTCGAGTCCGATGTTTCTTCACAAACCACATATTTCGGTTCCCCTTCATTACTACGGAACTCTCGTCCTCAAACGCATGGAGTATGTATATGCATAACGGATTTTTAGCATTTAGATAAATTTAATGTTTGATCCATAATTATTGCGTGTCTGCAAATCGATTATATTATTTATAAGGATCGAAATTCCTGAATGATCTTCTCGTATGAGTACAAATTGAATTTTCTCCTCTTACTTCTCTGTCTATCGACAACGTGGGTTTGAGATATGTGGACAAGCTACAAGCAACAATGGACAAAACAATTATATTTCATTTCAGAGGGCAAAACAACCTACTGGCCAGCCAGTACGTCCATTACTACATCCCACTTCGGAGCAGGTGCGAGCTCCAATTGGATGTCTAGGCTTCCACAACTGTCGCCTGTAGTTTCCATCAATAGTGGCTTCCAATAGCCACCGCCAAACTCCTCTACATAAATAGACGGGCGAATTTAGCGTCGGACTAAATATCTCAGGTCTCGGCAAGAAACCTGTATTACCATTGTCGCACATGTTCTTATAACATTATTATTATATACATAATTATACAAGGTGTCCAGTAAATAGTTCCGTATTTATATATTTGAATACCGTATTTATAAGTGACCTACTAAACGTTCCTAACTCTAATATCCACATTTTCGTGTAAGTGATTAAAACAAACACCAGATTTCTTTATTTTAAACATAAATATTAGGGTATTATAAAAATGGATCAATTCTTATAATATAGATCTTGATAAAAAACACAGTTTTCCAATCACTTTAGATGATAAATATTCGAAAAAGAAACATTATTTTTACCATTTTATTTAAAATGAATAAAACTTTTATGCTCGTTATAATACATCCCAGATAATGCGAAAAAATATATGATAGCTTTGCTAATTTTATTGTGGCCATTTTTGCTGAAAAAGGGATTTTAGGTGATAGGATATCAAATCACATAATTGTTTTTACACAATTTGAGGCGAATTTCAACTTCTTTTGCAATAAACGTCAACTTAATATGAATTTAAGACTTGATAAACAAGGAAGTTTTTCTAAACCTTAGGTTTCTGTAGTATAGCCTGAGGGAGAAAAAAAAAATCGCAAAATAATTTTTTATTTTTTAAATACACAACTTAACTAAGTTAATCAGCTCAAAAGTTCTCTTTAAATTGTTTTAACAATGACAAACTCTACTTTCATTTAAAGTGATTTTTTTCAGTTTAATATTTTTTTTTAAATTATCATTTTCTATTAAACAAAAAATCTGAATTACTCAAAAAAATCACGGAACCTAAATTTCCTAATTTTGGTTGAAAATAGGAACATGGTTTATATAAACTTTTCTGTAGCTGTTGAGGTGTGATATCGTTATTTTAAATATTTTCCTCAATTCGTAGGCCAGGACGGTGAAATTCAAAACAAAACCATTCCTCATATATTAATTATAATATTAATTATTCCTTACATAAATCTTAATATAATAATGTGAATAATTTTCATTAATATTTTTTTATTATATAATTACTTGAAGAATGGATCTCAAAATCCTTTTGTATATAATTGGCCTCCGAAATAAATTTGCGTAATCCGTTATACCCGGAAAACTTCATCTTAATAAAAAGAAAAAAAATGTTATATAACCTTCCCATCCAACCGCTCTATTAAACCAATAAAATAAATAAATGGTGTTTATCAGAAATGCTTGTAACTCTTAACATTTAATAAATGTTGACGTCTATATTGTAATAATATATTCATGCGTTTAAGTCGTAAAAGTATTGTAAAGGAAATGGAACGCATCGTATGACAGCTATTGTATATTATTTATTCACATTAATAAAAATAAAATTTAAAAAAATGTATCGACCACCAAGTGCTAATATTAAATAGACCAGTGGCGCGACATCTTTGGAATAAAGAAAATCGAATCGTATCGTATCAGGAACATCGAAATATCTTGGAAGACGTTACGTATACTAATACTGAAGAAAGAAACAGAAAAATGTATTAACATTTGGTTTAGTTTTGGCGTGTAGTGCGAGATTAGCTTGAACATAGAGCTAACTAAACCTAAGTATGAACCGCAAAGCTCTAAACGTACGATTTTTTTTTTTTATAATCTAGTAAACAGAGGTTGTTATTATGTGTTAAAAAAATAAAATAAAACAAAAGAGTCTAAATATATCTAAAATGGTCTTTTATTTTTTTAAACTTTAAAAATTTGAGTGCTACCAGTGAGTAATTTCTCAACAAGCTTCTTCATGTTATTATATTCCTGAGTGCACATTTACTAGTTGTATTTTTTTATTTAATGCAGTTGTAAATATCATAAATGAATAGAAAAAAAAAGATTAAAAATCAAAATGTGTGGTAAAATTATATCTCTCTAAATAGTTTCACTAGATATTCATTCCCTACATAATATGTTAGATAACATATTTTTAATGAAATTTCTTACATGATGACTATGAACTCGGAAGTATTTTCTGAGTACTCAATAAAAAAGTCCACTCAATAAAACGAGAATGATAAACTAATGTTCTTGAAAGAAATTATATCTAAAGTGCAATGCTTAGCACAACTCTGTCATGCGAGTTTCGTACCCATTATTAAAAAAAAAAAAAGGAACCCTATAACAATGTAGATTGATATCTTCGTGGAGGGTCTGAGGGTACCCCTACATCTGCCATGCTCCCCCTCTCTCCCCCCTCCAGAAATATTAAAATAATGCTATGAAGTACACAAAATAGACCAACGAAATCATATAAATATCTTTTCAGCAAAAAAAAAAAAAAAAAACTGAAATTAAACGTCGTTTTTAAACTTAAGGGGTTAAACATCCAGTCTCCTCCCCCATTTCCTTCAGAACATCTTGCTTGTTACGGAATGTCCATAATTAAATATTAGACATAACTGAGCCACTTTTTACTGGATATATAGGTTGAATCAACTCTATACGCCAACAGGCATTTATAATTAAAGTTGAAGCGAATATTCTTTTGATAGGTTAGAAAGAACTGAGGATATGGAAAAGGAGAAATGCAAGATTTATAAATTTTGCAGCTCTTCAGTCTTTT
The DNA here is from genome assembly GCA_928085145.1 of Nezara viridula. Taxonomy (NCBI): domain Eukaryota; kingdom Metazoa; phylum Arthropoda; class Insecta; order Hemiptera; family Pentatomidae; genus Nezara; species Nezara viridula. The sequence continues at coordinate 52,493,679 of OV725078.1, forward strand.
TTTAAAGTGGAAATAATTTATACCATACCATAAAGGAATGGATTGAAAAGGATGTCAAAGGGTAATAAAGGTTATAAAATGTGCATTTGGCAGGCAATTCTACCAAAATATGGTCGTAGTTATAATTGATAGAAGCATTTATTTATTTATTATTTAGACTATTACAGACTACTGGTGCCGCAGGAAGGATTCTGAAACGAAGGGGTTGTATCTGGAAGAAGTGGCGTTTTCAAGAACTCAAGCCCTGGAGCAAATCTTGAATAAATCTCCTTCATCTTACCGGGAGAAGATTACAAATAAAAAGAATTTCCAATTACTCATTCAAATTTTATAAATCTATAGTTTATCAGGTTAATGCAAAAGAATTACACCGTAAACGTAAAATATACAATAGATCACAATATACAAGTAATGGGTATATTTTTTTAATTTCCCTCCGAGGAGTCTGAAAAGAAGATGGCCTCGTGATCTTCTTGTGTAAATTTATTATTTGAGTGCTACTAGTGAGTAGTTTCTCAACAAGCGATTTCACGTTATTATATTCCTGAGTGAACATTTACTAGTTGTACTTTTTATTATACAGCTGTAAATATCGATGAATAAAAAAAAATTATTTAAATACAAAATGTAATTTGTACATGAGTTAGACTACACAAGTCCGTGACCGGACTGATCAATTTACGATTGTAACGGAACCAATAGAGATGAATGAAACAATTTTAAAGACTGTCGTGAATTTATTAATAGCGATATAAAACTCATGATATTTTTAAATTATTTAATTTGAAAATTAATTCATATAAAAAGGGCATATAGATTAATTAAATTAAAAATATTATGAAATAAAATGGAAATAAATCATTCCGTAATCGAGAGGCAATGGAGGCGGCATCGCCTCGATGATGAAATAATATTTAAAAAATAAAGCGCTACTGGGCCTTAATTCAATCAACCGTTATTATTTACAATTTTTTTTTTATTTTAAAAGTGTTTAAATAAAAAACTGTTATTAGCCGATAAATGATGTCGTATTACCAATTCAAGTTTACTAGTTATATTTTTATGTAATTGTAAATAAATGTATTTAAATATATATATATATATATATATATATATATACATCATTACGAAATTAGAGGTAAGAAATATACCTGAACATAATCATTTATTATAAATAAATCGATGGATAATTTACATAATATGTTATTTTAATCATTTTTTCAATGAATTCGTAATCATTTGAAAATATTATTATTATTATTTTTTTAATAAGTAAAAATGTCACATCAAAACTTCACGACTGTTCGATATGAAAAACGAAAAAAAAAAAAAATAAGAAACATGGAGACATGAGTAACAAGAAAAGATTTGACTGTATACAGGATGTAATATTTATTAACCAGCACAAAATGTATTCAAATGGCAATGTCAATATGAGATCATAGAATACATAATGTTCCATGAATAATGCCTCTTATTACCATGATCCAAAACAAACCAATAAAAATACTGAAAATTCCTAAAAATCTTTCTGTAGTTCAGAATCAAACAAAAATTACACATCCTAAAATATTACATATTTTTAATGCACAAAATAATTATAAAAAAAAAAATGTAAAGAAATATCGTCAGCATTGCTGAGGCAAGCAGTGATAATAACATCTTGCTTCCAACAGCTGTGGGCCTGAAATAATATGTCCAAGCTGACAGAAATATAGCTAATCGTTCTGACTCAGATCTAACTGCTGGATTTCGGAACGATTTTCCAAAAAAATAAATAAAAAAATAATAATATTTAAAAAAGTCAATTAATAAAAACCAGTGAAATTGTTACTATTTATATTGGTCAAATCTAGCTTTTATTTAAATGCGAATATTAAGGTATAAAATTTCTGTATTGATTCCAACTGTCAAAAAAAAATTAATCAGGACTTAATTGGTAAGAATTTAATAAAACATTCGATATTCTTTGATACTGTTATATAACATTGCCATTTGAATGCTTCCATTTTGATTAAGTTTACATAGAATTTATTCACAGTTAAAATTTTTAAAATAAAATAAATAACAGAAACGTTTATTGATTAAGTTGTGTATCTTGAAAATTTGAGGAAACAATAAATAATTATATAAGCCCAATTGTAGCTGGAGGATTCAAGGGTCAATGGTTAGCCTGATAGCAAACTAATTCTTTTTTACACGATTACGTTACGGAATCATAATATTGGATATATTTATTAATTAATGTAATTTATAAATGTTTATCCATAAAAAGATAAAAGAGTTGTATCAAAATCAACATCAAATCATAAGAATAAAAAGGAGTAAATTAAATAAAATTAAAAAAAATAATGTAAATTTAAATCCAATAAATAAAATAACTAAGTTTAAACCCCAATCATTAATAAGACGAGAATTCAAAGTTTTTTCCTTAATAGACTAAGGTTAGATTTTCTCCATAAATACCTCTGAAAAATATTTTCTTTTTTTTTTTTTTAAGAGAAAGGTTTCGGGACTATGTTTTACTCAACTACACGCTGTTTATTTATTTCTATAACTAGGCTATGTTTGTCCAGTTAGATTTAGTAGAGGTAAAGAAAATAGAAACGATCCGAGGAAAATATACAAGAACAAATAAATTAAATGTCGAATGGGTTAAAATTTATAAGACTGTAGGTGCGTAGTGTGTAACAAATATATACATAATGAGTGTGTAGTTTGCAAACACACACACACACATATATATATATATGTGTGTGTGTGTGTATTTTTTTTGTTTTTGTACAGTAGCGTGCGATAGAAGTGATTACTTTTTTAAGTGATCATCAAACAAAATCCATCACCCCTTCCAAAAAAAAAAATAAAATAAAAATAAAAATAAATAATAATAATAAATTACTTTAGGTACGCCAATATCTACAACTTATATCTCTCTAATAAGTGAGATAAAAAGTACCTTGACATCAAGTAATTAGTAACATAATAAATTTAATATACAGTTTCGTAAAACACGAAATAAATATGTAATAATGTAATGTAATAATTGAAACATTTTCACCTGTCGAAACCCCCAAAAAATAAAAAGATGACAAGAAATTTTCTAATAAATGTGTGATAACCCTACCCATACTGAAAGAGTCCTATATTTCCCCGTTACTCCGCCGGCCAAGGAATTTCATCAAAAGAGCTCGTTATTCAGAAATTCCCGACGAAACTTTCGGTGTCATTCCTGCAAGTTTTAAACGGAGTTGGAAGTTAAAAACAATCAGGGAACGTTTTCAAATTAATTCATAACCACTTTTAACGAAATTAAAATCACCGCGGGGCAAACCGAATAATGTTAGATGCATTGCTGAAATTGATACTATCAAATCCATGAACTCACTTCACAAAAAGGATTTTAAAAATTGACATTTAAAATAATATTGTACTTAAAATATAGACATATTATATCAGCTAAAAAAAAAAAAAAACAATTTTTTTTTTGTATCATTGGTAGGTTAAAATTCCATTTAAAAAAAAAATTATAAATATATATTGTTGCCTAGGTGTTTAAAATAGAACATTTAAATCTTATGTAAAATTGTATAGTACCCAGTTTGGATACGCGGAGAACGAAAAAATCACCTATTAAGAAACTATCAGTTAAATATTCTATGCAAAGAAATAACTTTTTGTAGTTTTATGGTAAGGGATGATTTAGTGAAATAGATTTTCCACCAATGCGAGTTTCTCAAACGATGGCCCATATACAAAAATTTTGTTGATTCAGAGATGAAATTTTTTCGTTAATACTTAAATCGTGCATTTTTCCCCATCTTTTAATATACATAAATGCACCTAACCGATAATTACGTTACACTGGACATAGCACATTTCAAATTGAATTTTAATACAATTATCCATAAAACAATTATCCATAAAGAACAAAAATAATCCTTAATGACATCCATAAATAAATCAATAAAGGGCAATAATTACATTTAAGAGACATAAAGGAGAATCTAGGAGTATAAGTTTCGTTTAGACCCAATTTCCATTAATAATCTGATATGCTAACTAAACGCCATCTAACATACATTAGCCTTAATAGACCTACACCACTTAATCTATAATTCAATATAGAAAAGCACACTGCAAAATAACATCAAACAACGCCGACTATTATGATCCCCTATCGAAATTGGAAATCAATCCGTATTTTCTCCGTTATTTTTTTGTTGTAATTGTCGACTTGGAAATTTATAAAATTGTTCAAGTCGGCATAATTCTGTGTTTGTAAGCGAATACACACTAAATTAAAAAAAATATATGGTTTTATGATTAAGATAACACAAAAATAGAGATAAGACGACTCTAGTAGCCTAGATAACACATATCAGAAATTAGATGAAAATTTTCTCTCTCTCTAATTTTAGATAAAATAAAACATATATATATGTGGGAGTGTGTGTGTGTGTAAATGAGTGAACTTTGATTTAAAAAAGAAATGAAGAATATCGTAGAAAAAACTGTTCTAAAGTCAGTTTGTTAATTTATGAAAGTTCATCAAATAAAAAAAACAAAAAAAAAAAACGGTTTTTTTATATGTACCCAGACATATATATCCGCTGTCATCATTTTCAACAATGCTGAACTAATGACAACATTCAACAATTGACACGCAGTCAACAACAATGAGGCATAAAAAAAACATTATGGTTGATATAAATATTTTACCAAACCTATAATTTTTATTGATTCGTATAGAATTTCCCGGTTTCGTTAAACTGTTCCTAGATTACGATATCGTTCAACGTGGGGTATGGCATTGGAAGACATTCACAATTGTATCTAATTGGGCACTATACACAACTGTTCAACCAACGGGCTTAAATGAAATTAATGTTTTTAATGGAATGAATTTTTAAAATGTGTCAACTGACGTGCACGATCCTATTAGCGACAATTGATTAATTAGGTAAAAACTACTCAACATTAAGCTAATTCTTTTAATTGTCGGAATAAAAAAAAAAAAAAAAACACGCGAAAGGGCGAAACCGTCAACGTCATAACCGTAATATCCACGCACATTTTTGTCGGCAGGAGTCATTTGAAGCGAGATGGCCACACATCCCATCAAGATATGAAATGTTATCAACTGGAAATGCAAATGTGTGTGTAACAAACTCTCTGACCACGGCGCTAAAAATATCAAATCATAATTTAAATAAATTGAAATATTGGTTATATTCTAAAATACAAGAATTGATCATTTTTATAATTAAAAAATATATATATATATTCTTCCCAACTTGATAGAATAATTCAGAAATTCTGAAGTTAAAATATTAATAAATAAAAAAAAACTACTGAAAAATTGTTTAATAAGTATGTACATATTTTATAATGACATTTTTTTCTTTATTTTTATTATTTTTATTAAAATAAAATATTATACCTACAAATTTAAAACATGAATGAATAATCACACTTTATGATAAAAATAATCTATATTAATTTTATTCATTAAAATATAAATATACGCTATTTTGAACTACTGAACTGTTCAATTAATACAAAATAATTTTAACATAAAAATATTAAGGAACAACCATAAATTAAATTATTGATAAAAAAAGATAAACATGATGATAACTTGGTTGAAATTCAGTTTCTACAGGATCATACTCGAGGGCGATTGGAACATCCTCATAGGTCTAATAGGGAATTTTATTTTTACTACAGTTTGGAGTTGATGACGTAGGCTGTTCGATACCGAGTGTGCTGGTTGCCGACAGTTCACGTGTAGTTGATATGAAGCCACAAGCGATGATGAGACACAAAGCTATCTAATTAATTTGTGTTTTTTTTATCGGCTATTTATAAAGCGGGGCCCCCCTCCCAAGAAACCTTTTCACACGGGCACACCGCCTAAGACCGGTACAACCATCACCCTACTCAATTGTGAAAATATTTATTCTCAACCGGAACCAAAATTGGAAAAAGCGAAAGGCTGCTAAGCAGAATGGGCGGTAGGGTTAAAACAAATATTGAGTTGTCCCCCTTAACTGGGTTACACCTTGTCTAGGGGGCTTGCCACAGTCCCTACGCCAATTAGAGAATACTACGGCCCAATAGCAATTCCTCTTTTATAACTTCCGTTTTTTTATTTTTTTCATTCATTTTTATTTTGTTACTATTTATGGAATTACTTTTATCTTATCAGTTCACTTTGTCGGGGCAAAATAGGATAGATATGGTACACTAGGCGACGAATAATTCTTTTCTAAACCGACTTCCATTATCACAATGGAAAAAAAAATAATGAGGTTATTACTATTTTGTGAGTATGCAGTCGTACAACAGCAGTAGCGTAACACGATATGCCGGCACTGTTTCTCAAATGCTGACTTGGATGGTGTAGTATATCGAATAGCATCCAATTGTGGAAGCCGGTAAAACTCCTATATGCTGAGAAAGAGAAGGGTAAATCGAGTTCCGAAAATTGTATGAAGTATTTTATGAAAAAATAGGCCAGATGAAAAGTCGTCCAATATGAAATATTTCGATCCGATATCAAAGGCTTCGAATTATATCATCTAAAACAGGAACTATGTTTTACCATGAGACTAGAGTAGCACAGCTATCGAATAAGAAATCGAAAAATTGAACTGGATTGAGAAAAATTCGATTACTCACTACTAAAAGCACTAAGGAAAAAATAATTAGAGCTATATCATAGTGCACATCATACATACCTTTTAAAGATATCAAAGCCGGCTGGTTCACTTTTTTTTCAAGTTGTTTTTAACACTGGAATATTGTTGACATAAAAATTCCCGAGGTCAAGAAACAGGAATTATAGTGAGATTCAATAGGGAAGGGTATAAACGGAGAGGCTGGTGAAACGGCCAAGTTCCATTTGAACGGTACTATAGACAATCAGATATGCCTGGTGGAGAACTATCTATGAGATATACGAAAGGTAATTAGTTACCGGTATAGAGCTGCGAGGAGAATGGAACACCCTGGGCAGAGGCTAGGACAGGACTGGGTCCGCGTAACAGGTCCTCAACCGGCTCTGCGCATGACTCTATCCCCACCTCTACTCCACTCCCTCAAGGATTCTTCTCTCTCTCATCTCTCTTTTTATCTCACTCTCTCTCAGTATCTCTCATCTGCGTACACCAGAATCACAGTAACCGCATCCGCAGTCCCTCTCAACGTTGCCGTCAATGCGGGAACACTGTTATTTGCACGAGCGGGCCCACCCAACCTTTCCTCTTCCCCGACGGTTCTTTTGCCGATATTTTGCAGGAATGTCTCATGACCGGAATGGAAACGACCAGTGGAGTGTCCGTAGGAGGCGACCGCTTTATTATAATAAAACACCTCAGTCTTCCTCCATATCTCCTTAGTCGTACCTTATAACTGAATAATGTCATTTGTTAAAAATAATAAACCAATGTTAATTAGTTATTTTAAATTAAATTAAAATTAATTAATTTTATATCTAGAAACGTTTTAATCCAATCCAATTCCTTTTTTTTTTCTAATCCAACTTACCAACTTTTATCATAAATTCTCTTTAAAAAAAAGGAACCATTCTTCAAATTTTAGTTAACTTCAGTTGCGGATCCAGGATTTAATTTTTTGGAGAGCTTTCTGACTGGATCCCCCACATCCTACAAAATGGAAAATTTACATTTTTTCATTGGTCCATATTTATTTATATGATTTACCATAGCAAAATACTTGAACGATCAAAATATGATGTTCACATTTTAAATTTTAATGCATATACAACTACTAAATGTATGCATATGTCGATAAAAAAAATTAACAGTTTTTTATTTCTTTTCCTTTTCATTGTAATTACCTATATAAAAATAGAAAAAAAACAGGCCACCCAACAATTAAATCCTGGGTCCGCCACTGAAGTGGTTGGTAAAAAAAGTAAACTCCATGATGCTTTAAAAATATTTATTCTTGGTTGAAAAAGTTTCCAGACGAGGGTTGAATAGAAATCGAAAATGTAGAAAACATGGCAATTATCTCTGGATTCAATATGAACCAAAATGATTACTTTTTTTTTCTAGATTAGAGAAAATATATAAGATTTTTTTATTATTTATTATTTATTTATTTGTAATAACGTTAGTTACTGTGGTAGAATAGGAAATGAAAGAAACTATGTAAAATAATGTTTACGTGGTCCTTATAGGTAGAATAATGGTTTTAGGGATAATTTATTATATATTTATCTAAAGACATAGTTACATTTCGTAGCTAAATAATTTCTGCGTTATAATTTAATAGGTACATATTTTGATGGTTTGAGTAAGTACTTATCTTACATCACTACTCACAAAAAAAAAAATAATAATAAAATATGAGCCATTGAAAAAAATATATATTTGTCTATTATGAGTAAGGCTTCAGCCAAAAACCTCCCATCCCGTCCCCACACATAAATAAGCCAGTGTAACCATTATAGATGCGACTCAAGTTCTAACTATTCGATTGGTGTACCAAGTAAAAATAAATAATACCATCTACTAACTTATAATGTCTTATTAGTGACCAATGACAGAAATAATAACCATGAAAGAACAATGAAATTAAAATTTTATGGACAATGTGACTATTTCCATTCATAAAATAATTGTTTTTTATACTATTTGAATCGATATCATCGAAACATAATTAAGACAATACATTGGAACTAAACTTACTTTTTAATTATTGTTATTTGATATTGGCGATATCATTTTTTTTTTAAGGAAGGAGATGGTCCGAGCTGGTGGTCATAAATAGATTAAATAGTGGCAAAACTATTTTATTAAAAACCAACGTTTCGAACAAACTTTGCAAGTCTTCTTCAGGGTTAGTGTTTTTTTTTTACCCTTATATCCGTAGGACAGGGTTATTTTGCTTTGGAAAAGATCCAAAACGACAATATTGTAGCCTAGTTTTTCTGTATATAGATTATTCGATGCCTAGTGTTTTATTTATTTGCCTATATATATATATATATATATATATATATATATATATATTTTTTTTTTTTTTAATTGTTAATTTAGATTGATGGATAAGATATTCTCTTGTACCTTAAAGTGTCAGATCTCAAATCTATGAATTCATGGATGTGGAGTTGAAATTTAGCTTCAGCTTATTAATTATTGTTTTTTCTCAAAGATTTATCTCAACTTTTGAATGTGATTTTGTTATTTTAATGTTTTACAAAAGTACCGCTATATGTTTGATAAAATGAAGGCATGGATCATCAAGCAATTTTGGCCAGGTTTCAAGCAGCATTCCACAGCATAAATTTTGAAATTAAATAATTTAAGTGTAAATAATTTATGAATTAAGTCGTAATCGAGATTTCATGTATCTTTTGCTGCTTGGTCTTTTGATGGTTTCAAGTGAATGAAGACTTCGAAGAGGCGATTCTGTTATGAATGAAGGTAGAGTATCTTTTAAATTATATATCCTTCTTGATTGTTGATGTAAGCAGTTCATAATAGTTTCATATAAAGAGATAAAAATAAATGCTTACTACTATTTAATCAATAATTCAATATTTCGTTAAACATTAAAATATATTCTGTTCTATTGATTAAATCTTTCGTTTCTAATAATGTTTTTTAAATTGTTTATTATTTAAATTATTTAACGGTGTGAATGTGTTCATATATCACTATAATTATTCTCCACGTGACAGATTATTATATTTCTAAATAAATAATAATTTAAAAAAAATTGTTTAGACATTTCGTTAAAATGATATACCTATTAATATATTTTAAAATAAATATATATGTAATAATGACAATGTTTTTTCTTTGTTTAATAAAATGCCTACTTCTAGATATTTAAATATATATATTTATTGAAAATTTTAATAAATTAAATTTTTAACTCTAACAAAGTAATGTTAATAATCTGCAGTTTGTACTTTTGGAGATCAAAATAGAAAAAAATATATAGAAACTTTAAGTATTGATTTAAGGGATTTCTAGAACATTTATTCGACTTATTTCACGGCTTTGTCGAATCGACAAAAGTCATCGGAACAAAAAATATGTTCTGCGAATTTTTATTTTAGTTTTTTTTAATAGGGCTGGCGCCGATTATTGAAGGACCAAGTCTGGGAGGGTATATTGTGGCGAAGGGTTATTTGAAGGGTCGGGTTCGTCTGGCCCCATTTCACAGACGAATAAGAAGCCACAAACCTGCCCTTCATTAGTTAGGAAATTTGTGATTGTATTTATCGCGTTCACAAATATATCCGAATGTGAGTCACGTTGGTCGAGTGAGCATGGTAAAATTTCTAAAACTTTGGAACCTTCGGGAAAATGAAGAATAATTCACGAAATAAAAAAATTGAGTTTTAAATCGTTTCTCCACAGGTCAAGTCCGCACTTGAATTCCTTTTAAATTTGAATAAAAATAAGTTCTTATTGAATAAAATAATCTTCTCGTTCCAAATAAAAGCCATATCATCATAGCAATACAGGATTAATATTTCGAGTGTTCTCCACTGTTCTCCTCCAATTGTAATACTCCATTTTCCTCCAATTGTTTTCTGTGAATTTTTCATTTGCAGATCGCGTTATTTTCCTTCTTATTAAGACGTATTCCTCGTGGCCGAAGCTTACAATAAGACCTCTTGTTTTTTTTAATTGTTCTCTATGAAAATAATAAACCATCGAATTTTTAATGCCACTACATTTTTATAATCCTCACTTTTGTTCAAATTTTTTTTTCATTTATCTGTACAATAAAATAATTATAAGCCGAAGAATTAGGCTTACTATGGAGCTGAAATTAATAATTTATATAGATTTAAACAAAAGTTCGATATCGGTTTCCTTAAGATACTTTTATAAATTGTTTATGAAATATTTAAAATAACAGCATTTCTCATCGAAAATATGAAATTTTATTTTCTGAACTCCTTCATTTTTGTGACCGTATCGAGGTGTCTTGCCCGGCATATTAATTTAAGTTCTTTGCAATGTTAATTTAGGTTTTAAAATATCCTCACACATGAATGAAAAAAAAAAAAACAAGTAACTGCTCTGATTAATACAAAACGCTCTAAACTTTAAATATTCTACAAAAAAAATTACATATACTAGAATTTCCAGGCCCATTTGCACTCATTTAATGTAACTTTGAGGCTTCACAAAACTATTTAATCCTTCCGGAATCTAATCCTTCCAATCAGAATTCGTCTTTATAATCCTTGATTTTCTTCATTAAATAACAAATAAAATTAACCATAAAGACTACAATAATCCAATTGTAACAGATCCTTGGTGAATCTTTATTTAATGACCTTTCATCCCTGACAAAAAAAAAGATGGTGAAGGAACCTTCTGAATTAATGTAATCATTGAAGTCCTACTAAGTTTCTTCACACGACATGATATTCTTATAGCAGAATTACTTGTACTTTATTAATACTGTTGTAAAATTTAATAACTGAATAAAAAAAAAAATTCTAATCCATCCAAGAGGCGGCTTTGATTCTTTCATCTTTAGTATAATACGTAGAGCTGTTCTAGACCTTACATCTGAATATATCCTTAGTAGAGCCAAGAATCGATCCTGGGCCTTTTGGTCACGCAGCCCCACAGCGCTATCGTTAATAATTTTTGTTGAATGTAATGGATTCTTAATTTTTTTTTTATAGCAAAAATATTTAATACAATAAAAAAAAAATCTAAATAAAAAACCGTAATAACAGTTTTGCTATTAATATTAATAGAAGACATATAACTTCTTATAAAAACAATTCAATTAGCAAAGATAAATAATAATACACGTAAATAAGTATCTTATATATGAGCCGTTTATTTTGAAAGTGGTCTACCTATATTTTTCTTCGAGATATTTAAGGGTTTGCGGTTCAAGAATTTAAAAATATAAGTATAGGATACTAATGAGTCATACTGCTAAAGTGTATCTAAGGGTGTTAAATTTATGGTTCCTATAGTATAGTAATAATAGTAACAATTATTAAGTGAATAATGTGCGTTTTCTTATCAAGAATGGAGTTAGGCCACTTTCAAAATTAACAACCATATTCATTATAAAATGTAATGGTGCCCAAGTCCATTCAACATAATTTAAGATGCTTCAAATTGAAAAACACAATACTCAATTTATTTTACATATCTTTAAAACACTTCGGAAACACAATTTATGCGATTCAAAACATTTTTTAATTACAGTACAGTAACATGTAATTACAAAATTATAAACATTTTATCAACAAACAATTTACTATTCATCTACATTTTGCGCGCGTGAAAGGGATTAGAAGTAGTCATGATGTTCCGGTGCTATATATCGCAATAGGTCAATCATGTCCTTAAATTTTCTTGTAATTTGTCTGATATTTTTATAGAGTTATGTCAATACAATATTTTCGAATTTTCTTGGTCTACCCCGACGTGGTAATAAATTCAGGACTTTAAAATTTTCTTTCTCATTCATTGTTGACTTATAGAAAATTTTATACGGTTCATTTCTGATAAAATGCATCCAAATTATTTGTAACCAGTTAACTGATTCTCCATCAGAATTCTTTAGCCTTTTAAAAACTGCGTCTTCTAATAATTTTGTTGATAAAAAATCTTTTTGTCTCATTCAATTTACAATTTAATCAGACTAAACAAAATTACGAAATTATCAAATAAAATTTTCATTTCCAATATTTTCAATAGTAAATATCTTGATGTAAGTATAAAATAAATGGAGTTAGGCCACTTTCAAACTACACGGTTCAATTATTGAACTAATTCTGAAAACTTATGTGTTAAAAATTTATCGTAATTTGCTCGGAATATAAGCAACCTGAAATTAATTACTGATATATACGATGAAGTTGTACATGCAACCATGGTAACCGGCAAAGAATTGAAAAACGGAGTTAGGCCACTTTCAAAATAAACGGCTCATATATTATTTCAAAATGGTGTTTTTTTTGTTTTTTTTTGTCACAACGCCATAACTTTGTAAATTCTTCATAAAAGCCAATAATTGAGCATTCATTTTAAATATCTTCTTCACCTTCATTTGGGACAGTCACTTACCCTCAACATTTAAGGGAAAAAAAGTTATGAAGAAAAAGAAACTTTATTTGCAAATAACTCAAAAATAATACACTTTCTTGATTGTACCTATGATAGAATGATTACAAAATTACCTACAAAGCAAAAAAAAAAAAAAAAAAAATTGTAAAAATCGGACAATTATTAACAAAGACACAGTCCATTAGTTTTTGGCCAATAATGTATAATAATTTCTCCCTCTTTAAAGATACGGCATTTACTACCACATTTTTTTCCCTTGCAGGTATATACTTTATGATATATATATTTACCATATATTTATTTATACAGATATATACTGGCAGATATATATTTTTTGATAATTTAATAAATCTACGATCGAGGTTTTATTTTGAATGTTACCTCTGCAGTCAGCGTTTAGAAATAGACGCTAGCAAAACAATTTGTACAAATATTTTGCCATATTATGTTAAATGGAATATCTTATATAATATCTTAGAATATCGACCCAGGAAAAACAATTAATTCCTCCCTTACATAATACATAGGATCTAGCTATTCTTTCACTAAACAAAATATTCTGCGAATTATTCGCAAAGTAGTTGGCCTTTGTACATCCTTAATATTTAATAAATAAAATTGCAAATTATAGAAAATTAAAGAAATTTTTTTTTTTGCAAAACTTTTATTTTTGTGATTAATGCTTTAACATATACAAATATATATATAAAATCTATATAGAATACTCCCAAAATAGAAAATAGTTCAACATGTATTGGTAAACGTTTTTTACCCATGTCCCATCCATAAAAAAAATCATACAAATTTTATTATAACATAATATAAAATTATTCATTTATTGTAATTAAAATAAACAAATATATTGTATAATAAGCAACAAACTAAATCAATATTAATGAGGGCGCGATTTAATTTTATTTTATTGGAATTGATACATTATTCATGACTAGTTATTAAAATAAGAATAAGATGAATTTTTACAATAGTTTGATTATTAAGAAGATTTTTAAAGTGTGTTGGAAATAAAAAAATATATATTATGAGATGGGATTCGTTTATTTATCCGACTTCGGTAAAAGCGGACGTAGAAAACTAAATATAATAAATATCGGGATAAATAAATATAGATAATGTTTTATGATTTATTTTATTTATCTCTTCTAGTATTAAATGTTTTCGTATATGGAATTTTTCACCTCTTATATAGTATTTTATTAAAATAAATCTACATTTTACGTAGACTTGCTTAAATCTTAAAAATCATTTGGATTTTGCTAAATTTCTTGAAATATTGTTGTTATTATTATGTCGATAAGAAGTAACAAAATTCATACTGAAGAGGAGGGCTTTCTGATCTCGACTTGCTTCCTTAATTCCACTCCAAGGATTTCATAACAATTTAGTTGATTAGAAACATAATTTTCAAGAAAATAAAGGTACCTTCTTAAAACAATTCGGCTTTAATTTTACACTTAATAATAAGTATCTGTCAAACTTTATATTAATTTATAATTATTGGCAATGTGAATGATGGTCTTTAAATATATTTAAAAAAAAAAATCCTTCCAGCATGGAAGAATCCATGAAGAGGCAAAAGAATTTCTAGCATTTTATTTTAATTTAAGTAAAAAATATTTCTTTATATATATATATATATATATATATATATATATATATATATATTTATTTTTATTATATTGACATTGACTCATTCAAATACACGAGTTATATATTATCTGATGATGATATTAATTTCGAAATACTTCACTGAAGATATTATGTAAATAAAACGTTAAATGTTGACTTTCATTACAAACAGGCAATATAATTAAGCATACCTCTCTTGATAAAAATTCATATACATGAGTGTCTTCTTTTCAATTTATAAGTCAATATATTTAGAAATTTATAAAACTTTGTTCGCTGTTATATGCATATATTGACACTCTTTAAAAAATATTGTTTGGTATAGATCAAAATCACTATACGGAATCATATTTTTCCTAAGTCGAATCCCGCTTATCCGGATCTGCTATATCCGAAACTGGTATTATTCCCAGCGCATTTTCATTCGTTTTCCTTTTGATATTCATGCTTTTTTTTTCTCGAACAATTAGAAGTTTTTATCACCATGTGTGTAGATTAAGATGTATTTTAATGTAAACGATAAATAAATGAAGTTACTCATTGTTTATTTTTCAATTTTAAATATCTATGTATATTGCATTAATTTTTTTTTATAAAGCATATACATAATTTGTATTCAATTGGAAAAGGGAACCATAATAGGCTATTTACATTTATTCTATTTTTTTTTTTCTGTTTACACACATGTTTAAGTCAAATCACATACGTATTACTAATATTGGTTTGCATGTTACTTTCATTTAATACATGTTTTCAACACGGATGTTTTATTTAATGATTATGCCATATTTCGTTCGAAAATATTCCTGACCATATTATTCAGGATAAGCGGAATTCCAGTGTTTGTGTTATTAATGAGTAAACTTTATGTTACAGAAAATAATACTTTCATGTGTATTTTCTTATCATCGCACGAGCAGAACATTTTGTCTCGCAGTTTAAATATTGTATTTAGGGAACATTAGCAAATAAATTTTACACGGAGGGTACAGGTGACCGAATGCTCACGAGGCTGTGCAGGTAACGTTCTAATAATAGGAGCAACCTACATTGATAAATTGAAAACGAAATATAGCCATGTTTGAACAACAGTGACCACGGGATGTTCCGTCGTCCAGAAATATTTGTCATAACAGAAGCGGTGCCAAGAGGGGAGAAAGAAGTTTTCTTTTCCTGTATTCCTTACATTTAAGTCGGAAGTATAAACTAACAAACCAAATACACGTCATTAAGTACGTATAAAATTATGGTAAATGTACCGGTAACAGACATTGCCCTTCGAACAATGGTTAATGCTCCCTAATACGTCACAAAAAAAACCTTACATCATGATCTCAACACCCCATTTGTCCTCGACGTAATTCCATCCAAATTCTGAAACTTTCATCAAAAACTTATCCATTAGCACAATCCCTTTCAAGCTCCAATCCATCCATATAATCCCCCAACAAGGTTTAAACGGCAATGGCCCCGAGATCTTTTATAAATATTCTGTTGAAGTTCTGGCAGTTGCCAGGTTCTCCACTCAAGTCCTGAGCGTATGTGGCTTTAGCGCTCTTACTCAGTCTCTACTGGCTTTAAACAGTGATGCAGCATGGAAAGATGAGCTGGGATCTCCTTGAGCCCTGCCTTGCCTTTCACGTGAGAGCGGTAAGGCATGGTTCACAGTTATCTAGGCTGAATGTAAATATTGTACATAGGATTAATGTGTGACAATATTTTTTTTCTCTTTATTTACTATAATGTACCTACTACCCTTCAATGTACTTTTTTTTCCTTTTTACAAATTTTTTGTTTTAATATATATATTTTACATGCTTTCTTCTTATTTTATTTTTTTCACAATTTATATTTTAAATTGTATTTAAAATGTATTAATGTGAACATAACGCTCGATGCCCTAGATTGTGGCAGATTGTATTATTTTTCTTCAATAAAATTAATTAATATATCTAACAGACACTGTAAATGTCATTGACAGTTTATAACTCATTACCAGGTAAGCTTATGCACACAAAACAGAAAGCAAACACAAATACATTTAAAGCTATATCACTTAAGAAGGTGATGCCTGAACCTCAGGGGATCACATGCCACGATTGCTGTTTGTTTGATTTTTTAAGTCGATTTTTCCTTATCACTTTTCTCTAGGAGATACGTTTGAAATTTTGATCCATCTATCTATCTGTTCTCTATTTCCTTGTTCAAAACTGTGAGGAATTTATTTTGCATTTTTTTTAAGTATATAAAAAAAACCTATTGACCCCAAAGTCTGAGTGTCTATTACTAGAGCAAAATACACTGTCAGAATTTCTTCAATTTTTCACGAATAATAAACCAATAGACTGCATACAAAAAAAACAAAACGAAATAGTTAAAAGCCTAAATTTTCTGCCAATTAAACTCATTTGCAAAGATCCACCGTAAGAACTAAAGTTGTTGTTCACATTCAAGTTAAAACTGTCTCTTAAAGTACCTATTACCGGGAAATTTAACCTTAAGTTGACATATAATAATTGATTTAACGAAGTCATTAGAGCCTAAATTTTATAATTAAATTGACTATAAAAATAATTGAAGAAAGAAAATTAATAATTTAGTTAAGTGATAGTAAAACCTTTGGAAATATCTCACCTTAGAAACTTATTTTAGCCCTTAGATAAAAAGGGAAGTCTCCAATAATTCGCAGCGGCTTGTAACAGATCGTAACCGGTAACTGACTGGCGGTCGGGAGGTTAACTGAATGTTTTAGGGGAAGGGGATTGCGGTGCATTGGAGGGGATTACTGTGTACCCTTAATCCTTGACGATGGTTCACCCTACTAAAGCATAAAAATAAATACGAAAATATAAATTGCAATAAAAAAATATATTATATTTACCTTGTACACATATTTTATACACCTCTGTAAATACATAATCAGGTTAAGGTATGTAATCATTCACTAATTCCAACCGGTGGAATTGGCAACTGTGTTGGTCAATGTTCATATTTCATTATTAATATTTACTTTTCGTGCATGTACGTTTGTTACTTATTCAAGTATTGTATAAAAATTAATATGTACTTATAACTTCGGATGAGTATATATATATATATATATATATATATATATATATATATATATATATATACATTTTTTTTTTTTTTTTTTTTTTTTTTTTTACCTGGCCCTTCAAGACCACTTAAACATTATATTATATAGTTTTCATCTTTTTCTTCTAGAATAATTATCTGTTCGTAGGAATGAAATGTTATAAGTATAATTTGTTTATATATTTTTTCTTGTTACTTTCTTATATTTAATAGCTAAAAAACAGGCGTAATAATTTTAAAAAGTATATATTTTGATTGTTTCAGTATTTAGTTCAGACGACAGAAGTAAGTATGTACCAATAAAAACAAAAATTATTTTTAAATTTAATTGTTTTATATATATATATATATATATATATGTATATATATATATATATATATATATATATATATATATATATATATATATATATATATTATTTTATTTTTTTTTAATCGGCCCTTAAGAACCACTTAAACATTATATTATATAGTTTTCATCTTTTTCTTCTAGAATAATTATCTGTTCGTAGGAATGAAATGTTATAAGTATAATTTGTTTATATATTTTTTTTCTTGTTACTTTCTTATATTTAATAGCTAAAAAAACAGGCGTAATAACTTTTAAATCGTACATATTTTGATTGTTTAAGTATTTAGCTCAGACCACAGAAGTAAGTATGTACCAATAAAAACAAAAATTATTTTTGCATTTAATTGTTTTATATATATATATATATATATATATATATATATATATATTCTTTTTTTTTATTTTATTTTTTTTTATTCGGCCCTTAAGAACCACTTAAACATTATATTATATAGTTTTCATCTTTTTCTTCTAGAATAATTATCTGTTCGTAGGAATGAAATTTTATAAGTATAATTTGTTTATATATTTTTTTTCTTGTTACTTTCTTATATTTAATAGCTAAAAAAACAGGCGTAATAACTTTTAAATCGTACATATTTTGATTGTTTAAGTATTTAGCTCAGACCACAGAAGTAAGTATGTACCAATAAAAACAAAAATTATTTTTACATTTAATTGTTTTATATATATATATATATATATATTCTTTTTTTTATTTTATTTTTTTTTATTCGGCCCTTAAGAACCACTTAAACATTATATTATATAGTTTCCATCTTTTTCTTCTATAATAATTATCTGTTCGTAGGAATGATATGTTATAAGTATAATTTGTTTATATATTTTTTTTCTTGTTACTTTCTTATATTTAATAGCTAAAAAAACAGGCGTAATAACTTTTAAATCGTACATATTTTGATTGTTTAAGTATTTAGCTCAGACCACAGAAGTATGTACCAATAAAAACAAAAATTATTTTTACATTTAATTGTTATATATATATATATATATATATATATATATATATATATTATTTTTTTTTTTTTTAATCGGCCTTTAAGAACCACTTAAACATTATATTATATAGTTTCAATCTTTTTCTTCTAGAATAATTATCTTTTCACAGGAATGAAATGTATTAGGATAATTTGTTTATATATTGTTTTTTCTTGTTACTTGCTTATATTTAATAGCTAAAAAACAGGCGTAATAATTTTTAAAAAGTATATATTTTGATTGTTTCAGTATTTAGCTCAGACCACTCCCAGAAGTAAGTATGGACCAATAAAAACAAAAAAATATTTTTTCATTTAATTGTTTTATATATACGCACATATATACACAAAGATAATTACCGTAGAGAAGTCCCGAAATCTGCTTAAAAGTTTCGAAGTCGGATTAAATTTTGATGTTTTGTTAGACGATTTAAACCGTTTGTTAACATTGTTTTTTTTATATGGTTTAAAATCGATTGCCAGAAATTCTTTGAGTTTAAATGTATGAAAAGGTTATTTTCGTTTTTGATTACGAGCCCATCAAGTTTGCCAGTAAATTAACGAATTTTTAGACCTAAGAATTCCTTTATACAAGGTGTTAGATGCCAAAGTGGAGTAACTCATTTTCATAATAAATAATTATGTATTTAATTAATGAGTGTATTAACTTGAAATAATTTTATACAGTTGTGTGCATATGCTTGGGACTGAGTATTCTTAATAGATAAAAGCAAGTTGTTTTTATTTCTTGGCACAAAGTTTGTAAAACATCTGAATTGTTGAACATGTCTTACATTCAACCGCTCATATGTTTACTCATACGATCGAAGACAATACTATGAAATATAAATATGGGTAAAGTCTTAAAATCAATGTTGAGCTCTCAGATAATGTCGTTTCGCCCAATTTAGGGATCTGATGCAATCGATGAGCAGTTTTGTAAAATTATTCTAAAAATGAAACGATTCTCTTTAAAAGATTCTATTTATTTTAGTACTAGAATATGACATTAGAGAGGACTGTTGGCGACGCGGTCGAAACTTCTGGTTCAATAAGTCTTTGTAGAGCATATTTTTGAGTGTTGAAATGTCTGAAAGTCATTTGTCTGAAAGTAAATTGGAATTCCATTTGTTGGTGCTGTGTCCCACATAACTTGATTCCTAAGTAGTCTTATTCTCTGTTTCTAATAATGTTAAAAAGAAAAAAAGAAAACTCAGCCCTTCTATTTATTTTCACACCTGCGTCAACCTAGCTTCCGTAGCTAAAAAAAAATAAGTGTTGTAATCTACTGCGTGCGCAGGATAGCAATAAATTAAAATATTTATAATACTTTTAACAAACAGCTCTGGACGTAATATTATATCTCGGGATCCATAAATATCGCCATTCCTGTCCTCAAGAGTTTAAATTATAACGTCATTGCTAGATAAAGCGGTTTCGTTATTAAATGATACTATAGGGCTGTTGGAATATTATTTTATGGTTTTGATAGTGAATTATATTTTCATCGTTCATTTGCTTGATCACGTTATAAGTTTTACCCCCTTCACAGTTAAATATAAATTGACCCCGAATCTGAGTTCATTGTTGTTTAATTATTCTATAAGGATTATATAAAATGTATTGTAATGTCCACACATTTAGCTAAAGAAGAAACAAAAAAATACAACATTAAATCCATGCATCACAAACTAACAGATTTAAAAGCGGATAAAGAAGGACTGAATTGTATTTTGTGTGTACATGTATATATATATATATGTATATATAATCAGGAAGATCGTTAACTTGAAACTAAATAACTTCATAATGTTTCAAAAAACTCGAATACGAGACCGTGGTTGCCGAGCGTATAAAAGTGATACCCGTTTTATCAATCTAGAATCTAGCGGAAATGGTTTGAATTCGGCCTGGGTGAGTTAAAATTTATTCCATGGAATAAATCATGACCTTCCCGCTCAGGTTAAATAGGTTTGGTTGTATCTTTAGAACAACTCCACATGAAATGGGATTCAATGGGAAATGGGGACCAATCTATAATAAAAGTCCTTCCTCTCCCCCTCCAAAAAAAATCTTGAATATTGAATGGCGAGAGTGATGTGAATAAAACCTTGATGGCTGGAAGAAAAATAATACGCGAATCCATCAGAAAGTATATGGAGTGTATAAGAAATTATAAATAACTCGGCGTTTAATTTCTCTACCTATGTCCTCGTGTCCTACAGTATCCTATAATAATACCCCACTTATACCTGTTGAACAAATAAGATACCTTGGACTCCAATTAGCCAACGTCTTACTTGGAATCCTCAAATCAGACTAAAACGAAAAGAAACCGCTCGACCTTTCTCCAGCACTTACTAGACAAACGCTATAAGCTCCCAGCCAATTACAAAAGACTCATATACATGACTACAATAAGACCTATTTGGACTTACGGAGTTGAGCTCTGGGGCTCCACTAAACCATCGAATTCCTCTCGTATCCAATCCTTACAATCCAAAATCCTTCGTAAAATCCACACTGCTCCTTACTTTGTCACAAATAAAATCATCCATAACGACGTTAATGTTCCTTTTGTTTCTGACCTGGCCCAATCCAGATACCTATTATTCCTTAACAAACTTCAGAACCATCGAAACCCTCTCGTTTCTAGCCTGGCTTCCTCTTCGATCCCTGACAACCCTCCGAGGCGACTGAAAAGAAGATCTCCTTTTGTAAATACATTTTTAGAGCGCAGCCAGTGGGTAGTTTCTCAATAAGTGGTTACATGTTATTATATTATTTTGTTCACATTTACTGAATGTATTTTTATTTGTGATACAGTTGTAAGTATCATCAATAAAAAAAAAAATAAAAAAAATTACCTTAAGCCCCTACAATTCGAATTTTTTTTCTGGAAATTACTATAAGGCAATTTCCTCTCAACAAGATGAAAGGCAGGGATACCAAGGAGAGGTGTTTCATGTCTTATCGCCAAAAAAATTTTTGAGAGTGGATTTTTACGCCGTTATGAATTTAAGGAAGGATCAATATATTTGAGGAGTTTCACTTTGGAGAAACGTTCGGACCACATGGGTAAAAACATGGGACATAACGGGAAAAGTTTAATCGTAAAGTAACTAAAATTTTTATAATATTTTTTAAAGAAAACAGAGCAATAATATTTCTTGAGGGGGAATGCGTCATCGTCCTTATTGGGGGAGGAGGAGGACGGTCCCCCCAACCGGAAGAGGGACATTTTTAGTTTTCAATCTAAACCTTGTGGAATATATATATATATATATATATATATATATATATATATATATATATATATATATATATTTTAAATTTATGTTTACTATCTTCAAATCATCATGTTTCCAATCATTTCGCTCAATAAATCATTTTAGGCTTGCTGTATTTGTTCATTTATTTTTTCAATCCTGCTTCCATTGTTGCTGTTTTTATTTAAAGCGTCAATTAGTCGAGGTTAAAACATTATATTTACTGCAGTACTGAGAAATGTCATCACTCGACGTGATTGGAAGCGAAGGAATCTGCCTACTGTTGCCAACGCTGCAAGCAGCAGATCAGCCTCAGAATGCCTTCATCAAAAGAAGAGGCCGTAGGCTCGTTCCTGTGGACCATCTAGCTACTTTTTAATATTTAATGCAGTGGAGGGGAGGTGTAAAAAAAAGTGTAGTGCTTCGTGACCTCGAAAATCAGATTAAAATGTCTGCCCAACGTGATTCGAATTATGGAGGCCTGAAAATTTGAATTTTTTGTCTCGACTTTCAGATAGTACTGTTCTACATAATTGACCGTACTACTTTCTTATTTTATAGCATAAAAATCTATACTAAATGTACTTATAATTTTCGTTAAAGCTGTTATCTTATTTGCAAACTTGATTTTAGCAAAAAAGCTAGACGTGTACTAAATGCCGAGAGGTATTCTAGCAATGTAGGAAATGAGATTTTTTTATTCTCATGAATTCGTGAGATGAGTCACAATTAGCATAAAATAATTTTGTAATGATTTGTTCCATTTTTAACAAGCCTCTCTGCCACACTCTTTTTTGTTTTTGGGTACTTATACAGTACTTGAAACTTGCGTTTTTATTTTCAAAATAAGTTTCCTTTGGACGATAAACACTGTTAATATACTTTTATCCAGATACAAGATACATGTTGCCAATTATCCATTAGCGAATCGCCAAAATTTTGTTGGAATGCACTTACCAAGGCCGTTCACCCACCGCTGAACTGTGAATGACCGGATGATCGATCTAATATGAAAAACGTTGAAGCGTTCTCTTTGTACAATATATTTTTTATAATAATTATTTATAATATAAAATTCCTTACCAGATAAAATATTAAGTTTCCGTGGTCCGAGTTCTCTTGTAAGATGTGTTCTTTTCAAGTCAAACAGAAGTTAATGGGACTGCAACTAAATCTGAAACAAAAAAATACAAGTACACGATTAATAAACATCAAAAAAATCTAAGGAAGCGTGATTTATGAATATTTATATCTCAATGACTAAAATAATAGAATAAATATTAATATTTATAAAAAAAAAATACAATAATTTCACTATGGTTATTATGAAGTGTTTCAACATTTGTAGAGAATATTAAAAGTGCACCAAAAAAATATGTTGCTAAACGTGTCCTCTGTCTGTAGTATAATTTAAGAGAAAAAAATCTGGTGTGTCCACTCACACGACTTTCCTACCAATTTCAGAAAAGTTTTTATATCTCTCCATATGTTCATGAAGAAACAAAAAAGAATTGAACTAGATACATTTTCCTGAAAATTGATCAAACATAAGATTTGAATACGATTTATTTGATAAACTAAAGCAATGTAAACCGGTTTAAGGTAGGTAATTTCTGTTAAAAATAGAAGGAAATAGTGAAGATTGTGTGATGTGGGCAACGGATTTTCTTACTTTCACTTGGTCATCTTTATTTTCTCAGTCACCATGATTCCAATGTTTTTTTTTTTTTTTGTTTTGTTAGAAATTTAATTACCTTTCAAAAGTTTAATTATAAATTTTACCGTAAATTATATACTTAAGGAGTTAGGCCCCATAAAATTTTTCTTTTCTTTATAACTTTTTTTCCTAAATTTTTTCGAGAATTTAGTCTATATACAAAAATTGAAAGAACAATGATTAGAACATTATAGAAAAGTTTCATCAAAATCGTTAGAGCCGTTTTTGCGCAACAGTCTATAGAAAAACATGTTTTTCATTTATTGCGCGCAAGCTATTGCGCATGGAGCACCGAATTTCTGTCACAGGCATCAGTAGTCAAAACCCTACAAAATAAAAAAAGAAGCAACAAAATCGGTTCAGTAGTTCCCGAAAAAATCTTGGCACAGACAGACAGACGGACAGATAGACAGACAGACCAATGGCTAAAAATGTGTTTTTCGGACTCAGGGGGCTGTGAAACGTATAGATCCGTCGAAAACCGCATGTCGGAAATTTGACCCGATTGCAATACTTTCCTTACCTAGAATAGGAAGGAAAGTAAAAAATAGAACAGATTGGTAACGAATCGTCTAGTGCATTTTCAGTGAGTCCCTTTTTTTTCTATTATTGGAAAGGAAAGAACTTGCCCGCTAAAGAAACATGTTTACACACCAAGTCGCTATCTGATACGAACTGTGATACTTTCCGTTCGTCAAATTTGGCGATAATGTTTAAACTAAGTTTTAGAAGCTTGAAGAGACACCTGCGTCACAAGCAAGCCGAGTTTAGTCAAATTATCAAAACTTGGAGGGTCAATAAACAAACAGTTACGCAACTGTCTCCAACTTGAGATAACTATGAATGGTGTGTATTGATAAGGCAATCTTGTATCTTGAGAATGAAAAAATAGAAATGCTTTTAGATTGTGGGATGGTGGTAGTAAGGTGGTGGTAGTAAGGCTATTTGAAGGTTGATGCAGGTATGGTGACCAAAGAAATTTATTGTACAGAAAATTTACTATCATAAAATATTTATTTTCAATAAAATGTTTTAAAAAATCTCAAGTTTCGCATATTAAACTTAATTAATATGTACTTAAAGCTTATTAAAAGAGATAATTTTTCTAAAAGTGGGGATTCTGCACGATAAGTTATGAGGATAAAAAAAAAAAAAGGCAAATACTTTATTTATTTATTTTTTTTAAATTGAACTTAGTTTAATTGAGCCTTTCAAAAGTCCTGTTTTTCATTTATTGCGCGCAAGCTATTGCGCATGGAGCACCGAATTTCTGTCACAGGCATCAGTTGTCAAAACCCTACAAAATAAAAAAAGAAGCAACAAAATCGGTTCAGTAGTTCCCGAAAAAATCTTGGCACAGACAGACAGACGGACAGATAGACAGACAGACAGACAGACCAATGGCTAAAAATGTGTTCTTCGAACTCAAGGGGCTCTGAAACGTATAGAACCGTCGAAAACCGCATATCCGTAATTTGACTCGATCGCAATACTTTCCTTACCTAGTATAGTTAGGAAAGTAAAAATATATTAATAAGAAAGTGTGTTAAATAATAAAAAACAATATAACATTTATAAGTTGGAGATACATTTGGATTTTTCCATTTATTTTCTAATGATCTGTATACATTAAAGTTGCTCGGTTTAAACATTTACGTCTTTTTATGTTTGAGGACTTTTTTTATTTATTCAGAAATATAACAATCTCTCACACGGGCAATAATTATAGTGAGATATGAACACATTCACACCATACATACAGAAAACATAAAATTAACAAGAGCAAAATAACAACTAAATAATAATAAAAAAATATATATTATAAAAAATAAAATAACTTAAAGATAAGTAATGTTTGAGGACTATAAAAAAAGCTGAACACATCTGTCAGTTTTTTATTTTTATTTATGGAGTTCATTTATTTCGTATGTTTGAAAATACTTATTTCATATGATTCAGATTGGGGAGAAAAAAAAAAATGAAAATAACTAATAAGATTATTAAATATAAAGCAAGGGATTTTTTTATGTTTTTTCTAATCTTCAGAGAAGATTGAAAAAAAAAAATTAATCTTTCTTAGCAATTTTAATAGTCCGCTAAATATTAATATATATTATAAGTTATCGGGGGAAAAAATATTATAACAGGAAGCTTTAAAACGATAATTTTCAGAAGGGGTCAGGTGACGCCACAATGGAGGGAGGAGTATAAGGAGTTCATGGGGGAGGGGGGTGGGGGGAGGGGGATAAAAGCAACGGGGTGGCGGCATTTTAATTTAGTAAGGTCAGCTGAGAAGGGTTGTTTGGTTGACCTCAATTCGGCTTCAACCCAATCCCACCCGGCCAAAACTGATAACCCACAGGGCACAGGACACCTCTATCAACAAATCAGACCACATGCCCTTTATCTGGCATCGGGTTCGGTCGTAAAACAACTACAATATTGGATAAGTGTCCTTTCAACCTCATTTTGGAAGGAATACATAAAAGTATTATAGCCTCTAATCCCTTTGATAGAAATATATTAAGCAAAAAAAACGCATGGCATTGTTAAAAAAATCGATTTATTTTTTCAAACATCATGGGGAATACTACACGATGAAGGAATAAAAGAAAGCAGGGGCGGATCTAGGATGGGGTGGGGAACCTTTCGGGCTGAAGCCCTTCCAAAATGGTAAAATATAACTATGTTTTATGGAAACAAATATTTAAAAAATATCTCTTAAAGTATTATTGTTCGTGTAATTGCATTTAAAAGGACTTAAGGAATCACTTAAACACCATTTCATATAGATAGTTTCTTTCTTGTTTTCCAAAGTCATTATCGTCATTTTTATGAAAAAAAAGCTTTCGGGCTGTATCTCATGATATAAAGGCAAGGAGGTTAAGATCCTCGCATCAATCCATCAGGAAGCCTCTACCTAACAATGGATGAATTAGTAGGCAAAAGACCATGTGGATGACGAAAAACCAGATGGATCGATCAAATCAATAAAGATGTAATAGAGCTGCATCGAGACAACAGAAAAGTAATACGCCAAAATTGTCCAAAATGAAGAAGTCTGGTTGAAACGGCAAAAAATCTACGGTAAAAAAGTTCTATAATGTCAACAGAAAAAAATATATATGTTTAGTCTGTTGGTTTTGGTATATTAAGAATTGTTTATCTATTGTTATTATTATATCTCTATATATTTATGTTTTTATGATTTTAGTATATATTTAAATTTAATGTATTTATGATCAATAGTGTTGCCCAAAATCGGTCTTGGTCTTGCACTTTGGAAGACCAAGACTAAGGCAGCTTAACTGTTGCAAGACTAAGACCAGGACCGGTAAAAAAAATCGATTTAAAAAAATAAAATTAAGGCCAAATAGTTACTAATACTTGACAATCTTAGTTACTATATGTAAATAATTGTTGTAACCAATATACTTTTGCATTCAATTCCTCTTATTTTTCATTCGGGGTTAGTTAGGCTTCTCCTATCTAAAAAAATATAGTAATATCTCTAAAGTAATAAGCAAATAAATAACTGCAAGCCTGTTGCAAGACTCTTGCGCAAGACAAAGACCATGAACAAGACTGAGTTTGCAAGACCAAGACTCGTCTCGGTCTTACATTTGGGCAACACTAATGATCAATAGGGAATCAAATAATGTCTGCTGTTGGATTTATCCTTTGATGGTTTTTGACTGAGAGGATTATGTAAAAAAAATATTTTCAATAAATGAATTATTATTTTTAACACCCATTTGATGGTAGTTTTTATTATTGAATTTTCAGAAAACATCGCGTTTGAGCTTATTCAAAGATCGTAGCAAATAGATTTACTTCGGAATAACTCTCCGCAGTCTTACAAGGAATTAGGAGTATTGGAATAATGAGTAAACGTATGTAGGTTGAGGGAAGTTAGAGCGGCGAACCCCCATCTACCACTTCCCCCCACGGCGGCAGCCAATTAAGGAGTCACTGTCCCTACATGGTTGTGGCGTCACGGCTTCATATCAAGGATCAGGTAGTGACTCATATTACCGTAAGAAAAGTAATAACGTCTGGCTCACTTTACGATCAATGCATCTAACTTTATGGGCGTTTGTTAACTTGATGCGAATATTTAAGTATCTCCAAAATCGAAATGCATTTTGATCCGGACAAAATAGAGTTGGAAGAAACCCATAAAAATGAACAACAAACTTCAAAATTCTATAAATAGGTGAAAAGAAGCAATATATCTGAAAATATTCTATATAGCCCATGATACAGACCCCTTTTTATTTATTGAAATTTACAACTGTATTAAATGATAAATACAACAAGTAAATATGAAACAAGTAACATGACATGTACAACATGAAGAGAAACTACCCATTGGTAGCACTCCAATTATATTTCTATATTAGAAGGTCCCGAGGCCATCTTCTTTTCAGACGCCTCGGAGGGTTATCAGGAATAGAAGAGGAAGCAAGGTTGGAAACAAGAGGGTTCGGATGGTTCAGAAGTTTATTATGGAAGGATAGGTATCTGGATTGAGCTAAATCGGAAACATATGGTACATTAAGGTCGTTATGGATGATTTTATTTGTGACAAAGTAGGGAGCATTGAGGATTTTACGAAGGATTTTGGATTGTAGGGATTGGATACGAGAGGAATTTGATGGTTTAGTAGAGCCCCAAAGCTCGATCCCGTAAGTCCAAATAGGCCTTATTATAGTAATATATATGAGTCTTTTGTAAATAGTTGGAAGTTTAGAGCGTTTGTCTAGTAAGTGCTGCAGTAGTCGAAAACGTCGGGCGGTTTCTAGTCGTTTCAGTCTGGTATGGGGGTTCACCTTTTTATTAAATTAAAAACATCAAAACTTCACGAATATTTTCATCTCTTTGTAACATACAAGTTTTTTATTTATTAAAATTCTCGGAATTGGGGCGTTTTTAATCTGGAGATCGGCAAACCTTTCTATTTGATTAGGTTTACTTTTCACTTGGATATTAAGATAATTAGATAAAAAAATCGGGAATAAATGTGTCCTACATAAATATTGATCAATCGTCGTGGCCTTCATCCTCAACATGTCAAAATAAGGAGGTTGTATAGACTAAACGCACAATATTTTTGTATGCAACCATTTTTTTTTTTTTCGATTTTGTAATAGAATTATCTTACCATTGAAATGGATATTTATGAGTTTTTAGTACCTAATTAATTTAATGAGAATACACTCCATTTCTAAGAAATTTCGTAGATAAAAAAATTTGAAGTGATAAGATGAAGCTATTCACGAAGTTTTGGGCTGATGTTAATAATTTGATTAAAAGGGTTTTGCGCCACGGAAAAAATGCTTAGATTTCTTAAGAAAAATAATTTTGGTACCAAATATGTCAGAAAATGGAAAAAGTAAAATTCCACTTTTGAATTCTTAAAAAGCATTCCTTTACACTTCCTATTTAAAAATGAATCCGTCATTTAACAAACATAACATAATATTCAAATGAAGATTTTTAAACGACGTTCAACAAAGTAAACTTTTTTTTGCCGTTCCATTTCTGGCATATGGAGGGGTTGTTCTAGAGGCAGGTAGGTATTCTACCAGAGTGGGAAGGTTGAGATCCATACCGTGCGTCTGTCATGAAATAAATGTCAACGTGCCCTAGCCGGATTCGAATCTGCTGGCGTCGCTAGGCTCGAGATTGTAAATTTTTACTCATCTTCTTCCCTACTACAAAATCAACTGAAGGTATATCTGCTAGGTATATGGGCTATTCAAGTTTTAGCTTTTATCTCTTGATCATTTAGAATATTCAGTTGTTTCGTTTACTTTTCGATGCTTCAGTGTTGAAAACTTTTGCTTTCATTTCTTTTTGGCAAACAGTTCGCAATTTTTAGTATTTATTCTAATTATTAATGCTATTAACTGGGGGAATGATTTTGGAATCTCTGAAGTAATTTGATGACATAGTTTCGCCTCGATTCGAAGCGATAAAATGGACATTAACAAGAAAAACCTTTACATATTTACCAACCTCCCTAAAGTGGTCAAACATCTAAAAAGCACTGGAATAATTCAGCTTCTTACGAAAGCACTGGAATCGCCAAGAGAAGTATGAGGAACCTTTCGTAAATAAATTATTATGACGTTTGAAGTCTGCCTTGTTTATCAATTATAAAACAACACTCTCCGTAGCTTCTATCTAATGTTAAATAAATTATAAACTTTTCGCTTCTTCCTGAAGCAAAAGTTACATAGCCGCCAACCTAATACAGACGTTCGGAGACCATTACGACGAGAACTCAACATTTTGTGGTGTAGGTATTTTAGTGCTTGGCGATAAAGCCGGCGTGGAAGAAAAGGTTATAAACCTTCTTAACTGCTCTTTTTATGTTGCAAACCTCTTCCTCTGATTTGTTGATTGTTTTACCTTACTGTACCCCGACACATATAAAGAACAATAGTAAGAGGACGAAAATGGGCAATAATAAGGTAATTGAAGTGGTGTAGTACATAAATATGAAATTCAATCAGGATCTAGTGTGTGTTTATCATCAATTGGTAAAATGATTGGATCATAAACATAAACGTATCAGGTACGGGTGATATACCATGCATTGAACTCTCAGTGAATTGTGAAGGTCAACAAGAACTTTTCGAGCAGTAAGATCTATTCAATGCTGACATAAATTTGTGGCAATTGAAAACAACTCATCTTATTATTTATTGGTCCAACACAATTCCTTAATGATTAAAAAAAAACATAATATTATCACGTTTATCGCAGATGATTATTTTTCATTTCAATAATTCAGAAACCTGCATTTCATAGGATTATAGGCGAAATATTCTAATGACAAAGTTGCTAAATACACCTCAGGTTTTCGATAATGGTCTGATCTGACCTCATTTAGAGGAACCGAAAAGGAGTAAGAGCCCGTAACAGTAATAGGATCAAACAAGAAACCGCTATTGTCCCGGAAAGCTTGTGGCTTCAGTTCGTTACATCCTAAAACATTTTTTTTTTAAATATTTATTTATCTATTGAATAATATAACAATCTGTCACATGGACATTCATTATTGGGAGGTAAGATAACATTCACCTAAAAAAAAAATAGTAAACAGAAACAAAATAACTAATAGAAATAACGAGGTATATACAATAACTAGAATGAAAGGAGTAAAGTAAAGAACTAAAGAAAACCCTCCAACTATGGAGGGAAAAGCAGGACTCCAGGAGATCCCTGCGCTATTCTTCAACCGCTTCACTGGTATTAAAGCCAGTGGAGATTGATCGAGAGTGCTTTAGCAATATATACTCATATCTTGAGTGAAGAATCTGACGATTGCCAGAACTCCACTGGCAGAACTCCAGATTTATATAAACAACAAAAGGTCACGGGGCCACTGCCGTTTTAACCTTCTTGGAGGATTATAAAGATGAGTAGTGCTTGAATAGGATTGGGTAAGATGATTTGGATGATAGTTAAGGTTTTGGTGAAATTTGGAGAATTTTTCAGGGATAATGTCTAGGACATATGGGATGTTGAGGTCATGGTGTAGGGTTTTGTTGGTTACATAAAAAGGAGCATCGATTATTTTTCGAAGGACTTTAAATTGAAAGGATTGGATGCGGTTGATTTTCGAAAGTTTTGCTGTCCCCTCCAGTTCTAATCTGTAAGTCCGATTAAAAGTGCGCCGTTCGACATGTAATTATTTTGTAGAAAGTCTTTGCGTGTCGATTTTGTTTTAGTAATATTCTGGCCAACTCTTATATTCTCACTCATGTATTTACTTCTGAGTACAGTGCTCCAAAAGAGTAAAAGTTTCTTAGGATTTATTGCCTTCATTGTTTAAAAAATCTAGGATTATGGTATTTATTTATTCATATTACTTGATCAGGGCTGCAATGAGCATAACAGTGCGTGGCTGCTAACAGAGCAGGTTGCCGACTCTTCACAAACCAAAAAACCATCTTTCACTCTATCATCTTGCTGAAAACTACGTGATTTAGAAAATAGCAATGATACCGGTTGTATTTAATTCGTCCTAATATCCTTAATTTCCGGATAAACCTTACAATAATTTTATAATAATTTATAGTATTTTCAATAGATTTCCTAGAATATACAGATAGTTATCTTACAACCGAAGTAGTGCATGATTGACCTAATGATGTCAACTAGGTATTCTGAACTCACCTGTGTGAGATAAGTCTGACTTCATCTTTGAGTCATATGGGAACATCCAAGAATGCAGCTGACACATATTTAATTATAACCCTATCTAACAATAAATATGATCTCCAACCCCTTTATAAGTTACAGTCGTATTAGAGCAGATAAAAAGAATACAATAATATTGCACAGCTGCTTAAAACAGACGATACTTAGGTGAGTTCATTGTAATACATACCAAATATTGAGAACGGTCATGGAAAATAAAGTGTTTCTCTCTCTCGCTCTCTCTGTCTCTCTCTCTCTCTCTCTCTCTCTCTCTCTATATATATATATATATATATATATATATATATATATATATATATATATGGTGATAGAGGATTACAAATCATAGTGTTGGCCGAATGTAAGACCGAGACGAGTCTTGGTCATGGTCTTGGTCTTGCGCAAGAGTCTCGCAACAGTCTTGCAGTTGCTTATTAGCTTATTACTTTAGAGATATTACTATAATTTTTTAGATAAGAGAAACCTAACTAACCCCGAATGAAAAATTAGAGCAGTTGAATGCAAAAGTATGTTGGTTATACCAATTATTAACATATAGTACCTAAGATTGTCGAGCATTAGTAACTATTTTCCCTTAATTTTTATTTAAAAAATCGATTTTTTTTTACCAGTCCTGGTTTTGGTCTTGCTACAGTTAGGCAGCCTTGGTCTTGGTTTTGCAATGTGCAATACCAAGACCTATTTTAAACAACACTACCGAACCAGGAGTCTAAAATAATAATTTCTACAATAATGTGAATCTGCTCCCTTCCAGCATCAAACCTATGCTAGAAATTACTTGTAGTAAGAAGGATTTTTCCCCTACTCCCGAACCAAAACCCTTTAACTGAGAATTCTCTCTTGCCGAATTCATCTTTATATTTTTCATTTAAGTAGAGAATGAATTTCGAATAGATTTTCTCTTTGTCGGCTTTATATTTTGAAATCTTGATCTTTTTCGTTCTTTTCAAAATTAACGCCAAAATGTCAAAGACCTTGTTGAGCTTGTAGGCAATTAACTTCGAGGAAACATTCAGTTTAATTCTAGGAGTTGGGATAGTAGTTCCATTATGTTAATGTTCCGGCTTTAATTTAAAAAATATCATTGGAAACTTAAAAAAATATTTAAAGGAAGGAGATGGTCCGGGGTGGCGGTCATAAACAGACTAAATAGTGGTAAAACTATTTTATTAAAAGCCAACGTTTCGACCCAACTTTGCAGGTCTTCTTCAAGGGAGGTGTGTTCAGCTACTTCAGTTCTAAGTGAAACTCCTAGCTGAACACACCTCCCTGAAAAAGACCTGCAAAGTCGGGTCGAAACGTTGGATTTTAATAAAATAGTTTTACCACTATTTAGCCTATTTATGACCGCCACCCCGGACCATATCCTTCCTTTATAATGCAGCGGTCAACTATTAAATATTCAAAACATGTTTAAAGGTTAAAATTTTTAAATTCACATAAAAAATACATCCTAACCACGTGAGTCCAACACCAAGTATATAACTATGTATCGGGATGTCTTTATATTCATACTAACTATGAAATATTATAATAAAATCAGATTCATCAACTAATTTTGGTATATACTTATCCTAATCCAATCCCAGTTCAGAAACAACTTAGAATATGATTAATACTATTTTTTATTATTAAAAAAAAACACTTTATTCAGAAATATTACAATTTGTCACAGTTAAGGACACTTATAATAGAGTTCAGAGATTGCATTCATACCGTATATACAAAAATATAAATAAATAAAGTAATAACAAAAGAATAAGAAGAAAGAACAAAAGAGTAAAGAAAAAAAAAAATATATATATACACATAAGTAAATAAAAATAGAAATAAAAGTAAAACAAACACCTTATATAAAACATACATTATTTACAATTTGCCAGGTGATCTCCGAACCAATCCTGTCCCCTCCACATGTGGAGGGAAAAGGGAGGCTTAGGAGATCCCTACGCTTCTCCCTCAGCCACTTCACTGGTATTTTAAACCAGCGGAGGATGAGTAAGAGCGCTACAGCCACAGACACTCATGACTTGAGTGGAGAATCTGGCCATTGCTAGAACTTCAAAATATCCATATATTAATACTACTAGAAATTAAAAAAAAAAAAAAAAAAAAAAAAAAAAAAAAAAAAAAAAAAAAAAAAAATTGACTATATAATTAAAAAAACCTCGAGATAATTTAAAAATTCATAAATAAACGAGATTATATACATGGCGCGCTCACAAACACTAACACACACACACACACAAATGCAAATAAAAAAATAAATAAGTTTGAAAGTACAGAAAATCATGCGAAAACGTTGCTTAAGGTCGATCACCATCAAATAGTAAGCGACACTAATTCATTGGTTCAATTCTAATTATGTGACCTCAAGGCTAATCGATAGTAGTTAAGTTTTAACAACATCCAATCAAGCTTTTCCATACATAAAGTTCAAAATCAACTAGCCAGTCTTAGCTAACGCTTTATTATTTTACTCAATAAGTTATCAGATCAACGGAATGGAAATAGAATCGTATTCATTTATTCAATCCATTGACCTGAATCGAATTAATCGGAACGTAATAGGAGCGATACGCGTTTTTAGAAATATTTCTATAGCGTGATTCATTTTCTTTGTGTATATTAGTCATCGAATTTACAACTTTATTACCTAAATATACAACAAGTAAGTATGATTCGATGTATTGCTATAGAATTTTGGAAGAACTAACCATCGAAATTATTTTAATCGAATCCTTTTTTATAATAAATTTATATTATCTTATAAAATGTCTTAGCAACCTTGTAAGTCCAACAGGAAAAAAATCTAATAAATGGAATGATGGAGAACACTCCATTCATCCGAGTATCATTCGTATTACTGACCAAACAGAATTCGTTGAGCTTTTCCCATTAGAGCATAATTAAAGGGGAAATTCTTCATTAGAAAAAATATTTTATTCTTCACGAAATGTTTTAGAAAATTAAAAGAAAAAATGTACTTAGTAAGCTTTCTCAAACATAATTGGATTACTTATTCATTTTATGTGAGCTAGACATTCTTTTTATATTAGGTGGTATTTCTCTCTCTTGACATAGAACGATATTTTTTCATATTACATAATATTTTATACATTTCATTTTTTTATGTCTTACCGATCCATTCCTGCTTTATTTATACTTTAATTATCTCTGCTTTATATTTATATTTATATCTTATTTTGATAAAGTTGAAGGCCTAGTGTCAATACCTACGCCGAAACTCCAACCCCATTTTCTTGTGCTCACTTGTCATCTTTCCATCGGTTAAAACAATTAAAATTAATATATATTAAATAAATTTATCATAAAAACAAAACAAGAATACATAAGAGAATAATTACGATAAAATAAAAGGATGAATAATAATAACTCTTTGATGACGTAACATTACCTATATTTATTTATGTCTGTTCCGTCTTTATGCTTATGGGTCATCATCTCTTCCTGCCGATAATACTTTCTCGGATCCTTCTTATACCAACTATCAACTCCTAGAACCCTTCCTACATCTACAGTCTCCTACAATACAAACTTTTTGTCCGCTCTCAGATAACAAGAGCTCTTCTTTCTGACCTCTATACTCCTTCACAGAGAACTGAAACCTTCAAACGTTTCTTTTTTTCCCGCTCCACTGCCTTCTGGAATTCCCAATAATCTAATATCAGCCATGCTCCTTCCCTTTCTTCATTCAAATCCCTCTTTTTCCATTACTTTCTCCCATCCCCAAAAGGCGCTCTCCAGTCTTGAAATTTTAATTTAAAAATAAAATGTTGATTTGAAGTGAAAAATCGTTTTAATATTTAAGTTATAGCATTGGGATCAGTCCATAGTCTTTATGTTTTTTTAAAGACAATTATTTGTATTCCTGAGATAATTTTTTTTTTAGTGTATATATTTTTTCTATTTAGAATGTATATATCTGAATCCCCATTTGGACATACGGTATGGAGCTTTGGGGCTCTACAAAAACATCAAATTCTTCCCGTATTCAATCCTTACAATCCAAAATCCTCCGTAAAATCCTAAATGCTCCTTATTATGTAACAAATAAAATTATCCATAAAGACCTCAACATTCCTCTTGTGGAAGACTTGGCCCGAACTAGATATACCTCTTTTCATTCCAAACTCTTTGGTCACCCCAATCCTCTAGTTTCCTCTAGTTTATAACCTTTCATCCAACACAATTCCTGACAACCCTTCGAGACGTCTGAAAAGAAGATGACCAAGGGACCTTCCAAATTAATTTATCTTTGAGGTGTTACCAATGGGTATCTTCTTCACAAGTACCTTCATGTATATGTATATATTCCTATAGCAAATTTACTGGTTGTAAATATGTTTACAGTTGTAAATTTCAATAAAATAATAATAATAAAAAAATATATATCTGAATCTTATTCATGTAGTATTTGGCCAGTTATGTTTTATGTTTATTGGTGTATATTTTTTTATTCGTCCCGGAAATGAGTCTTTTTCATTACTAGCTTGTCTTGGGCTATTTCTTTCCAGTTATCTTCATGCTGCTCTATTGCATATTTGTTGATTCTATCTGTTCATCTGCTTTTAGACAATTCCACGCTATTATTGAGGCATTCATTTAATATGTATTGAACATAGCAAATAATCTTTTAAAATTATTATGAGGTGCCGAAAAGAAAGACAAAGTTAAAATATGCTGACACCAAGCACATCTGCTGACATCAAGTGTTAAGGTTCTCCCTTCGGAGAGCAGGTAACCTAAGGACAAAGGGCTGGGGAAGGCCTTGTCTTAGAGTAACTGGTAACGAGTAACGGGTTAAGTAACTGGTTCCCTTTAGGATGCGGCCAGTTAAAATTATTGTACACCCGCCAAAGTTAAGAACCAATCAAAACCATCCTTGCCCCTCCCTGAATATTTTTTAAAAATCTCGTGGATGAAAAAGCTCTAGGTCTTATGTTTTTTTCCGGCATTGAGGGCTGAGGATGCAGTTTGCCATAGATGGGCGTCCTGGAAGAGTTTGGACCTGGGCTTGACGAGATGACCTCGAAGCAATAGATGCATTGGTGGAACGACCAACCACATCATATTTAAAGCCTCAGATAAGTTTTAATTCCCAACAATAGATCGAATAATGTTAATATATATCATGGCTTAATTCTCAAACAGTACATCTGGAATCATACCTGCACAGTCATTTGATTTGATTATAGTTTCAAAGTTACGAACAGTTGCTAAAACATGTGACTAGAAAGTAAACATAACCTAAAAAAAAAAAAAAAATGAATTTAACGATATAAATATGAATTTATTAAATGTGATCTAAATGCTAATAAATGCTATGTTAATTCACATTTCAACAGGCATGAAATTTGTATTACTAAGTAAAAATATTTCTTAAAATTTTTTAAATAATAAGCACGAATAGCTTCAAGCTAGATCAGGAGTATTTTTTACTTTAGTATCACCAGTCACTTTTAGTAAAATAACAGTTATTATTTAGAAATCATATTTCGTAAAAGAATAAATGTAAAAAAAAAAAAAAAAAAAATCACTGGTCCGCTTCCGTTTAAAGAAGAAAAGAGCCGAGATCTGTTTGAACGTGTTATACTCTAGTCTATTTTCGTCTCTTAGTCATCCTATGCATGTATTCTATAAATTAATAATCACTTGTTTCTAGAATTCTATGAACATAGTAATAATTTAACAACTGATAGAAAGTAAAAGTTTTAACGACATGCTAACCAAATTAAAACTGATCATAGCCCTTTACATTAATCAACAAACACATTATTGGCTCATGTTAATGATTAATGCTAGCCAGTACAAGCCCAACTCCAAGTGACCTGCTAAAATAATTTGTAGTAACGACCTCCAGGAGGGGGCTGGGACCGAGGGACATGCAACCCCATCGATTCACCGCCCTCAGCGCTGAATTTCGTGACAGCCTCATAAATATTTCATAATCTTATAAATATGACTACATTCAGAAATATTTAAGCGTGTATAACCGCGAGCCTCCTCAATTATGAATAACTTACAAACCTCTTGTTCTAAATATAAATATAGTCAAGGGTGCCGTATTTAAATATGTTTTCTCCTAGACGGAAAATTTATATATATATATATATATATATATATATATATATATATATATATATATATATATACAATAATCAGATGGATAGATTGAATCAACAAAGATGCTATAGAGTTGCATGCAGATAACTGGAAAGAGTAGATAGGCCAAGATAAACAAGGCTGGTTGTGGTAGACAAAAGATCAACTTGGTCGGTGATACCAATAGAATGTATATAAATATAAGTATATATGTATTTACTTATACATAATAAAAATAACGTTAAATAAAGATTTTTTTGTAATTTTTTAAACTTTTTTTTAGTTCATAATAATTTGAAAACAAATTATTTTATCACTTAATATTAAGAGATATTGGTAGTTTTAACTAGATGATTTAAGATGTGCTCAAAAAAAAAAAAAAAAAAAAAAAACATAAATATTTTATATTATTATTTAAAAAAATTATATATAATTCATGTTCAGTTAAAATCCCACTCACTGGCTTTAGCAGCAGTGACGCCGTTGAGAGAGTAGCGCAGGGATCTCTTGAAGTCCTGTTTTTCCTTCTATAGTTGGAGGGAGAAGCCTGGCTTGGGGTTCCTATATATATTGTATATAGGTATGGCTGTGTTTTTATGTTTTTAATTTACTTATCTTTAGGTTATTTCATTTTTTATTGTACATAGTTTTTGATTATTGTCTTACTTTTGTTAATTTTATATTTTCTGTATATATGGTATGAATGTGTTATACCATATTTCACTATAATTATTCTCCACGTGACAGATTATTATATTTCTAAATAAATAAATAAAATTATGTTTTAACACTTTAACGACCAAGCCATTCGAGTGAAACTTTCTCCATGGGCCAAATTGTTTTATTCTCTCAAAAGTTGTACTGTATAAAAAAATTATTATGCATTATTTTTGGTGTTAAAAATAATTTAATCACCATAATTAAAAAAAAATAAAAAAAGGCGTGCGTATACATCCGCCATTGTGCATTTTTTTTTTTAGTTTTCCTCTTATTACCCTTATTGGTTATTTCTTATATGCATATAATCATATTTCGATTATTTTTACAGATTTAAACAAAAACAAACTTGTTTGTGGATCCCAATGGCGAGCGCATATGACCGCAGAACAGTAAGGGAAAATTCGCGACATGGGGTAAATCTATTTATTTATTTATTTTATATTTTTAGCTCCAATAACTAAATAAACTTTTATTCATACCTTGTGAAGTTCGTGGAGTTCCCGAGAATATTTTCAGTTGGCAGAATATCCAGTTTTCACTATTTTTATTGAATAGCTCAATCGAAAATAAATAAATAAATAGATTTAGCCGATGTCGCGAGTTTGCCCTTACTCCGTGGCTTATGACGTACTAGCCACGTTTGGCCCCTTGGGTAAATCAGTGAACGGGCGTATAAGCTCCCTGTGGTCGTAAAAGTATTAAAATTTGGATTAATAAATTAATTAATTAATTTGTTAATTAATTTTAATTAATGAACACTAAACTGAAGATTTTTATTCTTCCCCTGCATAAGGTAGTCAAGAACTTGAGTATCGAGGAAAACATTATCCTTTTCTCTAATCAAGTTTGTGTGACGTATACTCTCTAGTGGCTAGGAATATTGCTGTACTTAAGAAGTCTAGCAATGTTCTTAGTAATTAAAGTCTGAGAATTGTTCTGAAGATTAATCAGAATAATACTACCGTAACTTTCGAGATACATAATTTTGAGAGTATAAGCAGTTTATTTTACC
Source organism: Nezara viridula (assembly GCA_928085145.1). Taxonomy (NCBI): domain Eukaryota; kingdom Metazoa; phylum Arthropoda; class Insecta; order Hemiptera; family Pentatomidae; genus Nezara; species Nezara viridula. The sequence continues at coordinate 52,533,945 of OV725078.1, forward strand.
TCGAGTCCGTACTAAATAATGAAAACAGGATATAAAATGAAATAAACAGAAGAATCGCTGTCGCTAATCGGGATTACTACGCCTACGTGAGATTTTTTAAATCCTCATGTCTGTCATGGGCTACATAAAACATTGGTAAGGCCGATTGTAACTGTGTTGAAACATGGACATTCACAGCTGTGATGACGAAGAGCCTAAATGTATACGAGCAAAAGATACTTAGAAGTATTTATGAAGCAGGCTTCGATCCAACTTTAAAAACATGGAGATTTCGCAATAACTATGAGATCTACTCACTCACAAAAACCAAGATGAAAATCTGGTGCGCGCAATACACAACTTTCACTTACCTCTCTACTTTGAATAGAAATATTACCGTATCGAAAAGGGATGTCTTGGGCGACCGTGCAGACGATGGATTCAGGACGTTGAAGAAGACTTGTCAAAAAATGGGAGTAGAGAGGTGGAGAGTTAAAAAGCGAGAAATACAGAGGAATGAAGAAGTGCTGTCAGAGAAGTCAATGCCCACTTCGAACTGAAGAGCTACGTAGTAAGTAAGTAGCCAGCACCTTAAAAAGAATAATGGTATGATTTCAGAGGAAATTCTTATCGCGATCCGCAGTATAAACGGAGGGATTATGGATTCTTCCAGGAATCGGTAAATACATCTCATGATATGAAGGCAAGGAAGTTAAGAAAGGCAGGGCCATAGCTTGGAGCGATCCATCAGGAAGATTCTATACATATACATCAAGATAGAAAGAGCTAAGATGGGGCAAGTTCCTAAACTGATCGATGGCTTCGGTTCATCGATGAGCTCAGCAATGGGTTTAGTAACTTTCCCATGCTGTAGAACTTCCTGCAACAAACTAAAAGACAGTCGTCCAAGATAGACTGGTTTGAAGAAGGGTGGTTCAAAGATCCAAAAATCTACAAAATCTGAAAAAGCAAACAGAAAAAAAAATTATAAAATTGTCTGTTAAAACCATGGTTTTAACTCATGAATTTTAATTCATGAATTAAATTTATTATAGTTTCCTTCCGTATTTAGTATTAGTTTTTTTCTCATTCTATTTTATTTTATTTCTACTGAACAAAGTGTTGGTTTTACATATTTTATAAAATGGGAAGTAATGATATTCCAAATAAAATGTATTTGTAATCTGTAATGAGCTAGGAATTTATCTGGATCAACTTATAACAAAGAGTTTTTAAATATTGATGATTCCATTTCTTATACGAAATTTTGTTCATTCAAAACAGTTCTGGAAGAGCTTACGTCATATTATTCCGAATAATGGAAGAATGCATTGCACTAATTAACGACATTTTCCTTCAACTTTTACTATACGGAATAATTTAAATTTCAAAAGTAATAATTTAAAACAAAGTTAAAGTTTGATGGGTTATTTAAATCACCGATTAATATTATGGAGGAAGCGCAACCTTTACCGATATTCTTTCCTTTCGGGCGAACAAGGATAGCAATTAAATAATAATTAATTCTGAATATTCAAAATCCGCTGCTTTTTTTTTTTTTTTTGCATCATAAATACATTATTGGAAAACTCTTGAATGAAAAATAACCTGAATAATATTATAAATGGGTCCGCTCGATAAGGGAGGGGGAGGGAGGAAGTAGGAGCACAATATTCACTTCAGGGGTAATTATATTAGAGGTTTATTCACTAACCGGAAAATAAAGAATTTTGTAATCACTTCTAATGTACCAGTCATTATTTCAACATAATGAGGGGAATCAATATAGAAAACTTACTCCAATATATCCACTGACAGTGGCCGTGTAAACCAATGTTTTAGATCGTAAAAGCTACGGAAATTATTCCCACTCTTTCCAAACGGTGACGAAAAAGTAAGTGAGTTTCCTATTTCAGAATTAAGCTTACCTGAAACCCTCATCTTATTCAGCTTGTCTCGACATAAAAACATAATTATTTCTCGAGAGATCCCATCGATTATTTACATAAGATAAGTACATGAAATTGTTGTTTGAATAATTGCGAATGTATGTATATTCCATTATCAGTTGAAGCAATGAACCTTTCGTTGACTATATTTATATTCTTTGTTTTCAGCAAATGTTTAGGTCATAATCGGACAGACAGCGAGAGAAAAGAGTTCATGTAAAAATTATATGTTATTGTTACCATTAAATCAGTACGAATGGTTTTTTCTAATCGGTTTTATCATTGCCGTATTGTATATATGGTATGAATGAGTCTCACATAGCTCTAATACTTAGTTCCTATAACTATGACAAAATGTATTATTTCTTAATGCTTGAATATTGAAAAATATCCCTATAGTTTAATAGTTAAACAAGAAGGCACATCCATCCCTGAAGTAATATTAATCGGATATTGTACTCGCTCCAGACCCGTTTGCTTGGTACAGAAGAACCTTAGTTTGTACCCGTCTCCGTAACTAACATGATAGGATTACCATCTGAGTTTTGTAATAAATTGAAACGAGCAATGTTACGAGCCATTGGTGATCAAAATCCCACCCAATCAGTGCGAGAGATTGCTATGGCCCTTAATGTGTCGCACACAAGCGTAGAGAACCATTTACACAAGATCGGCTATGTTTCCAGGCTTAATGTTTGGGTCTCTCACTCTCTAACCGAAGTGAAGTTGGCAACACGCATTTCTGTTTGTGATTCACTGCGGAAATGGCTACAAAATCAAGACCAACTTTTGAAATGGATATTTTACGATAATGTAGTCCGTAGAAAATATTGAGGACCTAGTAGTGAGGCTCCTAGAATAATGTCAAAACCCGGATAATGCTTTCCACATGGTGAGATATGAGCTATTGCCATCAGGACAAACAATTGATTCAACTCTATACTGCTGACAATTAACAAAATTGGATCAATCAATTGAAAATGAACTCCCAGAACTGGCAAATCGGAAGGGTGCTGTGTTCCACCAAGAAAACGCTAGGCCCCACACCTCATTGATCACACGCAATAAATTATTGAGTCTTGGATGGGACCTTTTGTCCCACCCTCCCTATTCACCAGACCTAGACCTAGCTCCAAGTGACTACCACTTATTCCGGTCTCTGCAGAAAGGAAGAGGACATCAAAAACCACTTGGATCAATGTTTTAACAATAAACTCCAGACATGCCATTATGCAGTTACTGGAAAGATAAGAAAAAGTCATATCAAATAATGGTCACTATATTGTAGATCAAAATAAATATTATGTCAATAATACATTGAGTTTTATTTCATCCTAAAAAACCGAAAGGACTTATTTGCCAACCCAATATATATATATATATATATATATATATATTTATTTTTTTTATTTTTTTTTTTATTTAAAATGTTCTCAGTTAGGAAAGGAGAGAGGAAACTACCCTCTCTGCTACGCTCTTGAACTGTGAGATTATTCGTCGTGTTGTTTTATCCTGTTGACTTGTCACATTTCTGTTTTAGTTGATTTTTTAATAGCTCCCAAACTTGAATGTGTATTTTTAGAGCTGTCTCTTGTCTAAACATTTGTTATTGTTAAAAATAATAAAGAGTTTGACGATAGAATCAAACCCTGTTTCACTACTCGCCGTATCAATTTTAAATTATTATTATTTGTATTCAATTTTTGTCTCACCATTGCGGTATGAGTATCTGAGGTGGGAGACCAGAAGTCCAGCCACCTTCATATTATTTTTTCCAAATATTTAAAAATGTTCGGACAATTTGTGCTGTATCAAAAAGAACTGAGATGTAGACTCTCTTAGCACATCGTTAGGTCATTTTTAAATCTGTGCCTGCCATTGTTGATTTTAGTATGAGCCCATTTGTTGATATTATAATTGGATTGGTTGTAACGCTTTCCAAATGATACAATTCCTTCAATTCGATAGCAAGTTGCAGATATTTTCTCCCGCAGTGGACCTTATATTATTACTACTAGCTGACCGGTGAGAATACTCCGCACAAATCTAATATTTGTATCAGGTTTTAATACATTAAGTTCTTAGCACAACTCCCATTCAATAATTTGATACATTATTTAGTAAGCCGTCAGTTATAAATAGGATTTACAATCAGCCAAGGTTTAACCATTGCGTTTCCTTAAACTTATAATTTAAATATTAGCCTTTTTCCTTCATTAGATTATCATAAATTAACAAAAGCTTCTAAACATTGATTTAACCATTTGATAAAGGTAAAAGACAAAATGCTAAAATTCTCAGGGAGAAATAGTTAGTGCAAATATTAAAGTAAGTGTATTTTTAATATGTTAAACTTCGGTAATAATGATCTAAAAGGAAAAGCTAAAGTAATTGAAGCCCATGGACAAACATTCCAAGAATTGTTTTAAAAAAGACACATTTAAATAAATAAAAATAAAATTGATAATTTATTAAATTGAAAAGAATAAAAATATCAGACACAACTGTTATAGATTTCTATGACTTTTACGTTTTATAGGGAATTTAGTAAGCTTTCAAATACTCATATGTATAATGTACCGAAAATTGCGTACTTTTTGATTTATTTGTAAATTATAAATCCATTTGGAACGTCTCGATTCTTTGAGACGACACCTGCATATGATCTAAAACCTCCCACTAGGCAAGTAGGAAATAGAGGAGCGTTGAGATATTAGTGTCGAGATATTCATTTATTTTCTTGGTTCTGTTTTTAAAGTGAACATTGGATCGGTAGTCAATGAACCACTGTTCCAACCGGCTCGGCTATTTTCATTGGCTCGGTTCCCAGAATGTTTACTGCTTAGTTGCAGTCATACTCGTGTACAGCATTAATACATTAACCGCATATCGGACTACTTGGTGCATTGTCAATGATATCATAAATAGTAATTTTAATTAATGTATGCTTCATTATAATCCTCTAATTGAAATCATTGACTGAGAAATATTGCGAACGGTTAAATGCCCCATCGCTGTATGTCTTCATGATTATGGACTAAGGATTCGTTGGGTTTGGGATCCATAAGAGTACGTGCACTGTAACTATTTGAAGAGCAATTGTTGCTATGATCCGAAAAAAATAAATTAATTTGTGAATATATATGGATGTCTAAAACAACAAGGGTGATGTCTCTTTAGACATCCGATAAGGGAACTAGGGAAAAATATGGACCATACAGTTCTACATATACAATTTTAAATAAACTAATTTTTTTTATAATTCTAAGTTCGCTTGCACCGTTTTCGATATCCCTGCAATTGTCTTCATATTTTCAAAGAAATTATTACCTATTTCACACCAGGAATAAACCGTAAACTTTTGTCAAGTTGGTCCTTCATTGTTGAAAATCGTGATGGGAAGTTTTCATTGTAATAATGTTTTCGTAATATTTTCGCATGAAAAGGTCAGCGTTCTACATTTCTGAGGAACTGAATTAATATTTTATAACGATGTAAATTCCCATGAGTTTGAAAATTAGTATATTATTTAAATTTTATATAATTTAATTGAAATAAAAACATTTATTATTTTAATTACATTTAAATTTAATCTGTTTTACATATTGGAGGATTATTTGTAAGTGAATGCTGCATTTTCGATGAAGCTTACCAAAAATTTTTGAATTTGTTTTCATATACTAATGTAAAATGTTGACTTAATAATATCGAGGGATACTTTTTGGGGCGCTTTATTATACGTTATTACTTCGAAAACAGATTATTCTAAAATACACTACCCGGTATGTTCTGAACATTAAAAAATGCCTGAAAATTTTTGAAACTGTAATTTTAAAAATAATTTATGTCAAATATAAATATTTTTTCATTGGTGAATATATTAGGAATGATTTTAGAATTATTTATTTGTCGAACAAAAATGTCTCAAAGGGAGTCGAGTCCAAAAAGTTATTTTCGCGATATTGCGTTCAATGATATTAATGATTGCGCAATTAATATCAGGGCTAATTACTAAATTTTTTTTTTTTTTTTATTGAAAAATATTACAATCTGTCTCAAGGACATTTATAATAGTGTTCACAGATCACATTCACACTCTATGTACAGTAAATAAAATAAATTATACAGAAAAATAACATATATACAATAAATAAGAATAAAATAACCTAAAAATAAAAAAATAAAAAGAACACATGCATACCTATATACAATATTTACAATTTGGTGAGGGAACTCCAAACCAGACTTGTCTCTCCAAGTTTGGAGGGAAAAGCATGGCTCCAGGAGATCCCAGCACTTCTCTCTCAACCGCGTCACTGGGGCTAAACCCAGTGGAGATTGAGCAAGAGTGCTTAAGCCACATACACTCATGTCGTGAGTGGAGAATCTGGCCATTGCCAGAACTCCAATATTTACAAACTATAAAAGGTCGCGGGGACACTGCCGTTTTAACCTCCTTGGAGGATTATATTGATGGGTGGTGCTGGATAGAGATTGTGCAAAGGGATTTGGATGATGGGTAAGGTGCTGGTGGAATTTGGAGAATTTTGATGGGATAAGGTCTAGGACAAATGGGATATTAAGGTCATGGTGTAGGGTTTTGTTGGTTACATAGAAAGGAGCATCGACTATTGTTCGAAGGACTTTCGATTGAAAGGATTGGATGCGTTTGATGTTAGAAAATTTTGCTGTTCCCCACAGTTCAAGTCCGTAAGTCCAGATAGGTTTCAATATTGTCTTGTAGATCAGTAACTTGTTTTCAATGGAAAGTTTAGATTTCCTGTTTAGTAGCCGGTATAGTTGGCCATATCGTCGGTTTAGTTCCTGTCTGTTAAGTCTAGTATGAGGGTTCCACGTTAGTCGTCTGTCTAAGAGAAAGCCAAGTTACCGGACTGTGTCTGAGAAAGGAAGCTGGATGGAATTAAAGTGTACTGGAGGACAGGAACTGCGTCGGAGCGTGAAGGTGATGTGTTGGCATTTGGATTCGTTTACTTTAATACGCCATTTATTACACCAGTGCTCAATCAGGGAGAGGTGTCTTTGAAGGTTTAAGGATGCTATATCAGGATCTGAGTCGGATGATAGAATGGCGGTGTCATCAGCAAAAGTTGCCAGGAAGGTATCGGGATGGACAGAGACATCGGCGGTAAGGAGGATGTAAAGGACGGGACCCAATACGCTACCTTGAGGAACACCTGCCTCAATTGGATAGCAATGCGAAAATTCAGTACCGCAACGAACTCGGAAGGTACGATCTGAGAGGTAGGAACGGAGAACAAGGTACAAGGACTGAGGAAGATAGTTTTTCAGCTTGGAAAGAAGCCCGTCGTGCCATACCCGGTCGAAAGCTTGAGCTATGTCCAGAAATGCACCCGAGCAATATTGCTTGCTTTCCAATGCTGCGGAAATATGATCAACCACTCGGAGTCCTTGTTGGACTGTAGAGTGTTGTGAACGAAATCCGAACTGATGGGAAGGAAGATTTTGGTATTCTATAAAGGGTATGATGCGTTTCAGGAGGATCTTTTCAAAGATTTTTGAGAGAATCGGAAGAAGGCTAATTGGTCTGTAGGACGTTGAGGTGTCGGGAGGTTTGCCTGGTTTCGGAAACAGGATAATAGTGGAATGTTTCCACAAAAGAGAAAAGTGGCTGGTTCGTAGGATGCTATTGTATATGTATGTAAGGAATATGACAGCTTTAGGAGGGAGTTGTCTAAGGATCAAGTCTAGGACTGAAATATGAAATTTAAATATGTTATTCTACAGATCCTGAAACGGATGGATATTCGAGTCCGGAGTTTTTACAAGCAAGCGAATAAAATGTGCAATAACATGAAATTTCGGTCTGTAGTTATATTTTTTTAATAGTAAAATATATATATGTATATATATATATATATATATATATATATATATATATATATATATATATATATATATATATATATCAAGACACATAACAAAAATTATACCAAACTAATTTCCCATAACATAACAAAATCATCATAAAAAAAAAAAAAAATGGTATTTGAATTGTATAACAATGTTACTATCTTTGCTACTTCTGGAGAGAACGACAATTTAATTAATTAATAAATGTTGACACTCCGATTGAGCTTTATTATTAATGATTTGTAGAGACTGGGGTAATGGAAGTCAAGAGGTAATCGTGGTCGCTTTGATTTCTAGTTAAGTTTTAATGCTGGTTGCAAATGATTCCTTCTGACACTCCGGAATCATTTCTGGAATTACTATACCAGAGTTCGCCTTCTTGATAATTGTTTGGATATTAAGTGTTTTTTTTTTTTATAAGTGAAGACAAAATACATTTCAAAATTTATCATTTTTTTCAGTTTTTTCTAACGTATTAATGATTACACCGAACCAAGGTAGGCTCTATTTCGGTATCACATACATTTTAAATAATTATTCATTCCTTTTTTTTTTTTCACTTCTTGAAAAAAAAAATGCCACTGAGATAATGACAGTCACCAAGACAACTGATCTTCATCACATTAGAAAATATACTCGAGACATAGTGATTGTGGATTATACAAAGAGTTTTTGTCCTTTCCAATTATTTATACTGAAAAATGAAATTAAAATGGATTGATAAAGTTCACAAATTTTTACTTAGATGGATAGGCCAATGAATGATAAGGAGGTTTGGATAAAATTTAATAATGGTTATTAAAATCCTGAAGATGAGGTGAGATATAGAAAAGTCGACAAAATATGAGATTAAATGAAAAATAAGCAAGCTTTTATTTACCTAATCTCTATAAAATAAATATTTTTTTCGATTATACTTGGTTATTTCATTGAACAATTCACTAATATCTTGTTGTACAGTAGGTAAATAATAACTGACACCACTGAATTTGAGGTAATGGTGTCCGAAATAAATATATGATTTTAAGGCTTATCTGTTAATATTGACCCAATCATTGCATCCCAAACTCTTCAATTACACATCACAAACCTTTAAGAATGGTATAAAAACTGGAGGATTCAAATAAATTCCAGTGAATCCCATCAAATCACCTTTAACCTTCGCCGTAAACCTATGACCTCCTGTCCTTTAATAATACCCCACTTATCCCAGTTGAACAAATCCGATACCTTGGACAAACGTCTAACTTGGAATCCTCATACCAGAATGAAACAACAAGAAATCGCTCGACGACACATGGACAATAATAATTAGTTAGCTGTGAACAGATATATGCAGAGAACGAAAAATTAACAAAAGTAAAATAATAAATAAACAATAATCAATAACTATGTACAACAAAAATTAAATAACCTACAGATTAAAAACATAAAAACACAGGATTCCCTGCCTGATTGTTTATATTGTATATAGTAAGGTTATAAATGCTCTACCTGATTTATCCGCTGAGTAAAGCTTGTCACTTTAACAAAGGCAATGTAAAGATATTTTAAAAGATTGAGGTACCTTTTTGATTAATATTTTAAATAACATTAATAAAGATATTGCTCAACCCTATTAAATTTACGAGAGAAAACAATTACAAACACGGAGGATAATTTGAATGTGACCATAATCTTAAAATTAAGTAATAATAATACTTTAAAATAGTTAATATATATTTTAATACTTTAAAATAAGTAATAATACTAGTCCGTGATACAGACTCCTTTCTATCAACTTATTAACATATGCCTAAAACAACTTTATTATTTAAGAAAATTTTTGGAATTGGAATTGGCGAACTTTGTCTATTCAATTGGGTATTAAAAATCCATGAAAACCTATTTGCGTTCCACTTGATTTGTAAGATAATTTGAGGAAAAATAGACTTTATCCCTAAGATATCAAAATAACGAGGTTATAGGGTCCAAACGGCCCAATATTTTTGTAGACCACTTTTTTTTTATCGATTTCGTGATCAAATTAAACTTACGATTCAAGTTGAAAGCAGAGTGGTATTTATGAGTTTGTAGTACCTCAATAAATTAATTCATTATACGAGAAAACGTCCCATTTATTAGAATTTTTCTAGATAAAAAAATTGCAGTTTACGATAAGATGAAGACATTCACGAAGTTTTTATTAATTTGATAAACAGGGGGCTGTACGATGGAAGAATTTATATAAATAAAAAAATATTAAAACAATGCAGTTAGAAGAAAAAAAACATACATTCGGTACGTGATCCAATCAAGTCGAAATTCATTAAATTTATGAACGGTCTGCTCTAAGGATTTTTTTTTTGCCATAGATTAGCATGCTGAGGATTATAATTCTGTAAGGTTACGGGATAGAAGAGGGTTTGGGAGATAAAAAGGCCGACAATGGTTTGTTACCGAGTCTGTGCTATTTTAGATCTTGGTGTCCTTCCCCTTAAATCCGGGAATAGACGAGCCAGTCCTAGTTTGAGTAGCTGAAAAAAAAACTAAAAAGATATCCACGCCGAAAAACTATTTTTTTTTTTAAAGCTCAACCGTTTAATATATATATATATATATATATATATATATATATATATATATTATATATATATAGGGACGAGGCTTCACTTATGGAGATGGGTAAGGAATTACAATAAAAGTAGTACAAATGATTTACGATCATTTTTTTTATTATTAATTCATGATATTTACAACTGTATTAAATAGAGGAATGGGGTGGCCGAGTGAGCTAAGATAAACCAAAATTTTTTTTACCTTTAATCTTCAATTTATTTTTTTTTTTAGCTTATTTATTGAAAAATATTACATTCTGCCTCAAGGACATTTAATAATAGTGTTCACAGATCTGCAGGAATTAATGATAAAATAATTAGGAGTTCGCGTCCTGGTGCCGGGGGCTTTAAACTGTGCTATTAATCCTCCGCCTTCACCCCTTGGCCAGCGGAAAAATCAGTATAGCCAAAAATACAAGAAATAGTTGGACCAAAAAAATAAATAAATATACATCCAGTAAATGTGAATACAGAAACTTAATAACATGAAAACAATTCTTGAGAAGTTAACTACTCGTAGCACTCTAAAAATATATTTATATTAGGAGATCACGATGCCATCTTATTTTCAGAATGTTATCAGGGATTGAAGAGGAAGCTAGGTTAGAAACAAGAGGGTTCGAACAGTTCTAAAGTTTATTTTGGAAGGATAAGTGTCTGGATTAGACCAAATCGAAAAAATATTGAACAGTAAGTCTTTATGGATGATTTTATTTGTGACAAAGTAAGGATCATTGAGAATTTTACCATGAATTTTGTATTGTAAGGATTGGATACGAGAAGAATTCGATGTTTTAATGGAGCCCCGAAGCTCAAATCCGAATTCCAAATGGACCTCATTATCGTCATATATATGAATCTTTTGTAATTAATTGAAAACTTGGAGCGTTTGTCTAGTAAGTGTTAGAATAGTCGGAAACGTCGAGCGGTTGTTGTTTTTTAGGAGTTAGATGACCAGATGACCCTGTTTCATCAATAACTATTTAACATAATCTTCGCTTCAATTACCTCAATACTAATTCAATAAACTTGGAAAAATAATAATAAATAAATAAAAAAAGTAAATGAAAAAAAAATTATTTTGTTTAGCAAAATCATTAACTTTAAAAATATTTATTACCGACCTTACTTTAACTTTATCATTATTGAAAATATCTGATGGTTTCGTTATGAGTCCTAATTTGGTTAAAATTGATACGTAATAGGGGCATGCTTGAAGAATGCTGCTGACTGTGAGAGTACTGTAACAGTGTTGTCATTTTGTTGTAGGCTATTTACTTATCAAGTTAGAATGTGTTTGTTTGTATGTCCTTTCATTAGTACAGTCAAGAAAACTTCCTCTCTACGAATAGAGTGGTTCGAAGTGGAATATGGTTTTATTGAGTTTTTATTTCCTTCAATTTGCTCGGTGAGCTCTCGTTCCACATGGATTGTCAGCCAAGAGCTCTTTCCTTACGTCGAACGGTTTATTGTCGTTTCAGTAGTGTATGAGGGTTATAAGTGAGACGTTTGTCCAGGTGTAGTCCTAGATATTGGATTTGTTCAACAGGTATAAGTGAGGTATTATTAAAGGATACTGAAGGAGTGGAAGTCATATGTTTACGAGGAGAAATAAAGGTGATTTATGGGCTTTACTTTAATCCTCCAATTTTTAAACCATTCTTCAAGGCTTGTGATGTGTGGTTCAAGAGTTTGGGATGAAATTGATGGGCCATTATTAACTGATATGACACATGTGTCATCAGCATATGTGATAATGACAGTGTTAGGATTCTTTATGTCAGCTGTATAAACTGTGTAAAGAATAGTACCTAGGATACTACTTTGTGAAACATCAATAAAAGAATGATAAAGGATTTTTCAAAAGAAGCAGTTCTACGAGAAATAGTATAAAAAATAGATAGAGATCATAAGCGATGGATGAAATAACGTAAGAAGACGTAAAGGTTTTTTTTTTTGTTCTTAAGGATTAGTTGGGGAAAGCACCAACAAGGTATCGTTGTCTGAACTTATGCTAAAGCCACTTTTGCTCGGAACACCAGAAAGAGATTTGAGAACATCTTGAAGCGTCGTAAATGAACCTTATGAAGATATTATTAATCTTTATAAGTAAGATTTAAGGAGCCATTTCGAGAAGTGAAGGAGTAAAATAATTTTATTTGCGGTAACTTTTCTCGGTTACACATTACTGGAAATTTATGTAAAATGTATTTCTTAACACTAATAGTGTAACAAAAACTTGTTTAATGCCATTATTAAACAAGGATATAAAGTTCATATTATTTTTATTGTGTGAAAAGTATTATACATCAATACGTTATAGGGTACTTAGTGGTTTAATCTGTGATTAACCGTTCATGTGAACAATTCTATTTAACTAACGATAGCAACTAGTATCTTATAATTGTAACAGTTCTTTAGGCAAATGCAATTAACTAAAATAAGTTGTTAGATTTTCGAACATAAAACTATTTTAAGGGATTGAGTGTCTGACTTTAAATTCAGAATACCTGACTTATGTAAAATAATTCTTATAGAGTTCATTCGATTTTTTTTTTCAAGAGGAAATGTTTTTAATTCGGTTCGACTTACCCGTAAGACCATCCCAGTCTCCATTCAATCTCTATTGAAACTAGATTATGAATGAGGGAGACTAGATACTATTTCATTATAGGTATTTTTTTTTAAATGATATATATATATATATATATATATATATATATATATATATATATATGAATAATACGGATGATGTACGAATAATCCAAGACACTTGTGCATGAGCTACCGCACCGATAAGAGAGATCGATAAGATAATTGAACAGCATTGAGAACCGAAACGATGAAAGCTGTATTACATAAACCTTAATAAATATCAATTTTATAATAGAAATATAAAATAAATTCTTTATCTTATTTTTTTTAAGGCACTAAGTTACTGAATATTGAGAGTATTTTTCACGTCACAAATATTTTCATAAATGAAATTTTAAACCAGCTAATAAAAAAAAAAAAAAAAAAAAAACAGGAGCTTAAGACAATTATGAATTAATTTATAAAAGCCTCTAGAAACATAAATCTAGGTGCTAAGACATGATTGAATGAACAGTTTTTTGGCTTTTTAGTTGGTTAATGGATTGTTATTTTTTTTTAAGAGGTCATAAAAATATAATCTTTTTATTTTTTTATAAATAGTGTTTTGAGATTATTTTTTTCTAGACGTCGTTACTGTATATCACTATCTTCATAAATATTATGCAATATTTACAAAATGATTTATGATATCATTTGCGCACCCTAAAATTCACATGATGTCAACTGTTAAAAATACAATGCCATAAATTTGGCGAATGTTTCCAAAAGGCTACCTAGGATTTTTTTTTTTTTTATCACCTTGGACTAATTTCTAAAAATAACTTTTAATTATATTATTATCTAGGAAATTCTCTCTGATAAATCGTGATTTTTTTAAATAATGTTTTTATTTTATACTCTTCCCAATGCTATGTATAATTGGTGTCAATGTGCCAAAATAAAAAAATATTCCGCCATATAGTTTAGTCTAGCTTCTTCACCATTTTCTCGCCTATTAAAGAAAATGATTTTTGCTTTAAATACATCGAAAACAAACTCTTATTTACATGTTGTAATTATCCACTTTTTATTTATTAACAAATATACAATTTAAATAACATATTAAAAAGTAATTCAAGCATTTGCTTTTAACTATTTAACATTTTCTTGATTCAAGTAAAAATGTACATACCTCGTATATATGTTTTATTTATTAATAACCTGAAACACTTTCTTAGTGTATTGCAATGTTTTTATTATTATGTCTATAAAATCATTATCACATTTGTACGTTCCACCTATTTCTTCTCTTATACTTTCATATTTATTATTTTGTATTTTTTAATGTTTAGCCCTGATGATAACACGTTTGAGTTGAAAATTTAATCAATGAATAAATTTCGACAGCCAGGATGTGCTTTTTCATTATAATTATTCTAAATGTTGAAGCGAAATACTTGCGACGTATTTCGAATTGTATTTTGCAGATGGAAATGGTTGGTATTATAGTATGTATATGATAATTGGAAGCTGTTTTATGCAAGATATTTTGCAGAAATCATGTATTTCCATTTCATATTATTTCTTAGAAATGTCAGCTGTATGTTTGTTTTAGAACAGAGCATCATTAAATATATAGGACTACTCAATGACAGTATACAAACAATAAAGGTATCGTGGAGCCTAGAGGATTTGTCCAAACTCCTGATGTTGATTGATTTCCTACTGAAAATCATAGGCGACGGTACAAGCGTGCAAGTAACTTTCCTCTCCCCACTCCAAATATTTTATGAAGGGGGACCAGAGTTTCATTGGCTTCCAATATTTTATTTACTTAAAAAATAAATAACAATACAGTCCAATAAACCATATAAGTAATGATTATAGTGATTTCTTCTTTTTATTTTTTTTTTTTGGGGGGGGGGGAATTTTGGTTATACTGGTGAGGTTGGCAAATAATATAACTTGCTTGCGACTTTGCTTTATTTGTCACAAATAATTATGAGTTGACATCCGGAATTTATTTTTCCATCAACAGAATCTTATAGTCCCTTTTTTAATGAAGTACTAAAAACTCATGATACATAATTTTTCCCCACTTGAATCATAAGATGATTCGATCAACAAATCGAGAAAAAAGGTGGCCTAAAAAAATGTTGGGGCATTAGCTCTATATAACTTCGTTATTTAATAAAGAATTTTAGATTTTTTCTTAAATGTAATGAATTGTTGGTAAAAACGGATGTTTTCTCTGATTGCGTTTAATTAGAAAAAGTTTTTTTTTTTTTTTTTTTTTTTATTGAGTATTATAACAATCTGTCTGTTGGACATTGGTTATAGTGAGGTTGGATGACATTCACACCATATGTA
Organism: Nezara viridula; assembly: GCA_928085145.1. Lineage (NCBI taxonomy): Eukaryota > Metazoa > Arthropoda > Insecta > Hemiptera > Pentatomidae > Nezara > Nezara viridula. The sequence goes on from OV725078.1 coordinate 52,549,306, forward strand.
CAAAAAAATAAATAAATAGACAATAAAATCAAAGTATATACACTAAAAAAATAAGAAAATTAAAAACTAAGGAAAAAAAAAAAAAAAAAAAACATGCATACCTATATACAATCAGGCGAGGGAACTCCAGGAGAACCCTGCGCTACTCTCCCAACCGCGTCACTGGTACTAAAGCCAGCGGAGATTGGTCGAGAGCACAATTAGAAAAAGTAAAAAACAATGTTTACATAAAATCAAAAGGAGCAAACAAAAAAGCAGAAATTTTTGACAAAAGCTTTGTTCTGATGATCAGAAAATATATCCCAAAACTTTAAGTTTTTTATTGCGTTATGATTTTACAGAAAATCCTATTTCGTGACTTTTCATGATGTGTGTAGAGCAATTTAACAAATTATAATAGTCATAAGGAAGTTATATTTGCCACTATAACTTGCCACTATGTAACTAAATATTAATAGTTACATCTGTAAAACCATGGTCCACCTCGAACCTAGACTTGCCTTAACTAGACTAAGGATAGGACATACAAACCTTACACATTCTTATCTCACAACCAAACAGCCTGCTTTAAAATGCCAACACTACAGTATTCTCAGTCAGCCACATTCTCTATGAATGTCCTAATTACATATCAATTCTAACCCAATAATGACTCGTAACGAAATTATCAGTTATTTTTATCTGTTAAGTAATGGTGAAGTTAAAGTAAGTTCTGTGATGACTTTTCTTAAAGCCAATGATTTACTAAACGAAATTTAAATTTACGATTTTTTTTTCCTATAATAATTTATAATTGAAATGAAGATTAGATAGGCGTTGATGACTTTAGGGTTTTATGCCTATAAGCCCTAAATAAGAACAACTAGTAAAAGTAACGTTATATTAAAGGAAATAAAGTGATTATATGTATGCTGATTTAATATTCACTCTAACATAAAAAAAAGAAAAAAAAAGGTATGAAATAGAGAAATTATTTATGTTGGAAAACTAAGTTCGATTCCCGATTTATTAGGCCCAGTCTCATCCAAGTGATGCCCAGCCACCGTTGAACGAATATAAACATGATTATGGATCCACGGATTCCTCTACTTCGTAGAGGATGTAAACAACATCCGGCCGGATCCGGAAAAAAAGAACCTTTCTGAGGAAATGAGTTGGCTTTTTGTCATTATCTTCCAGTGACAGGTGTCCGGGAAATGCTCTAGAGGTCGTCTTTTTTCAATTATGCAAGAGCTTTCTCTCTCGCGTGGATAACAGATAATATAGCAATCTCTTTGAAACTTTTATTTTTATTTTTTTTTTGTTTCTTTAAATTATATGTTTTTGTCGGAGTTTCAAAGCTCTTCCTATTATTTTTTTCCATTTTAGAAACCATTCATTGAAGGGTTATTATTTCTGGGGACTACGTGTCAACGAGTAAGAGTAACGATGGAGCTCAAAGCGATCACGAATCAAACTATGAAAGATTCAGAAATTGTCGCAAATGCAGACATCATGAGGACAGAAAAACTAGATCGCATATAGTACAAACGAAAATTTCTTGATTCATTTATGTTAACAACTTTAACAATAAAGGAATTTACTGAAGATATCTCACTATGCCATCCAAATACAAACTGAAGGAAAAGGGAGTTTGTATAAACACAGTAGAGGAAGCTTATATTAATCAGCTGATTAAAAGGGATGAATGAGAAAATGAGTACGCAAACTCAAAAATATAAATTGGTTAATAAATGTTTAATAAATCGGCTATAAAAAAAAAGAAGAAAAAATGCGAAAGAAAAACCTATGCTAAATGTTCATTTGTAGTGATATTACTTGCTGAATAGCCGTGAATTCACTGGGTTTTGTTGAGTATAGATTATATATATATATACATCTTGCGACATTTTATTTTGTATTTATGAATTCGTTATCATTATATTTTTTATATTCAATTTATTGGGCATATTTTTCTATTGTTATATTTTTAAGTGTTTTGGTATGCGATTTTTTTTTCTTTCATACCTTCTTAACAGCTGTTTAATATAACCTTGCTCTGGTGCGTTTATGCCACTCCCACTGTCTTCAGTACGGATTTGTATGGCATGGTGGGATGTCTTCAGCAAATACATATGTTTTGTTTTCATTTTATGTTATTTTTGCATATATTTTCTTTTTCTAACCTGATGATTCTTAAATTGGCGGAACATTGGCAGATTAACCTGTTAACCTGAATGTTATAGTCTCATAACTTCGTGGTTTTGATTTTTCCTTTTATTTCTTAGTAACCCGTAATATTATATAATTAATAATAATAAAAATTAATAATAACTAACTGTACGGTTTATTAAATTTTTAATTAGTTTTTTCTAAGTAAATGACTTCGAGTAAATATTAAATGAATTAAGTAAATATTGGAGGTTCTCTCCTTCTCCCAAAACCAATTGCGTAAGTTATGGCCACTTGCTTTAGAAAGATGGAACTTATATTATATGCATTAGGAATAATATTTATGTATTTATTAACATGTCACAATGTAACGGACATTATTAAATTCCGCTATAAATATAATTATATTCTAAGCACGTGGCACTAAATCATTTCTAAAACAGTAAATACGAAAGCTTATCACATTACACAGCGACCATGTTGTGCCGTTGTTTTAGCTTAACTTAATATAAATGTTATACGTTTGAGGTGATGGAAACAAAAACAATATAACTTTTAAGGAAGACCCGAGCTGGATATACTATACCACTGAGCGAGTTGAAAATTGACAAAGTTTACGATAATTTAACTTCCATTAGAGTAAGTTATGGAAGTTCTGTGTAATTCTCAGTTTATTTCTGCAACATCAGAATAAATTGGAAGCCTGTTAACATCCCTCTATTCTACTTCCCCAAGATATTTTATATTCATGATGGTAATGGGGTTCTGAAAGGAATTAGAACTAATATCGAATGTAATGATGAGTACATTAACTGTTCTGCATATGAGACTTGAATAAACGTCAAAAATATAATAATAATAAAAGGCTTAGCGAACACGAAGGTTCGATGCCGACACCACCAATCGCATATTATACACCTCCCTCCACCGTTCCCCGTCCAAACCTAGTCCCTTCAGATCGGCTTTACCCCTCGGACGTTTACCATTCGGTACAGCAAATATTAATATTTTAGGAATCTCTCGTTACTAAGCCCAATAATTTTACCAGCCCATTTGATTCGCCGGAATGAAATCACCTCAATTATATTACCCGGATACAGTTCACGCGATTCGGCGTTGTGTAACCATCTGAACTGCCAAAAATATAGATTTTTTTTTTCGTTTTTTTTTTTTTAAAGAAGAAATAAGGATGAATGGGCTTGTAATATTTCTACAGATTTTAAAAACTTGTTAATTATATAAAATTTTAAAGTTTTATTATAAACAATATCTACCGTTTAATGGACAAGAAATATTTCTGTTGAAGTGAAAGCTAAATAGATTTTTATTACCAATTTTGAAAATAATTATTATAATAATTATTATTAAAGAAATGGCTAACCTTTTTGAAAACTCTAATTCGTCCATCTTATAAAACTCTATTTTAACATTGTTAAATCCAAAACATTTTACTTAAAATAAAAATCTAGAACCGAGGGAATGAGGAAAAATGAATTAAAACAATTGGCTTTGTTCACAAAGTACTTTTAAGCACTAAAGTGAAAATAAAAAAAACATACCTGGTTTACATCCCGGAACAGTGGAGTTTCAATTTTAAACTCACAATCAAACGAGTGCGTGCACGTTTTATTTGTCCGTGGAATGCACATTTAGCAGATAAAAATACTTTTATTTAGCCTAACCGATACTTGGAATTTTTCAATCTTTTTTAACTTTATATAAATGTTAACTTTAACAACGAACCCTCAGTAAATATCTCCTTAGTCATCACTTAAGTAAAATACTCAATAATAATTTTGTAAAATTAAGATATCGAATTTAAATTAAAACGTAAGTGGAAAACAAATAGTAAAGTAAATTGTGATATCTGATAACTTACAGGAACTAATATCTAAATTTCTTTAACAAGTCCTGGGAAAATATTTAAAAAATTACTCATTTCAAGATATATATATATATATATATATATATATATATATATATATATATATATATATATATATATATATATATATATATATATATATTTCTTTTAAATATAAAAGAAAAGATATATAGTTTTACATGTTCATATGTAATTATTAATAAATGATCAATACATAAAAAAAATCTTTGAGTACAAAAAAAAAAAGAAAGATTTTTACGTGGATATCCAATGAATGAAGAAAATTAAATTCAGCATTTTTAAGAATATCACATAATTTTTATTAAATATGGCATGTTTATATGTTTTCCTAAATGAAATTGGATCCAAAATACAACTAAATTGGTTAAAACCAAAAGAAAACTTCCCATGTTAATTTTTAAATTTTAAATGCCTGCTTAATTACAGAATTAAAATTGCGGTTTTATTATAACCATCCGTGATATTGTATTATATCATGGTACAGACCCCTTTTTATTAAATTATTAACATCCGTCTAATTAATTAATAACTTCATGTTATCGTTGCTCACAACTTTTTTATTTACGAAAATTCTCGGAAATGAGGCTTTTTCAATCAAAAGATCTGTAAACTTTGTTTATTTAATGAGGTACTAAAAACTTACGATCATCCATTTAATTTCAACTCGAATCGTTGGATAATTTGATCACAAAATCGAGAAAAAGGTGGCCTAAAAAAATAAGGGGCCTCCACACCTAATGACACCACGCTTTTGAATAATCGAAGATATGATATTAAAGTAATATATATTTTTAAAGACAATTTTATGTTCAACAACTTTCATCCTCATAACTTTATCGAAAATGAAAAGAAGGTCCTTATAAACTTACCATGTCTACAGGTCTGATAAGAAAAATGCAAGTCTGCCAGCTTATATCGGCTAGAATACAAAATGGCGGCAAGATGATTTTTTTATCTTACCCTCCGTTAGTCATACAACCATACAATTACTGTATATATATATATATATATATATATATATATATATACTCCAGTGCAATCTTTACCTTTTCTTACCCGGAGGTATTTTAAGGTGAAATTTGGATACGTGTGCTGGAGGCACTAATTACACTTATGGGCCTTAATTTTAACACTAAGCAGGGAGGGATTTTAACATGTGCCAAGGGCTAATACAATATCACGTAAGGTCAAAGGACAGACCATAATATGAAATAAGTCACCTTTTTTGCCGCGATATGATTTATCTTGATTATATGAGCTTATTTTGAACAAAAACAAATTTAAGATAAGGGAGAGACATAAAAGACAGGTTATTTTAAATATTATGTGTTTTTGTTGCCCAAATGCGAGACTGAGACGAGTCTTGGTCTTGCAAACTCAGTCTTGGTCTTGCGAAAGAGTGTCGCAACAGTCTTGCAGTTACTTATTAGCTTATTACTATAGAGATATTACTGTATTTTTTTTAGACAGGAGAACCTTAACTAAGCCCGAATGAAAAATTAGAGGAGTTAAATGCAAAAGTATATTGATTATACCAATCATTAACGTATGGTAACTAAGATTGTCAAGTATGAGTAACTATTTTGCCTTAAATTTTATTTTAAAAAATCGATTTTTTTATTAGTTGTGGTCTTGGTATTGCAACAGTTAGGCGGCCTTGGTCTTGACCAAGACCGATTTTGGGCAACACTAATTATGTGTGTAAAAACAAATATACCCAGTCGTACTTACTAACTGATAATTCAATTCTGTTAGGGACTATGTGCGAAAAATACAAATATATCAATAAATTACAAAAATGATATTCAAAGTTCAATTATAGGTCCTATTCTTTACACAGTTTATACAGCTGACATCCCAACCCATCCCAACACTGTCATCACCACATATGCCGATGACACATGTATCCTATCAGTAAATAATGACCCATCAATTGCATCCCAAAATCTTTAAGCACACATCATAAATCTTGAAGAATGGTGTCAAAACTGGAGAATTAAAATAAACTCCAATAAATCCCATCAAATTACCTTTACCCTTCGTCGTAAACCAACGACTGCCTGTCCTACAGTTTCCTTTAACAATACTCCACTTATCCCTGTTGAGCAACTCCGATACCTAGAACTCCACCTGGACAAACGACTAACTTGGAATTCTCATACTAGACTGAAACGACAAGAAACCGCTCGTTACCGATTACTTCAGCACTTACTAGACAAACGCTCTAAACTTCCCATTAATTACAAAAGACTCATATACTTGACTATAATAAGACCTATTTGGACTTACGGAGTTGAGCTATGGGGCTCCACTAAACCATCGAATTCCTCTCGCATCCAATCCTTACAATCCAAAATCCTTCGTAAAATCCTCAATGCTCCTTACTTTGTCACTAATAAAATTATCCATAAAGACCTTAATGTTCCTTATGTTTCAGATCTGGCCCAATCCAGATACCTATCCTTCCATAATAAACTTCAGAATCATCCCAACCCTCTCGTTTCTAACCTTGCTTCCTCTTCAATTCCTGATAACCCTCCGAGGCGTCTGAAAAGAAGATGGCCCCGTGATCTCCTAATGTAGTCATATCATTAGAGTGCTACCATTGGGTAGTTACTCAGCAAGTGTATTCATGTCATTATATCTATTATGTCCAAATTTACTAGATGTATTTATTTAATACAGTTGTAAATGTCATTAAGAAATAAAAAAAAATAAAAAAAGTTCAATTACAAGCATAGAAAATGTATTGTTTGCTTAGGTTTTTTTTTTTGCATCGATGAATTCAGACGATATCTGAAGACCTTTATAGTTCTTATCTTAGGTACTCAAATTGCCGATTTTAAATTTTACTAATAAAATAATGCTCAATATTATCAGGCGACCGAATTTATTTGAGCAAGACGTTGTCCGATGTACTTTGTGTGTATTCTTCTATATATACCTAAGTGTCCTTCAGTCCTTCTGGCTCTAGGCATGCTTGCTAATTTTAATTTGTGGCATCATGCCATAGCTGCCCTTTGGATTTCCACAAACAAGTGGTATTATATCCAAATAACTTAAATGCGGATCCTTGTTGATGTAGAAGTAATCACTACTTACGTAGCCCTATTTGTTTAACGGCTTGGTTCCGTTTAGAGTGAGAGTAAACATAATTTGTTTTTGTTTCAGTTCAATTTATAGACTTATAATCCTTAGTATTAATCTAAACGGAAACAGGGTCAAAAAATAAAGATATAACTACTTTTTTTCTTGTATTCGTGGCTGTAAACAGAAATTATTATAGAACACGAAGTATCTTCTTGGCGTACTAAAGAAAAAAAATACAGATTTGTGAAGATAAAATATTAAAACGTTGAAAATAAAATGACGATGTTACTGTGTGTATAGCAAGGAATTAATGATTTTATAAAAAATAAAAAAAAAATTATCTGCCATCATGAAATTGTAATATGTATGAAATAAAATAAAACAACTTCCATATTAACAATCTATTGAACACAGAATAGAACTTGAAAAAGCAACTTAATTTGGGAAAAAGTCCCTTAAGAATAAAAATCGTGTACAGAAAAATGAACATCAATTCTGGCCATATGAATAACATAATATATGGCATATTAAATAAATAAATGAATAACATAATAAACCATCTTATTCCAATTCCTCTTCACAATCCAATCAGACGCTGGTTAAATCCATATTATGTTATAAGGCTTTAATTTTTTTTAGACATTAATTTTTTTTTGTCTTATTTTTTATTGTTTTATTCTGTGTTGAACGTGAATTTTCATCACCACTCACTAAGCATTGTGAATAGATAAAATTTATTTTTCTTAATTTCTAATTTTGCTATTCATGAAATTGTATTTCGTTGAAATGCATTTTATTTTCTAATTACCTTCAACACACTCCTCGGTATGTGTATATATATGTACACTTTATTTTATTTTTTCTTCTCCTAATCTTTACGCATAATCACTTAAATATCTTAGGGAACATATGTATATCATTTTTTTTTTTGTTTTTACAATTTCTTTCTTTACATATTAACAGTTATTATTATTTTTTTTAAATTTTTATATTCCATCACTACAATGCTTTGCCTATAAAATTGATTTTGCGTTCCTTTCTAATTTCATTCAGTGATTATTATGCTATTGTTTTAGCTCCAATATTGTAGTACTGAACCCCTATTACCCAACTGTTCTCGTTAATTTTTCTTAAGAGCTTAATTAATACTTAATTTATTACTAGTATTTTGTTATTATTCATTGTAATAAGTCTTTTGGCCAGATTTGTGGTTAATTTATATGAACAATACTGTTATTATAAAGGGACCTAGTCCCAGAATAAAGATGATTTTTATATTTCTATATATATATATATATAGTATCAGAGTTTTCACTATATTTCACTAGATAATATTATGTATTATTTTATATACATATGTTCGGGCAGAAGGGATTTTCAAGTTCATTCTGTGTGGAAAAATATGGGAAATCTGACTGACCAAAAGAAAAATTAAACAAAATATGGTGAAAACAACATTAGTATATACATAGTTATAAGAAAAGATATTCAAACAAATTTTTGAGGAATCGTATGACGAAATATTCGCCACTAAATTAAAATATTTTATAAAAATAAATTATAAGATTAGACTTAAATACAAACAATCTAAACCATAAAAATATATTTGAATTTGTTATTCGAAAATTTTTTAATTAATTAAAGAATTTCAAAGTTAAAAAAATAACACTATCTGTAGAAAAAGATATAGATTGAAACATATTGAGGAGTGTATTCTAAATTGGTGAATATGAATCATAGAAGATTAATGACTAAATAAAAAAATAAAAAACCAAAATCGTAAATAAATGAAGTATTTTACCCAGCAAAAACCGATACCTATTGGGGCTCTGTGTAAAGCAATGTGAAATATTTATTCATAACAGTAGCTTATCCTAGATTTAATTTTGAGGCGATAGGTTTTTATTTTATTTATTTATTTTTTAATATCGGTTTTAATAACTTAGGTAGAATATGAGAGAGAAATACTTTATTTTCATATAAAATATAAAATATTGCTGCCCAATTATATTGGGTTGCTATATACACTGCATACTCATTAATCCATATGACAATAAATGAACTTATATATAAATATAAAGAAGTGGTTAGTTTATATGAGTATAATAAATATATTATTTTTTTCCCTTTCATTTTCATGTTTTTTTCTCTTTTTTCCTTTTTTTTTTTAACATTTAATTTCCCTTTCTCTCACTTCTCTCTCTTTATACATCACTCCTATACACAATATTAAGATGCTTAAAATTATAATAGAACAATAACAAAAAAACAAAAGTGTATACATCTAGAATAAACTATAGAAGAAACTACATAAAATAATGTTCACATTGTACTCGGAGACACCACTAACCAATGGTGTGAATGTGCTCTCTTAGCTCTGATATAGAGGTCCTTAATTGAGACAGACTGTAACATTTCTCAATGAGCGAGTTAAATTAAGTTAATTCAAAGTATATTTAAAACAAAAAAATAACTAAATTATTTTTTATTGACAATAAAATGTTAGCTATAACGTATTAATGGAATAAATATTGTATTATTAAATTCTGGAGAGAGAAAATGTAACGTTGGAAACTAATATTGTAATGTTCTAATCAGCTTAAGTAACTTTGTAGTTAAGATACTTGGAAGAAGGTATTATAATTACGTAACTTACAGGCGGGGACTTGGCCACTTAACTTACACAAGTTAGGCGATTGATTCTCTCTCCAAGCTCGTTCGGAAATTAGATATTTTTTAGAGGCGGGTAAGTAGTTGACTGTTTGAAATTGTAAGGATGAAAAAATTCAAAAATTTCTTCAATGAGCTAGACGAAGTTTCGACCCAAACATGTGGGGCTAAAAATTAAAAAAAATGTAAAATAAAATCAGGGAAATGATAAATAAATGTAAGAGTGAAGAATAACAGTACCAGGATAATATTAATCAGAGTAGATAATAGAATCAGAAAAATGATAAATGTGAAAGTATAAGATAAGAAAAAAGTTAAACGTATATAAAAATAGCGATAATAAAGACATAAAAATAAGGTGAGAAAATGTTTTATGTTATAAATAAATTAAAAAGGTAAGTATATAAAAATTTTGGTTTATTAATTATTAATTTTTAATTTTTAACCCTGATGATTATCCGAATATTTGGTTCGAAACGTGGACTAACTATCACAGTCGTATTAGGCATGTTACCTTGCATAAGGTCCGGTATTTAAAATTTCATTTTTATATTGTTAAGTACAAAGTGAATATAAAAAATCCAAGTTTCCGCCCTTGAAAGCCCTGGTGGCTTGCTGCAGTGTTCCAAAAAACCATTGAATTTTCGACATTTTTTTTTAGTTTACGCTAAATATCTCCTTTTTAGAGCGACATGGATAAAAAATGGTTATATCCAATTTTTTGTTTTTGTTTTGCCTCTCTTCATTTACTTGCAGTTCAGTACCATTCCGATTTTGATGATGTGTTATATCATATGTTCATTAAGCTCGAGCATGCAACTTAATGCGCTCCGTCCATATTCGATCTTAAACAGCTTAGAATTATCTGACAATGATGTATAAAATATTTTTTTTGTAAAGTCAACAGGAAGCGAACTATCGAGCTTTCAAAGTTTATCCATTTCGATTTCTTCACAATAGTGCTTTTTCAGTTTTGAACGGAAGATTTCTGTAAATCCATTTTTAAAATCTTCCACAGAACTTGAAGGTTTACCTTGAAGATAATGAGCCATTGACCGGAACGATAGACGGAAGTCGGGTGATATTCTGAAAGTATGTTACACGATGGGCCAGTCCCCCCTTCCGTGCACATAGCCCCTCCCCCCACATCCCACTAAATTGTATATAGTTGCGTTCATTGTAACTAGTTATTAAAAAAAAAACAATGCCACCCCCAAAATGGCCGCATTGTCCCAAAATGGCGTCCAAACGGCTTGACGTCTTTGACTTGAATTAGTTTTTCGGACACTGAGATTTGGAATTTTACTTAATTTCGTCATAATTTGCCTTTTATTAAAGATGGACAGTTAGAAAATATGAAAAAATATAAAAAAGAATTGGCCTTGACAATAAAAAATACGAGTAAATTAAATTTTTTCAGGTCGTTCAAAATAAAGTTGAAAAACAAGTGTCGTTTGTAAATAAAAGCCCAACAATAATGAAAAACGCCCCGAAATAAAACATCTGGAAAACAGATTTATCTTTCTAAAACACTGATTACTTTTTAAAATATTTGAAGCAGTTACATAGAAAATACACTATGTACACAGTTATTAAGACTATGAATGAAACCAGTGTTGCCCAAAATCGGTCTTGGTCTTGTACGTTGCAAGACCAAGACCAACACCGCCTATCTATTGGAAGACCAAGACTAAGACTGGTAAAAGAAAATCGATTTTTTGAATAAAAATTGAGGCAAAATAGTTACTAATACATGACAATTTTAGTTACTATATGTAAAGAATTGGTGTGACCAATATACTTTTGCATTTAACTCTTCTAATTTGTCATTTAGACTTAGTGAGGTTTGTCATATCTAAAAAATTACAGTAATATCTCTCTAGTAATTAGCTAATAGGTAACTACAAGACTGTTACGAGAGTCTTGCGCAAGACCAAGACCTGGACCACGACTGAGTTTGCAAGACCAAGACTCGTCTCGGTCTCGCATTTGGGCAACACTAAATGAAACTGTACGTGCATGTTTAACAATTTATTTTTTACTTTACGCCCGTACAAATAAAATAAAATACGTAAATTTTCTGTAATAATATAAAAACCCGATAATAGGTTGTGAAGCAAATACTCACACACACCTACCACTTAAATTCTAAATTACTTAATAAATATAATTTTTTAACGTGTTTTCCGCGTAGATCATTTCGACACTAGGTAATACAATTTTTTCGCATTAGAACTTATCATATCATATTATTTAATTATTTTTTCACTAAGGTGTCAAAATCAAATATTTTAATGTTTTCTTCAGGAATATATTGAGGTACGTTTAAACATTTCACAAACTGTGGATAACACACTTATCATCTAATAGCGGCTATAGCACTAAGCCCAATTTTTTTTTTTTTTTGTATTAATCCTGTTTCCAACAACAGATGGAAAAACTAGATACAAAAACACTAGCATAGAGAAAAAGACATTTCAATATTTGTGTTTCTCATAGTTTGTGAAATGTCTGAACGCATCTTTAGAGCTTCATATTTTTAATATTTTATTTTATCTTATTCCGTCAATCAGTTTTCGAATATCATGGAGACCTCATTAAAAATAAATGAAATAAAAATTGTTATCCTATAAATTATAATTATTCGTTGCATTTTTTAATTGAATTTTAATAATATATGGTTTTTCCAATAAAAAAAAAAATGTCATTGTTTCCTATGTGATTTCATTTAGTTATGATTATGAATTCGTACCTTATGGTTAGTTAAAGATACGAAAATCCGTTACAAAAAATATATTAATAGGATAATCAACGGATTATTTTTATTTTATTTGAATATTTCGATGTCCGTTAAGGAATATATTGCTTACCTTGACACTAGAAAGTTTAAAGTTTTATTTGTTTAAAAAATTGTTTTATCATATTTTAAATTGCCATAAAAGAGTAAAAAAAAAGAAATTAAAGAAGAGAGAAAAAAATAACCGAGTTACTGGTGCATTAGTTTATTTAAAGTGTCATTGTTTTATTTTTATTTTTTAATTTCAAGACTTACAGTTACCATTATCATTTTTATTATCATTTTATTAACTATTACTAATTTTATAATACAGGATAGCTGATGAATATGTTTTTTTTTTTTTACAATTTCATATATGTTGTTTTCGTGTAATAGTACAAATTTATAACTAATATTGCAATAATCTTAATTAGTTTTCGTTTTATCTTACTATATTATGTAACTATTTGTTCTAGTTCTTATATTAGAATAGATAACTGTCAAATTATAAGTACTTTTAATAATATCAGTGTGTACGTATCAAAATTTTCATATCTATACTCTTGAATTTTTTTTTGCATTAGATAGGAACCAATAAAATGAAATGGAATACATGAAACAATTTTTCCGAATATGAGAAAAATAATATTTAAATTCATTTAAAATATTTATACTTCCTACAAATAGCTTTCCAATAAGAGAATGTACTCATGAAAATGTACTCAAATTTTAAATGTTTTATTACAAATTGATATATCTAATTGTATTCTTTATAGAGTTTATGACAGCGACGGGTTATTTAGTATTATTTTTTTTCCTGATGAAACTTATTCTGTAATGTTATTTATTTTATCATCATTTCGGTAAAATAATTTACATTAAAAGTACTAACACTTTCCCATTCTGTTTCAAATGTTCCTTATTACCCATAATTTGTTGTCCATAAAAATATCGTTGATAATTTTCTATAGCATAAAATCACCTGTAAAACAAAATTTTGAACATATACTCTGATTTCGATTTTCAAGGAAACACTAAACAGTAGTTACTTCTGAGGCCCCGTTAAAAAAAGTTAAAAAATTAAATCTTCGACAACGAAGAACCTATGATACTTTTCAAATTAATCAATTAAATTGCACAAAATTAAATGGATTTAAAAAAAACTACGATATTGCTTAAATTTTGTTCTAAAATTACTTAGATCTCTATCGAAAAAAGTAACCATAAATTAAATATACGATATAACTATGGTCCAGTGTTTCAGTATGTTGTTAAAAAAACACTTTTTTAAAAATATTATTCATTAATTCAATTTTTTGGGGGGGAGGTTTTCTGAAGTGCAGTTGAATGGTGATAAAAAAAATTAAGAATCATCCGTGATTTTATGAAAAATAGAACTTAGCGTAGTTTAGCTGTTTACATGTCTCGTTTAAATATTTTTAACAATGATAGACTCAATTTGCACCGGATTAAAATTTTTTCTAGTTTACTATAAAGCAATTGTTCGTTACCTAAATTAAATATATTTTTAGTTTTGGCATACTATTTAAGAAAAACGCGTGACTTACAGTAAAAAAACACTAGGTGCTTTTGAGGGAATAAAAAAAGAAAAAAAGGTCTCCGTTTTGTAACATCTATAATATACATATATTATCTTTTCTACATTTTTTTTTAAATTTACATAACAATAAAGGAAATAAAACAGATATAAAATTGTAGATAAAATGTTGTAAATATGTTAAGAATAAATATCTCGATAAATAATATTAAGAAGACTGATGTAACGTAAATAATATGTAAGAAAGCAGTGGTCTTAATAAGTTATATAAAGTTCTCAACCAACTCTAAAAATAGAGAACCTTGTAATGATGAAGAAACAGTAGTAATGAAGTTATGAACTATCGTAAGCGAACAGAGGGTTTGTGAAAGACTTCAATAGAGGCGGACTGTAGCTACAAAGGGACAGAGATAATTTTAGTCTGCCTTTTGATCTTTTCTCGTCTTTTTTTTTCCAATTTATTATATTAGGTGTGTCTATTTTACTTAAATTCTTAAACCAGGGGTCCTCGTATCTAAATCCTAAAATACTAATGATTAAAATTATGTTTACATATTAAATACTGACAAAAGTCATTACAGGAGAAAATATGTATTCGTAGGGAAGATATTTTAACGTATATTCATCCGAATAAGAAAACAATTTTTTTTATTTTATTTTTTAATGACATTTACAACTGTATTACATAAATACATCAAGTAAATTTGGACATAATAGATATAATGACATGAATACACTTGCTGAGTAACTATCCAATGGTAGCACTCTAATGATATGACTACATTAGGATATCACGGGGCCATATTCTTTTCAGACTCCTCGGAGGGTTATCAGGAATTGAAGAGGAAGCAAGGTTAGAAACGAGAGGGTTGGGATGATTCTGAAGTTTATTATGGAAGGATAGGTATCTGGATTGGGCCAGATCTGAAACATAAGGAACATTAAGGTCTTTATGGATAATTTTATTAGTGACAAAGTAAGGAGCATTGAGGATTTTACGAATGATTTTGGATTGTAAGGATTGGATGCGAGAGGAATTCGATGGTTTAGTGGAGCCCCATAGCTCAACTCCGTAAGTCCAAATAGGTCTTATTATAGTCAAGTATATGAGTCTTTTGTAATTAATGGGAAGTTTAGAGCGTTTGTCTAGTAAGTGCTGAAGTAATCGGAAACGTCGAGCGTTTTCTTGTCGTTTCAGTCTAGTATGAGGATTCCAAGTTAGTCGTTTGTCCAGGTGGAGAAGAAAACAATTAAAACTAATTATTGTAATTGAGTTTTAATTTATCGTTAAAATTTAAATATATAAATAAAAAAAAACTATAAAATTATACTAACAATGGTGTTATAAGGCATTTATATCTGTACAACTACAGCGCCGAGAAATTAATTTTAAATAAAAATACGCGTATGGGCCCTTCCATTAATGTTTATATTTTTATATATGCAGTCATTAAAGTTTAGGAGCAACCTGCTGAATCCCAACGATAGAGTTACACCACTACCCGTGAGTACCCAGAAGCGGGTTTCATGGCGCCATCACAATTGTTGAGGGGGGCACATTTTTACGAGATTTTGGGTTTTTGAGGGGGGCATGTTTCGACGGATTTATGAATTTTTGCACTGAAAAGTTTCAAACAAGAAGATAAAAGGAAATACATGGAAAAAAAAACCCATAAAGTGTAATTGTATATGATTGACAGAACTTTTATTTCTAATGTTTTTAAGAAGAGGAGAGCAATAAAATATCTTGGGGTGGGGAGGAGGAAGGTTCATACGCCATAGGCCTTGGGGGGGGGATGGTTACCCCTGCCACTACCCCTCCTAGGTAATTACAAAACACTAAGAAAAATAAAAAATACATAAGGGAACGCCTACCTACTGATTTTTTTTTTTTTTTTTAATTATAAAACAGAAACAAACTTAGAGTGTAAATTGAATATGAATATGAACAGTAAATTGAAAAATAAAAATACTGATGTTTTAATAAAATTACATCCAGCGGGTCCATCGACATAAAAAGCCGATTGAAACGCTGAGCCATCGGTGTCTAATCATTTTACGAAAAATAGTAGCGTAGTTTAGCTGATTACTAGTTAGTTTACTCAATACAATGTCATGGAAAAAAAAAAATGAAATCTTTATAATAAATATATCTCAAGCTATTCTGAATAAAACCTCAACTTGATCAATAGGGGCTTAGAGCTTATAAAACAAGAACGTTTTTCTAAAATTGTTGTATCTATAGTGCAGTTGAATGGTGATGAACAAAAATTAAGAATAACCCAAACAGGTCTGCAAATTTCTCCAATACCAGCCCTTACCCTGATTTTCCAGTTCTAAGTGAAACTCCTAGCTGAACACACCTGCAAGTCTCTATTTTTATTCTTCTAATTTTATTTATTTACTTTTTGATTTTCTTTTCTTTCACCACATTCCTTTATGTGTATTTTTTTATATTATATCCTTTTTTTCTTTTCTTTCAGTCTCTCTTGTAGATCTGTAGAAGTATATTAACATTTGCGCATATATTATATAATACACTACAACAATTGTTACCATCTATTTACTTCCGTTTAAGATCCTGTTACTTACCTTAATCTGTTTATATTTTAATGTACTTACTGTTTATAATTTTAATAAGCTTATTCACATTGTTTATAATTTTTTGTCCAAATATTATGTAACTTCCACAATTCTCTATATCTTTTTGTGCCTCGTCCGGTCTAGCCCTGAAGAAGACCTGAAAAGTCGGGTCGGAACGTTGGCTTTTAATAAAATAGTTTTGCCACTATGTAGGCTATTTATGACCGCCACCCCGGACCATCTCCTTCCTTTAAGAATAATCTATTATTTTATGAAAAACTGGTGTAGTTTAGCTTGTGTGTCCATTTTAAATATTTTTAACAATAACAAACCCTATTTGCCGCAGGGGAATCTACGGAGGAGGGGGGATTTCGGCTCATGTAATCACATTTATAAACGACTTTCGGAATCACTTAAACACCATTTCATGTAGGCAGTTAGTTAATTTCTTTTTTTCCAAAGTAATTATCGTTATTTTTATGAAAAAAAAGCTTTTGGGCTGAATCCCCCACAAAATTAAATCCTGGATCCCCTAGTGTTATTTGCACTCGAAGAACATTTTGTCTAGTTTACTATAAAGATTGTTAATTACATAAATTAATTATATTTTATGTTTCGTCTTTCTATTCAAGAAAAAGTGTTACTGTAAAAAAACATAGAACTTAAATTTCTTTCTTCTCGTGCGGAAAATTGGACTATGGTTTCTATAAACTTTTCTGTAGCTCTTGAGTTCTTCTATCTCCTCATACCGATTTTTTTTTTTAACTCGTCATTGAAACATGAAGGATTTCTTTTATCATTATTGTTTTTTGTAGTTTCTTATAATAATTTTATTTATTTATTTGATTTTTTGTTGCCTCTACCCTATAGGGTCATTGGCAACACCTTTGAATTACACTCTGTTGTAGAGTTTTATAACTTTTAAAAAGTTTTTTTACTGCACTTTCACTGTCTTGTAAGTTTTATTTTAGACTCTGTGCCATGTCTAACTTTTTCCTTGTAGGTTCAAATGTAGGGCAGTCTTGAATAATGATGTGCTTTACTGTCCTTTGGATATTGCAGTTCTCGCAGGTTGGAGGATCAAGCCCTCTTAGTAGGTAGGAGTGCGAGAACTCACAATGTCCAATTCGCAGTCTGCAAAGGGCTGCCTCCTCTTTTCGAGATGGTCAGTGCGAGGTTTCCCATTTTAAGCAGTGAGGTTTAATTTCTTTTAATTTCGATTCTCCTTGTTGCCATTTGTTTTGCCACATGTCCCACACATTCTCCTTAATTTTTATAACGTATAATTTGTAGTGTCTTATAATTGATTTTAATGTATCAAAGCTTTGTTATATATTAATTTACATTTAGTTGAATATATATATATCTGAATGTTAAAGACAAAGTTGAGGGGGGGTGGGGAGGGGTAGTGTTATAAATGCGAGCATTGCCGCGTGTAGTGGACTAGACATGGCAGCGGCCCAGCTCTCTATCGACTGCGTTGGTTAGACTGCCCCAAATACAGTAGTCTTTTCAAGCTGCTAAATCACCCACAGTATATAACACTTTATACTGTACTGTATTGTAACAATAATACCGATGAAGATATTGTTTTATTTAACGTCAATTTTATCTGATTTTGTATGCCATTCGTTGATTATCGTTTGCTACTTCTATTCATTCGTTAACCGTTCATTCGGTTAGTATTGCTATGTCTCTGATAAGAGAAGCAGAGGAAATCGGCCTACTAGTAAATAATGATTAAACAATATTTATAATAAGACACAAACTCCAACCTCAATAATAGGATCTGCGTGAAAGAGAAGAGTGGACAAATTCAAATACATCGATTCAACAAAAACATCAATGAACTTTCTTCTCTCTTTCAAAGGCCTTTGAATCTCAAATTAAGAGTGAACTATGCTATGATAAAGCCTGATAAGATGGGGTAACTTTGGGACAGCGGGTAAAATTTAGTTTGTGGTAATTCTTTGTTAGATTCAGTGTGTTGATTCAGTTTGCAAAAACCTGCTTTGTGTAGGCATGTACTGCGCTAATACCTTGCGGCTGTTTGAGAACCCAAGTTCAGTACACTCGTTTTATTTATTTCCATTGCTTTTTTTCAAAATCCTTGTTTTCAGGAAACTTTCGCTTGTGCCTCAAGAGTAGTGTGCCGTAAGGTAGTAGCTTAGTAAATGCGCTGTCCTTGCTGACTGAACCAATACAGTGTGTATCTACCACGGAATCACCACAAATTAAATTTTATCCGCTGTCCAAAAGTTACCCATTCAGTCCCGAAGTTAACCCATACTACGATACGGCTGCAAGACATAGACACTAACCAGAACCCTAAAAAGAAGAATTGAGAGAAAAACTCTCCGCACGATAACCGGACCGAACTGGGATCGGAGTATTAACGTTTGAAAGAGAAAGAACAATAATGAACTGCTTAAAGAAAGTGGTCAATCAATATCTCGTGATATGATATGAAAATCGAGGTTGTTAAGATCCTCGGAGAAAGAAGCCTCTATGTAACAATGAATGCCTCAATAGTATGTGAAGGTAACGCATGTAAAATCAAAAAACAGATGGATCGATTAGATCATGGAAAATCCAATGATTTTCAGTGATAGTATATGCAGAAAATTGGATTGAAGTATCTCTGTATAGGCAGAGATGAAGAAGATTGGTTAAGACGGCAAAATATCTATAGGGTCTCTAATACCAACAGAAAACGAGAAAAAAAGTTATTGATTTAGTTAACTATTAATTTGTTAATAGAGCATGGATAAGAAGATAAGACGTTCATCAAGAGAGCGCATTCAAATCGCTTAGAATTAAGGTTATATTTTTCTTTTTTAATTTAACTATTTGATATTATATATCATTATTATTTTATCATTAATTATATGTACACACGCACACACACACATATAAATATATATATATTTATTTTTTTCTCTGTTATATAGAAACCCTATGCAGGAGTATATTTGCTAAGTTTTACATACTTCATACGAATCAGTATGTCATACGTATGAATGTTTAGTTAATATTTTAGTTATGTTTTTCGAAAATTAAAAATAATCATAAGAAAATAACCAAAAAATGAATTAAATTCTACAATCCTTGCTTACACATAAAATAACATTTTTTGAATTTATACAGTACATGTTACGAACAAGATTTTCTGTAAATATGTTTTGTTAGCGAACATTATGAGTTGAAGAGACGAAGGTATCTAATGGTAAAGTTGTAAAAATGTAAACACTCATAAAAATTAATAAAACCTTTAATGATTTATACAAATTATTAAAGGTTTTTTAAACCTCTATAATATATTCTTCATTATTATATTTTACTTTTCTAATTAAAACCTAAAAATGGTAATCAATATAATATTTATAAAACAATGTATACATTTTTTAAGACATAAAAAATAAAATTCATTGATATTATAATGGAACACTAAAAAATATATATATTTTTTATTTTATTTCTTTATTTAATAAAATCAACAGTTTGGTAATAGTTTTTAAAGTAATATATTATATAGTGTTTTAAGTAGGGATTCAATATGTTAAATGAAATTCAATCAAACATCAAAAAGTTCAAGAACATATAAGATAATCTCAAGGAACTTAAATGTTTCCTTAAATTCTTAAATTTTTTCGTGACTTAATTTTTTAGGAAATGAAGGTCTACACGTCCAATAATATAATAATAATAATATGTATATAACCGACATCTAAGGAATTAACCTCCTTTAGCTTTGTAATCTCAAAGGTCCTATATCGATTTATTCGATTAAGCACGCACTGGGCGGACAGATGAGAGAAAATATAGGATATATTTTCTTAGAACCATGGTTTATGTACATTATTATACGATTATTTAATCATATCAACTTCAGTATCATTAATTTAAATTTACTAGCCTACTTGGTGAAATAACAACTAATAATTTAATTGGGTTTCAAACTGGTCTTAAGGTTTAAAAAATTCTGAAATATTTCTTCCGAGACGGACAAAATATATATATATATATATATATATATATATATATATATATATATATATATATATATATGTATAATTGAATAGAAAATGAAGACTTCACCATTAGAAACCTGTGGTACTTAAATCATCGAATAATAACATAAGGCTCTTCAAGAAGGAATTAGAATAGAAATATATCACAAAAAGAAGAAACTTACTCGGCATGATCCATCACCAAATAAATTATATTTGCATATATAAATTATAGCTATTGATATTAAAATTCATTCAGTTTTATTTAAAGTCATTAAAATATTAGACATGTTTCATCACCAAATATCAGTTTTTACCATCTTCTTCTGTCCTGCTAGTCTTCATCACACATAACCCTGTTCATCATTCTTACTCCCGCATACTAGTTTTTCCTGGGGCTACCTTTCTTCCCTCTTCTTTCCAGTTTCCAAGCCGAAATTCGTTTAGGCCATCGATGGTGTAGAGAATGATCCCCATTTGTTTTAATTGTTTCTCTATTTTGGTATTTGGAACTTTTTGAAGGCGAGAGACACCACAGGATCGTATCCGATAGTCCATTTATAGAGCTCGAAATCTTTTCGATTGACTATTCAATTGTCCAAAATTTCGGCTGAATAGAGAGTAACACTTTTCAGGAACGATTTATGAATTTTGTTTTTAAGGACAGTGTCTTACTCCACATAATTTTATACATTTAAAATTATTTTTTTTTTTAATTTTATTCATTGAATCGCTTGTACAATGGTTACATTCACACTTTATGTACAATAAAAAAATAACAAAAGAAATCGCTTCGGTGGTACATATACTAAAAATAATTAATAATTCTTCTTTCTTTTCAGATTTGTATTTTATAGTTTTTGTTCTCATCTCATTAGCATAAAAATGAGATTCCTGAGTTTTGGAGGAATACCAGACTGAAACGACAGGAAACCGCTCGACGTTCCCGATTACTTCCAAAAACTTCCAATTAATTACAAAAGACTCATATACATGAATATAAGAAGGCCTATTTGGACTTACGGAGTTGAGCTATGGGGCTCCACTAAACCATCGAATTCCTCTCGTATCCGATCCATACAATCCAAAATCCTTCGTAAAATCCTCAATGCTCCCAATTTTGTTACAAATAAAACAATCCATAATGACCTTAATGTTTCTTATATTTAAAATCTGGCTCAATTCAGATACCTATCCTTCGATAATAAACTTCAGAATCATCCCAACCCTCTTGTTTCTAACCTTGCTTCCTCTTTAATTCGTAATAACCCTCCGAGGCTTCTGAAAAGAAGATGGCCCCGTGATCTCCTAATGTAGATATATTATTGGGTAGTTACTCAACAAGTGTTTTCACGTCATTATATCCGTATGTTCAAATTTATTTCTTTAATGCACTTGTAAATATCATTAAGTAATAACAAAACTAAAGAGTTTTGGAGTAGTTGACAATCGTAACATTGAAGATCATAGGTGCATTTTATTTTCGGGAATTGTTGGGTTAAGAGGTTGTTGAGTACAGAATCTATTAAAGGAGAGTAGATAGAGATCTATTTTTGGAGCGACGCTGGTAATGACATTATATATAAGTTGCTTTGTGACGCCGTAAGTGATGTTAAGTTATTGGCCACTTCGATTTGATGTCTTTTTCCACTTACATCACAGCCCCATTGTATACTTTTGTTATATTAAACTAAAATACCTTGTATTTCATTTATTTTAAAAAAAAAATCCATTTAGACTAGTTTTTATTTCGTTACTTTTTTCTTCATAAAATCGGCAACATATACAAAAATTCCATCTTAATCCATCGAAACGTCTGTTGTTTTTTAAAAGAGAAAAAATACAGTTATAAGTTATTGTGAAATTACGGGGCTATTATATTTTTAGTATTTAAAAAATACCACTTTAGGTAATATAAGGTAAGATAGCTTCGTGCAGCAGTGCATAGAAAGGCATGGCGTCAACATTTTTAAGCGGGGAGAGGTCTTTTTTTTACGTGTTTTAGACAAATTTTTAAGGTGGTAGTGAATTTTTGGATTGAACTAATTTTTTGTGAGATTTTTCATGAAAAGTTAAATATATATGTGATAGGAACATTCAGTTGTTCAACAAATAACATAAGAATCAATATCCATAATTGAGATATGTTTAAAAAACATTCGTATAGTACATCTTAGGTATTATTTAAAATATGTATATATATTTTATAATTAAAAATATTTTAGTAATTAATTTAATAAAAAGAATCTCACGCCGAAGAAGAAAAAAAAATATAAATACTCAATAATCTATTGTAATTACATTTTCTGAAAACACTGGTACATTGAGGATACTAAATTTTACATCAGTATCTTCAGTTACTACAAAACTGGCGGTAAATCTCAGCTTATTCTGTTACAAACCTCAACTAAAATCAATATGGACTTAAAGATGATTAAACAAGGAATTCTTTCCAGAATTAGGCTATCTGCAGTCTAGTAAGAGAAGGATATATATATATATATATATATATATATATATATATATATATATATATATATATATATATATATATATAATTAGGCATAATTCATAATTTTATGAAAAACAGAAGCATAGATTGGATGCTTGAAAATCCTCTTAAAATGGTTTCAACCAAGAAAAAATATACTGAAGGCTAAAAAAGAGTTGTGGGATCGTCTTAGCTGTATGATGAAGTGATGATGTTTATAGAAACTAGGAAACAGAAACAAGCCATTTGTTGGTTCTGGGCGGATCTATTATTCATCTATATTTCCACCTATTCCATTCGCTGTTTATCTTCAATCTGAAGACTGATTTAAACATGAAAATAGAGATTAAAAAAATATAAACGTGTAACAAGAATAGTATGTTTTCTTGGTAACATTTATTTTGGTAATAATAGTTTATTAATACATAGTTTATTAATTTCCACCCATCTGTTAATAAATTTTCGACTGATTTATTAAATCTTGCATCTACAAGAGCCTGTTGAAGTTTTCCAAAATTATGCAGGAATGAAAAAAAAAAAAAAGTCTAACAGTTGATTTTCGGTGATGAGTAGTGAATAGAAATTATTTATTCTTCCGATAAACCCTTTTAACCGGTCAATATTTATTTCATCAATTCACTCCCTACCAAAGAAGTTGCAAACTTGGAATAAACAGGAAGATTAATGGAGATAACTAGGAACCCTTTGGAGGACCCATCCTTCCATCTCTCAAACCATTAGTTCCAAATGTTTGCTTTTAAGAGTCAGAATGTATGATGAAACATTTGGGCGATTTTGGAAAAGTAAAATATCCTTGAAATAAATGTCGATTTAAATTAAACTCCTAAAATGTAAACGAAAAATCTCAAGGAATATTTTAGGCTGTTTTAAAATAATAATTATTTGTATACATGTGCTTAATCTTAAGATCGATACTCATTAGTGTTGCACAAATGCGAGACCGAGACGAGTCTTGGTCTTGCAAACTCAGTCTTGGTCATCATTATCTTGGTCCTGCGCAAGAGTCTCGCAACAGTTACTTATTAGCTTATTACTATAGAGATATTACTGTGAATTTTTTAGATAGGAGAAACCTAACTAAGCCCGAATGAAAAATTAGAGGGGTTAAATGATAACGTATATTAGTTATACCAATTATTACCATATAGTAACTAAGATTGTCAAGTATTAGTAACTATTTTGCCTTAATTTTTATTTAAAAAATCGATTTTTTTTACTAGTCCTGGTCTTGGTCTTGCAACAGTTAGGCGGCCTTGGTCTTGGTCTTGCAAAGTGCAAATTAATTTTCGATTGAAAGATAATATCATCAAAAATAATTTTTGAAAAAAAAAATCTTAAACAGTACAAGATTGGTTTTGTTATTAATTTAAAATATTTAATAAGTATTTCAAACTCAAAATTGTGAGCATTCTGTTTAAATTCGGGACAACGTTATTATGATAATTAGGCGTACTACTAACTGTAAATTTACCTAAAAAAAAAAAAAATGTTACAGAACAGCTGCCATGGTTGCTGGTGTGGAAACTATGATTAGGCAGCACTATCATATATGATAGAACTTCTATCAAACAAGTAAATATGATATCAGTTCCATAAATAGTGAATTGAAATTTTCGAATTTAGAATACACTTCAATAATATTTCTGGCCGTTTGAACTCTGTTCCTATCGAGTTTTAACTCATAAAATTACTGGGAAATACCGCTTTGACATATTATTAAAGATTAAATTATTTCCAAATAGTGAAATGTTACTGAGAATAAAACATATTATTGTTTGGAAGAGGGTTAACAAGTGTTAACACATATACAAAAGAATAATTCCTGAAACGTTAGCAGATGGTTATATGAGCCTTTCAGTTGACAGAATGACAAACTCCAATTTAGACATTTTTGAGTTGCCATTTTAGTGATATTTATAGTTGGAAATATGGTACCTTTACAGACAGTGAGTAAGTTGATTTCAGTGTTGAAATATAGAACTGTGAATAAAGTTATAAATGTCATAATAAAAAAATGTTTAAAATGGAATTAGCCATTCTGTCAACTGAAAGACTCATATAGAGGCAGGATTGTTGCATTTCTGGCCGATATTCCGGCCGAAGTTCCGATGTTCCTTATTGCTATCGAATCGATCCTCGATATCGTTATTAGAAAAATATCACAATATCCTTCAATGACATTCCACTTGTTCCTGTTCAACAAATCCACTACCTAGGACTCCACTTGGATAAACGTCTTACTTGGAATCCGCATACTAGACTGAAACGACAAGAAACTGCTCGACGTTTCCGACTGCTCCAATACTCACTAGACAAACGCTCCACACTTTCAGTTAATTACAAAAGACTTTATCTACTTTACCTTAATAAGACCTATATGGAAATACGGAGTTGAGCTTTGGGGATCTACCAAACCATCGAATCCCTATCTTATCCAATCCTTACAATCCAAAATCCTTCGTAAAATCCTTAATGCCTCATATTTTGTCAAAAATAAAACCATTCATAAAGACCTCAATGTTCCATATGCCTCTGATTTAGTCCGAGCCAGATAACTATCCTTTCATGATAAACTCCAGTCCCATCCGAATCCACTTATTCCCAGCCTCGCTTCTTTTTTATTCCTGATAATCACCCCCTAGGCGTCTGAAAAGATGATGGCCTCGGGATCTTCTTACCTAGAATTAAATAGGGAGTGCTACTACTGCGGAGTATCTCTTCAAGTCTGTTCGTGAAATTATGTGTGCATCTTTATTGGTTGTATTTTTTTTTTTTTTTTTTTATACAGTTGTAAATTTCATTAAATAAATAACAAAAAAAAGAATAATATCGGATCAAAAATGTCGTAATCGCTAGTATCAATATGAAAATGTTATTTTTTTGATCCTTGACTAATACATCGTCGGTTTATTATAAAAATTCAATAGGTGAATAACCATAACTAGTGTTGCCCAAAATCGGTCTTGGTCTTGCACTTTGCAAGAAAATCGATTTTTTAAATAAAAACGAAGGCAAAATAGTTACTAATACTTGACAATCGTAGTTAGTATATCTTAATAATTGGTATAACCTATATACTTTTGCATTTAACTGCTCTAATTTTTCATTCGGGCTTACTTAGGTTCCTTTTATCTAAAAAATTATAGTAATATCTCTATAGCAATAAGCTAGTAAGTAACTGCAAGACTGTTGTGAGAGTCTTGCGCAAGACCAAGACCATGACCAAGACTGATTTTGCAAGACCAAGACTCGTCTCGGTCTCGCATTTGGGCAACACTAACCATAACCTCTTAAATCGCCAAGAAATTTTATGTATTTTCTAATTGTCAAAAAATAAAATTTGTCGTAACTATATTTGACATATGAAAGGGCATATGCCATTTTAGTGCGTTTATTTTGGTTTCATTCAATGAATGTGGTCAAAATTCACAAAAACTTTATTTAAAGTTCAGCTTCTTAAAGAAAAAACTTTTTCCTTTAAAAGGATAATAATTATATTTTATAATATATGGAGATATTTAAGGGTTTGTATTTGAATGTTTTAAAAAATATTCACATGTTAATACATGATACATGTTAATATGCCCATTTTAAATTTTCAAAATAATAAATGCAGTTTATAATGTGATGAAAAAAAATAAAAATAAGATTATATATATATATATATATATATATATATATATATATATATATATATATATTGTAAGGGCAATGATAAAAGGGAATTTTAGGAGGTCTAATAAGGCCGCTGTACTACCGCAGTTACAATACCCACACATGAGCAACATATCTATGTACAGATGCGGTATTAGGCTTCTTGAAAATCCCTTTTTTTCATTGACCTTGGGGCATTTAGGCCGGGGTACTGCTGTCCTTTCACCTCTAGAAATGAGTCGTCCTCTCAAAAAGGAAATATCAGACAGCTGGCAGTCCATGCGGAATGAGAGTCCACTAAACAAGTTGAAAGTTATCAAAAAATCAGTAAAGCCCTGGGCCACATCAAACCGCAGGGAAGATTTCGCCTTGACTGGGTTGAGAATAGGTCGTACAAATTTGACTCATTTATAACTTATCGACAAACATCCAACATGCCAATACTGCAATAGCCCTCTCACTGTTAGCCATATTTTTCAGGAATGCCCCCGTTACACCACAAGCTTAAATAAATTATCTCTTAGACCGGATATTTCAGCTATATAAAATAATATGACGAATCAAATATGAAAACAGTTATAAACTTCCTTAAAACTCATCGACTATTTAACGGAATATAGAAATGTATATGTACATATATATACATTTTTTTTTATTTTTTATTTTTTTGCTAAGCGCTTCTGAGCTACAGAGAATAGAAATAAAGAACTAACAGCCATTGATCACTAGGGTTTTTACGCCTCAAAGCCCAAATAAACAGTGTCCGTTCGGAATCGAAATAAAAATATCGATATATATCGATTTAATTTTTCGTTTTTTTTTTTTTCAATTCTTGCAAAATATTTTCGGGAAAAATATCGAATTTTTATAACCGATTTTCCAAGTCTACATAACCCGTACTTTTGTTCGGTCCCTTCCAACTAGTCGAATAATACATAAAATAGGAATAATTTTTGTTGGAAGATTAATAAATGTTATAATAGTCCGCGGTACGGACACATTTTTATCAAATTATTAACAACCGTCAGGAATTTCGCTAATTCCTCCGTAATATCGTAATGTAAAACATTTTTATCCCGGAAAATTCACAGAAATGTGGTCTTTCCTCTTTCAATTAATTAACTTAATGGGGTATTAAAAACTCGTGAATAATCATTTGCTTTTCAATTGCGTCGTGAGATAATTTGATCAATAAATCGAGAAAATGGGTGGCAAATAAAAATATTGAGCCATTTGGTATGACCCAGCTCACTGCATATCAAAAAATGAGAATATATAGGGCGAAAATTTCATGATGAAAATATCTTATAATTAAAGTAGTGATCAGATGTCTCTAGATTTTAGTACCTCATTAAAATGATCTATTTAATGAAAAGATACCCTGTTTCTGAGAATTTTCTTAGATTAGAAAAATTGTTTGCGATGAGGTGAAGCCAATTTTTAGACGGGTGTCAATAATTTGATAACAAGGGGGGGTCTGTACCTTCATGCTACAAAGGTAACATGAATTTCCGCATCATTTTTCGGGTAACCCAACGTATTAATTTTTTTTTTCTCTCTTTCCACTAACCTGATTATTATAGGCGAGTTGAGGTAGGATGGAAATGGTTTAGACAGTGAGACAGACAGAGCTGGGAGAGGGAAGAGGCTGAAGTATAAGATATAGGGCGGGCGGGCCCATCATCTATCGACCCGCTACCTCACCCCCCCTTCTCCCCCCCGCAGCCCCGAAATGGGTCACATGGACCCACCAAACCCCAACCCCATACCTCCCCCAAATATTGTAGACCAAATACTCCTCTTTCTCTCGCTTTTTATTCATTCAGATAATTATTATAATTCATTATGATAAGGTGCGAATGGGCTATTTTATCAATATAATTAATGTTCTTAATTGTAGCGAAAAAAATATATATATATTTCATCATCAATTTTATATTACAATATTACAAATGAATTTAATTATAATTTTCATTTTTTTTTTTTTTTTTTTTTTTTTTACTTGAAAACATCTTTAGGCGCGTTTGATTTTTTTTTTTTTTGTAGAGGGTGAATTAGATTGAGCCGTCAGATCTCCGATGTGTTACAATATACAATATACAAAAAAATATATTGGAAAATTTTGTTGGATGAAAAAAAATATAATCTCCAGCAGGATAACTTAAATATTTAATTAATATTAATAAAATTAACCTAAGCACACTGGCTGATCCACGGGGAGGAGGCTTTCGGGCTGAAATACTTTAAAATTGAAAAATAATTTTTTTTTTTCATAGATGCATATTTGCTCTGTATGATCTGAGCTTATTATTCAAACAATCACAAAATTTTAATGCTTATGCAAATTCTAAATCCAAGCATGTA
The DNA here is from genome assembly GCA_928085145.1 of Nezara viridula. Taxonomy (NCBI): domain Eukaryota; kingdom Metazoa; phylum Arthropoda; class Insecta; order Hemiptera; family Pentatomidae; genus Nezara; species Nezara viridula. Next base: position 52,578,580 of record OV725078.1, read on the forward strand.
TTTTAAGTAAAGATGATATAAAACGAATAATCTGTAGCCCATAACATACATTCGAAAAATTAAAAAAAATATATTGGAAAATTTCATAGGATAAAAAAATAACTGGTGTATTTTTTATGATTTAGCTTTTTCAGAATATTTCGAAATATCTCAATAACGTACAAAAGTACATTAATATGACCAAAACTATAATAAGATATTTAGGACAATTTAACGCATTTTTAAAGATGTATTTTGACCATAGAGCCAAATAACAATTATTCTCCAGTATTAACATTCATAGTTGAACTCCGTATTCGTCAAAAATGGATGCAATGCGAAAAATATGAAGCTATTCCCATTCCCGTATAAGAAATAATTGTACTGTAATCAGTTAGTGAAGTATCATCGTAATTATAATTTTCATTTTTTTTTTTGCGCTTGAAAACATCTTTAGGCCCATTTAGAAATTTTTTTTTTTTGAGAGTGAATTAGATTGAGCCGTCACATCTCCGATGTGTTACGCTCGGGTAAAGTCGGCTGGAGTCGGCTAATCGAAGTATTTTTGCATATGGATTAAAATAACTCAAAAACTAAATATCGGACTTGCATATTGTTAGCAATGGAAACGTTCATCATTTCATCATCTTTATAATGAGCTATTATTTATAATTTATATTTCGTATTATTAATGTCGCCTAGTTGATGTTTTCACTTCTTTCGTGTGGTCTGAAGCACACACCTTAGTTTTTTTTTTTATTATTCTTTCGAGTTATTAACTAAACGATTTTGGATGTAAGATACTTTTCAGTGGATCTATTCTTATGAGTGTTGCCCAAATGCGAGACCAAGACGAGTCTTGGTCTTGCACAACAGTCTTACAGTTACCTATTAGTCTATTACTATAGAGATATTAATGAAATTTTACACATAGGGGAAACCTAACTAGGCCTGAATGAAAACTTGGAAGAGTTAAATGCAAAAGTATATTAGTAATACCTATTCATTACATATAGTAACTAAAATTGTCAAGTATTAGTAACTATTTTGTCTTAATTTTTACTCTCAGTAATGATTTTTTCAACCATTCTTGATCTTGATCTTTTACGTTTTTTAAAGTTGAAAAGTGTATTTTAATTAAAAACCATTTAAACTGAGTTCAGAAAAAGTTATTCAAATACAATATACCTAACGTATAAAAATACAAATACTAAATATTAACATCTTATGAAGTGTCTCTTTAAAACTAATTCTATATTAAAAAGTTATATTTTTGCGAGGAATAAAGTTTTAATATTAATAGACTGTAGATATAATTTAACAAAAAAATAATTGGGAGTAAATGATTTTGTTCGATTACTATTATTTCTGCAAATTATATATTAAAAGTGACCTTGTTACATAATTTAAATCCTTCCTTCAAGAAGATGGGACTCTGTCGTTTAATATCTAATATTTTTTTTTTTTTTTTAATGTACTTAAAATATTTTAAAGGAAAAAAATATGCATGTTTTTTTCTCAATTAAAGATTTGCCAGTACACCTTTACTTATTTATTTAACCTCTTCCGGTCATTCCCATGAAAAGAGATTTTTATGTTAGCTACACATGTGATGTCATTACAAGTAGTGTGCATTATTAAAAGAAGTAACTGAAATAATAATTTCTTATTTAGCAAATTATTTAGTAGTTTTTGTTTTATTTAAAAAATAAACTTTTTAAATAAAACGAGCTGAAAATTTTAAGAGCAATAAGTATTATTACTAGATGTAACCATTACTGCCACATTTATAGCCTCCTAAAACCTCTTACAGTTGTGAGTTAACATCAAAAGTCTACAGGGTCTTAACCAATAGCTTTGGATACTCCTACATGTTGCAGGTTGCTTTCAGACAAATTTAGTTCTGAGTCCTTATTTAGGACTTTAGGTATATTCTCCAATTAAAGATATTACGTTTCTAAAATTAATGTTGATATAGTGATATAAACATAAACAATTATGCGTATGAAATACATTAACATCCATCCTACGAAACGACGAAACAAACCTGCCTTCCCTCCCCCCTCGATGTTGAATAGAAAACAGGAAGCCCCAGATCTTATTAAACACGTAACTGACACTGAAAGCTATTGGAGGCAGAATCATTGGAGCGCTAAAGATCCAGATGCATAGTAGAAAAAAAAAAAAAAACACTAAATATAAGATTCAGATGTTTAAAATTGAAACCCATATTTCTTGTAAGACAAGAATTGACCAACCATACATACTTAACCCCATTCAGACCTCTAAACTTCATGAAAATTCTAGGTGAAAATGATCCACATAATATCCTTCAAGCCTTTCTCGCCGTATTAAGATATCACTGGCAATCAAATTTGCTGAATTTCTGTATTTATTTTTAGCATGCGTCAATAAATGAGTTATAAGTTAGTAATGAGTTTGAAATGTAGGCATGGCTTTTGCGAAAGTCCGCCCTCAAAAAAAACGATTTGTGTAAATAAACAAAGTCCTTCAAATTAAGTATTTCTCAATTACAACTACTCATTGATTGACGTCAGATTACATGACGTTTGATTAACGTAGATAGCTTTTCGAACACGACCAGTCCTTTACAATAAACTAAGTGGATGTTACATTTCCCATTGAAATTATATAATTTTCAATTACTCATATATATATATGTGTGTGTGTGTGATTTGAAATCTAGTTAAATTATCGATTTTCACCATATATATATATATATATATATATATATATATATATATATATATATATATATATATATATATATATATATATATATACAAACACACATATATATATCCTTCCAACTCAATGGAGGAAATTTTCTCAGACAAGGTGCTGGAGTGACGGCTCAACTCGATATAACCTAGTTATTAAACTCGTTGCGAACTTGTAAAATGTCGAGACAGCCACTTGGTGTCATTTACAAGCTGTTTACTAATGGTTGTAAAAAACTTGGATACACAAATTATATATTACTATATAACAAAAAAAAAAAAAAAAACCTAGAAGATTGGTAATACAACACACCAGATTAAATAATTATCAATCAAGTACTTAAAACGCATTTTACAACCATATTCTTGTTCTGAAAAATTCTAACTTAGTACAAAATGATTATACAAAATAACATATCAGTTTTTATAACTTTTTTCTATATGGAGGATATATTGTTCTCCTTGATATTTCTTTTCCACTTTCAAGGGGACTTTTCCGGGGAGACTGATGTTCTGCAACGAAGCGCCAGTATTATATATCTTCCTCTAGATGTATAATGCCGATGAATCGTCTGGAAGAAAAATATACCACCTGGAGAAAAAATAACTGATATGAAGATCCAAGGAAGAAGCTTAAAACCGTATAAAAAGAGATAAATTACATAACTAAAGAAACGTCCAGCGAAAAATGATATAAACTTTTAGATACTTAGTTTTTTACTGAATGTATACATATATGAAAAGGTAGAGAGAGAGAGAGAGAGAGAGAGAGAGAGAGAGAGAGAGAGAGAGAGAGAGAGAGAGAGAGCGAGAGAGATAAATATCGAAGCGGTATACAAGTATCTGGAGAAGTCCTCTGTGAGGTTAGCTAGTAATTTCAAGAAAATAATATAATCTCCAGCAGGGTACCTTAAATAATTATTTAATATTAATAAAAATAACCTATGGACACTGGCTGATGGAAGGAGGCTTCCGGGCTGAAATCCTTTAAAATGGATATAAATATATATTTTCATAGATACACATTTGCTCCACTGTGTGATCTGAGCTATTTATTTAAACAATTACAAAATGTACTATTTTTAAATTATAATGCATACACAGATTCTAATGCTAGCATGTATTTTATGTAAATATAATATAATAATATTCCAAAAGAAAAATTGTCATACCGCAACAAATAATCTAGAATAATCTGTAACCCTTAACATATATTCGAGAAATTCAAAAAAAATATATTGGAAAATTCCATAGGATAAAAATAAAACTATTGTGTTTTTTATTATTTAGAAGAAATTTCCATTTAGCTTTTTCAGAATATTTCGAAATATCTCAATATCGTACAAAAATACATTAATTTGACCAAAACTATAATGAGATATTTAGGACAATTTAACGCATTTTTAAAGATGTATTATGACCATAGAGTCAAATAACAATTATTCTCCAGTATTAACATTAATAGTTGAACTTTGTATTCGTTGGAATACAGAGCGAAAAATATGAAGCTATTCTCATTCCCGTATAAGAAATAATTGTACTGTAATCAGTTAGTGAAGTATCATCGATGAGGTAAATTCATTCGGTAGATATTTACAATATTTTGCATTCATATCGTGAAAGAAATGAATATTGAAAATATAATGAAAAAGAATTGTATCTAATAATGTTTTAACATTTAAGCACACACGTATGTGTGTATATATATATTGAAAGGATATACATGCAGTCTACATGGCTACTAATTATAAACTCCTTTCGAGTTTGGTATGCTACGCTCATAACCGCTCTATTGTCGATATTTCCATTCATTTTCGGCCTCAATGGAAAAAAAAAAGTATTTAGGAACGAAGTTAACTATAATAAAGATCAACTAATACCCACAAGCCCGTAGCGACTAGGTTTCTATTGATAATGAGATCAAAGAAAGAGTTTAAGTAGGTCGACTGTTCGATATAAATAATCGTCCTCTAAGAAAACACTCGTAAACTAAGCTTAAAAGGGGGAAATAAACTAAAGAGAGAAGAAAAAAAAAAAAAAGATTCGAACAATACCAGGTGGACCACACTAACGTAAAATATTAAGAGTCAATATATAATGGGAATGTGTTGCTATTTCGGACAACACTTTTAGATCTCTATAATGAGATCTTGATTAATATTACTTAATTAATAATAATAGTAATCAAAACTATTAAAACTAATAAAACAGGGGTGTCCCAAGGCAAGATTGCCAAAATTTCGGTATGTTTTTTTTTTCTATTTTTATTATTATGTTTTATTGCATGCGCTATAAAACATTAGGCTTAATAACGTCATTTATAACGGTTAAGGCTGGTCTGGCGTTACATGTTCTTGAGTTTTTTTTTAAATTCTTTATGTACGTTTTTCCAGTATCATATCGTAAATTACCCCACAATATAGTAAAAAGATACACTCCGATTTTTTGTTGATTCTGTTTGATTTTTTTTTTTTAATATTGAACTCAATGTATGTATGATATAAAATATTACGTTATAATAATTTATAATTATGTAAAATGGGAAAGAATTATAATCGTATAAAAGTGTAATAAAATTCATTTACGACAACGGGTTAATAAATTTGACTCAAAACCGTAAAAAAAAATTCTATATAAACAAAAGATTCTATATAAAAGTTCATCACCGCATTCTGGAATTCCATCCCTCTAAAAATCCGCCAGGCATCATCCTTATCCACCTTTAAAACCCTCTTATTCCAATTCCTCTTCACAATCCAATCAGACGCTGGTTAAATACATACTATGTTATAAGGATTTAATTTTCTTTAGACATTATTTTTTTCTCTTATTTTTTATTATTTTATTCTGTGTTGAACGTGAATTTTCATCACCACTCACTAAGCATTGTGAGTAAATAAAATTTGTTTTCCTTAAGTTCTAATTTGTTATTCATGGAATGTATTTCAGTGAAATGTATTTTATTTCTAATTACCTTCAACATACTTCTCGCTATGTGTATATATATACTTTATTTTATTTTCTCTTCTCCTAATCTTTACGCATAATCACTTATATATCTTAGGGAACATATGTATATCATTATTTGTTTTTTTATATATTTTTTTGTTTTAGTTTTTACAATTTCTTTCCCTACATATTAACAGTTATTATTATTTTTTTAAATTTTTATATTCCATCACTACAATGCTTTACCTATAAAATAGATTTTACTTTCCTTTATAATTTCATTCAGTGATTATTATGCAATTATTTTAGCTCCAATATTGTAGTACTGAACCCCTATTACCAAACTGTCCTCGTTAATTTATCCTAAGAGCTTAATTAATACTTAATGTATTACATGTATTTTGTCATTATTCATTGTAATAAGTCTTTTGACCAGATTTTTAGTTACTATATATGAACAATACTGTTATTCTAAAGAGACCTGGTTCCAGAATAAAGATGATTTTTCTATTCTATTCTATTCTATTCATATAGAAATTGTTTATTTTTTTAAACTTATGTATTTTATTTCATTTTTAATTTATTTACTTTATTTAATTTTTTTTAAATTTTAATTTACAGTTTATATTATTTTTTAAACTTTATTTATTGTATTATCATTATTTATTTAATAGCCACTTTTTCTAAATTATCGACTTTTTCATTTTCTGCAATCCCTATCTGTGCCCTAAGCCATATGAATACACATGTTTTTCGTTTTTTTAGAGATGTGTTGTGTAATTTAAAGTAAGTTATATTATTTTTTAATTTTCACTGGCACGTTTATTTTGCTTATAATTTTGAGCTGTGTAAAAATATAATTAAAACATCAATTTTACTTCTAATATTAATATATCCAAAAGAGTTATTTATGCTATCTTACCTGATACCGGTGAAATATTCTTTTAGGGTTGTAGCGGTTCCGGGGGTGAGGAACGGGAACTCATCAGTTTGGATTTAGCGGGAAGAACTAGGGCAGGGGGTTTCCATCGACCACTCGAGTAAAAGAGTCAAAAGCACCTACCACAGTTCACATTCACCATGTTCCCTGTTTCTACAATTTTATTATTTATTTATGACTGTTAATACAAATTTAATTACTTTTTATTCTTCTCTTCAATAATTAAAGTTCTTTCCGAAATCATAATTATTAAAATTAAATTTAAATTACAAAAATTAACCGAATATATCAGCCTATAAATTATTAAAAACATTATTAAAAAAATATTGTTATAGGATCACATTTGCAATATTATTGTATTTATTTATTTATATCCATATATAATATGAAATGGAGTTTATGTGTGATTCTTGAAGACCAATTAAATGTAATTACACAAACAATAATACTTTTTTAATATTTATTTCATAAGACACGGTTATATTTTGCCATTTTTATGGGGGAGGACATCATATCTCTCTATAATTATTGTCCGTATGACAGATTGTTATATTACTGAATAAATACATTTAAAAAATTATAGTCCTTAACATTTTTATAATTTCCAATTCTTCACATACAAGATGAATAAAAACTTTTGTTATTACATTAAATAATTCAAATTAAATAAAATTTAAAAATATTATCGGTTTAATTAATCGCGATCTAAATATAAGTTAATTTTTTGTCAAATTGTCACATCGTGGGCAATATATTACGTAGGATTCGTGACGCCGGCTATCACGCTTTATCTTCTGGTAGTCATTAGTGAGTGTTTCATTTTAGCCAGAATTGTACTTTCGTCATATTTGAGTTTCGAAGGAATAGTTGCAAAAAAAAAAAAAAAGCTAATCATATAGTTCATTATTTCATCGATTTAGTTAGCTCCTTAATAAGAGTTTTGGGGACGAAAGAAATAAGTTACTGAGTCAGATTCGGTTGAATTACTTTTTAAATTATAATATATCATCATATATATATTAAATATAATAATCATATAAAATTCCACACAAAATGAATAACTCGAATAATGTTGTTAATAATTAAAATTGCTCTCTAAAATTACGCGCAGTAGGATATTTTATGAGTTGGACTTTATGTATCGGGTTTCAGGAGTAAGGGTGGTATACAAAATTCTTCCTCTAACTTCACTTGAATGTTTCGTAAAAAAACAATACTTTTATGAAACTCAAATAACAAGGGCTCCTTTCAGCCAATTTGATAGCAGACGCTTGTATAAAACTATAACGTTGTTGTAATTTGAAACAGTCCCATTACCTCCTTTACTTACTCGATGCTCAATCGATACCTTAGCACATTTTACAGCTAATGTTTAACAGAAGAAGAAACATAAAATGGCTGATTCCTTTTTCATTAAGTCTCATTGGAGTAAGCCTTTTTTAATGGGACGTTCAAGTGTTAAATTGAATGAAATATAGGTCGTCGTGCGTCTGCTGACCCTGAGCAGCCATAATCCAAGGATCTAGACCGATTTGTCACTCTTCGTGAGTTTGGAGAAAGAACACTGCCAGATTGGCCCAAAAGGGATCGGCTATGGACCTGGCCTGCCGCTACACCATGGAGACCATGGTTTGTAGGAACGTGAGGTTTGAATCTTATTGGCTATTGGTGATCCCGCAAGCAATACTCGTCTGTGAGGAGACCATATCTCGCGGCCAAAGATCTTCGTGGTCTATGGAGCAAACCGAAAAAAAAAATTATATGTATTAAATATCTTACGATAAGTCATTTTATTTAGGTATCGTTTAAAATGTTAAGAATATTTATTTATCGAAGAATTTTAATTCATTCTATCCATTAATAATACACAGGGTTTTAGTCTTCCATCTGTGGTCTCTGGCCTACTATTGAGACATTTATTGTTGTGGAGATGCTTCCTTGTAGACTGTCTCGAACTACATCTTAACCTCCTTTCGTTCATATCATGAGATATTGATTGGCCAGTTTCTGCAAGCAATTCTATATTGCTCCTTGTTCTCAATGTTTTATTGCTCTGATCCCAGATAGCTACGTATGGAGGTTGTCGTATGGAGGATTTTCCTCTCAAACTTGTCAATACTTCTTTCTAGTGTTTTGGATAGTGTCTAGGTCTCGCAACCATATTTTATATTTGTCTTGATTAGACAATTTTACGCCCTTAATTGTTGATTCTTGAGATGATTGAGGAACTAAATACCTTTTTGCAAGAGAAAAGGAAGTTTGCATTTATCTATTTCTGACCTACTTCTTCAATGCATCCATAATTTGAAGCAAGAGCCTTACTCAATCTTAGTCGTCAGTCTTCTCTGTTTTGTGCTGCTGCCTTCCAATTTCTTATTCCCAACAACTTCTGAGCATCTATTGAAATACAATCCACGCAGGCGAGGTCTCCCTCCCATCTCTTTTACGTTCGAACATTTTCTTCTAGGAGCTTTAATTATTACTCATACGTACACGTCCTGTTCACCCTAGACCTGCAATCTTTACTAATGGACGATATGAAGATCAATTTAGAGATTTATCAGCTCAGCGTTTTTTCTCGATCTCCATACACAGTTGATACAAATAGGTCCCACAATTTTTTGTAAAATCGTTCTTTCGAATCTCAATACAGATGATTACAGTAATTTCTTCAGCGTCCAGTGCACTGACAAATATGTGAGGACGGACCTGATAGGGGTCTTATAGATACGTATCTTTGTTGTACTAGAGGGGATTTACTTTTTAGATGCCTCCGAAATCCATTTATTGTGTCTATTGGCTGTCATAATCAGCCGTAGGATCTGTGGTTACATATTATTGGTCGAGTTTAGTATTGCCCAAATGCGAGACTGAGACGGTCTTGGTCTTGCAAACTCAGTCTTGGCCATGGTCTTGTTCTTTCGCAAGACTCTCGCAGCAGTCTTGCAGTTACTTATTAGCTCATTACTATAGAGATATTACTGTATTTTTTTAGACAGGAGAAACCTAACTAAGAATGAATGAAAAATTAGAAGAGTTGAATGCAAAAGTATATTAGTTATATCAATTATTAACAAACAGTAACTAAGATTGTCAAGTATTAGTAACTTTTTTGGATTAATTTTTATTTAAAAAATTGATTTTTTTATCAGTCCTGGTCTTGGTCTTGCGACAGTTAAGCGGCCTTGGTCTTGGTCTCGAAAAGTGCAAGACCAAGACCGATTTTGGACAACACTAGTCGAGTTCAACAGTGTTTCAAGGTAAATAAATTTCACGACCCATTTCCTCTTAGATATTCTCCTCTTTTCAAATGGTGGAGCATATACAATGTTTTGTAATCGTTCACCTGCAATCCAACTTTAGCGACTGTTTTCAAAACAAAACTATTGTGAACCCAAATGAAAGAAAAGACGGCCGGATGAATAGTAAGCTATATAACGAATAATGAATGAACTTAAAGTAATTTCTGACCGTTGTTCATTTATTGAGCTTATGTTGGATCAAAGGTATGTTTGAATATGTCTAATTTCGGAAACGATTTCCCTTCTAGAAAGATCCATTGTAGTGGTGGATTTTTCGGCTTCATATCATGTATTTTGTCTGATCATCAATTACTTTTAGGCCGACATGTTCTCCTTTATTATCAGAGTTTTAGCGAGCCTCACTTTGTAGTCTTGAATGCTCCCAAGATAGGTCACTTACACATCCCAGAATTTTATAATCCGTTAAGACGTGTATCAGCTTTATACACACACCTTGGCAAATGATTCAGTGGTTAATGGGCCTTGTTTTCATGCAGTAATGTTGAGGATTCAATTTGCATTACCATATTTAGTTCATTAATTATAAATAATAAGACAGGTGTTGTGCCATCGTTAATGTTGAATTGTAAACAGCTCATTCGCGATTCGAAGTTGTTTAAAAAGGATGACATAGGAGCATAGCACAATGGTGAGAGAAAAAAAAATAGGAAAGCTGTTCATAATTCATGGAAATCTGTGATTTAGCACTGGGGAAAAGTTTCCACTGCACTACTCTCTGAAGAGGCGAGCAAAGGTTTACTGTCATGTTTTTTTTATCAGTGCCTGAGTTACTTCCTGAGCCTGAAACTTTTAGAAAGTACTCGTTCCGCTTCAGTAACGATTTCCAAGGGAAGAAACGCGATTCTGTAATGATCTGTTAAATGGACGTGATACGATTATAATCTGAATCAATATATATATGTATCTTATAGATACGGGGAAATTCAAGTTATAATTTAACAATTCTATAGTAGTGAATATATTTTTAACGGTGTCGAAGAAAATGAAACTTTAATCTACTTATATACGGTGTCTTCAAGAAATGAATTGCCCTTATAATTTTCCATTTATTTAGTTCATCACAACGTTTCGAGCCAATTGGCTCATTTTCAAGCTATCAAAGATTTCTAACAAATTTCCATATTATATAATTCTATTACTGTTTATTTTTAGTTCAATAATATAAAAACAACGCTGTTCTTCGCATGCCCATTGGAAAAAATCCGAAAAGTTCCTCTACCTTCCATTGTCTAATACGGACTGTTGAAAAAAATAATGAAAAACATACTGCCGAAAAGTAACTAAATATACAATAAAGTTTAATAATTTTCATTCATTTATTTTGTTTTGATTTCTCGAATTTTTACACCCTTATCTCTTGAAAATGACCTTTATCGATACTCCTACTTCTCCATTGCTGGCATATGGGAGGGTATTTCTGGAAGTACTACCAAACCTATTCTAAACAGAGTGGAAAGGTCGATATTCTTTCCGAATCTTTAGACGGGATTCGAACCGGTGTCGTTCATCCATCAAGACCTCTTACATGTGATCTGCTGAGCGTATGAAATTTCCTTTCAGTTACGCAAGTTAAGCAAGTTAAGACTTAAAGGTATTCAAAAAATTAGCCGAACTGCTCCCATCGAATATATATATATCGAAAATTGATAAATTTTATTTATATTTTTCAACAGCTTTATTTATTTATTTTACAATATAAAAGTATACGTGAAATGATGACACCAAACTCTCATTTCTTTTTTTTTAGATATCTGTTGACTGATGAGTATGCTATGATTTTGCAACTCAACACAGTTGAACAAAGTTTAATACAATAATATTATTGTAATCCTCTTGTTTGAGCGAAAATAGTTCCAAGTTTACCCGTTATGGCGGGTGGTGGGGGCAGATCAGAAGGTCTAAAAAAAGATAACGCTTAATCCGTACGAGCGAGGTACCTCTCTTGACCACAGACACGGCAGATGCTCCTAGCGCGCGCCCTCAAGGTAAAAAAGAGATGTAAGTTCGCATAAAGATGGTAATCTCTTTTTGCAATATCATTATAACCTACCAATCCATTAAAATACAGTCCACTTCATAAAAGTAGAATGTTGCCCATAATTTTGAATGTTGCCTGTTGAGAACTCATGAGAGTTATTTGCCTGGCCTTAATTTGAAAAGTTGCCTAAACATCTCTCTTGTCTACCAATTTATTATAATTTTTCTTTATATATTAAAATGTATTAAATAGATTGAGACGGACTTCCTGTAATTGTATACATTACAAACTACAACATTTTTTTGTACATTCATTTATACTATATGTCGAGTCTAGATATTTTCAATCTGTTTTCAAGAGTGGGTGTTATACTTAAATTGCCTAAGCACTAAAACAATTAAAAAAGAATTATATAATTGAATGAATTATTAAAAATCTATAAAAGTATTAATAATACTTAATATTAAAAAGACTTATTACTAAGAAATAATAAAAACTGAACTGATTTTCGATTTTTTTTTTTTTTATAAAATAATTAATACAGATAAAAAAAAAAAACTGCCCAAATATATTAGGTTGATACATATCATTCATTCGCAAAATACTTATTATGTATTTGGCATAATATAAATATATTTTTACCTATCTAATTCAATTTTTACCACTGCATATTACCATGATTATTATTAACATGAAATTATATTACTGTATTTGTTCTTTTTATGTTGTTTTTGTTAATCTCTTTATGACATTATTGTTTTCTTATTCTGTCAGACGGTCATGATTTCATAGCTTTTTTTTTTTTTTTAATCGAAAGTTGAAAAACAAGCTAAAAATTTTATAAATGAATTTTACAAGTTCACGAACAATTCAGGATATTAAAAGGTACTACAATATTATAATTGTACAACATTATAATTAGACAACATTATAATAAAAAAAACTGGAAAATGTAAACAAAATAGAAGTATAGAAATTATTATGTTAAAACTGGTATTGTTTTTTTAAAAATAATATCACAAGATTTTGAAAAAATGACAATTATTGACCTTCTGAATCAAATTTGGACATTTGCTATTCAAATTTCGAACTACTTACCGATAATATTCATGTTATTAAGCAGAAATACAAAAAAAAAAATATAGATATTGGTTATTAATTATAGCATGCTCAGTTCAAAATTTTATATGCATCTTACTAATACTTGACACGATAAAATAAGAATCCATAATTTATACAACAAATACTATCTAAAATTAATATTTAATTGTATACGTGCATGAGTAAATAATTTTTAAAGAGTACTTACTATTTTCTCATAGAGATTTAGAGTGCAATCAAGCTGAAAAACAAAACAAAAAGAAGACTGTTATGTAATTAAAAATAATGGCGTTGATTACATTTGGTTAATGTTTAATTTAATTAATTTAAATATTAAATATGATTCATATTTAATTTTAGAAACATGACTAATCGCAGTTTCGTGGACTCATCAATTTATCCACGCAACTACTGGTAACTGGTCAATAACCTTGGATCCAGTTGTGTAAAAATGCTAACTATTATTTAATTATCATACGATATTATTAAAATGAAATGCTAATAAGTAATTTATATTACATTTCTATATTTCAATAATATTAAAAATTATAATACAATTCCCAAATGAATTATCTTTAATTAAAAAATGAATAAAAATATTGAGATCTTAAAAATTACATAAGGAAATTGTTATATTTTTAAATTTCATACCAAGAGAGATTCTTATCTGAATATGAAAAACAGTGTTACCAATATAACACAAGGTCATATAATAATAAAATTAGCAATGTAATATTAAAAATAGTACACATAGCAGAATGGAAGACTCACTTCAGTATTCAATTAAATATTTATATTGCAACATGGCCATGAACTGAACATAGACCTTGGATACTAATATCTTAAGTATATACGGAATAATTGCATTTAAGTCACATGCTGTCAAGAAAATTTTCTATTGGTATTTAATTGAAAGCAGGGTTTGAAATCCATAATTATTTTTTAAAAAATTATGTAATAACTATTATATTTGATTTTTAATTTAAAAATCACGCATGATTTATAAATGAAAATTTAAATCAATCTTTGATGATTATTGATTCCATTAAAAACAATGATCACTCACTGAGTGATACGGTCTCACGTAAAACATAATGATTAAATTGTGATCAGAAAATAAAAATCACCTTTTATACACAAATTAATACATTAATATGTATGTATGTGTTATTAATGTGTACATTTTTTAATATTATATTTCTGAAATCACTTTAAATGTGCAAGAGTTACCTGAAGGTGTCCTATTGCTAATATTTGACAATAATATTCTTCTTCTACTATTCCAGATTTAAAATATGTAATACATATTACAAGCAATTTATTTTTCTGATTAAAAAAAGAATTACTCAAAAATTATCATTATTTTTAAAGTTAAAAATTTTGTTGAAAAATAATAATCAGGATATGATTTTTATCACTTATGATCTTGATTTTTATCATCAATTGATTTTTAAAAATTCCAGATAAAAAGTTTGATTAGATCAGATTTTTATTTTTTTAATTATCGTCCTAAGCTAAATACTTAAACAATCACAATAGATTCATGTTTTACAGTTGTAATGCATATACAGCTAATTAACGTAAGCACTCGTTAAGAGAAAATATAAGAAATTTATCACTAAAAGCATTATTGTTACAGTAATTATTTTTTTTATTTTGCCTTCAGTGACCAGTTAAACATTAATTCATATAGATAAATTTTATTTTTCTTGCAGAGCGATTACAGTTATAACCCCCCTCCAAAAAAAAAAAAAAAAAAAAAATTAAATCCAGGAGACGCTACCAACTTTACCAACACCTGAATTTATTTATTTTAGAATTTATGCTTCCTTTAAAGTAAAGAAAAAAAATTGACACTTACTTTTTTCAAAATAATGATCGAAATAAATATAATAATTTTTTTAATTTATTTAGAAATGTAATAATCTGTCACGAAGACAATAATTATAGTGAAATATGAACACATTCACACCAATTATAATAATTGAATGATTATAATTAGAATAATAATATATTAAATATAGTGAACACAACACAATGGAAGACTCGCTTCAATACTCATAAATATAGATATTTCTTCTTTAATATATTCGAATTCGTTGTATGAAATTGGTCAGGGCACTTTGGTATGTAGGGGAAAGGCTAATAAAGAACGGCTTACAGAAACTGTTCAATCAATATCTCATAATATGTGAAGGCAAGGATGTCAAGATTGCCGGTACATGCAGTTCGGAGCAATCCATCAGGAATCCTCTACAAAGCAATGAATGCCTCAATATTAGGCCAGTTGGAAGGTCGAAATGGATAGATAGAATAAACAAAGATACAATAGAGCTGCATGAAGATAACTGGAATGAAATAGCCCTAGGCAGGCAAAGAAGGCTGGTTATGACAACAAAATACCTACAGGGTCTGTAATGCCAACAAAAAATAAAAATTAAATGAAAAAGAAAAATATAAATAAATAGAGATTGGAAAAATGTCATTGATTTTCTATGACTAAGCAATCGTCTATAAGACGAACAAAGAAAAAAATAAAAATAAAATAATAAATTAAAACCACAGGGTCCATATAATACTCCATGATCCACGAAATTTCCGCAGGATAATGACAGAAAAAAAAATGAAGAATGATTTCTTTAACTGTTTAACTCTCATTTTTTACCGAAAATAAACTGTTTTTTTTTTTTTAAATAGTATAAAAATAAATTGACAAATGTCTACTGTCTAGGAAAATACGGTTTCTTTATATTGCCAGAGTGGATTCACAAATGCGTCTGATTTAAAACACTGTGAGCTGACGTTTCATTTAACTGCCAACGATTCTCTATCTCAGCAATAATTAAACGTGTAAAGAGTTAACGACAACTTATTGTTATTACTTAGAATGGTACAAATATATAGTACAAATTTTCATGTCAAAGTATTTTTTATGTTTGAATAACATATAGATAATATTTAAAGATTTTTAACTAATTTACAAGAAATTTTATATGGTTAAATATATAATCAGTCCGTTCTTATATACAGAGCTCAAACGGGACGAGAACGATAATATTCAAATGTTTAATTTTTATCTGAATACTCTATAATTTGTAAATAGTTAATTATTTGATTGAATTACAATATGAAGAAATCAAAGGTTATAAGGTGTACCGCATAATAGCTTCAAACGCAGTCATGGATCCAAAGCCCAAAAATCGATCTCATCTCAGGCGAATGTTCGATCATAAATTACGAAAGTGTATGTTATTCTGAGTAAAATAACCAAGTCTGCCGTTAATGGACCGCTGCTTTCAATATGGCGGCTGATTTTAAGTATATTAGGCCAGTAATATGAGGATCGAAACTTGAAATCCATTGCGAAAAATGTGAGAAAAGTTTTAATTTTTTTATCTTGTATTGTATAGGTTTAGACATGTAAAAAACAAAACTGCGTGGGCCACCAAGGAAAAACTTTTTACGGCCAAAGAAGTCGCATTTTTTCGATTTTTATTTTCACCTATAACTCCTAAATATCTTCCATTTGTATGCCAAGCTCTAATCTATCTTGGCAGCAATATATAGCCAATGAGGGATATCTTGAAGGCCATTAATTAGGGCTATATTTACCTTCAGAACATTATTCATTATATTGGTTAGTTTAAGCCTTATTAAACGGTACTTTGGGCGATGATGGTCACCCCCTAAGAGGTATTCCCTCAAACAGTACATGTTTGGTCAAAAGCGATTGATTCAATCTGTTGTCAATATCCATCCTCTTTTTGGTTCTCTGAATTTTTATTACCGAGTGATATACTGACTCTAGCAGTTTCTGAATCTATTATTTCATTCAGCGATGTCTCAGATAGCTCGATATCATTTTCAGTGGTCATTAATATATATTGTTAATATATAAATATAACTAATATAACAGTCAAACGAAAGTTTCTGCTCTTAAATACGAAATTTAGTTCTTTCATTTGTTAAGAAGATGGATTTCTTAGGAGGTGGAAGAATAATTGTTTAAATGTGGTCAAGGAAGAGGATTTACTTATGGAGGCAGGTAATGAATTCATGAGGACATTTCTTTTATTGAGCCTCAATCTTGACATCGGTATTCAAATGCACTTACAGTAAGACCGAGCTAACGCTCATTTCGTTAGTCAGGAGAGGCATTTGGATGAAAACTCAGAAAGCTCATTTTCAGTGGCCAATAACTCATGGACTTAAGTTGCTGGAGGTCATTCGAAGAAAGCAAATTTTTCGTAAGTATTACTCTAACTTGATCGCTCAGTCTCTGTGTGCTTATATCAATCAGATATTGATTCCTTTCCAGATGAAAGGACTCACGCCAATATCTCTGTATAAGGTTTATACAGATATCCTGTTTTTTCAGTTTTAAGGTTTATTGCCAAGTAGTTTGATCGTATGACAGCCTTGTTCATACGTGTTTCCATTCCATCCTCTTTGCATCTCTTGGTCTCTCTTGTTGGTAAACGTTCCAGCCTTGCGGTCCATGACGATAGTGTAGTGTTGCTAGTTCTACTAGTCCCTGAAGGAAGCTGTCCACTGTTCCCGTCTGATGCAGCTTCAGTATCGTCCGAGGCTTATCTCCTATTTGGTAGCTCCATATTGAACGGGTAAGTGAATTTAATACCTTCCAGCGAGGTGATTTAAGCAGCCGCCCCTTACATGGGTTGCTGACTAGGTTGCTGCCCAATTTGGGAACCTTCGCATCTGGATTTTGCTAGTTTTGGTCCGCCTAACAGCCCTGAAAAGAAGATGAGTAGTTTCTCTACAAGTATTATTAGTCACACTGATTAGCTGTATTTTTATACAGTTGTATAGAATTTGAAGAATTTCATGAATTAAAAAAAAAATGTATATAATGATTGAATATGAGTTTGTTTAAATGAGAGTTGTAATGCGTTACGTTGTGTAATAGATTAGGAGCGATTGGAAGATCTAGACATTACCGGTCCATTCCGGGCTCGATGTGTTATAGAGAATTTTCAGACATGACAATTAAGATAGGTAATCTAAAAGATAACTATGAGTATTGGTTCAGTTTTTTTCCATTAAAGTAAGTCGTTTGTCTAGAGTTGTCGGAGGGTTTTACTTAATTCAGAACATCATATTTTTTACTGAAGAAAAAAAAATACAACCTACCACAACCAAGGCATTAAGTATTAGGATGTTCATTTAGACTAATATATTAACATTGAAGTAATAAATAAATATAAGCGAAATAAACATGTATTTTCTGATAAATGTATACCTACATTATACATTATATATACATTGTAGGGGAAACTGGGTACGGGTTGTGACGATTTTCATTTAATCGTCCTATATTTTATTAATGTATCAATTAGATAGAAGGAAGGTATTTTTTAGAGTAAAGTATACTCTTGACTTCGTATAAATACTAAAATTTGTATAAAGGTAAGTATAAAGGTAAGTATCCGTAAAGTATCCGTAAGTATAAAGGTTATCCCTTAGGAACATTGGGAATTATTTCATAGGTTAATTTTATTTACTGTATCAAAATTAGGTATAATTTAATTTCTCTAGAATAGAAATAGAATATATATTTATATTCCATAAATATAAATAAATAAATAAATAAATAAATAAATATATATATATATATATATATATATATATATATATATATATATATATATATATATATATATATATATATATATATACATATATATAATTAACTCATAATTAGTAATCCTTCTAAACCTTGACACAACAACCTACCGAAATCGCTACTGTGATCAAAATGAGACGTAATGAAAATTTTAATTGATAAAACAATAATAATAATAATAATAATAAATAGGACAATGTTATCTATAATGGAGTGCACTTCATATGTAGGTCGTAAAAAGAAATCAGATATTACAAACACAATTTAAACAACGACAATACTCAAATCGGCTTCTAAGGATAGCTTTAAAAATTATGATGAGGAGAGGATTTATGTGCCGGTGGTCAATCATGAAAGTAATGGATCATCAAAAATATTTATCAACAATTAACAATTACAATATTCAATCTTCAGTATCAATTGAATGCCTTCATTATTATTGCGAAAAATATATTTATTGTTTGAAGAAAATATTAAAAAATAAGTAAGTACATAACAGAAAAATAAATTAAGTGGAAAAAAATAATATATATATATATATATATATATATATATATATATATATATATATATGTATATATATATATATATATATATATATATATATATATATATATTCAAGAAGTGCGACAAAATTAAAGGTCGCTTGAAGTAGTGATTAAATTTATAGTATTGAATAACATTCAGTAACCCTGCACATTATTTGCCCATCTCTGACAAATGTATTGGAAAGCGGGGTAAGATAACGAGGTAAAGCTTTTGCAATTCCTGGTCACTGTGAATGGATTTAAGAACTAATTTTTTTTTTTATGAGTTCTTCTTTAACTTCTTACCTATTATCATGTGTTTTTTAATTGCCTTTATTCAAAGGGTGAAACATGAGTTTGTCTCCCCAAAAATATCGAGAAACGTGTTACACCAACACGTTTTTAGTAAATTACTTTTGGTACAACCCTCCCATCTAGATCTTATGAAAACATTTATGGACTGTTTATTTGTTTTTCTGGAGTGTCCTTACAGAGACTTACTGAGAATTGAACTAAATCAGAGTTTCCTGGTATCAAATTTAATAGTATTATACAGAACAAATATTATATCAAACCCCATCAGCAAATTTTCTTGGCAGCCTTGATTTGGAAACATGACATGTAATTAATTGAATTTTATTAAACATTGCAACGAAACCCGATTCCGAGCATCGGGGCCGATTCTGTAAACTACAGATTTTCCGAAATAACTGATTCTTAATTACCTTGAATCGGATACAATTACATGCCATTGCAATCCAGAATACCTACATTTGTTTATACGGAATATCTATACAATAGCGGACAACATTTCACCGCATCGTTAGGTAAATCCGACCTATTGTTTCGAAATGAATACATACATTTTCACAAACAATTGAATGCTACCGACAGAATTAGTTATTGAAATATCTCTATAATATCTCTTGAAATATCAGTGAGCATATGCGAACTTCATAAAACTTGACAGTAAATTTGAATATTAATGTTATAATTACATACAGATTATTATATTTTAGATTGTGAACAAATTATGGCAATATTTTATTACAAATTATGATGGTTGGGACATGTAGCTGGGAAGCTATCCATCAGGGAGCCTCAGAAACTAAATGAAAAGATATATTCAACAAAGATATTGCAAAATTAAAAGAAACAACCGTGGAAAAAACACATAAAAAATAGAGGAGGAATAAACCGTTCTTTAAAAGAATCTTTTTTTAAAAAAAAAGAATTATAAAATTTAACTAATATTATCGTTAATAAACATGTCGTGAGTGTATGTGGCTAAATCACTCTTGCTCAATCTCCACTGGGTTTAGCTCCAGTGACGCGGTTGAGAGAGAAGTGCAGGGATCTCCTGGGTTCCATGCTTTTCCCTCCATAGTTAGAGGGACGAGTCTGGTTTTGGATTCTCTCGCCAGATTGTAAATATTGAATATAGCTATGTATGTGTTATTTTTATTTATTTATTTTTAGATTATTTTATTCTTATTTATTGTATATATATTATTTTTATGTATAATTTATTTAATTTATCGTACATAGAGTGTGAATGTGATCTCAGAACACTTTCATAAATTTCTTTGAGACAGATTGTAATATTTTTCAATAAATAAGTTATATTATGACAATAATTAACATTGACTGTGCCACACTTATTTAAAAAAAATATCTATCAACTGTTATATGTAATTTTATGACGTTCAAATTTAAAAAAACAAAAATTCACATTTTCAACTACAATGCCTTAATTAATTGTAATTTTAAATGCTATATTTACAAATATTTTTCAACCCATAAATATATGGTTTAGTTATGCCAGTAAATGTATATTTTTTCAGTTGTGCTAAGGATGGCTAATTGCTGAAACGTCCACATGTATGATTTAAATTAAAGCAAATAAAATTTTGGAGTATCAAAACTTGTCAATCACTAATAATTATTAGAGTACCAACCAAGTCACATATTAAAACATCATAACTATATATATTTATATTTATGATTATGTGTGTGAATAATATTAAAAAACTAAACGATTATTACTAATCCTTAATTAAATCACGTGTTTTGTTTTATACTTTAATTTCGACTTAATTAATTATTTACGTTAAATTAATATTGGATTTTTTTAGAACACCTCGGCATTGTCTTGGACCCAAATAGAGCTCATTGTATTAATTTTTCAAGTTCAATTAATTAAATGATTCCACATTAAACCTTTTCACATGTGTAACAGTGTTGGAACTCGATTCGCGATAGTTATCTAATGATATTGGTTTCTTTTTTTTTTTTTTTTTTTTTTTTTTAATGCCACTCATGACGAATTGACGAAAAACTGATAAAGCAATTAAATTTATTGGAGTTTAATGGCGCTCCCGCCTTGAAGATAAGCACTAAGTAATTGACCCACTTTGAGAAGGCAGCCCCTCGCCCCTCAACGTTCATTAATACCTTCCACAATTCCCGATTCATCCTTTTCCCATTTGGGTAGACGGTATATTTCTGGAACGAACTGGAAACGAAGAGGACCGGAAAATTGTACCTTGTTAGTGCAGAAACATAACTTACCCCAAAGAACAGTGGTGCTTCGTTAAGTGATTTTTTTTTCTATTCGAGTGTCTACTACTGTACCACATTCTTCTGATTTTATTATCACACACACACACACACACACACAAAAAATGCTTGGATCAGAACAACCAATGAAGGTTCTTGGGTTCAGTTGTAATAAAATAACGTTTCTTGAGTAATGGTTATACAAGAAGCATATCATCAGCCACATTTATAACCCAACTCAATAAAGGGCCAGGTACCCATTTTATTGAGGATCGATGTGCCTCAGTATTGTAGTACACCAATGGTGATCACAACTCACAACTTTAATTTTATGATTTGAGGTATGATTTCATAACCTTAGTAAGTTAGACGTATATAGACATCTCTCTGGAATTGAATAAATTAAATTCAATCCAAATAAAAAATGTAGTGTTATAAGAGAATATTTCCATTACTATTATATATCTTCTTTTTTTTTTTATTATTTCTTAATTATATTTACAACTGTATAAAAAAAAAAAAAAAAATACATCTAGTAAATGTGAACATATTGATATAATGACGTGAAATCACTTGTTGAGAAACTACCCACTGGTAGCATTCTAAAAATGTATTTACAAAAGGAGATCTCGAGGCCATCTTCTTTTCAGACGCCTCGGAGGGTTATCAGAAATTGAAGAGGAAGCAAGGTTAGAAACGAGAGGGTTGGGATGATTCTGAAGTTTATTATGGAAGGATAGGTATCTGGATTGGGCCAGATCTGAAACATAAGAAACATTAAGGTCATTATGGATGGTTTTATTTGTAACAAAGTAGGGAGCATTGAGGATTTTACGAAGGATTTTGGATTAAAAAGATTGGATATGAGAGGAATTCGATGGTTTAGTGGAGCCCCATAGTTCAACTCCGTAAATCCAAATAGGCCTTATTATAGTAATGTATATGTGTCTTTTGAAATTAATTGGAAGTTTAGAGCGTTTGTCTAGTAAGTACTGAAGCAATCGGAAACGTCGAGCGATTTTTTGAGGTGTAAATTAATATTAACACTATCCAATTCAAATATTATTTCAATCGATTGCATCAATCATTTTGTCAATATCAACCAATCAATATCTCATGATCTGAAGGCAAGGAGGTAAGGATTGGCGGGGCGTTTAGAGCAATCCATCATGAAGCCTCTACATAACAATGACTGCCTCAATAGTAGGGAAGAGAACATGTGGAAGGCCAAAAACCAGATGGATAGATCGAGCAACGATACAATAGAGTTGCATGCAGATAACTGAAAAAAAAATAGCCCAAGATAGGCTGAGATGAAAAAGGCTTGTTAAGTCTGAAAAAAGATCTACAAGGTCTGCGTTGCGAACAGGAAAATAAAGTTACAATTACAATGTAATCAACATTGTTTACATTCATGAATCTTAATTTTTTAAATATTTTTTACGTAGAATGATTCTTATTAAAATTAAAGATCCGTTGAAAAAATATATATACATTATATAAAGGTTATGAAAACTGTAAAAAAAAAAAAAAAATTAACTTTGATATATTTAAAAATAGAATACATATTTTGAATTTTGAATAGCACATTTGTTGATGACAAAAGTGTAAAAATAAGAATTCACCATGAAGGCTTCATGATGATAAAGATTTTCTAAGCCTCCACGATGGTGAAAAAATGATAACTAAATCGAATAGTGAGATCGATATAATTCAAGTGATGGCAGTTGTCGATAGGTTGCGTGAGTGAGTAAAGGCTATATCTGAAGTAAAATTGTTAAGTGGAAAATCGAACAAAACATGTTACCCTTCGAATAGCATCGAGTCATGGTTAAATCGCTTTCTACTATATCAAAAACTTATTCAAGTTTTTTTTCTATTTACTTGTTCAATTGATTTTAATATTAATCATCTAATATTATAATATTTTTAATATTTACATATTGAGGTTTAAAACTGTATCTGATAAGATAAAATAAGCAAACACGGTGAACATTTGACTCTGTTTATGGGCAAAGTTATATCGTCATTTAATAAAAAATTGTCGCAAAGCCATTTTTATTTCAAAATGTTCATTGAATTATAAGGTATCGGCATGGTTAAGTACGGTTTGTGGAAGGTTCGGAGTCAAATGTTTCTAATTGATGAAAGATAAAAATTTAACAAAAAAAAAAAAAAAAAAAAAATGGATCTTACAGACAAAACATCTTAACTTGATTTAGTTTGTGAGAATCTTTGAATAGTTATTTGATAAAACGGAGATGCAGGCCATTTTTTAGATAGTATATAGCCCTATAAACGATGTGAAATAGCGCAAACCAGACCCCCGTAAACAAATCGCTGGATACATAAAATAAAAACTTTTCAGGAATTTTTATTTATTTATTCGTGACAAAGGAGTAAAATATAAAAGTTATGGATTTGATTTGGAAGAAAAACAATTTAGCTTTCCAATAGTTGTATTAACAATTAAATATGAGAAAATCTTGTGAAGTTTTAATAGTTTAGTGAATACTATGAAAAAAAAAAAAAGGCCAAACATTTTTCAATTGTGGGTTGGTGGTTGACTGTAATGAATAATAAAGAGAAGGATTATTGGGGTGGTCAGTCAAAATAAAAATGGCAAAAATAAATATTATTATTTATTTTCCGACGTTTAGACCCGAAGTTCATATATTCAACAGGGCTGAGAAAAGAACCAGATAGCAATAGGTATGAGAAACATTAACAATGTAAAGTAAAAAAAACTTAAAGCAAAATGAAGTAGATAAGTGAACATTAAAGTAAAATAAAGTAGGTAAAATAATAACAATAGCAAAAACTAAAAAATAACGGATAAAAAGTGCGGACTAATGAAGTAAACATAATCAAAATGAGGTAAAATAAGAACTAAAAATCGTAATCTTAGAATAAAATGTAAAACAGAGAAAATGAATATGAAGTTATAAAAGAAATGAATATTAGTAGAAAAATTGAGATATTGTAAATGGAACAGTTTAAATACAATATCTCAATTTTCTATTTATATTTAGTATTTCCTTATATAACTTCATTTCCCTTTTCTCTGTTTTACCTTTTATTCTAAGAATACCATTTTTAGTTCTCATGTTACCTTATTTTGTTAATGTCTATTTCATTAGTCCGCTCTTTTTAGCCGTTATTATTATTTATTTTTACCACTTTTTATTTTGGCTTATTTCCTCAACCACCCTTCTCTTTCCAAACGTTTTATATTTATTTCATAATATATTTTACTATTCGAACGTTTTCACGATACTTCGTCCACATTTTCATCAAATAATATATTAAGAGTTTTAAATGACGCTAATAGCTGAATAGAATCTGAATTGATATTTCATTCAGCGAAGACAACAAAAAAAAAACAAACATGAATATTGAAAAATGTTTAAAATTTATTTTAAAAAAAAATATTCTCGATTCCTAGGGAGCATTTGTGTGATCCCTCGGACATGGATCTAATATTCTTCGACCTAGTATCATCTAGTGTTGCCCAAAATCGTTCTTGGCAAGACCGATTTCAAGACCAAAGCCGCCTAACTGTTGCAAGACCAAGACCAGGGACTGGTAAAAAAAAATTGATTTTTTCAATAAAAATTAAGGCAAAATAGTTACTAATACTTGACAATCTTAGTTACTATATGTAAATAATTTGTAAAACCAATATAATTTTGCATTTAACTCCTTTAATTTTTCATTCAGGCTTAGTTAGATTTCTCCTATCTAAAAAATACAGAAATATCTCTATAATAATAAGGTAGTAAGTAACTGCAAGACCGTTGCGAGACTCTTGCGCAAGACCAAGACCATGACCAAGACTGAGTTTATAAGACCAATACTCGTCTCCGTCTCGCATTTGGGCAACACTAGTATCACCGAAAAATTTTTCTTTGAAATCGGCTACCCCACGTCCGTAAACCCCCCTTAGTTGCCAAATTTAAGTAGGACTGAGGGAAGCTGGACTCTACATCATCACGGAGGACAGTTTCTCTCAGCTCGTAAGAAAAGATAACCTACCCCTTTCATACAACAAAGCATTAGTGAGGGTTGATCATTTCAACCTCTAGTTATGAAGAAGAACGAATATAATCAAGAAATAAATGGGAGAAGTATCGCGATACCAAAAATCTGTGTTGACTAGAGGCAAGAAAAGGTGAAAATAAATAAGAATGTTAAATAAATCGTATTTGATAAAAAAAAAAAAAAAAAATGGTAACGCTTAATATTTATAGAAAATACCTGTAAATACCCAGAAAATTATATAATTCTCTAAAAGCACCTTCTTTCTCGACCAACGTCACCTTAAAGTATTGAAACCCGAGTACTGGGAGCGATGTTACGGTTGGTAAACTTTGTTTTGAAGGGTTGAGTCCGAGGCCGTTGAGCAGAACAATTCTGGCTATTTACGGCCCACTTGGACACACAAACAATTAAAAAGGAGTCCCCCTCCCGATGACGTCAACTGGTCCAAAGAAAAAAAAAAAAGAAAAAAAAAATGCCCCTTGCCCAGAAGATTGCCTCAACGGATAATTGCTTATTTACGGAGAAGCTGTTCCAGCTAATTTACCTATCGCTGGATACAGGATATTCGGTCAGACCCGGCTCTAGTGCGCTACGTGCTTTCTAACGAGTCAAGGACGTATCAGACATCGTGTGTCATTGAACTGCAACGCTGTCGTAAAATTTTTACTTTTTTTACAACTGTTACAAACGTCGGCTATCTTTATTGTAGTAATACAATCACAGAAAAGATCAACGAATAATTTACGATTTTTACGAAATACAGAACCTAGTGTTGTGTTGCGGATTAGTTTTAAAAACAAGAAATATGAAAGCATTCACGTGTTTAAATTGTTATTTTGATTAGTTTAGTTATTTTTTTTTGTATATAATTTACATTTAGTATTATTATTTTTCTGTATTATTTTATTTATTATAAATAGAGTGTGAATGTTCTCTCTGAACAGTGAATGAACTCTCTGCCCTTAATTGCGATAGATTGTAATATTTTTTGAATAAATAACTTTTAAAAAAGTTTACTATGAAGAAATTTTCAATTACCTGAACTCAACACGTTCTTTTTTATATTAATTTCTATTTTACGAAAAACGTGGCTTAATTAAAAACATACAAATCTTTAATTTCCTGCTTTTCTTTGGAAAATGGTACCATGGTTTATATAAACTAATTTTTAGCCCTTAAGGTCTACAATCACCTCATTAAATATTTTCCTTTTGAGAATACTCTCTGTTTACTAATTTACAAAATGTCTCAGGGTCACTGCCGTTTCAACCTTCATGGAGGATTATTAAGTATGAGTGGAACTGCATAGAGATTGTGCTGGAGCATTTAGATGATGAGTAAGATTCTGTTCGGAGAATTTTTCTGTGTTAAGGTGTAATATAACAAATGAAAAAGTAAGATCATTATTTAGGTTTTTATTGGTTAGATAGAACGGAGCACCGACTATTTCTCCAAGTACTTTTGGCTGAAAGGATTGGGTGCGTTTGTTGTCAGGAAATTTTGCTATCCGACACGGTTCTAGACCGTAGGTTCAAATATGTTTCAAAACTGTTCCGTAGATCGATAATTCGTTAAATTATAATAATGTTGAGATTTTCTAGAGAACATAGCCAGAATATATGTCTTTTAAGCCTAGTATGTGGATGAGGTCTTATTTTTTAAGTATAGTATCTGTTATACATTTTTTATATATTTTTCTTGATACCTGTTTTTGTCAGTGCTCCGTTCTATCTAACCAATAATGATCTAAATTTTTCATTTGCTATATTACACCTTAACCTAGAAAAATTCTCCGAATTCTAACAGAATCTTACTGATCATCCAAATGCTCCAGCATAATCCCTATGCGCACTTATTAATCCTGTACGAAGGTTGAAACGGTAGTGGCCCTGAGACCTTTTGCAGATTAGTAAACAGGGTGTGGCATCAAAAGGGAAATATTTAATGAGGTGATTGTAGACCTTAAGGGCTAAAAAATAGTTTATATAAACCATGGTCCATTATCCAAAGAAAATCATGAAATTAAAGATTTGTATTTTTTTTTTAATGACGCAATGTTTTTCGTTGAATAGAAAATAATAAATAAAAGAATATTTAGTTTAGGTAATTGAAAATTTCTTCATAGTAACCTTTTTTTTAAACTTATTTATTGAAAAATATTACAATCTGTCACGATTAAGAACATTTATAATAGAGTTCAGGGAGCATATTCACACTCTATTTACAATAAATAAAATAATACAGAAAAATAATAATACTAGATGTATATGAATACAAACAAATAACTAAACTAATCAAAATAATAACTTAAACACGTGCATACTTTCATAGCAAACTAGAAAAAAAAAATCTTCAAATGCAAGTAGATTTCTTGTTTTTAAAACTAATCCGGAACACAACGCTAGGTTCTGTTTTTAGAGAAAATCTGAGATTATTCGTTGGTTATTTTCATCATCGTATTACTGGAATAAAGATAAACTTTTGTAAACCTTTTCTTGTTTAATAAGCTTTAAGTTCATATTAATGAAGTGGAGATGAGTTATCGTGTAAATTAAGATTCATCTCTAAGTTTGTAAAAAAGTGATGTGACATATTCTCACACTACTTGCGTTTTCAGAAAAAAATAACTACAATAAATGTTTAAAAAGCCTAAAATTCTTGTTTTTATGTTTCTGAAGACAACCTAAATATTGAAAATTAAAAAAAAAAAAAATAATAGGCTAGTTAGATACGTTTACCATGAGAGGAATTCTAAATTTAGATGTAGAGGCATATGATGAAGGAATGAATCGATGGTCCGTGGAGGCATTATTGATCCTAGAAATCATTTGATGAATGATAATGTCCCCCCCCCTGTTTCGGCCCTCGTCTCATTTGTAATAAGCTTCGTGTTCATTGATAAAATCATTCTAATGTGTTTCCGAAGCATTTGGATGGGGTGGACATTCGTGGAGCAAGTTAAACTCTTGACTTTGACCAACATTTCAAATTTCTCTAATGACTTTAAAATGTGTCCAAACGTCGGCTTTAAATTATATCACAGTTTATTTTCAAGCAATTAAAAAGTTTTATATTGGAAAATTTCAAAAATTCTGTTCAAAAGTTGAACGCGTCAATTTACAATCGGCAAAATTTGATGTTTATTGAGTTCCTTCGCCACTCAGCTATAATGTTATGCATCGCACTTTTTGAATATTTTACAAGGAGAACATTGCGTTGAGAAAGTATCAAAACTAAAGAAATCCGGATGAGCAGTATTATCAAGTAATTTATTTTCGGGTTTAAATTTTTCATATTTATTATTTTTTAGAAATTTAACAATTACGAAAATGTATTTGGTTTTGTTGAGAAGAACGGCTTCATAAAATTTTATTCTGGTATTATTTAATTTTTTTTTCCAAACATCTGCTCACTTTATGAGTTTTTAATATTTGAATAAAATTCGCCATGTTATTCTGCTTTTCGTAAAAACTAAAATTATTCGCGATATTTTCTACAATGAAGATACACCACTTTGTTCATGTATTAGTAAAAAATATAATATCCCTTTTGAACTTTATATGTATTTATATATTGGGTTAATATAAAAATGTATACTTATTATTGTGGTGAGTTTGTCCGAGGTAAATGGCCCAACCATCTTCACCTACTTGCCTTCATGTCATGAGATGCTGATTTACCAGTTCCAGTCACGAGCTATTTATATATTATGTTAATATAAAAATGTATAATTGTTATTGAAATATTCATAATTAGGAAAAAAATACTTTAAAAATTAAAACGATGCATCATCCTATAAAACATGATTTTTCTTTGATATATCGTTAATAATATAAATTGACTAAATATACATCAATAAGTGTATGATAATTTCACTAGACAATTAAGAATATTTCTTTTTTCGAAAAATATTGTGGCTGCAAAGGATTTTCGTTTCAAGTTTATCATTAATTTCTTTTTTAATATAGACTTGGTTGATTTAAAATTGGTTTAGGGATGGTATAAAATATAAGATGGGTGATAAATATTCATGACGCATTCTTTTTTTTTTATACAATTTTTTACTTTTTATTTATTGCAACGTTATAAATGGATTATATACATTATTTTGTTTATTTTTAGTTTGTATAACTATTTACAAATTTCATTTTTAATATGTGTATTGCAATATTAGTTAAGATTCATGTACCATCAATCACTATAGTTTATTATTTATCATTATCGGTCGTATAATATTATATCTCTGATTGTATTTTAAAACATTTTCAGCCCTTAAGATCACCCACATGCATATGTCCAGGACATACATATGTATACTCGGCTTCAACATATATATGTTAGTGTTTTTGACGGTATTGAATTTGAACTCAAGCCATCTAGTCGACCAGATGCATGCATTATAAGCGAAATAATAAAAAATTACTTTTTATTTTATCTTGGTAATATTTTTTCAGTTTAAACGTTATGTACATATGAAATATTACTGTCTTACCATTATAATATTCTAGAATAAATAATTAAAGATCAAATAAAATAATATATATACATATATGAAATTACATAAAAATAATTTGCAACTCACTTCCTAATTCACTTTTAGAAAGCAAACGTTTCGATTCCAATTATAGAACATTTAATCAGTTCCTAAACTTGATATAATGAAATCGGAATAGATTAAAAGGTTTTTAAATATCTCTTTACTATTATCATTATTATTATCATCTGTCAAGTGATATACTAAATCATTTTTTTTCTACGACTATCAAAAGTAAAATATTGTATTTAATATTAAATGTTCGCAATACTTTGAAACGTGATAAACAGTTATATTTTCATTTTAATCCTTTAAAACAAATATTCTATGAACAAAATGTTTTTTAACATTGTTGCTCTAAATTATCAAGTTCTGTTAATATCAGGTATTTTATGCTAAATAATAACTGTTCAGCACAAAATAATTATTTCATGCAATATAAATATTGGAAGTGTAAGTATTTCACGTAAAATAAATATTGTAAAATATTCAGGGGTAGATACCAATAGATTGTTTAAAATTCACGTATTGTAGTTTGTTTTGCAAACATTACATTGTTCAGATATTGTATAATTTATTATCTAATTCATAACGACATATTATACTAAATATATAAAGTTACATGTATGTAATAATACAAAAATTTTTTTATCTACTTTTATTTTTTGAAACTTAACTACTAAACTACATTATATGATATGTGATATGTTTATAATTTGGTAAGTACAGACAATTACATGTTATTTAGTCAAAATCTGGGGCGATGGTAACTCGAATACGCTAGTAAAAAAAGATTGAATAAATAAAAAGCAATGGTAGTCACTCTAAATTCAACGTTCGCGCGTGTTAAAGCCTCAATAACCTCCGGGGTGTTGGGTTGGGGGAAAGGTCTGAAAACCGTTTTTAGAAGTTCAGACCTTCTGTAAAAACAGGGTCTATATGGTTTTTCGTGATATTTTCGAAATGGACCAAAATTGTTTGCAGTCGTTTGAAACTTCGTAACAACTATGTTTATTCATTAACTCCGATGTTTCAACTGTCTGAAGATTCAATAGAAGTACCTAACTCTGCCCAGCACAAACCGTTAGGTTTGAACAATACCGGCAAATCAGCACTAAATATAAAAAAAAAAAAAGTTTTTATTTCTTCTCCTATTATATCACATCTAGGCATTATTAATACAACAATTAAGTTAAAAACTGCTGGACATGGCGGTGAAAGGTTATTAGTTTGTCAATAATGCAGACAACTTCCAAATTTTAACTTTTGTTTTTCTCCTAAAGTCCGTCAGTAACTCGCCCCAGTGTGCGCAGGTTCAGATCCGGCATGGCGTATTGTAGTATATTTCATTGTATATCGACGGAATGAATCTCAACCTTCCCAATCTGGTTAGAATAGGTTTGGATGTATCTCTCAAATATCTCCTCCCCCCTCCCGTATGTTAAAGGGATTCTAAATTTAGGTATAGTGGCATACTAGTCCGCGGAACCTTTTTATCAAATTATTAACACTCATCCAAAATTTTGTGAGTTGCTAATAGTCACGAGTTCGCGTCCCGGTGCCATGGCGTCTTTTAAATCCTCGCCCACACCCCCTCGCCCGGGAAAACACCGTATAGCCTTAACGCCTTAACGGCGATGAAGGGGAGGACCAAAAAAAAAAAAAAAAAAGGAAAGAAAAAGAATTGCTAAGTTTCATCTTCAACAACAAATTTTTTATCCATCAAAATCTCGAAAAGATGAGTTGAATGAAACTATAAGGAAATTGGTAAACTTTGCCAACTTAGCATGCTTCTAAAAACGTGCTATGAGATAATTTGATCAAAAAATTGAGAGAAAGGTAGCTAACAAAAATATTAGGCAGCTTGGTATGACTTGTATCCCCCAACATTTCAAAATAACGAGGTTATATAGGCCAAACAGCTCAATATTTTTGTTTTTTTTATTTTTTTAAATTATCATTCGATTCATGTGGAGAGAAAATGGTATTCATGAATTTTTATTACTCCATTAAATGGATTTATTTAATAAGAAAATCTCCCATTTCTGGGAATTCACGCGGATAAAGAAGTTGTTGTTTACGATCAAATGAAGTATTTAACTAAGTTTTAGAAGAATGTTAATTATTTGATAAAAAGGAGTCTGTACCGCGAACTAATGATGAAGGTTTGAATCGTTAGCCTGTGGAGGCATTATCGATTCTGCAAATCATTTGATGAATGATAATATTTCCATCCAAATGCGGCCATGGTATCATTTGTGATAAGCTTCGCATCTGGTTATAAAATCATTCTGATATTTTTCCGAAGCATCTGGATCGGGTGGACATTCGTGGAGTAAGTTAAAACTCTCGACTTTGAAGCAACATTTGAAATTTCTCTAATGATTTTAAAACGTGTCCAAACGTGGGCGTTAAATTATATCACAGTCTATTAGTTTCCGAAGCATCTTGATGCGATGGATCGCTGGAATAAGAGATATAGTATTCGCAATAGAGAATCACAAGACGAAAACTAAGACTACACCCGCTCAAGATATATAATATAAATATGTATATATAGACCAGACAAGCGCGGGGTAAATTTGGAACTGGTCGAGTTCCCTGGCAAGGGCCGCTAGGTATGCTGGCTAGTTCCGCTCCGAGCACGCAAATAGAGCATCGCGGCTGAGCACTATCGAGGCCAGTCCATTATTGCTCACTATCGATCTCACTTCCCGACTAACGGCGTCCACGTCTCCAAGTTCTTTCTGCTGGATGGCTGGATATGACTGGAGGCATGCAATCCTCCCTTCATCCATTTCCTTTCGCCCTCCCTATACTCCTGTGTAAACTGTCAGCTGTGAAACATGACACCTGTATTCATCGTATTCCACCATTTAATGGATTTATAGTCACCCGTTCCCCTTTTTATCAAATTGTTAACACTCCTCTGAAATTCACGAATGTCTTCATCTTATCGTAGCCTACAACTTTTTTATATACGAAAATTTTCATTAAAAAAAAAAAAAAAAAACCTATTTGCTTTCCACTTGAATTGTAATATACATAATCTCCTAGCCTATATAATCTCATTTTTCGATAATTTGAGGGTGTATATATAACGTCAAACCACCCAATATAGACAATTTTTTTTCTCGATTATATGATCAAATTATCTTAGAATAGAAAAATAACTTTATTCTGGGACACAGTCCCTTGAGAATAACAAAATAGAACAAAATTAAGATATTACATCTGGTCAAAATAAAATCAATCGAAAAAAAGAAATAATGTAAAAAAAATATAAGGTAAAAATTCTATATACAAAACAAACGAAACTATATACAAAAAAATTAATACTATGACAAGACATTTAATGCTATTTTCAATGATAGACTTTTAAGAAAATAATAAAGAATTAAGAAATAAAAATATATCAAATTCTCTATTAAAATCAGCTCGAATGGTTAGCAACTATCTGACTGTTTTTGGGATAGGAATTGGAATAGGAGGGTTTTGAATGTGGATATGGATGGGGAATGTCGAATTTTGATAGGGAGGGAATTCCAGAAATTGAGAGAGCGAACAATAAAGGAATTTCGGAGTGAGGCAGATCTGTGAGAAGGCATGTAAAGGTTAGAAGGTCGAGATCTTGTGGACAGGGAATGGACTGAGGATTTGAACTGGAGAAGGTTGTAGGCATAAGAAGGACGATCTTACGATGCAATTGAAAAACAAATGGGTGTTCCTGAATTTTTAGTACTTTATTAGATAGACAAGGTTTACCAATATCCAGATTTAAAAAAAAAAAAAAAATAGCTGATGATAACATAAAGCCATTAATAAAGTTTTAGACGGATGTTAATTATTTAATAAATATGGGTCAGGACGGCGGACTATCATGCAATAGGACAGTTTTACCTTTATCGAAATACAGAAATTAAAATTGGAAAAAAACGTAGGTTGAATTTTTTTGTTTTTTGAGAAAAAAATTAAATCACTAGATTTTTTTTTTTTTTATGAAATGAATATATTTTTTTTAATTAGTGCCTGGAATAAATCTGATTTATTTAACTACATAATATAAGTAATTTTATAGCAATTATTTTTGTAATAAAATAAAAATTAAATATAACTCTAATTTTGATTATTTCCATTTAAAATAAAACAGAATATTTTCCGTAAAATTTAAACAACGATTTAAACAACAACGACCCTCAACGTTTAGTTGATACCAGCGTGAATAAATCTATAAGAAATAATGTTTACAGTGCACGCATAACACAATTTTACTTACCACTCCATCTTGAGTATAAATATCTTAGGTATTTAGTTAACTATCACACAAAAAATCGTTGAAAATATTGAAGGAAATATAGACTATAGGAAATTTACGAATGTTGAAGACATTGAAAAAAGAGAGTTAATACTAGTATATATATTATAGATATTCATATGCTAGTAGATATTTAACTTTTCAGGAGATATTTTTTGAAAATTATGTGTAGGCGAAATATGTGAACAGTTAAACTAACAATAAATAACAGTAGGAAGCCCTGTACTGACATGAGTAGTATAAATTGATTGGAATCGGGAAAGGTCGGGTGCTCTCGGCTATTTCCGATTTGACAGTCTTTGTTTCTTCTTAAATTAATTTTCAAACTCGTTTATAGTTCGTATTCATCCTTTTTTTATTACTGCGTAGAATATGAAATTATTAATTAATTTGAATAAATAAAATTAAAGGTACTTTAGGAGAAGGACTTTTGAAAATTCTGCATTTAAGAAATGATTATTTCAGCACTATATAAGGACTATTTTAGAAATTTGAGCACTTATAGGACAATTACAGGTTTTATTTTTAAATAGTGTTCCCACTGGCTTTAACACCAGTGACGTGGTTGAGAGAGTAGTGCAGGGATCTCTTGAAGTCCTGTTTTCCTTCTATAGTTGGGGGGAGAAGCCTGGCTTGGGGTTCCCTGGCTGATTGTATATATTGTATGACTTTTTTATACTTTTAATTTACTTATCTTTAGGTTATTTTATTTTTTATTTTACATAGTTTATTATTATTATTTTACTTTTGTTAATTTTATATTTTCTGTATATATGGTATGAATGTGTTCATATATCTCTATAATATTTCTAAATAAATAAATTTAAAAAAAAATAGGGTTCGATATTTTTCATAAAGGTCCTCCCTTATTCTGCCTCCCCCACCTCATAATTATTTAAAAATAATAATTTGGTTCATTGTCCACACTTCTTCTAAATTTCATAGTAATTAACAAAGGCTTTTCTTTTTTTTCTTTCTTTTTTTATAAAGTTTTGAGTGAAGAGTAAAGCGAAAAGAGAAGAGGGGTTGGGAAAAGAAAGATTATTTAGAAACTTCAAGTTTTCATAATTTTTGCACTGAATTATACATTGCAAGTTAATAAAATTAATTAAAATTTGGATAAAAAAAAACAAATGTGATTGATCAAAGATAATTGTTACATAATAGGGATCCGCTATACAGAATTGTTAAATCATATTTATTAAGAATAGAAACAAACAATTCTTACAAAATTACCACACGAATCCGAAGGTACTGGGTAAGAAGCACGAAAATTAAACGAAATACGACCGAGTCCGGAGTTAAAAATATTTCAACGTACGCCTCAGGGAACGAAAGCAATTTATTTCAAACTTCCATCTCTTTATCTTCAACACTTCCTTGACATTGTGGGATCCAGCTCAGAGCGAGGGACTACCGTAATTTACATTCCCGGAAGGAGTAAAAAAAAAAAAAAAAAAAAAATTGGACTTGAAAAAAAAAATAATCTCTTGAAACATAAACGGGAAGCACTTACAATAAATATTGTTTAATTTACTAAAGAGAACCTGTTACAAAGGCCTAACTCCAATATAATAGCTTTTATTATATTTCCCCTCCCGCGAAGAAGTTTAATCAACTGGGAATTTTAAACTGATGTAGAACAAGATAAAACAATGATGTCTCTTTTTATTGGGTTTAGCATCCCTTGGAGTTAGTCAAAAACTTCCTTACAATATTAAATTGAATCAGGCGCTACACCTTTTATGTAAAACATAGCTTTTTCTTCTTGAGGAGAATTAAATTTATTTAAGGTTAATTTAGTTTCTTAATAGCCCCGACAAGAGGTCGAAGTTTTACAATATAGACAACTTGAAGCATTTCAACACTAAATATATACTGTCGACAAATATTGTGTTGTCCAAAATCGGTGCAGATTTTTTGTTTTCAAAAAACAAAACTAATAAAATAAATGATAACACAATAGTTGTATTTATCAAAATACGCTCCAATACTCTCGGTAAATGACCGCCAACGTGTTGGTAACATTTCCATTCCTTCCGTATTCGAAATTTTTCATGATTGTAACACTTTCCCTTACTATGTACTCCAAGTAAGGGAAGATAAAATTTTGAGAATAACAGATTGATATCTTCAATTTAAACAATATAAATAATCTCTTTTTTTTTACCTGATAAGATTAATGTAATACAAATTATGTGAAATATTGCCCAAGTCTGTTATACATCTATATTACTACCATTATATCGGATTTTTATTTTTTTTTTTTACCTAAGAAAATATTTCTTAAATTTTCTTCTTAAATAAGTTATCGAATTCTTTCATAACTCACATTTATCCATTTTGTATTTCTGCTAACACCGAGAGACCTTTAATTATTTCTTATAAACGAAATTAAAGGTACTTTATATGAAGAAATTTTGGAAATTCGGCATTTTCACTGTAACGTGTTTGGTCAATGATATAAAAAGCGCTGTAACATCCCAGAGATATACCTACCTACCTTGAATACGTAATTTCAGAGTCGTTCAACTTTTCCTTCTTGAGCTAGGATGTTCATACACCAACACACAGACCATCTTGTGAGAATTTAAACTAAGTGACTTATGTATGTGTAAGATGGATTTCGGTTGAAAACTCGTATTCGAAGTTTTTCACGATCGTAATGCTTTCCCTTAATATATACTCCATGTAAATGAATATAAAATTGTAAGAATAACAGATTGATATCTTCAATTAAAATAATCTAAAGAACCTTTTTTTTTTCCTTTACGGTACTACACCATAAAAAAAATTTATTTAATAGTTGTAAACACAAATATATTTCATTTGGTTAACCCTTTTAAGACTTATAGTACGCGGTACAAACCCTTGTTTTTTTTTTTTGTTTATTTTTTTTTATAAAATTATTAATAAATAACTGTTTAAAACTTGAATATCTTCATCTTATCGTAACCCACAACTTTTATATCTATGAAAATTCTCAGAAATGGGGCGTTTTATCAATAAATAAATTAATTTAATGAGGAACTACAAACTCATTGAATACCTATTTGCTTTCCACTTGAGTCATAAGATAATATTGACCACAAACTAGAGAAAAAAGGTGGCCTACAAAAATATCGTGCGGGTTGGTCTTTACAATCTCTTATTTTGACATGTTGGAGGTGCATATCACGCCAAACGTATCAAGCCCAATATTACTGTAAGCCACGTTTTTTGTGATTAAATTATTTTTTGATTCAAGGATCAGGGTAAGGAAAAATCAGGAGCTGAATGAACTGTTGAAGCATGAGAAAACTGTGCGCTTTATTGAGCCTAGAAAAAATAGCTGGCTAGGACACGTGGTAAGACTTTTTGATGGCATAGCAAAGAAAAAGATACTTAGGGAGGAATTTACGGGAAAAAGAAAAAGCGGACGACCGAAGAAATGTTGAAAAAGTTACGTCGAAGAGGATTTAAAGAGGATGAGAATGGTAAATTGGAGGAGAAGAATGAAGGCTAGTGAGAATTGGAAAAATATCTTGAAGGAGATATACCTCGGACCTTAGAGCCCGTCAGTAAATAAGTAAGTTGTTAAATTCTACAGATGATAAAAAATGACCAATAATTGTTGAAACCCATACATAAGAATAACCCTTAGAACTTAAACAGTTGAATAGAGAGTTAATATAAAGAAAATCTGAAATCTTCCATTATTTTCCGGACACCGGAAAATGCATATTGTATATATCATATACAGATTCAATGGATAGAAAAAAAAATCCGTTAATCCGTATACAGACACCATAAACGAAACGACGAATTTAAATACACATGAAAAATAGTTTAGGAAATTTTGTTTCTAAAAAATAAAATTTTTCCATTACCTTACTTTTATTTTCAACACTAAATAATGTGTAAGCAGGATTTACGAAAATTCTTGAAAATGGGCTGTTTTCAATCTGGAGATCGGCAAACTTTTTCTATTTAATGAGGTACAAATAACTCGTGAATGAACATTTGCTTTCCACTTGAATTGAAAGATAATCTAATTACGAAATCGACAAAAAACGTGGCCTACAGTAATATTGGCCGTTTGGCGTGACATACACTTCTAACATGTCAAAAAGACTAAACCGCTCGGTATTTTTGTAGGCCACCTTTTTTCTCTAGTTTGTGATCAATATTACGATTCGAGTTTAAAGAAAATAGGTATTCATGAATTTGTAGTTCATCATTAAATTAATTTATTTATTGACAAAACCCCATTTTGGAGAATTTTCGTAGAAAAAAAAATTCTAGGTAACCATAAGATTGAGCATTTAAGTTTTAGACAGTTATTTATTAATAATTTGATAAAAAAAGGGTCTGTACCGCGTACTATAAGTCTTAAAAGAGGGTTAACCAAATAAAATATCTGTTTTCAAAACTATTAAATAAATCAAATTTTATTTATAGTGTAGTACAATAAAGGAAAAAACTTTACTAATCTTATCAGTTAAAAAAAAAAGATTATTTCGATTGTTTTAATTGAAGAATAAGGGAAAGCATTTACGATCGTGAAAAACTTCGAATACGAGTTTTCAACCGAAATACATCTCACACATACATAAGTCTCTTAGTTTAAATAACCAAGTCTCACAAGATGGTCTGTGTGTTAGTGTATGAACGTCCTAGCTGAAGAAGGAAAAGTTGAACGACACTGAAATTACGTATTCAAGGTAGGTAGGTATATCCCTGGGATGTTACAGCATTTTTTATATCATTGACCTCACACATTTACACAATTTTCTGTGTAATTACTGTGAAAATGCCGAATTTTCAAAATGTCTTCACATAAAGTACCTTTGATTTCGTTTATAATAAATAATTAAAGGTCTCTAGTTGTTAGCAGAAAAAGAAAATGGATAAATATGAGTTATGAAAGAATTTGATAACTAATTTAAGAAGAAAACTTGTACAGACTTGGGCAACATTTTATATAATGTATTTTAAAATTCAAACTAAAATACATATTTTGTATTTTTTATTTTAAGAAATGAAATACAGTTGTAAATATCGTAACTAAATAATAATAAAAAAAAGTAAAATATAAAATACATTATTTGTTAGTGTATTTTCTTTTTAAGATACAAAATACTTTAAATTTTATTCTTAATTTTTAATATACACAAAATAAATCACCAAATAGAGTAGGTTCCCTGTATTAAATGCACATCGCCCCACATAAAGTATTTTGATTTTTGTAATTAAAATACATTATTTTATTTATTTATTGGGTAATATAACATTTTGTCACTGGGATAATGGTTATAGTAAGATAAGATTAAATTCACACTATGTAATTAAAATACTTTTGGTATTTTGTATTTGAAAGACATTTTCTGAAAATAATTTAAATACTTTGTAATTAAAATACACTGTATTTTAAAAACAAAAAACATATTGTATTTTAAATACTGTATTTTAAAATAATATTTAAAATACAGTTTGCGACGGAACCTGGTGTATAATATGCCATAGGAAAGCTGGAGATATTCGGAAGATTAACATCTGACATATAAAGTCGTAGAAGGTAATGGGAGTTACGAAATATTAATAACTTTTAATTGTTGCAGTTAATAAGGTCAACTTTAACATTAATGAATGGGGAATAATTGGAATTTGTATGGGAACATTTATTTTCAACAAAAGAATACAAAAATATATAATACAAAGAATTTGCCAAACTTCATATAACCTGTCATAAATTTGTATTTATAATTAAAGTAATATTCCTAAGCTTTATTTTAGCTATTATATATGGTCCCTTGGGATTAACTATGGGCCGGTTTTTAATAGATAATTAATGAATCATTAAGATTATTACTAAAATAAGACAACTGCTCGAAAATAGACACTTTGAATGGAACTAACCGAACTCTAAAGACATGAGTGTCTAACATAACAGTTATCTTTAGTGTCTAACATATAGTTAGTTATCTTGCCAACGTTTGGCCAATTCAGGCATCATCAGGCAGGAAAAAACATCACATATATGCAAAAAGAAAAAAAGGAGGAAGAAAAAAAAAATTCTATTGACATCTCATCAAGCCATTTAAATCATATTGATGGAAACAGGAAAGAAATGTTATACGGAACAACTGATTAGCAATGAAACAGGAAAAAACAAACCTTTGGGTTTTTTTTTTTTCTTTTTTTGTGCAATGTGCAAGTATTTATTTCATTTTTTCTGCATCCCTGTTTATCAGCTGGTTAATATAACCTTCCATGCTTGTTTCCTTTACTATGTTTTTGGATGGCTTAATGATATGTCAATTGCAATTTTTTTTTCTTTCTTTCTGCATATATGTGATCTTGTTTTATCTGCTCCTATGATGCCTGAATTGGCGAAACTGAATGTATTTGCATGCATGCTAGAAAATCATGTCTTTATAGTTTGGATTAATACTATCAATATTTAATTATATCGCGATTAAATTAAACATATGTCCGAGTTAAATTTAATGTATCGTGTTCCTATTTTAGCATTATCGCCTACGTGGAAATCAGTATAGATAAATATTTGTTATATAATCCATATCAGTGAAACAAATTAATTTATCGTGTCGGAAGTACTGATATGGTGAGATATTTTAAGTTCATCAAGAGCTATGTAATTCTTAACTTCATTGATTACTTTTTATGCCACACTGTTACTATTAATATACCTTACTCATTAATTATGTTTAAGATATAAAACCTACAGAGTTTACAGGCAGTGGGTCACCGATTTGAATCAAATACATGAAATAATTATGATTGAGAAGTTATTCTTAATTTTCACCTCAAAATGGATTATAATGATATCTGAAGGTTATTGATATGGGTTTGAAAGATCAGTAATTCAGCTTTCCAACGGTTGCACTATCGTTGAATTTTAAAAACCTACTATTTCTATAAGAATTAGTAGTATAATTAAATTATTTTATTTCTATGAAAATTAGTGAGAAAATGAAATTGAAGAGAAATTTAAGGTTAGGCTGAAGGCGGGAAATGTTTGTTATTTTTCTGTGACAAAATCCCTTAGCTCGCGCCTCTTGTCCCGTAACTTAAAAACTAGAATATATAAAACCATTACCTTACCTACAGTTCTTAATGGCTGCGAAACGTGGCCGCTTCTATTAAGAGATGAACAACGTCTTGAGGTTTTTGAAAATAATGTATTGCGTAGAATATTCGGACCGAAGAAGGATGACTTAACGGGAGAGTTCAGACGGTTACACAAAGCCGAATTGCGTGAACTGTATCCGGTTAATATAGTTGGGGTGATTACATCGCGGCGAATCGAATGGGCTTGTAAAATTGTTGGGCTTGGTAATTAAAGAATTCCTAAAAGGTTGATATTTGCTGTACCGAATGGTAAACGTCCGAGTGGTAGGCCGAAGCGAAGGTGAGAAGATTGCGTTAAAGCAAGACAGGCTTTGGATGGCGATTGATGGTGTCAGTATCGAACCTTTGGGTTTGCTAAGCCTTTTATTATTATTATTATTATTATAAAAATTAGTATTTAAGAGTTTAAAGGACTAAAAACGAATCTAACATGCTTTTTTATAACAAAGATTTATTCGGCCTAATTTACAGGAATCTACTTTTGGTTTTTGTAGTTTATGATACATTAAAACTCGTTTAATACTATAGTAAGTAGCATAGTTCAAAGCAAAAAAAAAATAAATAAATTTTCTTTGAAATTAGGGCCCATGGGAGCGAACGGCGGGACACGTGTATAATATTTTTCGATGTAGTATCACCACAAAAAAAAAAAAAAAAAAAAAAAAAAAAAAAAAAAAAAAAAAAAAAAAAAAAAAAAAAAAAAAAAAAAAAAAAAAAAAAAACATTGAATGTGAATTCCTATTGTAGGTGTTATTTAAAATATGACTGTTCAATTACAATTTTTTAATACAGAACGCCACCATAAAGTTTTGTACTTGTAAGATTCCGTTTTAGCATTTATATTTTTGTATGCTTAAATAGTATTATTTTAAATATTTTTTAAAAGCTTACTATTGTACTATAAAAACCTGAATTGCTCAAGGTAAGTAAACATGGAACACATTAGGTAGACATCAAAGGTAGAACTTGACATGAAGTACACCGACCCGGAAAGCACACACGAACTCAGATCCGTTCACAAGTCGAGATTCCTATCGAAAGAGAAGTTTTAATGAATGAATATCCAGGGATTCACTCTGTTCTAGTTTCCAAGTATATACACGTTGAACTCAAAAGGTCTTATGAATGGTGAACTCCCTATGTTCGTCATATGGCTCTGTTTAAACAACTTGCTTTATGAAATAAGGGTATAAAAAAAAATCTACAATATTATAAAAGGTAGACTGTGTATTTTTCTAGAATAAAACCGTTTTAGTAGAGCCTTATATATATATATATTTTAAATATGTAAGAAGACCTTTTAGTATAGTGTAATTTTTTTTTATTATTTATTCGTTACATTCATATCTTTCTAATCTGAATTCATTCACTTTGGGTGTCTTTCTTTCAAAATTTATTTTTTCTCTTTGCAATAATTGATTGGTTGTCCTACTATTTTATTAAAAATATATATTATTGAAGAAGAGAGGACTTTTCCTATAATATATATATATTTTTAACAAAACAATTGGACAATCTATTCAATGATAGCAAAAAAAAAAAAAATTTTTTTTTTAAAGAACGGCATCCAAAGTGGATGGATTCAGATTAGAAAGAGATGTATGTAAAGAATAAATAATAAAAAAATGACACTTTACTAAAA
Organism: Nezara viridula; assembly: GCA_928085145.1. Lineage (NCBI taxonomy): Eukaryota > Metazoa > Arthropoda > Insecta > Hemiptera > Pentatomidae > Nezara > Nezara viridula. The sequence goes on from OV725078.1 coordinate 52,621,987, forward strand.
GGTTTTGTTCCATATCTAAAAAAAAAAAGATTATGTTGAATAGGAATTCATTCATTAATACGTTCAGGTCTCTTTCTTTCTTCAACTTTGAACTGTGTTTCAACATACGGAAAATATGTATTAGTGCTGTATATAATCAATCGTACCGTACTTACATATTACATAAATAAATACATATCAGATAACAAAAAAGATATTAAATCATGGAAAAATAACAGGATTAATACTTGTAGTGCAATATATTTCAGCAGAACTTATGGCAGCAAAAAAAAAAAAACAACTAATTTTTTTAAATAAAACTAAACGGTACATCCAAGCGATTTAATAAATTAAAGAATGTCAAAATTTTCCTCTAATTTATATCCAAAATTAATAATTAAAATTCAATGTCAACTTTTGTTTTCTTGGGCGGCCCTAAAAATTCGACCAGAGCCACGAATAATCAAGGTAATCCATAGAGGATGATAGAAGAAAATAGAAAAAAAAAAAAAATGTAGGGGTTTACATAACAATGACGTATTGACGATATTCAATGTACGTTTTCAAAACCATATTTACTAAATATTGATATAAAGAAGTATTGTATTTGGCAACATGTCTATTTAATGAACAAAGCTGTCATGACTATTAAAATATTTTTAGAACGACTGTCAAACCATTTCCTTCAAAGAACAATGGTCTAAAATTTCCGTTTGATATTATATAACATGGTTTAAATTACATGATATTTTTACAACCAATAGCTCCTAACAGTTTCGAAATGTTCTGATCCAAAGTTTATTGGAATCAATTTCAGATGGATTACCTAATCCTAAAGGACTTTCTTTTTTTTCACATTTCTTCATTGAGTAATATCACCTTTTTTCACAGTGACAGGGCATTAATAATAGTAATATAATAGCTCATCCACACTCTACGTAAAGTGATTTCTATGATTTTTGGTAAAAATAATAATTAAGTAAAGGGATTAAGGGTTTATAGTTTATTTAAAATTTTGTTATAATATAATATAATATATAAATCCAAATAAACAATGAAAAAGAAAGTTACTTTAAAAAAAATTATACAATGGACACTTTTAGTAAAAGCATTTAACAAAAACGAGAATTACTGACTTTTACTCATTTGTACAGGAGGCTTTGGTTAATATTTAAGCAACTGTCGACAAACTTTATCTACCAATATACATACGTTCCATCCACATGTATTTGAAAATTCATTCGTTATTTTAATGAATGAAATTTCAATTATTTTTTTTCTTAGCTATTTAAAGCAAGTTATGATAAAAAAAAGTACAAAATAAAACTATTAGGTATTATATGCCAATTTCAAATTTTGAATAATGCATAAGTCAAAGTGTGCAATAAAAAAATCTTCGAATACAAATCAGAAATGAGATCACTATTAAATTAATTTAAAAAAATTATTTTTTTATGACTAATTTAAAAAAGAATTGTTATGAAACATTGAATATGTTTATTCAGACTCTTATTATATTTTATTTTTTGTTTACTTTAAAACCATAAGTCGATTATTTTACTACAAAAAATAAGACATTTTTTGTTTTGCATATTTGGAGAAAATATGATATATTTTTGTACAAATTACCTCAACCAATATAATTTAACAAGTGAACTAGAAGCTTGGAAAATTTCATCAATTTTAAAATTCTATTCAGAATTTATCACATTTCATTCAAAGACTTGTCCAAGTGAACTTATTTTCTTCTATCTGTTAAAATGCCAAACATCAAATCAACCCCTAAAACTGTTTAAATATAAGAATTTTCCTATTAAATATTTTTAGTGAAATGATGATTTTTTGTTTGTTTGTGGTATATGTAAAAAATTGAGGTAAAAATACGTTTCCAGGTAACGCAACATATTCCCACATTTTTGTAGGAGAAATTAAAAAGAGGAAAATGAATGTGAAGTGTATTACATAATTTGAATACTTTCTTTTTATTTACTGAAAAGTGCTCTAAAAATAAGCCAATTTTCCAATCACAAGAACCGGGAATCCTGATTATTATTTTAAGGCTATTAATTTTTATGACAGAATATAATTTTATTACGGATTTTACACAATCGACCTTTAAAAATTTATTAGCTAGATTTTACGATGGAGCACAAACGTCCAGGCTTGCTACAATAATTACAACGTAATTTATTACGTGTATTTAAAGGTGCGTGAGACATTTCACAAACTATGGGGAACATAAATTATTTAACTCAACTAACAGGGAAATTAGTGCTAAACTGAACTGTTTAATTTTATTTGTTCCCTTGATACCGATAGTAGAGAGGAAATATCAAAAACAAGAAACAAAAACGCTAGCATAGTGAAATAACCATTTATATATTTGTTTGTCCCATAGTTTGTGAAATGTCTAAACGCACCTTAAAATGCAAATAAGACCCGATATTTCTGTTATTTTTCTATCAGGAATCTCATTCATCAAATACATTCAATTCTTTCAATCTTGAGTCCTTCGACCAATAGTTGATGGAGCATTAACTGTTGGTCGAATGACCAGGCACTCAAGTCATTTATGTCTGGTTATAGCGCTTCTCCTCAGCCTCTACTGGTCCTTAATGCCAGTAATGCGGTTGAGTGAGAGGCGCTGGGATCTCCTGAAGTCCTGCCTTTCTTTCCACGAGTTGGAGGAAGGCTTGGCTCGGTGATCTTGAGTTAATGAATTTTGTAAATATTGTATAAAATCATGTGTGTATTTAAGAAGTTATTTTGATCAGTTTAATTTCTTTTAGTTCAGTTTAGTTTTTTTTTTAGTTTATGTACATTTAATTTTAGTATTATTATTTATTGTATATAGAGTGGGAATGAGCTACTCTTCTATCACTATTACTACTGTCCTAAAATGTGACAGATTGTAACATCTCTCAATAAAGAATTAAAATTGGATACGTGCCTAAGTTTTATGGAAATAAAATGAAAATAAATTGTTTGTACTTCTCTAGGTATGTATGTATTTTTTTTTTATATTTATGCCTTCATTTTGTTTTATTGGTATGTCTGTATTTTTAAAATTTTACTTGTCTTTAAGTTGTTTTATTTTTATTTATTTTATATCCTTTTTGATTATTATTTAGTTATTATTTTCAGTATATATAGTGTGAATGTAATTTTACCTAACTATAACCATTGTCCATGTGACAGAATGTTATATTACTAAATAAAAAATACAGTCACGAAAAATGTATTTTATTTTGTATTTAAAAATATTGTATTTGAAATAGTGCCCACTTCTGTCCTTTAGATATGAGTAATTTATGTAAGATCGTAAAAGAACTATTTGCGTTACATAACGCTCAGTTTATATGAGCCTCTCAGTTGACAGAACTCAAATTTCAACATTTTTGAGCATAGTCATTTTAGTGATCTTTCCGGTTTGAAAATTTATAGCATCTGTACAGACAGTGAGTAGGTTGATTCCAGAGTAGATGATTGCATTGTTGAAATATAGAACTGTGAATAGAGGTATGAATTTTCTCACTTGGAACATCACTAAAATGAATAATAAAATATTGAAATTGCAGTTAGTCATTCTGTCAACTGAGAGGGTCATATGATAAGTATTTTGAAAATAGAAAAATGATATATTTTAATATGAAGTATAATCATTATAGACATTATTTATCTGTCTGTTTATCTATCTATCTATCTATTTATCTATCTATCTATTTATCTATATATATATATATATATATATATATATATATATATATATATATATATATATATATATATATATATATATACACATATATACATATATATAATAACTTAAGATATCAATTATAGTCGGATAATAGGTCATGAACTTGTTATAACTTGAACTTCATGACCTATTATCCGACTATAATTGATATCCAAAGTTATAATTTATGAAGATCGAATCATAAAAACATTGTAATATTATATATATATATATATATATATATATCGTCGGTTTATTGCATAAAGTCATTAAGTGACATTTCATAACCTAAAATAATTAAAAACTGAAGATTTTCCACTTTATTAAATCAGAATATTTTGCGCTCGTTATTTGATGCATAAAAGGGTTGGTTTCATTTTCATGCACTAACAGTGTTTTTGTATTAATAAATAAAGTCGAAATTAATAAAAAGATATTTGAAATTTAACCTATATCAGAAATGGGACTTTTTGCAATCAACCGACGATATATATATTATCCTGATAAAAACTAATTTGTTTTTTATTCCCAGATTTTCCGAAATTTCTTTCAAGTTTCTTCTCGAAATGACTATGTAAACATGTTAAATCATCATACCATGTGAATATTTCTACTATAAAGCTAATATTTCCTTAAACGGAAGCCGCCGTACACCCCCACACCAAGAAACAGAAAATAAGAAAAGAACATAAAACATAACATAACATAAGAACATGAAAAAGAACACTAGAAAATAACATACTATTAGGATGTTTATTGATTACAATAAATTATTCTTTTCAATGTAATATAAATTGAACTATTTATTTCTTCAATAATTTCTATCAATATCCAAGTGTAGCATTTTTACTGTGAGCCACTGTATATATATATATATATATATATATATATATATATATATATATATATACATTTTGAATATAATAGTGACCTTTGATCGTGTAAATGCATTTTTACTGTGAGCCACTGTATATATATATATATATACATTTTGAATATAATAGTGACCTTTGATCGTGTCAATGCCTTTAAATAGTACATAGATGATAGTACTATGTGTTTCATTATTGTGCCTGCCAGGGCATGACCTTATCTCCTTTAGTATTTACGACTAATGTCAAGGCTCAATCAATACACGTGGACTTGTAAAACCTAACAGCTCTCAATATTTCTCCTCAATTGTTTCCCTGGAATATGGAGATATTAATAAAATGATGATTTCATTACTTTTATTCAGTCTGAATAAAATGATTTCTTTATGTATTCACACTTCATTGATTATCAAGGAACAATATATATTTTTTATTTCTTAATGATATTTAGAACTGTATTAAAGAAATACATTTAGTAAGTTTGAAAATATGGATGTAATGACGTGAAAACACTTGTTGGGAAATTATCCGATGGTAGCACTCTAATGATATGTATACATTAGGAGATTACGGGGCCATCTTCTTTTCAGACGCCTCGGAGGGTTATCAGGAATTGAAGAGGAAGCAAGGTTAGAAACGAGAGGTTTGGGATGATTCTGAAGTTTATTATGGAAGGATAGGTATCTGGATTGGGCTAGATCTGAAACATAAGAAACATTAAGGTCATTATGGATGGTTTTATTTGTAACAAAGTAGAGAGCATTGAGGATTTTGGATTGTAAGGATTGGATACGAAAGGAATTAGATGGTTTAGTGGATTCCCTTAGGTTAACTCCGTAAGTCCAAATATGCTTTATTATAGTCATGTATATGAGTCTTTTGTAATTAATTGGAAGTTTAGAGCATTGGTCTAGTAAGTGCTGAAGTAATCGGAAACGTCAAGCGGTTTCTTGTCGTTTAAGTCCCGGTATGTTATATTTCAAATATAGTTCTGCAACATTGATTTAAGATAAAAATATAAATTTTTATTCCCTGCAACTTCAATAAGGAAAAGACTCAGGTATCATTTACAGGTATAGTAGACTCCCGTTTAATTACTTCTCCAGATTAACCTTCTGGAAAAAAATATTAATATAATAACAATCAAGAATAACGTTCTTTACAGTTGAGTTTGTTGAGTGGGGGACTAGATTAATAAAAATAATAATTCATCAAAACGTAAATGAGAATGATTTTCTGAATTAATGTGGATTAACATGGTTTGAAAAAAACCAGTGAGGTTTGAAAGGGAGAAAAACTAATGAGGATGAATACGTTAATATATAGTAAATACCTTACGATTGTTTGGTTTAAATAAATAAAAAAAAATGAAGGATTTTGTTCTTCAAGGTTTTCAATATAACACTTGAAATTTTCCACTTTTGAAGTAACTGAGTTCGGTAAAATACAGAAAAAAAAACCCACTACATTTGTGGCAAAACTGAAGAATGAAAATAAATTCTAACAAATCGCATTTACATTTAGTCGTTAACTTATGACCTCCTGCTCTATAATACCCTTTAATAGTGCTTACACTCATCCCTGTTGGACAGACACAATACCTAGGACTCCATCAGGACAAACGCGTAACTTCAATCCTTGTACAAGACTTACAAACGACAAGAATCGGCTCGAAGTTTTCCGATATTTCAGCACGTACTAGACAAACGCTCTGAGATTCAAATCAGTTACAAAGTACTCATTAAAAATATTTTAATTGTCAGATTTGTCTTTCCTCTGTTAGCAGAAACACAGCCCATTTTAAAGAAGAACTCAATGTATTTTTTATTATTTTATTTTTCAAAAGTGTATAATTATAATTTTTCCTTATATATAGTTTTTTTTTGTATATAGCTTGTTTAACTAATATTTTCTTTGCTTTCTCATTTTTTTATTATTGTTTTATTTTGGCCAGACGTAATTTTTTTTTTTTTTTAAATAATTTTATTGAGGTATAATACATTTTAAAACACTTAAGGGTACTGAGTATTAAAGCTGTAAGGTACATTCATACCATATAGTCTTTTAATTATGTACTATTTTGTTATTCTAAAGAGATTTTGTCCCAGATTAAAGTTATTTTCTATTTCTATTTCTATTTATAAAATGACTATAATATGGCCTAGACTTACGGAGTTGAGATTTGGGGATCCAAATCGTATTCTTTTCGAATCCAAGCATAAGCACTTTTTTTTTTTTTTTTTTTGGGTGGGTCCTCTCCTTCCTCGCCGTTAAGGCTATACGGGGTTTTCCCGGCCAGGGGGTGTGGGCGGTGATTTATAGACGCCTTGGCACCGGTTGTTGCCGATTTGTTCCAATCTAGCTGTATATCCTCTCAAAATAAACTTCAAAATCATACGAGGCTTATGGAAAGAAGATGGCCTCGGGATGTAGAGTTTTTATTTATGTACTACCCATGATGGTACTAGTTTTTTATATGTACCTAAAGATTTTTCTATTCAAAGTTATTATAAATTTAACTTCATTCTCAATGCCCCTACATATTTGATATTTTTTTGGAGTTTTTTTCTTTAACATGTCACGGATCAACCAACTCCTCTGTTTAACTGGAGAAGTCTCAGTCTCATTTAGGACCGACAAGTGGGAATATACCTTGATAATAAATGTAAAAAATATAATACAATGGGATTTGAGAGTTATTTGAAGAATGATGGCCCGGCATTCCTTGAATTTTAAGAACTTGAAAGACTTTTGACTTCTATATAAAAGATATAAAATCAATCCATCCTTTTCTTCATCCCTTTTCATATTCCCTGCCAAGTGAACTCGGCCCGTGTTCTTTATAAATTTATAATCCAATAGCCGGCACGTGCCTTGAACTTTTGGCATCGTCTCCATGGGAAAAAAAAGTTTCGTTTTCGAAGTGTATTGTGATCATTTTATGAAATATGCTTAATCAGCGGGATAATAAAATATATGAAGTCCCCAATCCTTCCCTCATACCCCCACTTAGCCTCACAAGAGATTTTTTCAATTCCTTGTGGATCCTTAGCAAATTATCTACCAAGATTTCCCTCATTTTGCTAAGAAGAAAAACTTACCGTCTCTAACACGCCACATTAATTTATCTTGCCTTCTCCTCACGATTTAAATATTAACACTGCTTAAATTTTCTTGTACACGCATTAAAACCAATATTAAAATTGATGTTAACACAAGTTCGCACATGCTCGTTATAATACACCAGCAAACAAATTCTCTGAAATATGCAGAATGTACAAACGGCTTTTAAGACTAATATTTGTATGATGAGGTTTCTTTGTGTATCCGATTAAAGTCGGCTTTTCAATAGAGAACAAAGGGAATTAGTTCCCTGATTACACGAAAGAAATGCCACTAAACATTTGCCGACTATATGGTAGTGATTTTTATCTTGTTCTTTTTGAGTTATAAAATACTTAAAATAATTATTTATTGTTATTATTGATAAATCATATCTTTTAATTAATAGAATTTTATTTGGGCTTAATTATAGTTATAAATTAATGAATAATTACAGGATTTCTCAAAATTTAATAATATCTTAAAGGATCATTAATTGATTTATTAATATAACAAGATATCATAGTAAGATAACATTTATAATTTCGAGAAAAATCGCTTTATTTCACACTTACACCTCTACTCCATGGTTCAATTCATTTTAATTTTCTCGAGGACGTTTTTGGCGATTTTTCCCATTTTTAAGTCGAAATATTTATATCATTATTATATAATCTATGTAATTATATTTATTAAATAATTATTGTAACATTTTTCTTCCCACATTCTTCTAATTATAAATTTCATAACTTATTTCTGAAATGTCGATTCTGAAAAATATTCTATAAATTAAATTTACATCAAATGTTAAACATTTTCGTTCTTTTAATACAACAGCCTTATATCCACATTGAAGAATGTGAGGAGAAAATTTTTACAATAATTAAATAAAAAATATAGTTTCATAGATTATATAATAATCATATAAATATTTCGACTTGAAAATGGGCAAAATTGCCTGAAACTTCGTCGAAAAAATTATAATGAATTGAAGTATGGAGTAGAAGATGTAAGGATGAAATAAAGCGATTTCCATCGAAATTATAAATTTTAATAATTATACATGGCCTTGAAAATTTAGAAGATTTAATAAAAAATAAATAATTAGTAAATATTAAAACAAATTATTAATCATTGTTATTTTTAATTTATTATTTATAAATGCATATAATTATTTTCTTTGGTACGAATTAAAATACCTAATAAATAGGTATGGTAAAAATAACCTCACTGTTTACAACAAATTTATCCACCGGTTAAAATTACGTAGGTAGCAACAACTTAGGTAGTCGGTTCGGTATTCGCCGTAAAAAACAATACCGATAAAGAATGGCGATTATTGCAGAATAAACAAGGGTCTGTTTATTTCCTGAATGTTTCAGCGAAACACACGAATGCGTTAATGGGTTGACGTAATAAAGACGAAAAAGTACCGGGTTACGTGTTAATACGAATGTCTACATCCAGTCTAAGACGTGTCTATAGGATTAATGCTGTAAAAATCAAAGTTATTACCATTGAAGGAGATAAGAATGAGTGTAAGCTGATAGCTCTTGTTTTATGGAAGATGTAGGAATAAAATCGCAGTTACAAAATGATTTAGAAAAATCTAAATGAACTATAAATCCAAACTCTATAGTTGGAGGGCATATCATAAGTTACGAAAGAAAACTAATTTTATCTCATAAAATATTCCTACATTTTTTTTTTTTTTAGGCGCACAAAGTGGTATATAGAATGATATTTCTTTCACTGCGATGGCTTCAGAAATGAGCTTTCTGAGAATGATCCAGGAAGAAACGCAAATCGATCCGATTCGGAACGAAAATATAAGCGTTGCCCTTAAAGTCACGAAACTAGTGAAATAGTTTAGCCATACGAGGAGAATAGGTAATGGAAGATTAAAAAGTTTGTGTAGGCCAGAACAGAAAAATTGACGTCTGAAAGGCCGATGGCTGCAGTTTTGTTCTTGTGCATCACCAGGCTTAGTAAAGGAAGAAACCTTTCTCTGAGTTATACCGAATAATTGTGACGATTATTAAATGGACCAAGGGTAAGCTGTCACAACAAGGAGGAATGAAAGAATGAGATGCTTAGAGGAGAATATGTTATTCCAACACAACATAAGAAATAAACATGTTTTATGATGCGTAATATTTGGTACCAATAAGACATCACCACAACTCCTTTTTGGACTGTATTTTAGTGGAATCTAAATGCCGAGCAACCGAGTCTGAGGTAGTATAAACCACCTACGGAGGGCTGGGACGGTGAACGAACGGGAGGAAGGGATCCAGATAATATAATGAGCGTTGTACCTCCTTACTTAGGGAACCTCTTTTACTGGGATGATAACTCCAAAAAGCAACTTATTTGATTGCTCAACACTGACAGGGTTCAGCTTACAGGGTTCAGTACAGGCTTTTACGCTGTACCGCGATGGCTGGCGTGAATGGTTTGAGGAACGGCGAAAAACATTAAGGAGGAAGGAAATGAAGAAGGTACGGTATATCATCATCATATATCATACGGAAGAAGGGAGAGTATATCATTGCTATGCTATTCTTTGATATGTTTCTACATTGGAATTCAAAACATGATAATAGTTCAGAACTCCATTGTCATGTTCTCTGCAAATATCTGGACATATTATTTTCTTTTAGTGCTTTCAAATACGTAGCCGACATCTTTGAAGTGTATCAGTGGAAGTGATTACTTTACATACGCAATTATTTTTTTCCATGTTTCATGGTACTCATGATTCAATCAGGACTTAATGGAAAAAAAAGAAGCAAAAAATGAATCTCATAACAATGGAAGAAGGTAAAAATGTGACGTTCGCAGAAGGAAAAGGCCGGACAGGGAATGCTTCTGCAAATATCGGTATAACTCCAAGTGGAAGAGGAGTGGAGTAGATATTTTTCCATGAATACAAAGTTAGCTGAGGTTTGAAACAAAAACCAGAACCGACGCGGCCGTATCCCTATTGTGAGCCTTCTTTATCCCTATCTTTTTCTTCTTTCAGGGATTTGTATTCATTTCGAAAATATCCCCACTGTTCAGCATCCCCTCGTATCATTTATCCTGCATGGAACTCATACCGATCATTTAGTTTTGAGGTGGAAACTATCACAGTCAGTTTTTTGGTATAGTCTTATTAGAAGATAATTCCTATAAGTGTATCGTTTTATTGTTGTTCTTTTTATACTGTATGTTCATATGTTTAATGAGCTATGATTCATTTTTGGTGCAACGTTTAATAAGCTTTTAATTAGTTCATTTTGAGGGAGCAATATGTTTACGTGGTTTCGTATTTTTAAGATGGGTTAATTACACTTATTCTAGCACAGTTCAACACTAACAATAGGGCAATTCTAGAGAGCTCAACAAATCTTAAGGCAGTGCACTAGCGGATCCAGGATTTAATTTTGGGGAGTGGGGGGAGGGCGGTTCAGCTCTAAAGATTTTTTTTCATATACAGGTAACAATAATTAATTTGAAAAAAAAAGAAATTAACTACCTATATGAAATGGTAGTTAAGTGGTTGTTGAAGTACTATTAAATGTATAACTTTTTTTTTTTTTTTTTTTTTTTTTTTATATTTGTTTATTTAGAAATATTACATTCTGTCACATCAAGGACATTTATAATAGTGATCAGAGAAAGCACACTCACACTCTATTTACAATAAAAAAAAAATAAATAATACAGAAACTTAATAATAATAAATACAATAAAATAAAATAAAAATAAATACAATAAAATAAAATAAATGTATATAAACAAAAGAACTAACCTAATCATACACACTCGGGCTTGAGTGGAGGATCTGGCCATTGCCAAAACTCCAATAGATGCTTATTTACAAAAAGTCTCTGGGCCACTGCCGCTTCAACCTTCGAGGAGGATTGTAAGGATGGGTGGTGCTGGATAGAGATTGTGCAAGGGGATTTGGATGATAGGTAAGGTTTTGGTGAAATTTGGAGAATTTTTCTGGAATAAGGTCTAGGACAAATGGGATATTAAGGTCATGGTGTAGGATTTTGTTATTTACATAGAACGGAGCATCAACTATTGTTCGAAGGACTTTAGATTGAAAGGATTGAATACGTTTGATGTTAGAAGCTTTTGCTGTCCCCCACAGTTCAAGTCCGTATGTCCATATAGGTTTCAGTATTGTCTTGTAGATAAGTAATTTGTTTTCAATAGAAAGTTTGGATTTTCTGTTTAGTAGTCTGTATAGCTGGCCGTATCGTCGGTTGAGTTCTTGTCTTTTGAGTCTAGTATGTGGGTTCCACGTTAGTCTTCGGTCTAAATGAAAGCCAAGATACCGGACTGTGTCTGAGTAAGGAAGCTGGATGGAATTAAAGTGTACTGGTGGACAGGAACTGCGTCGGAGTGTAAAGGTAATATGTTGGCATTTAGATTCATTAACTTTAATGCGCCAGTTATTACACCAGTGCTCAATCAAGGTGAGGTGGTTTTGGAGATTTAAGGATGCTATGTTGGGATCAGAGTTGGATGATAAGATTGCGGTGTCGTCAGCGAATGTTGCAAGAAAAGTATCGGGATGAACTGGGATGTCAGCAGTAAAGAGGATGTAAATCACGGGACCCAAGACGCTGCCTTGGGGAACACCGGCTTTAACGGAGTAGATATTGGAAAATTCTGTTCCACAGCGAACTCGGAAGGAGCGGTCAGAGAGGTAGGATCGGAGGACTAGGTACAAGGGCTGAGGTAAATGGATTTTAAGCTTGAAGAGCAGTCCGGAGTGCCATACCCGGTCAAATGCCTGTGCAATGTCCAGAAATGCACCCGAACAGTATTCCTTGTTTTCTAGGGCTGAGGAAATATGATCAACAACTCGGAGTCCTTGTTGAACAGTAGAATGTTGGGAGCGAAAACCAAACTGATGGGAAGGAATATTTTGGGATTCTATAATGGGTAGGATTCGTTTCAAAAGAATCTTTTCAAAAATTTTTGAAAGGATTGGGAGTAGGCTAATTGGTCTATAGGATGTTGAGATATTGGGAGGTTTGCCTGGTTTTTGGAAAAGGATAATAGTGGAGTGTTTCCATAGCAGAGGAAAGTGGGTGGTGCGTAGGATACAATTGTAGATATATGTAAGGAATATGACTGCTTTGGATGGAAGTTGTCGAAGGATTTGAGGGGTAAGGAGATCATGTCCAGGAGCTTTATGGGGGATTAATTTTTTTAATTGAAATTTCACTTCGGAAGGATGAATAGCGTTTGGGGGCAAGGAAAGTGGGATTGGTGATGTAAGGAGTTCTTCTACTGTTACGGTGTGGGCAGGATGGGATTCCGGATGTGAAATAAATGTATTGGATAGGTGAATGGCGAACTCCTCAGCCTTATCTTCGTCAGAAATGTATAACTGGAGCAAGAATACTTTAAGAGATAGTTTTTAATATTTTTTTCTGTAAAACATGGTTATATTTTGGGGAGGAGGCTTCAGTCCGAAAGCCCCCGTCACCCCTCCCGTAGATCGGCTAAGGAGAGTGTTGAACACCTCTGTTTTCATCTACTTATTATATTATATATTTATCTACTTATATATTTTCGTTTAATCAGTATGACCTTTATACTTTACTTTTTTATTACTTAGTAAAAAAGGGATATGTTAGTAGACAAAAGATAAACAATAAGAGAGATAAACTGTTTCTATTGTTTGTCATCAACCTACCAACTTTAAGGGCTATATATTTTTTTTTTATTGATGATATACAAATAAAAATACATTAAGTAAATGTGAACAACATTATAAACATGAAACCACTTGTTGAGAAACTACCCACTGGAAGTACTTCAAAATGTATTTACAAAAGGAGATCTCGAGGCCATCTTCTTTTCAGACGCCTAGGAAGGTTATCAGGGATCGAAGTTTAAGCAAGGTTAGAAACGAGTGGGTTTGGATGGTTCTGAAGTTCTTTATTGAAGGATAGGTATCTGGGTTGGGCCAGGCCAGAAACATAAAGAACCTTAAGGTCGTTAAGAATGATTTTATTTGTGACAAAGTAAGGAGCAGTGAGGATTTTACGAAGGATTTTGGATTGTAAGGATTGGATACGAGAGGAATCCTATGGCTTAGTGGAGCCCCAGAGCTCAACTCCATAAGTCCAAATAGGTCTTGTTGTAATCATGTATATGAGTCTTTTATAATTGACTGGAAGGTTAGAGCGTTTGTCTAAGTGGAGTCCAAGGTATTGGATTTGTTTAAGAGGGATAAGTGGGGTATTATTAACCTCAGTTATTATTATTAGTAATCTCACCTAAAGTGAAAACGTGGAGCATATTCCATTCATCCACAACTGGTATGGAGGAACATGTCTAGATGTTAGGTGACAGTGCTATAACCGCCGAGAATCAGGACATGAGTTAAAAAGCTGCCGATTGCTTAAAGTCCAGTTTTCATACATTAAAAATTTCTCGGAGCCTTTGCCATTTCAATCGTCGAGAAGAATTGTGAGTACGAGAGAGGCAAATATACAATTTGTATGGTTCAAGATATAAAACATATGAGATATCGATGTAATAATGTTGGGTATGCTTTATTACACAGTCTGGAACATTGTCTATTGATACGTAGGGTACGGACTAAGCAGACGATAAGCGTTAAGTTCTCGAATATGTTCCACGGTCTAAGCACATAAAGTCTTATAGTCTTGTGAATTAGTAGTTTTTATGAAATGAAATATCAAAGTTTCTGTTTAGTAATCTACCTTTATAGGCCAAACCATCTTATCTCAAGTTAATTAGTAAGTTTAGTATGTGGATTCAATGATAAAATTCTGATAGTCCAACATATCAGACTGCCTCAAAGGGGTTAAACGAACTTGATTTGCGTTGAAGGAAGGATGTGACGTGGCTGCATTATGATTCGTTGACTTTCACGTGCAGATAATTGACGAATAAAAATTGAATCTGGATCAAATTAAAAAACATTCTTTGTCTTATAAAAGATATATTCATTATTAACTAAAAAAAAACCTTTAAATTATTATATAGATATGACTGGCAGACGCTAAACCTAAGCCTTAAATGTATTAAATAACTTATCAGCGAACGTTTCCATAATTTCCATACCAACGAGACAGAAATTGATAAGATCATCAAGATATTGATGATAAAGATAACACATCTCACGTCGGCAATACAAGAAAGACACACTAGCATCCGACTAGCAAGTAGGAGCTTTTAATGTGAGTTACTTTATTCATATTTATATCCGGTTATTCATATTTAATATTACCATAGGATAATTTTAAAAAATGGAATTAAATTTACTTATATATCAAGTATCCTAATGAACATCTTCAATACCTAATTTATTTAAAGGTATATTTTAAGTTGTGCTTTAACACAATAAGGGCAGTTCGATCCCGGTTATTTTTTTTTTTTTTTATTGTTCATAAGAAATATATTATTTTTCTCTCTCAATTCTGGAAAATAAACTCGAAATTAATTAATTAAGAGTTTCACAGAAACGACGTAGCAGGTCCCCTCATTATTTTCCATCTCAAAACGATTCTATCTAGAGGTTTTTGTTATTCCACTTCGGTTTTAAAACTGATTCCGAGTAAATGATACTCTAATTAAAATAAGCTCCGAGGCATATAAAGAAGGGATCAAACAAAGAGAGAATTTATTTAATTAAAGGTCAACGGTAGAAACATAAGTATTAAAGAATCGTGGAAAATGTATCAGATGAAAACAAATAAATATAAAAAATACCCTATGTAAGAGAATATAGCCAATTAAAAGAATTTAATTTTAAGTTGATTAAATATTATAAATTATACTTTAGGTATTGACGTTTTATCTCTAAGCTAAAGGTCAACAGAATAAAAATATTCTTGAAAGTATACATTTTTTTTTTGTTTTGTTAATATCGTAGGTATGATCAAAAGGGTTTTATTAACATTTGGTCCTTATTTGACTTCTCACGTTTATCTTATTTCCTCTAGCCCTTTTCCTGTTTCATTATGATCACAATTTCACTGCAATCTATGCTGTTATTTTTAATCTCTTCCATAATTTCTGCTGATTTTTATTCTACTGATCCATTCATATTTGTTTTAATAATTAAGCAACGTTTATGTTTCAGTTATCTAGATTTGAGTTTGCCTCCTTTAAAATGTCATTTAATGAATCAAAGATTGGTAAGTTTCAATAGATTGCCGCGTGTTCTTGTGAAACAACAGACTCCGAATAGGTGATTCTTAAATAAGAGAAAAAAAAACATGTTTTACAGTTCAACAAAACTATGAAAATTCGGAGAAAAAATTCAAAATTTGATACCCATGGGAGTAAAATTATTTTAAAAATCTGTTTTATTTTTAATCTCTATTTCTTGTTTTTAACATGGCTCGATAACAACGGGTCGAATAGTGACAATACGTCATGAATAACTTACTGAAACCGCGAATTGATGTTTGAAATATTTGATCGTCTTGCAGGAAATCGGAATCGATCCAAATACTAAATGTTTGATAAAATCAATGAAGCAATATTGAACAGATACATGTCATACCTTAAAAATTGTATTCGTTATTTCTTACATCTGAAAATAATTGCGATATCTTTTGAGTATGGCAAGGAAGAAAAAAACAGAAAGATTGAAAAATTTATATTTATCATTTTTTTTTTTTAAGTCTTTGATTTCAATTAATAGAAGTTCGATTCTATATTATTCGTATAATATATTCAATATATTGTAAATTTAATACTATGAAATAACACGATACGGTATAATTTTTCCTATATCGGTTATGGGAACAGGGTAAGGCATTGACTACCCATGCTCATGGCCCCTGACAGATAATTCTTTATTCTGTGACATCAGTCGTAGATCGGCAGGGAACAGAAGATCCTTCTGAGACACCCTGCCACTTTAAAATGGGCACTTTTAGTGGGCACTAAAAAAATACTTATGGGGGAAAACCTGGAAGGTTGTACGTGATCTCGGCCAAATCACCTTCTTGCAAAAATTTTTGTCCTTGAAACAGTACTTCCTTACAAAACAATGAACCCATTGGTACTCAATGGATTCGATACTCTACAGCTATTATTCAATGAGTTTTTTCTCTTAGAAAACTCATTTTCAAGCTGCAGGGCCATTTATACTAATTTTTCTCAACGTTTGACAAATTTGGTAAAAATCAACGTTCGTTCACCGTGGTCATCGACCATACCACTTAACCAAATTATCACGTTCAGCTAGAGATCCGACGTATAATTCAACGTTCTTTGATTTCTTAAAGAATATGTTTTCTGCTTCGATAGGAGTTACAGGTGAAAAAAAAAAGAACGCGATATTAACGCCACTAGAGGACTTCATTACTTTTTAACAGGCAAAAGTAACTATGTCTGTTAGATTTATTGTTATTTTACATGTACAGATGCAGATGATTGTTTTCTACACGTTATAAGTCATAAGTTAAATATTAGTAGTTAAATTAAGCTTGAATGTTTTTTTTTTCTTATTTATTCATTTTTTTTTTAATTTAATAACCCATGAGTTGTAGTGGTGCAGGTTATGTCGATAATACACAATATGATTCTGCAGCACAATACAGTCAATTTTTTTTCTATAGCTTACATAGAATTTTATACATATACATAAATAAAATATGATGCATTATAAGCTATCATATAAAAAAAAAATATAAAATAAATAATATTTTCTTCACATAAAATTAAAAGTAATAAAAAAAAATTATCTTAGAAAATACTCAAAATTTCCTCGAAATTTCAAATAAATCAATTTAATAAAAATATATATAATGACTATGAAACAATGGTGTAAATTGAACTAATAAAAAAATTCTAATGTCTTAATCAACGCTTTACATTATGTAAATTGACCGGTACTCATGTAAGAAGTAAAACAGAGCAACAAGAGATTCTAGTGCTTCTTTATAGCTTTTTTTTTCATTCCATAATTATTTGAAGCTTGTATTTCGTGATTTTTTTTTTTACAAG
Organism: Nezara viridula; assembly: GCA_928085145.1. Lineage (NCBI taxonomy): Eukaryota > Metazoa > Arthropoda > Insecta > Hemiptera > Pentatomidae > Nezara > Nezara viridula. Next base: position 52,639,681 of record OV725078.1, read on the forward strand.
TTATGAAAATTTTGGGGTTCTATAACGACAAATATATTGATGTAATCCAAATTTTTAAATTCCGGGCCGACTACACCCATTTATCTCACCGGCGATAATGTTTAGGAATCAGTCAATTGGCGCAATTGCCTCGAGGATCGGTGCTCGAGAACCGGTGACGCAAAACCGTGACTCACGGACGCTCAACTATCATCAATGACGCGAACGCGAGGCTAGACCGACTACACATTTAGTGTAGCCATTCCTTGCAATTTAAAATTAGTTTGAAGACAGTTCAATGCTAATGCTACGTGGATTTCTTTAAATAGAAGTGACTTGATCGTTTCGCAATATGACATTCACAATATATATATAAAAAAAGTAATACAAATTAAAAAAACCAATCAAAGCAAAATAAATATTAACTATTTAATTTAAATATAGATCCAACATCTTATAAAAAATCAATGCGGTATGTTTCAATCTATTAAAAGAAGGTGGAATCATACATTATTCGAACTGAATTTTAATGGTACTTGAAATAATAATATTGTATCCATAAAATAATCTGAATTCTATCAGTGTTTTAAATCAATTAATCAGTGCTTAATTTTGCGGGATCGTTTTTTTTTTTTTATTTTATTTTATTTTATCAATGGTATTTATTATAGAAACTATAATGCTTTCAGTTACACGATTTTTAATTTTTTTTTGTTGACACGTTTAGTGGCTGAATCACATGAGTTTTATATATACAGTCTTGGGTTCGGTGCTTCATAAGGAAGCACTGTTTCAAGGCCAACGGTTGTGCAGGAAAATGATTGGTCCGAAACGCTCTTAATTAATCATTTAATTGAGAGTACCCAATATATAGAAGCTTGGTATGTCCCAGGAGGTTCTCTTGACATCAGGATCGATCCACGGCTGATGTAATGAATAAATACTATCCAAAGCCGGATTAGAATCCACTACATAGAGCATAAGAAGCCAGTGCCTAGCCAACCTACTGATATACTCCGATATGTTATTAATTTACATAAAGTTATTAAAGAGAATATATTATTGCTTAAGTGTCACGTCAATCATAGAAACAAAACTGGACCAATGAAGAAAAATATATATATATATATATTTTTTTTTTTTGGAGAGGGAATGAGAGGATTTTGGTGGGAGCAAAAGCTCGTAAGTTCCCTCCCCCCGCCCCCCTTGAATTGGTTAGTGTTTACCTACATACAGATGCATAGGAACCCATCCCCCCAAGGTCGATGGCGCTCATGGATCCATGGAGGATGGTAGGTTTATACCTACCATCCTCCATCCCAAGATATTTTTTGCTCTTTTCTTAAAAAAAATCCGAGCGTATGTAGAATTAAAAAAACCCGTAGATTATATACAATTACAGATGATGCGGTCTATTCCATATTTTTCCCAAGTCCCTTGGTTTGAAACTTTTCTTTCTGAAATTCAAAACCCGCGAAATTGTGCCCCCTTAAAAAATGTTGAATGTGATATGAAACTTCCTACTGGACACCGCTGTCCAGATGGAAAGATCGAAGAAACTAATATTGTAATAGCTATAAATATGTCCAGAAATCTAATGAAAAAAAATTGTTTTTTTTAACGCAACCTTTATTTAATTTTACCAAGCTTGGTTGTTCGCATACACATACTCTATTTTGCAAGAATTTGCGCTCAGTGATCTTAAAATTAAACGCATATTTCCTATTGAAAACTTAGGATTTGGAATTATCAATAAACCATTGAGATTTTAAAGTTTTAAATTAATTTTTCATCATATATAGTTTCTTGGTAAATTTTAATGTTACTTTCTATACCTACCAATTACCTTCTATACTTTGGTTTTCTTTGATGTTCTTCCCCCAAGACGAACTTCTCTAACGGCCTCTTCCGCCCTATTGCTACCGTGAAGGTAGGAAAAAGGACACAGCAAGTATATGCTGATGAGAGGAATCCCTTTCAACCGTAACATCGCTTTTTCTTTGATATTTATTTTATTTGCTCCTCAGTTGCAACGTTTACATGATACAGCTCTGGACACAACTCATTGAAAAAAACACTTGGAGATACTCAAAATCGGGTCTTGTACAAATAGTACAAATGGTATGATAGTATTTATTTTTTATGCTGACACGTTTAGTGTATATAAGTACTGTTTTAAGGCCAACGGTTTTGCACCAAAATGATTGGTCCAAAATCACACTCAATCCCCTTAATCAATCATTTAATTGAGAGTACTCAATATATAGAAGCCTGCTGTGTCCCAGGAGGGTCTCCTAACACCAGGATCGATCCACAGCTGATGTAACAGAATGAATAAATACTGGCCACAGCCGGATTTGAATCCATTACCTTGAGCATAGAAGGTCAGTGCCTAACCTACTGATATACTTCGATCTGTTATAATTTAAAAAGCGAATATATTATTGTTCAAAGAGACGAAATTGGACCAATAAAGAAAAAAATATATATATATATTTTTTTTGGGGGGGGGGGAGAGGGTTTTGGTGGATGCAGTAACCCGAAAGTCCCCTCCCCCTTGAATATGCCTTATAAGTACTGTTATAAGTCTCCTCAGTATTTGATATTTATCACACTTATTTATTTACCTTATACTCAGTTTAAGATTAGGACTATCCTCAATGCTCCTTACTTTGTCACAAATAAAAGAATCCATAAAGACACTTAATGTTCCATATGTTTCGGATTTGGCCAAATCCAGATACTTATCCTTCCATATTAAACTTCATAACCATTCGAATCCTCTTGTTTCTAACCTTGATTCCTCTTCGATTCCGGATAACCCTCCGAGACGTCTGAAAAGAAGATGGCCCCGTGATCTCCTAATGTAGACATATTATTAGAGTACTACCAATGGGTAGTTTGTCAACAAGCGTTTTTATGTGATTATATTCCTCTATACACATTTACTTGATGTATTTATACTAGTACAGTTGTAAATATCATAATAAGAATTAAAAAAAAAAAAAAAGTTTAGGACTGATGGCCCTACCCCGTGTACTTAAATCGGGAATCAATGTGTCTAGGAGACCACATCTCGCTGTCAAAGATCTTCATGGTCTGTAGCGCCAACGGAAAAAAAAAAAAAAAAAAGCATTTCTTAAAAGTAGTCCACGTTGTGTCCATTCCTCCACTCCAAGGAAGTATTACATGCCTTTATGGCGTTTTTATGACTTATTAATAATGAATAATAAAATGGTTGTAAAGAGATTTTCCAGTGAAATAAAAATCAATATAAAAAATGTATTCCATACCTGATTTTGAAATTATCGAGCCACAATCTTTACTGGCATTAAAATCTGTTTTGTCATCCATCTTCAAAAAAATTATTAAAGAAAAACTTTTTGTTTTCAGCTAAGATATCATCGGAGACTTCTGGATGACCGCCTGGTTTTAATATATTCCGTTTTTCGACACAACTGTGAGAAGCACAATTCCAGTAATATATATTTCAGTCTCCTTTAACTTTCTTTCTTGTTCGCATAACCAGAGGTTTCGGGATACTAAGGGTTTGGGTTATCGAGACCGTCTTGTATATATATATGTATTAATAATTAAAAAAATGTATTCAAATTCCTGAAGTATGCGTCATATAATGGTTTATGTGATTTTTAGTGGGCCGCCATATTTCACTATTCTGTTTAAATGGGTTTAGCACAGATTGAAAGACAATTAAAACAGTAATAAAGATAAAAACAAAGGGGATATTGAAGTTTAATATCGAAATTTATTAGGCGTGGCGGTAGTAATATCTGTAACTTCAGACTATTGCATACTGGAGGAATGTTTAATATAGACTTCATACTCAACCAATCAGTTTGAAATATAACGAGGCTATGATGATTCTGGAAAAATCAATATTGCATCCCGAAATGGGAGGAACATTTCTATAACACGAGAGGCACTATGTAATTGAGCCATTTGTTAACAATACACGTGCAATTTTTACGCAATTATGCAACAATACGCCCAATTATACTAATCCTGAAATAGCTTTACCACTTCTAAAGGTTAAAAACGTTAAATATTATTAATTTACATAATTTTAATAATCAACTTTACATTATAATATGACCTAGAAAAATTAAAAAAATATTTATATATAAGCAACTCCGAGCGTGGTTAGCAATGGGATGGGTGACCGCCCGATTGAAAGCCACGCTGCCCGAGACCCCCTCTGAGTTTGGGAGACCCGTCAGCCTACTGGAGGAAACTCACACCGACCGGGCGTAGAACTGATGACCCTTACAAGGTCTCTAGCGCCAACCAAAAAAAAAAAAAAAAGAAAATATATATATATATATATATATATATATAGGTTGAAAATATAACATAGTCCTACAAGCATAAAACTCACAAAGTATTAAAAACATACCTTACCTAATTCAACTATTTCGACCGTTCCTCCATAATATCTAGGATTTTTTGGGACGAGTTATAGCATCTTATCACTTTTTTTTTTTATAAACAAACGTTATTTTATAATATATTAATTTATATTTTATAATATGCAACGGTTTTTATTTTATTAAACGTTCCTTAATAATTCAGAAGTAGTTTTAATGAAAATTGAAGACCTTTTCACACCTTCTGTTCCGTACATAGGGCTGTGGAACGAAAACGAATTTTCTTATTTTATTGACGAAAAATTAAAATTTGAATGCTACCAGTAGGTAGTTTCTCAACAAGCGATTTCATGTTATTATATTCCTGAATACAAATTTACTAGATGTATTTTTTTTTTATAATACAGTTGTAAATATCAACGAATGGATACAAAAAAAAAAAGTTCGGTTTTGATATTTGTGGCCGTTAAAATTACTCTCAACCAAACAATACTGGTTTGCCCACAATCAGAAATTATGGATTTGGATAGAAATAAATAACTATTATTCGTTACTTAAAAACCAATAATGAGTCGTGATTTATTATAGTAATGATTCAGCAACTTTCTTATTGGAAAAGTCACTTATGACTAAAAAAATATTTAAGAAAAAAAAGACGATATATAAAAAAAGAACTTTAATTCAAGCTAAGAAAAGTTCAAGAATTAATGATGTAGCATTGTTCTAAGTTTTAATTGATCCAAAACTAAGGAGCTTGCTGGATCCTTGCTTGATCTCAATGGGCAATGAACAGACGGGTTCTATCGTTAGTATTTGGGGCGCTTTATTACACAATGATATAACGAATGGAATCTTATCTACTGCTGGTTGCCAACTCCGAACCAGTAAATTTTCAACGTAATAACTTCAAATAAACTAGATCTAGACATTTTAAAATAATTTTCTTTTGACTTTACAGAACTTAACTAGATTTCTCGACTTCTGCCCACAGTCCGCCGTACAGACCCCTTTTCTTCAAATTATAGACATCCGTCTACAAAAATGATTTCGTCTTATCGTAACCTACAATTTTTTGATCCACGAAAATTCTTGGAGTTGGGGTGTTTTCCATCTGGAGATAGTTATACTTTGTTTATTAAATGAGGGACTAAAAACCCACGGACACCCATTTGCTTCTGAATCGTAAGAAGATTCGATCAAAAAGTCGAGTAGTTCAGTTTTTTTTTTGTTATTTATATGCATTTATTTTTAATATTATTAATTAATATATACGTCCCTGGTAGAGAGCATAATGCTCTTTTGTTCGGAAACCTAGCCGCTGGAGAAATCACAGAACAAAAGATTTCTATCTGTGGAGATGGATTTTTGGAGGTCGGCTAGAGTCTCACGCAAAGAATCAGGAACGAGACCATCAGAGAAATGATGGAAGTTAAGTATAATATTCCAGAAATAATGGAAGAAACAAGATCACAGTGGTATGGGCATATGAAAAGGGTGAATATTGACCGACTTCGCAAAAAGGCATTTGAGTGGGAGGCCGAGGGTAGGAGAAGAAGAGGAAGATCTAGTGTCAGGTGGAGAGATGTGTCTGAGAGTATGGCGGCCGATGGCTGACGGAGGAGGAAGAGATGGACAGGGAGAAGTGGAGGAACCGACTGAGGGAGGAGTTTGGCTGAGGGATCCTTATAAAGAAGACCCTTAAAAAATATATATATATATATTTTGCTGTTTAATTTATTTTTATTTATTGTACATGAAGTATGAATAAGCTACTCTATCACTATTACCATAGTCATTAATTGTGAAAAAAAATTAAAAAGACGTTTTCTCATTAAATTAAATAACTAAATGAGGTACTAAGAACTCGTGAATACGCAGTTGCTTTCCACTTGAATCGTAAGATAATTTGATCACGAAATCGAGAAAAAAAGGTGGCCTATAAAAATATTGAGTCTTTTGGCCTACATGACATATTTTGAAAATTTGGGACTGGAGATAACGACAAACAGCCTGACTATGTAGGAGGTTACGCAGGACAAAATACTTAATATCTTTGAAGGCCACCTTTTTTAATCGATTTGTGATAAAATTATATTCCGATTCAAGGGGTATCCATTCAGTTCATAGTTTCTAGTTAAATTACATAATTTAACGAGAAAACGCCACATTTATGAAAATTTCACTATAAACAAATTTGTAGGTTACGATAAGACGAATCCATACACGAAGTTTTAGGCGTATGGTAATAATTCGATCAAAAGGGGACACTATTTTTGGAATATTGGAAGCAGTCCAAACATTTATTTACATATTTAATATAAGGCAAAATATTAATCTTATTCGCGCAAAGTCCTCAATGATTTGACATGAAAAACGTTAACGTTACTATAAACTGATTTTTGGTAACTGTGTTTTGTCATCTCTTAAAAAAAAAATATGTTTTATTTTTTTTCTCTTAACCTGAGATATATGTCTCCTATATAAAAAATAAGATTCTTATGGTGAGATTACATCACTAATCACTTCGTTAATAACCCGATTTATTTTCATTTTACTAACATTTTTTCGATGAAATGTCCCGAAAGACGTTAATAACTTTTACTAATAATGCGTTTGATAATATTATTTGAATTCATCCAATTTGATAAATTTTCACTATTGAGCAATATAAAAATTAAGCATCGATATGTTAAGACCATTGTAAACAGTAATATTTTGGTTAGAAACATGGTTATTAGAAATTTTAATATATTTTTTTTAAACAATGGGCAAAAAAAAGTATACATTTTGCTAAATTCATTTTACTGGTAAAACTCCGGTGTAAACCCTTCATGTAGAGTATTTTCCCCTAAAAATATGCTCAAATATAAACATATATGAAAACATTTAAACTCGATTTTCTTCTTTAGATATTTTTGATTAAAATACGACTTGCTAGGTCATAAATGACTTGAGGTCATAAGTCATTAGAGGGAAGGCAGAGGTGCGGCTGATACGTTGGAAGCAACTGTTTCCGGAACAAACCGGATCTAACCAGTTCTTGCTTATCTTGTCCCCGGTCCACACCGGCCTATGATAATCTCTTGACCCACCGAATTGTCTCTCCTATCATTACCTGATGTTAGTGAACCTGGTAAGTCATAGACTAAGTTTATGTCAAAGGCGCTCTATATGACATGTTCGTTCTATGAGACTAGCATACAAAGGTCATTTGTTACCATATAAAAAATTTATTAGATGTAAATCTAATACATTCACGTTCCTATAAGTTTGCTATCAGCTCAGTTTTTTTTTTTTTTTTTTTTACTACCGGAAAGAAATTGAATATTTCTAGGCTTCGCGAACTAATAGAGAATACGTTGACCAATAGAGCAGAGAAAGCAAAAATATAACATCGTAAGCCGAATTATCATAACGTATATCTTTAATCAGAAACTACACTTCAATATGTACAGATTTTGAAAAAAATATTTTAAAGTCATCCGAAAGACATTTGCGAAAACGACTTTCAGAAATTAGTGACTCCAAAGCGAAGCTCCTCAGTGAAAAAAAAAAAAAATGAAATATGGTTATAAAAATTTGTTTGTTTAATTTTTTTATTTTTATTTCTTAATGATATTTACAACTGTATTAAATAAATACATTTAGTAAATTTGAACATATGGATGTAATGACGTGAAAACAGCCACTGGTAGCACTCTAATAATATGTCTACATTAGGAGATCACGGGGCCATCTTTTTTTCAGACGCCTCGGAGGGTTATCAGGAATTGAAGAGGAAGCAAGGTTAGAAACGAGAGGGTTGAGATGATTCTGAAGTTTATTATGGAAGGATAGGTATCTGGATTGGGCCAGATCTGAAACATAAGAAACATTAAGGTCATTATGGATGGTTTTATTTATAACAAAGTAGGGAGCATTGAGGATTTTACGAAGGATTTTGGATTGGATACGAGAGGAATTCGATGATTTAGTGGAGCCCCATAGCTCAACTCCTTAAGTCCAAATAGGCCTTATTATAGTCATGTATATGAGTCTTTTGAAATTAATTGGAAGTTTAGAGCGTTTGTCTAGTAAGTGCTGAAGTAATCGGAAACGTCGAGCAGCTCCTTGTCGTTTCAGTCTGGTATGATTATACAAATTAAATTCTCTTTTAAAATATATCGATGCAGTCTTTAGAAAATCATTTAAATAGATAAAAAATCTGTACTGGAAACTAATTATATCTAGAAATAAATAAAAAACAGTTTTAAGTTAATCTATATATGGCTTTAAAAATATATTACTAGTGTACGCTATATAATACAATGAATAATATTTTTTTTTTTAAAAACAAACTTATATTCGGAACGATAGGAATAAGAGACCATTCAAAACGAGGATAATTTTCATTTATTTTTTTGGTAAACTCGGTATTTGGAATAGATGGGAATTAAACTTTATTATGTATAATTTATAGACAAGTACAGATATAATGTATATCTTGGACTATATGGACATAGAAGCTACCGTTATCAGTGTTGTAAATTATAATTAGTTGTAATTATAATTAGCATAACGTTTTGAAATGAGTCTATATCCTAAAATCAGCCTGTACACATTGGAATTATCTAAACCATTTACATTTTAACAGCTTGATTTATAGATCTATTCTTCAGGAACGTGGGTAAATTATTTTTCTTTACCCTATAAATATTCTTTTTTTAAACTATGATTTATCTATGAACAGTGGGAAGCAAGGAGTAAATTGAACTAAAACAAATACATTAATAAACCCAATAGTATTGTCACAACAAACGATTAAATTTGGAGCCATGGATTAAATTACAATTTAAAAAACACGATTATCAACAATATTTCAAAACTTAATTTGACAATTTTGAATTAATTCGACATAGGCATTGACGGCTATATTATAGATTGCGAATATAAAATACATGGATGGAAAAATAAATATAAAAATATTAGTTATCGGTAGAAATATAATGATTGATTTATTTTTATTCTATTATTACTATTATTTATATTTTCTTCCTTCACTATGATATTTTATTTTGTTCTTATTTAGCTTTATATTATTTTGAAATTACCTTATTTATTTATTTTTTTTTTAATTTGTAAATATGGTGTGAATGTGCTCTCAGAACTATATTATAAATGTCCTTTATTGAGACCGATTTTAATATTTATCAATAAACAAATAATCCAGTAAAAATATATGTACGAACTCTACACAATGGTTAAGATCATAAACTCTCAGCGCTGAGATCATCGATTGAATCGAAAACTCATCGGGACATAAACATTCTTAAACTATTTCAACTATTATATAAATAAAATTTAATAACAGCATTTACTCTCGAAGTTTCGGTATCACATTCTTATCCCATCTTCAGACAGTATCTCATCCTTCTATCATCTTATTTTTTTAAAAAATATTTGTCATAATTATTTTATTCTTATAATTTCGTAATTCATCCCTTAATTATATTGTGGACTCCTATAGGGAGAGCCTAGTCAGACATAGATAGAGGAGTCAACAATATAATTAAGGGATGAATTATGAAAATATAAAAATAACAAAATTATGACAAATCTTTAAAAAAAAAAAAGATGATAGAAGGATGAGATACTGTTTGAAGATGGGATAAGAAAGTGATACCGAAACTTCATAAAAATAAAAAGAAATTGTTGGGAGAGTAAATGCTGTGATTAAATTTTATTTATATACCTCAGATAAAAAGCATTTCCATTAGGACTTATGAAGGGATTTCAACAATTGTTTATCATTGATTAAATCATCGATGGTTCAGGGGTTCCATCATCATTAAGGTTGATCATTGATGTAAGCTCATTATAAACTCAGTGTTATTATTTCTCAATTTACCTCAGATATTTGTTTTAGGTTTAAATTCTACCTATATTTATTTCTGGTTTCAGATTCAACAATTCAATAGATATTTCTTAATTTTTCATGTGTTATATTATCTTCCCATAGTGCCAACCTTCCGGTGGAACCCAGCAGGTCGTTTATAAGCAAAGCATAAATCCGCTGCATATCGCAGCTATATTCAATCGATGGAATTACAGCTGAATTTAAGAACTTGTCCAAGGTTTTCTAAATGCTTCCTAAGAGCATTCCGTGTAAACGAATTTATATCAGAATCATTTTACATTGATTTTAGTAATAAATATAATGAAAATACGGGGTTGATAAAGTTTATTATTGATAGCATTAATATTCTTAGCAAAATATTTTTATAGAACTTTACATTCATTAATATAAATTCTAGCCGATGGATCAGAATTGATGATTCATATAATGCAAGACAATAAATACATGGTTCAATTTTAGTAAGTTTTAATTTTTAGTTATTGTGTTATTTATGTTTATGATTTGAATAGATTTTTCTATCGAGATCAAAGAAAAATCCAACGGTGTACAACTTCAAAACGCCATGAATAATTTCTTTAGAAAAAGGATTTCTATAAATATCAATGCTAGATCACTGTTCAAAATCTATTAACATTCAGGGCTATTGTTGAAACCGATAGTTTAAGACTTTATGTATTTTATAATGTCATGAATTATGAAATATAAATGGAACAGAATAGAAAAAGTTTTATTATCAGATGACCTTTCATCCTGTTTTATTCATCATTTTTCTCGTAACCCATGATTCATGGTTGAATATATTATTATTTTATTTTTATCTGTCTCAACTATCAATAATTGATTAGTTTACCCATTTCTTATAACTACAAAAAATGAGAGGCATTCAATTGTTTCCAATGAACCAAATTAAAAATACTTTAAACGAAGAAAGTTTGAGAATTGGTCAATTAAGCCCTGTCAAGATATTCAAATGAGCATTATAATAACATATATTTATAAATAAGTACTGGAAAAACCATGTATCCAATATTTCCCGCCATACCATTTCCACTCTAAAACGTCTAAATTATTCTCGTCGCCTATTTCCATTTGAAACCCGTAGGCTCCTAGTCACTTCTTTAATTTTCCCCCACTTTGACTATTGCTGTTCGGTATATGGGGGCGTCTCTGGGGATCTCGAGGCGAAACTAAAACGTTTAATAAATTGCTTTATAAGATTCATCTTCGGGATACCAAGGGACGCCTCTGTTTCCCATTTTTACGCACAGTTGAAGTGGCTTTATCCTTCCTACCGTCGTAAATATTTCCTGGCATCCTTCCTCTTTCAAGTTATCCAATCACACCGTCCTTCATACATCTCCGAGCTCCTTCAATTTAAATCCTCTGTTCGTTCCCGGTCTTCTGACTTATATATAAGGGCCCACCGAACCGCTGCTTTCGACAGATCTTTCATTATCCGATCCTCATCCCTTTGGAACTCCATCCCTTCTCAAATTCGACAATCTAATACCCTTTCTACCTTTAAATCCCGCCTGTTCAATCATTTCTTATCAATCCAGTCCCCATGAAATTGTAAATAGATACTAATGTAAATATGTATATAAATTATTAGCTCGTTCTTCATTATTTTTACTTCAACCTTTTCATTTAATTTTTTTTATTTTAATTATTAACTGATTAAAATTAGAATGTAACTTATAAGTTTTAATTTTATTACTATGACTGTTTTATTACTCTGTATCTTTATTTATGTATCTCTGAGGCTCCTTAGCCCATATTTATGTCTTTCTGTATTATTCTAAAGGGACTCGTCCCAGAATAAATAAAGTATTATTATTAAAAAAAAAAAAATAACCTAATATTAATGACCATTTGATTGTAGATAGATGTAACGTGATGATATAACGCGGAACTGTCAGTAAGTCGATTTCGGCTAATAAGTTGCTGTAACATCCCAGGAATATAACTACGTTCGATATGTAATTTTAGTTTCGTAAGACTTTTCGTGAGCTTGACTCTGTCATGATCAAGCCTTGGTAGCAATTTGTAAAATAAGATGATAATATTACATATTTTTTCCTCACCCTATAGAACGAAAAATAAATGGAGGAATTATATTGGCGTAGCACTTTTTTTTCACGTTTTATTTTTACTTGACTTTCATGTCTTAAGTGAAGTTCAAGTTTTCTATTTATATTTGACGTTTTTTGCATATAGAACATTCACAGCAAGAATTGAATTTGTGTTGTAGCCTGACTCCATCTATCAGACACTCTCAGGAAAAAGGGTCAAAGAATTGAAGATAACATCGACTACCGCCCACAAAGCGAATTTCGCAACCGTCGTCTTATTGCCTTGAATGGAGGAGTATGAATCGTCTGGTAAAGTAATCTAAGCTAACTGGTATTTTTGAAAAACCAGAATAATCAGCTAAGTATATATATATATAACGATAAACAAACATTTTCTTGATGACTTATTATTATTGATGTACATTAAAAATTTTCAATAAAGCATCTTTTGTTACATAAACGTATGTAGATTACTTCCAATCATGTACATCCAATCCATGTAGATCCTTGGCTATACTCGAGATTTCATTTATCATGACTTTTATAGTAGATATGAACAAAAATTATTTGAAATATCATTTTAAAATAGGACTACAGTATTAAAATTACTGAGTATTTAAAATTCTTCAAATTTATGCATTTTAATTAAAAATTATTAAATTAGTTTTGCAGAAAATGTATTTAAAATACAAAATTATAAAAGTATTTTGTATTTTAATTTAAAAAAATAAAATAAAGATACAAAGTACTTTCTGGTGGGGAGTTAGACCATGATACAGGGAACCTACTCTACTTGGCAATTTAATGTGTGTATTTAAATACATTTTTTGTATTTTAGTATCTTGGAAATGAAATATATTTTTTGTATTTTAGTATCTTGTAAATGAAATATATTTTTTGTATTTTAGCATCTTGGAAATAAAATACATTTTATGTATTTTTGTATCTTGAAAATAAAATACACTTTATGTATTTTGATATCTTGAAAATAAAATACATTTTTTGTATTTTATTATCTTGGAAATAAAATAATTTTTATGTATTTTAGTATCTTGGAAATAAAATATATTGTTTGTATTTTAGTATCTTGGAAATAAAATATATTTTTTGTATTTTAGTATCTTGGAAATAAAATAGATTTTATGTATTTTGGTATCTTGAAAATAAAATATATATAATAAGTATTTTGGTATCTTGAAAATAAAATACATTTTTTGTATTTTAGTGTCTTGGAAATAAAATATTTTTTATGTATTTTAGTATCTTGGAAATAGAATCCATTTTCTGAATTCTAGTATCTAAGATATAAATACAAATATTTTTTTTTTTTTTTTTTTTTTTTTTTGTACTTTACATTTAAAAGAGAAAACACAGTTAAAAATAATCGATTTTATATTTTACTTCTTATGATTCAAAATATCAAAAATGTATATTATTTCGTATTTTAAAATATTTTATTTGAAATATTGTCCAAGTCCGGTTTAAAGTAAAGGTCTTAAGTATATTCTTTACAAGTTTACATTATAATTATACTATCGTTTACAATTTACAACAGAAGGAAACATAGTTGCTTGTGACCGGCCAGAAACCTTATGGTTCACTGTTATTTTTATTATTATAACATGAAGAATATGAGATGTGATTTGAGAATGTTGCTATAATAATAGCCTATACTCCAAAAGTTACACTCGAGCTATGAATGTTGAAGTTTATAACAAGTTGTGTATAATATTCGAATTAGCCATACATTATTCTGTTTACTTTCTATCTCTGGTCGACTGTTCATTAAAAGGATTAAATAAATACATATGAAGTCATTTTTATTGGTTATTTGTTTTACGAAAAATATATTACTCCTTTTTTTTACATGGTACATAATTAATTATTCCCACTGCATATGATGTACATGCATTCGCTGAACTGAAGACGTAAATATGGATTTTTTAAAAATATATCTGTTATGTATGAAGTGTTTGCTATCAATAAAAGATAACTCAAAATTACAAAATGTTGGCAAAAAATTATGTGTAATAAAAGATAACAAAAAACCTGTGTAATGTTGGCCATTGTTAAAACTGAATTCTGATACGTTGGTCTGGATTTTTTGTGTAGTATTGTGCTTTTTAATGCAAATTCTATAATACAGTAATACTGTACAGTAAATATTCACTGTACTCTTATTCTATAAATCGAAAATAGATGTTTAAAATAAAGCTATCCCTTTTCCTTAGTCGACGCCTCCTATATTCTCAAAAGTAAAGATGATTTGTTGCGTCTCTGGAGAATGTAGAAATGCTTTGGAGCAGGTCCCCGGATTTCTGGATTGATTTTATTTGGTTTGTTTGAATGGGTAATTGTTTTTTCTTCAAATAGTAGTCTACTTCTTACTTAGTTCTGCACCACTATCATGTTTTTTGTAGAAATTTGGAGGACTTAAGGAAAAAGAAAATAAAGTAAACAAAATATTGAATTGGTTCACTTATATAAAACAGCGGTTAGGCTCTTTCTTGTAAATCTTGAGCTTAGAACATTTTATTGAAGGCATTGAATGTATGTCTCCATCCAGGAAACAAAATCTGTTCAAAACATCGATCCAATTATTTAAATGGATTCCTTGATTATCTTTTGTATACGATCGATTCTTTAGCATATTACTATAAAAGAAAAGTACACAATAAATGTGATAAAAGCGTACGCTTGATAAAAATGAGGCCGGCATACATGTTTTCCATATAAGACCAGTTTTCCAAAACCATTCTTTTATTTTTTTTTTAAATGTGATTCTCGCCTGGAAGAGGAGAGCTGGGATTTTGACTTCTATATTATATATATAATCGTTATTATTTTATGTATAATAAACAACCTTCCTTAGGTTATTCATATTTTTTGTGAGAGTTTTTAATAATTATTATTATATTCAATCTATGTATGATTATTTATTTATCAAAACCCTTTTTAATCTCACAGTCATATCTTTTACATTTAAAACGTTTTTACAAACATTTAAAAAATATTATTTAACTTTCGGCTCCAGGAGCCATTTTTAATTTTTTTTCTTTTTTAAAAAACAAAACATTAGTCCTATAAAAACCTTATTTCTAAAACAATGCTTAAAATATATATGCATATAAGAATACTACTCAATGGTAGTTATTGTTTTATTAAATATAAAATGTTTTATTGTTTTTCTTTTTTTCTCCTAATCTTCACAAAAATTCCTTTCTTCTCCTCATTTTATCAAAAACTTCATCCTTAATTTCTTTTCTTTTTGATCACC
This sequence comes from Nezara viridula, assembly GCA_928085145.1. NCBI lineage: Eukaryota > Metazoa > Arthropoda > Insecta > Hemiptera > Pentatomidae > Nezara > Nezara viridula. Next base: position 52,655,290 of record OV725078.1, read on the forward strand.
ATCATTATATATTTACTGAGCCGTAATTTAGACAGGCCACACTGTGAGATTAAAAAGGGTTCTGATAAATAAATAATCATGTATAGATGAAATATAATAATTATTAATTTATTTGTTTTTTGGTTTTTACTTTTTTTTTTTTTTTAATTTGTGCTTAATTATTTATATTTAATCTCTTGTGAGTAAATATTTTATGAATCTTTAGCACTAATATTTATTGCCATTGCCTGAGGCAGATTATATTATTATTTAATATATGAAAATGAAAAATTTAATATATTAATTTTACACAACCTTCTTGAATGATTCCAGAATAAATAAAAAAGCTGTATGGGAATAGTAATTACTTTACTATTGCAAACACTTCCTCAATTAACATTACATCTATGGAATATGAATAGACAAAAGTTCATTGATTTTAGTAGATACTATCGTGTCTATGATCCTATTCAACGAATAGCCTTGGGAAGCTAGCTATCTTCACTCTAGAGATTATCATAGAAAAAAACAGGGAGTGTGTGAGTTGCTCATACCGGAATCGAGTTATGTCATAAATTTGAATATACATGACTGATACAATCGGCATAACAAGTCCAGTGTTTAGTCACCTTATATTAAGGAAGATGACGTACACATATCGTATAGCGCAAGTTACATCAGTTAAATGCCAACCTGTGAGAATTTTCTAGGTCATCTTTAAGGTTATCGTTAAGCTTATTAGATCATTTTATTTTTCATTTCCCTTTTTTTTTTTAATTGAAGCAAATGGTTATAATTAAAAGTCATGTGGATGTTTGTGAAAGCGCTCACTAGTCAAGAGGTCTTCTAATGAGGAACTCTGTGTACATACGTCACAAATGATATGCTATTATTAAATAATTTATAATTTTAATTATTGGTTTGACAATTTTTTTTTTTTGTTACTGAATAATAATACAATTTGCCGCATCCAAGGGAAATATGTTATTGAGGATAGTATTAGTGGTTAAGGTATCCATTGATACAATATATACATACAAGAAAAAGAAAAATAATTATAAAAAAAATTGAACAAACAGACATATAGATTCCCGCATGGATATGGATGAAACGTCCCGACTCTGATATTCATAAGGAGGTAAGTGACCCCTGTTTCTTACACCACAGCTCAAAAAAAGAAAAGAAAAAAAAATGCTGGGTGGAAGATTGAAGCTAAATATTGCCAAACCATCCTTAAGGAATGTTCCTGATGAAGAGGGAGTGAAATGTGACAGCGTCCGGTTAGTAAACCACGTGCTCTCTGGATATCTCGAAGAAGAGTGAACCACGATCACTACTGTTGCTATAACAGTTCAAGCTGCTGAATAAGACTCATGACTTAAAAAGTCTAAGTCAACAGGCGTAGGGAAAAATGATAAAATTAAAATAATATATCAACTTTACAAATAAAAGCATATGTACATAAATAGGTAATGATAACAAAATTAGTAGATAACAAAAAGTAAATAAAAGCTGAATAAGAAAAATTAAAAAATAAATAAAAGCCATCCATACCTTTGTACAATAAACAATAGTTTTAAAGACTACAATCTACAAATCAGAATAAACTAAAGAACGAGTAATTTAATTTTACAATAGTGATTAAGTAAGTATACTACCAAATTTATCCCACGCTGAATAAAAGGTTCCTTTAAATGATAAGTTATGATTCGTAAGCCAAGGATCGACCCGGGTGTCGGGAGGCCCTCCTTGGATACACCCAGTTTTTATAAAGTGCGTAATATTGATTAAAATAATTTATTAAGGGGGAAACTCTGAGGGTTGAACGTGATTCTCGATCTCCTCCCTACACAACTGTTAATCTTGAAACAGTACAAGGTACAGCACTCAAGACCTTTCATGGGTTGTAATGGTACAGGTTTTTAAAAAATATTATTATAAAAAAAAAGAATCACCTATCATATTTCAGGATTATTTCTCCCAATGTAACCGCCATTTTTTAGTATTCTCATTCATTTTCTCTCAGATTTTAGTTGCGGATTCTCAACGAATGGAGGACTATCTACTACGCACGGTATGAGATTAAATATTCTAATAAATCGAGAAGTAAGATTCGTTTTCATTCATTCCTCAGACGCTCTCATAAAACTCGCTGGGAGTTCTCAGAAAAGGAGAGTTAATATCACAATTTACGGCAACACACACCAAGTGCCTTCTTATTTCTTCCTAACCTAGTCTTGAATTCCTCAAGTTCATTCACTCCCTATAAGATATTAAACTTAACCTACCAATTTCGTCATTCGTACTACATCGTTTTACAGCCTCTCTCGCTATATTTAAACACACATACATGTATATATATATATATATATATATATATATATATATATATATATATATATATATATATATATATATACAATAAAAATATACTCAATACAATTATTAAATACATTTTTAAATAATTAAATACATTCTTTTAAGGCGGCTAGTGACCGCATTCCACTCCATCTGGAATGAACGCCAAATGGAGCCTGGACCGATAGTGAATGTGAAACCCTACTTGGATTTTTGTAGGTATGAAAGGCTGGAGTTCCATTAGTCCAACACTCCATCATGCCAAAAAAAACAACCAAAAAAACAATCACTACAACCTTACGAGAGTGTGAACTGAAGGAGTGGAACGATGGATTGCTCAGTTTTCTACACAGTTTTTAGGATTCAAATATTATAATCCCCATACCAGACTGAAACGACTCGAAACCGCCCGACGTTTTCGACTACTGCAGCACTTACTAGACAAACGCTCTAAGCTTTCAATCAATTACTTTGTCACGAATAAAATCATCCATCAAGACCTTAATGTTCCATATGTTTCCGATTTGGCCCAATCCACATACCTATCCTTCCATAACAAACTGCAGAACCATCCGAACTCTCTCGTTTCAAACCTTGCTTCCTCCTCGATCCATGATAACCCTCTGAGGCGTCTGAAAAGAAGATGGCATCGGGACCTTCTAATATAGAACTTTAATTGGAGTTCTGCCAATGGGAAGTTTCTCTTCATGTTGAACATGTCATGTTACCAATGTCACATTTACGTGTTGTATTTTTCATGTAATACAGTTGTAAATTTCATTAAAAAAAACAAAAACAAAAGAAAATTTCATAATAATATTTGATGAACAGTAAATACAGTGCACAATGAAAATTTGTGATATTGATGAATTTAATATTAAAAATTATTGCTTAGATTAACATATTTATTATGTAGTTTTTACTGTTATCAATACTATTTAAATTTTTGATTATTTTAAAATTCAATTAATAGTTATAATTATCTACTCATTAGAATACTTTTAGACCATAAATACAAATTAAGTGTTGAACAACTTTTACCCATTTCATTATAAAAAATATATATGGCATAATTTCCATTTAGGTATTAATATCACAACATTAGCCTTCTTAGTGTTCAAATGATTTTCAGAATATTCATAGATAAAGTTTCTTATTAATGGATTGAATTAATGGAGTTAATCCAATTAAATTAGATTAATGGAGTTTGAAATATTTTTTTTATCGAATAATAATACAATCTACTATATTGAGGAGTATTCATCCATACAATATATACATATAATAGGTAAATTAATATAAGGAATTAAAAATAAAAAACATATAAAAAAATACGAAATAGTTTAGAAAATACCGCGTAGAAGTTATGGATAATCGTTATCGTTATCGTAAGACCCCATCTCTGGAATCTAATTTACTCAAAGTAATCCTATCTCTCCATTTCATCATTCCATTTGGAACGATCGTCATTTGCCGCCCTTCAATCCCGTTTAATTGCAAATCTCAAAAAAAAAAAAAAAAGAACGAGAACATCTTATACTCTTGATTTCCTCACCTTACGTTATTTTAAGGCATTAAAACAGGATTTAGCTTAAAATCTTAACGAAAAAAAAAAGAATTAGACATCACGGTTAAGAAATAACCCAGAAGTGCCGGCCTTAGACATTCGGCACCCTCCTGGGCAATGACGTCATCTCTCCTGTCATAAAAAATCTGATTGATTTCTTTAGCTGTGTTTTAATATTTGAATTTTATTTCATTCAAAATTGCTCTAATAAAATTGATTTATTTATCGACTAAAATAAACTAATTTAAAACATTTTGTATTTTTTTTTTAATTTCTTTCAAGTGGTGAGCGCCCCTAGAGACCGGGCGGCGCCCATTGGGGGCGGCCTTCCAGGTCGGCGCCCGGGACAATTGCTCCGATTGCCCCACCCTAAGGCCGGCACTGTACCCCAGTAATTACAAATAATAAATTACGTTTCCAAAAATAATCACTCAGAGTGCAATCGAACAAAGATAATAACCATAAAGAGAGCATACAATTTCATCGAGAACAAATACATTTAGTGGGATATTAATTGAGCTATAATTAATACAATAAAATTATCATAACGTTTAAAAAAGTGTCGTTGGACGCGCTACCCCTTATTAAATTAAATTATTTTTCCCCTAATGACACGTTTATTTATTTGCTAATTTAGCACATTTATAATGAAAATAATAATTCCTATCATATATGTTTTTTTAATTTAATTTAAAACCCTTCCATGAAAAATATTATGATGTGTCAACAATCCATTGAAGCCCGGTTAATTACTACAATTAAAATTTATGCAGTACGGGAGTATATTTTTACGGAGTCAATTCATTAATATGTCAGCTCACTTGACTTTTTTTTGAGCAGTGATTTGCCTTAATTTACGGGTAATTTAATAAACATATTTCGAAGCTATAAAATATTCTGAATGAAAAGGTTTTCAGATTTTATACGAATATAATTTTACAGATATCTGTGTTTTTTTATTTTATTTTATGGGACTTGTTTAATTCTGTTGTTTTAAATAACTCCAAGGTTGCACGATTTTTCTTGTTTCTTATTTTTACATTTTGTTAATATTTCTATTTTTTTCCTCTTTTCTTCTTTTTGCTGAGAAGCTGTATGAGTTTCTCTGTTTTTAGCAATGATAACTTCCAAATATAGAACAATTGATTTATTTGTTGAATTTACATGTTAACTTTTCGAGAAATTTACTACCATCTTCAAAACTTAAAATCCCATATTTTTTTATCGATTCATGAGAATGTTGATGCTCTAGATATTATAACTGCAATTTATCTATAACATAAATTTAAAACATGAAAAAAGGAGAACATCAGGCTTTAGTCATGAATCGATAAGAAAATATGTGATTGTAAGTTCTGAAGATGGGAGTAAATTTCCCGAAACGTTAACATGTTAATTCCACAAATAAATCAATTGTTCTATATTTGGAAGGTTTCATTGCCAAAAACAGAGGATTTTTTTTTTTTTACATAATGTAATTTTTATTTTCTTGTTGTTTTTATAATATTTGGTTTATAGGTTTTATACATAACAATCATCGGCGTCGTTTTGTATCAATTATTGGTGGATAATACAATTTTGAGCAATTTTATAACATTTAGGTCTTCCGAATACCGGTAGCTATCTATAACGAACGCCGATGGGTTTGATGCAAAGTATTCTGATTGAAAAGTTTCTCAATAACGGACAACTAGAAACCAGTAAAGCACATATTGTGAGAACAAGAGTTCTATTTATAATAGCACGATACTGTGTATTAGGTTTGGAGGTAGGGATTTTAGTTTTAATCTTTCGTTCAGGTCGAGTCAAGTTAACAAAAAAAAAAAAAAAAAGTGATTACTATGAGTGGTCTTAAAAAAAACCTAGAGGAAATATATAACGAAATATCGAGCAACACTATTGCTTATAGGACGCTATCCACAATATTATAATATCCCTTTGTCTTGACGTATTGACCCCAAACCCTGGGAAACATGCGCGAGCCAAGCACAACTGCACTATAACACGCTCGTGCTCATCATAATTTGTGTATTATGTTACCGCGGCTTTACAGAAATTGATCCTTGACAAAGGAATACTACTTGTCTACAATGATAATAGAGAGCTTATTCACTCTTATTTATTCTTAGTTAATACAAGTTTCTAAAGTCTATCAGGTAATTTTATGATGTTTTATATTCTTTGAAGATAAGGATTTTTGCCAATGGCAGTCTTTTTATTATTTTATATTACATCTAACGTCCAGAGAAGCTTTCGGCGTCCCTGCACCATAATCATTTCTATAATTCCGTAATATAGATGGTGCTGACAATAAACGTTCAGCACTCTAAAAAGTAAGTAAATAAATTTTATTTTATTTAATTAATCACCGATTTTGACCTTAAAATCATTGTAGATATAATATGAGTCGAAGAACAAGAAGGTTACTCTAATATTTGTGATTTTTAAATTGAAAAAGCAAGAAAAAAGATACGGCATGATATAATAATTGTTGCATGACAGAAAGTATGTAACATATAAATATATATTATTGATGATGTGTTTTAATAATGAATATGAATATGGTGCAGGTACACCGAAATCGTCTCTGGTTGTGAGTAGTGTTGCCAAGTCTTGCGAGTCTTGGTATTGCGCAAGAGTCTCGCATAGTGTTACCAAAAATCGGTCTTGGTCTTGCACCTGCAAGACCAAAAGCAGGACTGTTAAAAAAAATCGATTTTTTAAAATAAAAATTAAGGAAAAATAGTTATTAATACTTGACAATCTTAGTTACTATATGTTAATAATTGGTATAACCAATATACTCTTGCATTTAGTTCCTCTAATTTTTCATTCGGGCTTAGTTAGGTTTCTCCTATCTAAAAAATTACAGTAATATCTCTATAGTAATAAGCTAATAAGTAACTGCAAGAGTGTTGCGAGACTCATGCCCAAGTCCAAGACCATGGTCAAGACTGAGTTCCAAAGACAAAGGCTCTCCTCGGTCTCGCATTTGGGCAACAATAGTCTCGCAACAGTCTTGTAGTTACCTATTAGCCTATTACTATAGAGATATTACTGTATTTTTTATAGGGAGAACCTAACTAAGCCCGAATGAAAAATCGGAAGAGTTAAATGCAAAAGTATATTGCTTACACCAATTCTTTACATACAGTAAATTTGTCAAATATTACTTAACTTTGTCAAATATTAGTAACTATATTGCCTTAATTTTATTAACAGAAACGATTTTTTTTTATTTGACCAACTTTGTCTTGGTCAACAGTCAGGCGGTTTTGGTCTTGGTCTTGGAAAGTGCAAGACCAAGACCGATTTTGGGAGACATTAGTTGTGAGATAAAAAATAAAAATATATAAATTATAGAGAGACTGTAATTGGTAAATGTCTTAATCTTCTATGGTTTCAAGTTATTATATGATTGTACCATTCAAAATATTGGTAGGGACTGAATAGGGCCTTTTTCACCGCCCTATTGGGATCTACTCCTATTTTGTCAATAAATAAACACACACACACATACTGATTAGGGGGGCAAACTCAGTGAGTATGGCTCTTATCCCGCTGTCACGGATTCAGTGGTTAAAGAAGGCCTGTATTAGAATGGCAAGAGGGATAGAGATGACTAAATAATAATATACTCGGAGGGCATATACCGGCTGAATATATCTTGTCACCCCAAGAGATATGGCGGAGTTATGAATGGTCCTGAGATGAAAGAGATGACAATAGGAGGATTATGTCAAATCCTATCCTTCCATTTGGCAGGGAAATACACATTATCATTGTTGCAAGTATTATTATCGATCCTGGTTACCTTTCATCCATTCATATTTATTATATTTACACTTTATTTATGCTAACAAATATTCACTAAATTTTTCTGTAAACTACAGAAATATTGGAAGCGGGCAGTTGATAAACAATTACGAGAAATTTTGCTAATCGATTAATCTCAAAGTGTTAAATCCTAAGTATACCTTTTCCTAGGTTATATTTCATTAAGCCAATAGTTCACCAATATTGTTTTTATTTCCAATCTTTTATTTTGGAATGACGATGTTTCGGCTCATCAAACCATTTTCAAGTCTGAAAACAAAGTAACCATTGCATCCCAAACTCTTCAATCACACATCACAAGCCTTGAAGAATGGTGTCAAAACTGGAGGATTAAAATAAATTCTAATAAATCTCATCAAATCACCTTTACCCTTCGACGTAAACCTATGACCTCATGTCCCACAGTATCCTTTAATAATACCCCACTTATCCCTGTTGAACAAATCCGATACCTTGGACTTCATTTGGACAAACGTCTAACTTGGAATCCTCATACCAGACTGAAACGACAAGAAACCGCTCGACGTTTCCGACTACTCCAACACTTACTAGACAAACGCTCTAAACTTCCCCTTAATTACAAAAGACTCATATACTTGACTATAATAAGACCTATTTGGACTTACGGAGTTGAGCTATGGGGCTCCACTAAACCATCGAATTCCTCTCGCATCCAATCCTTACAATCCAAAATCCTTCGTAAAATCCTCAATGCTCCTTACTTTGTCACTAATAAAATAATCCATAAAGACCTCAATGTTCCATATGTTTCCGATTTGGCCAAATCCAGATACCTATCCTTCCATAATAAACTTCATAACCATCCGAATCCTCTTGTTTCTAACCTTGCTTCCTCTTCGATTCCTGATAACCCTCCGAGGCGTCTGAAAAGAAGATGGCCTCGTGATCTTCTCATGTAGACAAATTATTAGAGTGCTACCAGTGGGTAGTTTCTCAACAAGCGTGTTTCATGTAATAATATTTCTCTGTACAAATTTACTAGATGTATTCATACTAATACAGTTGTAAATATCATAATAAAAGTTTAAAAAAAAAAAAAAAACAAAGTTTCTATATTACAGTTATTTACAATAATTTTGTTTATTTTTTCTTGAATATTTGTAGAACTATTTATTTATGACGAATGATGTGAAGCTATCTGTGGTGAGTCTGAGATGTGGTGATGTTGGGGTAAAGTCTGCGGTAAGGATCTGTTGTACCGGAGAAGTCCAAGACATTGGAGTCTGGAACTGCGGCGAAGATATGCTGAGTTTATATCTGGCCGTTGTTGGCCCAGTGGTTTTTGAATCATATTGAATATTTAACAGTTGAGCGTTGCAATATAAAGGAAGGAGATGGTCCGGGGTGGCGGTCATAAATTGGCTAAATAGTGGCAAAACTATTTTATTAAAAGCCAACGTTTCGGCCCGACTTCGCAGGTCTTTTTCAGGGAGATGTGTTCAGCTGGGAGTTTCTCTTAGAACTAATAGAAACGCTGGCTTTTAATAAAATAGTTTTGCCACTATTTAGCCTATTTATGACCGCCACCCCGGACCATCTAGGAGACCACACCTGCGGTCAAAGATCTTCATGGTCTGTATAAAATGTATATATATATATATATATATATATATATATACATACTAATCTCAAAATATGTATTAAAAAACGATTTATTATTTGTTAAATATTTAACTTTTTTATCCATTAAATTTAAATTTGAATGATTTATATATATTTTAATTTAAATTAGAAAATTAGCTCGGTAGAACACATATTATATTTTTTAACTAAATCTAACAATGTTGATACAATAACTGACCTAGAATGAAGTGGACCACACGGGCAACAGTAAACCAACTAGATGATATTAAAACAGAAACAATTCAGTCAGAAAAACAGCAGAAGGTAAATAACCCATAATTTAATTAGGAGTGTGGTGGAACAGAGGATATTGGTTGTGAAAACAACATTATTAGAAATGAAAACTTGCTCATCGTTAGTTTAGCATTTATAAATCCCTTAGCCATAACTTCCTAAAAATGTTTTCACGCGAAATGTTGAGAAGCTACAAATATAAACCTAATGATACACAATATTTACTAACATAGTTATTTTTTCAACGGGTTTCCTGATAAATGTTCCAGATAAAACTCAGAATTTTCGCATAACATCTATTTTCCCCCACAGTCATTAGTGTTGTTTTGTACTATACACAGATGTAAAATAGAATAGAAAATGATGGAAACATATAAATTTAAAAGATTCGATGGGCTGAAAAAATGTTAATTAATTGTTTTAAATAAATTTATACCTTCGTTTTCACTTTGCCTTCATTATATTAAGTATTTTCATACTTATTCAATCTTATTAATTAGTAAGTGAATATTGTGTGATGCGCGTACTGCACCAGATTTTACTTTCCTATACTATCCGATTTTGTTGCTTCTTTTTTTATTTTGTAGGGTTTTGACTACTGATGCCTGTGACAGAAATTCGGTGCTCCATGCGCAATAGCTTGCGCGCAATAAATGAAAAACATGTTTTTCTATAGACTGTAGCGCGAAAACGGCTCTAACGATTTTGATGAAACTTTCCTATAATGTTCTAATAATTGTCCTTTTAATTTTCGTATATAGACTTAATTCATGAAAAAAATCAGGGAAAAAAGTTATAAAGAAAAGAAAAATGTTATGGGGCCTAACTCCCTAAGTATATATTATACGGTAAAATTTATAATAAAACTTACGGGTTCATATCCTGGTGTCAGAAAGGGGTGAATGAGAGAATAAAGATGACTAAGTGAAAGTAAGAAAATCTGTTGCCCGCATCACACAATCTTCACTATTTCCTCTACTTTTAACAAAAATTATTGTTTGACAATAATAAGCTACGGCAAAAAGTTTTTGATCAGCAATATTAGTGAGTATTGAAATTTTATACTGATCTACTTTAAGCCGGTTTACATTGCTTTAGTTTATCAAATAAATCGTTCTCAAATCTTTTCTTTGATCAATTTTCAGGAAAATAAATCTAATTCAATTCTTTTTTGTTTCTTCATGAACATATGTAAAGAAATAAAAACTGGAGTAGTGACGAAAGTCGTGTGAGTTGTCACACCAGATATTTTAAATATATGTTTGTTCAAATTACCACTGTATTAACTAAAAATATGTTGGCATGGCAGACTTGTTGATAAACTATTCATTATATTAGCATCCAAGTAATAGTTCTATATTAAAAAGTCCCGAGGCCATCTGATTTTCAGACTCATAGGAAGAATGTCAGGAATTGAAGAGAATGCAAGGTTAGAAACTGGCAAAACATTGAACAGTTACTATGAGTATTAGTTAGGAGCATTGAGGATTTTACGAACTATTTTTGATTGGATAGTAGTGGAATTAATGGTTTAGTGGAGCACTAACCATAAATCGAAATAGGTCTTATAATAGCCATATAAATGAGTCATTTGTAATTAATTGGTGCTTAGAGCTTTTGTCTAGTAAGTGTTGAAGTAGCCGGGAACGTCTTTCAGTTTCTTGTCGTTTCTGTCTTGTGTAAGGATTTCAAGTAAGAACTTTCTCCAGATGGATGGAATGGAATTCCATGGAATAGATGGAAACTGATTTCTTTGATGGCATAGTGCCCATATTGGATAGGTTTTCATCTTAGATAGTAATACCAGGAATTTATAATAAAATCAACTTTGAAAGTCTTTTTTTTTTCTTTTTTTATAATCCAATCAAATGATATTTATTATTACTTCAAAATATATCTCGATAAAATATTCTTAAAGAGTTATCTTTGAAGATGAGAATTTTATAAAATAAATCTTTGATATAACTTTCTGTTAAGTATATTCTGTTTTGTGTAGGACTTTTAATCCTTTTATAAAGCAAGCCAATACCGATAGTGCAAAATCAGGATATTGCCAGATCGGACGGGGGGAGGGGAGGGGGGGAGGCAATAAGCCGATTTGCGCACAATGCGAACTAAGCCAAAGAAACTTTGCCTTGGCCACACAATCGAATATCCTCGCCGCTCGCAATTGCTAACAAACATCAAACGAACTTTTGGGCTTAGCGGCATTGGGAGAATGAATGTATACCAACAGTATCAAGTACTATCAACAGCTATTTCATAGTAATAGATAAGGTTGTTGATTTTTTACTAATTGTATATATTAAAACAAGATAATTTAATGAACATTAACGTACTGTTATATATTTTTTATAGTTGATTATCTTTTTAGCAGAAGACATGGACATAAAATTGAGATTGATCGAGCCAAGTTAGATACGAATGATTTTTGCTTTATAGCTTGCGTGACAGAATTATGTACATCCTTACATTATTAATGAATCTGAGAGAGATGTCGATATTCTTCTAAGAAAAGTGAGATTCCTACGTAAACTATTTCTTTTTTTTATCGTTTTTATGAAATATTTATGATAAATCTAAAAATAAATACATTATTATTTCAAAAATAGTATTAAATATTCCAAGGTAATTCTGGTCTTTAGAAATGTATAAGGTATTCTAATTTTAATCCTTGAAACATTTATATTTTATTCATCTCATTTTTGAATAACACTATATTTATCGCAGCATATATACCACACTATATTATGGCTTCGTTTTGAGAAGTTATTGTTTTCCTACATATTTTTTTTTATAAAATGAAAAACTCCAAATAATTATATGATATTTTTATCACATAATTATCACACATTAAAATTACAAACAACACTAAATTTAGCTTAGTTTTCAGAAATTATTTTTCTCATACTCAGGCCCTTTGGTAAAAATATTTATACTTAAGATGAGCTTTAGTTAATACCTGAGTGAGGTATATGATATTAGTTGAAGTTATTTGGTTTTCTCAGATCTTATGGTTTTTTTGGGAGGAAAGTTGATGACTGTTTATATTGCATATAATATATCATCATTTATCAATTAGTGATATAGCTGTATTTATTGTCTACTCCTCATTTTCCAGCAAAACATATATCATTTAACAGTCGAAAAAATAGAAATCAATATATATATATATATATATATATATATATATATATATATATATATATATATATATATATAGCTCTTTTATATATATATATACTAAATGCTGCCAAAACTCAGGCCATTGTCATTGGTTCCAAGCCCCTTATTAGATCCCATACTGAATTTCCTTCTACTCGTCTGTTAAAAATTTAGGATTTTTCATAGATCAAACCCTCACCTGGACCTACCATATTTCTCACATTTCCCGTCGGACAATTTCTACCCTTAAACTATTTCATCGCTTCCGCCATCTCCTACCTCAACATATCCGTAGACTCCTAATTTCCTCTCTCATCTTCCCCCACTTTGACTACAGCTGTGTGGTGTATGATGGCCTCTCGGTGGAGCTCCGTGATAGACTGAAAAGATTAATGAATAGCTGCGTAAGATTTGTTATTGGTGCCCCGAGGTACTCCCATGTCTCTCACCACTACACTGAGTTAAGGTGGCTCTTCCCCTCCTTCCGAAGACAATATTTTCTAGGTACGTTCCTCTACCAAATCATCAACAACCATCGTCCTTCTTACGCCTACAACCTTCTCCAGTTCAAATCCTCAGTCCATTCCCTGTCCACAAGATCTCGACCTTCTGACCTTTACATGCCTTCTCACAGATCTGCCTCATTCCAAAATTCCTTTCTTGTTCGCTCTGTCAATTTCTGGAATTCCCTCCCTATCAAAATTCGACATTCCCCCTCCATATCCACATTCAAATCCCTCCTATTCCAATTCCTATCACAAAAACAGTCAGATACTTGCTAACCATTCGAGCGGATTTTAATAGAGAATTTGATACATTTTTATTTTTTAATTCTTTATTTTTTTCGGAAAAGTGTATACTGGTCTATAAGAGCAAATAGCTTTAAGTGTCTTGTCATAGTATTAATGGTTTTGTATATAGTTTAGTTTGTTTTGTATATAGAAATTTTAAATTATATTTTTTTTTACATTATTTCTTTTTTTCGATTGATTTTATTTTGGCCAGATGTAATATTTTAATTTTGTTCTATTTTGTTATTCTCAAGGGACTGTGTCCCAGAATAAAGTTATTTTTCTATCTATCTATCTATTTCTATCTATCTATCTATCTATCTATCTATATATATATATATATATATATATATATATATATATATATAACGATTTACAGAAATAATCATAAATAACTTATGAAGACTTTCCTGGCAACACACTGATTACTGGCAACGACATGCAAGAATATTTAGAATGGATAACATAAAAAAACAAAAAACAAATGGAGGTAAAAAAAAATTCTCGAAAAGAAAAAAAAAACATATATCGGACATTTAAACAGAATGTTTGAAGGTAGATTGCCAAGAGAGGTTACTTATGGAAATTTGGCGAAAGAAAAATAAAAGAGTCTATGTTGGGACATGGTTTGCAAGAAGAATGGACTATAAAATGTATATGTTAAGAAAACCTGTTGTTTTATGGAAGCAATATATATTTCTACTTAACTAAATACAGTTTTAAATTAGCAATTTAACCAAGTTGAAAAGTGGAATTCAGTTTATTTATAATCCATTAATATTTAGATGTAGTTGGAGAAGTAAATTAATCTCAAATAAAACGTTCCATTTCACAAACAAAGATAATTGAGTTGATTCTGTGCCAATAAAACTTAAGTCAATAGTACCTCAGTCCTGGCTCCAAATTGAAAAAGTCAATTTCACACAAGAGTGAAGTGCGAATCTAGAACAATTTAATTCACTAAATTGTGTTTAGCTCTGCAATTATAAACTTCTGGCCGGACATCACAATAAGGAACATAGCTTTCATTTCTTAGATATTACATAAGTTTGTTGCTCAAAAACTGTATTTCTTATATTATAATTATCTAATAAAAGTTTGTACTACCCCAAACAAATTATTCTTTATATCCTCTCCCTCGCGTATGTATATTTTTTTCCTGTTGGTTTTACAGACCTTGAAATCTTTTGCTACCTAAACTAGCCTACTCCATCTCTTCCATTATCTTGGGCTACTTCATTTCAGTTATCTGCATGAAGTAATAGCATCATTGTTGATTTGATCCTTTCTTGAGGCCTTTTGACAACGATTGAGGCATTCATTGTTGCATAGAGGCTTCCAAATGGATCGCCCTTAGCTACAGTCCAGTAACCTTCTTGCCTTCATATCCAGAGATATTGATATACCATTTTCTGTAATCAGTTCTTTATTGGTCATCCTTCTCTATAACTTTTTTATCCCAGATCGCTCAGGTTATCGAACGGAATATTTTTCTCTCAAATCATTCAATACTTCTTTCTAGGGTGCTGGTTTGTGTTCAGGTTTGGCAACCATTAAAACTGGCTTTATCATAACATTTTATACAATTAATTTAAAATTTCTAGATATTTTTCGGCATTTCAATACTCGAAAGAGAGAAGAATGCTGGCGTATTTCTTACTTTTGTTGATTGATTGAGGTTATTGGGAAGCACTAGCGGATCCAGAATTTAATTTTGGAGGAGGCTTCAGCCCGAAAGATTTTTTTTTTTTATCTATATAACGATAATTACTTTGTAAAAAAAAAGATACTACCTATATGAAATGATGTTTAAGTGATTCTTGAAGTACTGTTAAATGTAATTACACGAACAATAATACTTTAAGAGATAATTTTTTACCATAAACATTGTTACATTTTACCATTTGGGGAGGGGGGCTTCAGCCCGAATTTTCCCCTGGTAGATCCGCCTGTGTTGGGAAGTCAAGGTGAATTTGTCTACTCTTGTGAACAACTATTTTCCTTCACCGCAGATCCTGTAGTTGGGATGAAAATTTCAGCTTATTATAATATGTCTTATTTTATTTTCATTTACTGGTAGGCCCATTTTCTTTTTTAGTCAGAGTTTCACAACGAGAGGTTGCGGATGTTGGGTCAACGATTTCGAAGAAACGTTTTTGGTGATACCAGATCGAAAAATATTAGACCCATAACCGAGATTTTTTGCCAATGCAGCCTAGGAGCCGAGAAAAAAATATATATATATATTTTTTATGTTAATGTTATCTGACATTTCGGCATAGAAAATAATATTAAAAACCCAAAAATAATATGAAATAAATGTAAAATACAATAATGTGAACAAAAATACTCTTATAAAATTATGTTAAAAAAAATTTATATTTTTTAATTTTAAACCGACCTCGTATTTAACAGTTTAATTGGACGATAAAGTATTGTACGTCTGAATCGTTTTTTTTTTTTAATGACACAAATTTATTCGGACTGATTTACTGTAAGCGTCTTCGGGATTTTGTGATTTATTATTTATTATACAATAGAATTCGTTTTATACAATTTTTTTTTTTTGTGATTTTTTCCCCTATTTTATTTGAAAATGGCTCGACGAGCCGATCGCCGTAATAATATTTCGTAGTTGAACAAATAAAAAATCGGTGAAAAGTGGCTTAAAATAAATAAATCGGAAACTATTTTATTTACTTATTTATTGAATATTACAACAACCTGTCACTTGGACATTAGTTACAGTGAGGTAGTGATAACATCCAGACTATATGTACAAAAAAATATAAAATAAATAGAAGCAAAATAATAATCAAAAAAGTATATAAAATAAATAAATAAAATGACTTAAAAAATAAGAAAATTAAAACAAAGCAAAAACACATGCATACCTATATACACTACAATCAGCCGAGGGAACTCCGAGGCAGGCTTGTCCCTCCTACTATGGAGGGAAACACTAAACTCCAGGAAAACTCTGTGCTACTCTCAACCGAATCACTGGTACTAAAGCCAGAGGTTAGTAAAATTAGCAATATGTTTTTGTTATTTTACACAAATCGATTGGTATATAATAACATAGAAATTATGCAGGGAAAAGTCGTAAAACAGTAAACATTAATAAAAAACAACAATAAAATATTATTTTTTCTTGGCTCCTAGGGCTCATTGGAAAGACACATCTGACATAGGCCTAATATTTTTTGACCTAGTTTCACTAAAAAAAAGTTTCATCGAGATCAGTGACTCTCACATTCTTAAGCTCCCATTTTTAGGAAATCTCTCGAGATGTAACTTAACATATAATTAATATTTTCTTCTTGATTCAATCGAAATTATGGAATCTAGAGTACTTTATTTTTTTCTCATTTTATGAGGAAAATTCTAATTTTTACTTATTTATCAGTTTAATATAAAAATAAATATAACAAAAAATAAATATTATGCATTGGATATAATATAATACATATAAAGAAATAAATACCATAGATATGGTGGTAAAGAATCTGAAAATGTCTCTAAGGGATAGATGAGCCTTTATAAGTTTACTATTTATTAAACTTATAACAACATTTCGAGCTACTTTTTCAAAATCCAACATATTTTCATTATATGATTCTATTATAATTTATTCTATTACAAATATAAAAACCACCATTTTCCTCGCATTTTGTGTAACGCTTGTAAATACTCCTTCTAAAATTGTTCAACATGGAACATGGTTATTTATTGAAGAAATGAGAAAGGGAAATACAAATGATAAAGCTGCCGCGATTTTCATTTTTCAATATTTCATGAGCTCCGTGGGCGGTGCCGCTGCTGTTGCAATTGTAACGTCACTTTGGATGGAACGGTTAGAGGTTATATTTAGAATTTGAATGGCCAACTTTTCTTGCTATTATTCAATTTTCATAATTGAGCCACCATTGATTCTAAATATAGATGTGTACATTGGAAAAAAAAAATATTCATTACCGGTATATGCCAACAAGACCTCAAAACTAACGGATCCAGGATTTAATTTTGGATGGAGCTTCAGCCCGAAAGATTTTTGTTTTCATGTATAGATTAGGATAATTACTTCGAAAGAAAGAAAGAAACTAACAACTGATATGTCTTAGGGGTGTTTAATTTTATTCCGGATGGCACTGGATAATTACTGATGATAATTACCTAGAAATGTTTAATAATAAAAAAATTGTAAAACAAATTTGGATCTATAATATATTGATTGGTCCAAAATTAGTTAAATTGAATTTCTTTTCTAAAAGGCTGGTTTGTGTTTATCATGCTTTCTAATTACACCCATTACCTGTGATCATCTTGATATAAATAGGTGGCAGAATTAAAATAACTTTTACTAAAAAACTTAATTTATTTCTATGTTTAATAAAGAATACATACAAATTTTATTTACAAGAACAAAATACGTGATTCAATGAATTTAAGAATTAACTTTGAAGCCATGATTTCAGTCCTATAATGATCTCCTAACTTAGATCTATTTGGACTTACGGAGTTGATGTCTGGGGCTCCAATAAGCCAATAAATTCCTTACGTATCCAATCCTTACAGTCCGAAATCCTTTGTAAAATCCTCAATGCTCCTTACTTTGTCACTAATAAAATCATCCATAACGACCTTAATGTTACCGATTTGGCCAAATCCAGATACATATCCTTCCATAATAAAATTCAGAAACATCCGAACCCTCTCGTTTCTAACCTTGCTTCCTATTCGGTCCCTGATAACCCTCCGAGGCGTCTGAAAAGAAGATGGCTTCGAGATCTTCTATTGTAAACTTTTTTTTTTAGAGTGCTACCAGTGGGTTGTTTCTCAAAAAGTGTTTTCTGTTATTATTTTCTGTTATCACACCAATGAATGTTTTTTTTTTTTTCTTAATACATTTTTCAATATCATAAATAAATAAATAAAAAGTTTCCTTATTTTTCTGCGGGCTCAATTTCACTGTGAGCCACTGTTTATCATCTGCACTAATGCAAGTAATATTAATTAAATTATTTTTTTGTATTTCATTTTATATTGACATCGGTCTTGAACGTTTAATCAAGTGTGATCAGTGTACATGTTGGATGACATAGGTAAAACTTTTTAATATCCGAGGGCGATAATGGAATCCTCTGTCCTTTGTGTAAAAATTCGGTGTGAAGTGAAATTTAATTAAATAATATCGGTGAGGGTTAGTTAAATAAATTGTTGTGAGCTAACTGGCCCTAGGAGATAGTTTTCATTAAACAAATACCATGTTTCAAAGGGAGTGGATCGATGGGCGGCGACTCCTTGCCGCCACCCGTCCCGGCCCCGGGGGAAAAAAACAACTGCCAATGAGAACATTTCTCATCTACAACAATCTTCTTCAAGCCTCATCTTGTGTACCGATTACGGTACCCATTCCCAGTGTTAAAAGTCATATTATTGATTTAAGCGATAAAAAAAAAATAAACAAAACATTCAAATAATACCCACATCCTGTTCCACCGTATCCTTTAACAATATTCCACTTATCCCTGCCGAACAGATCCGTTACATAGGACTCCTTCTTGACAAACGCCTTACCTGGAATCCTCATCCTAGACTTAAAAGACAAGAAACTGCCAACAGATTCCGACTACTACAACACTTACTTGACAAACGCTCTTAACTTCCAATATTCTACAAAAAACTCATTTACACTACCATCATCAGGCCCATTTGGACATACGTTAATGAGCTTAAGGGCTCTACAAAAACATCAAATTCTACCCGTATCCAATCCTTGCAATCCAAAATCCTCCGTAAAATCCTAAATCCTCCTTATGTAACAAATAAAATTATACATAATGACCTTAACATTCCTCTTGTGGCAGGAAGACTTGACCCGAACTAGATATACCTCTTTTCATTCCAAACTTTTTGGTCACCCTAATCCTCTAGTTTGTAACCTTTCATCCAACACAATTCCTGACAACCCTCCGAGGCGTCTGAAAAGAAGATGGTCAAGGGACCTCCTAAATTAATTTATCTTTGAAGTGTTACCAATGGGTAGCTTCTTCACAAGTACCTTCATGTAATATATTCCTATAGCAAATTTACTGGTTGTATATATGTTTACAGTTGTAAATTTCAATAAAATAATAAAATAAATAAATAATATCAATTTTTTTAAGAACTACAATTTATACCTTACTAGATTGGTAGTGCGAATTATTCACATAGTGTATCGGTCGATGAACAACTTACTAGAATAATAAGGAAATAAAATAATGCAACGTATCATGTGATGGAGGAATCAGTTCTTATATTCTCTGTTATTGGTAACCACCAAGGAAAATAAAATTAATTTAAACTTTATTTTATATTATATTACTTTATCTTTTTATTTATATATATATATATATATATATATATATATATATATATTTTTCCTTTCTTATGTACATATTGTGTGAATGAATACTATAGCCCTAGTACCAATGCCCTTCAGTATGGCAGACTGTATTAATACTCAATAAAAGTTAAAAAAAAAAACTTTATTTATGTTTACAAATTAAAATAATCTATATTTTTTTTCGCTGTAAACTTTTTTATTTAGAAATAGAATAATATGTCACATGGACAATAATTATAGTGATATATGAACACATTCACACCATATATACAAAAAATATAAAATTAACAAAAGTAAAATAATAATAACTAATTAATAATAAAAAACTATGTAAAATAAAAAAAAAACTAACCTAAAGATAAGTAAATTAAAAACATTAAAAAAGCAAGCATAACTATATACAATATATACAATTTTTTTTTTGCTACTAACGGTCCAATTTCGATACGTTTTATTTTTAATTTATAGAGATGGTTGGGTTTCAATTAATTAACTTACAATCATGTACACACACGATAGATGGACATCATAATCAACTATTACGATTACAGTAATTATGATTACATAATTACACGCTTATAGTCGTAATCATGTTTCCGATTACGATTGTAATCAGTTGTTCGTGTCACATATACAGTGCTATTGAATCAAGCATAAAATTGGTGTGGTAATTTAGTTTTATTTTCAGGTGTAATCAATGATTCCGATTTCGAACATCTCTGACTCATGATATGCTAAAGATTATAGTACGGGCTAAAACGTTTATAATAAGTTCCATTTTAAAAGTTCCCTGGTAAGATACTAGAAAACCTTAGGAAAGGAAAGAGCGACGTCTGGCAAACAAGAATGACATTGTTTGATTCAATGGTTTCAACTACATTGCTTTACGCTGCCGAGATTATGGAGTTTGAGTTATTTAGATGCACTCGAAGTTATCCAGCTAAAATTTCTTAAAAATCTCCTCCTTTGGGCTAAAAGTGTACCGAATTATGCTGTCAGACTGGAGACTGGATGACGTCCTCTGAGAATAATGATAATAAAAAAAGTAGTCAACCTCTGGGCAAGACTCTCAACGCTACCAGAGGTATCTATGTGTAATGTGCTTCAATAGTCTAAGAAGTATAAACGATGTCGCCATCAACTAATAGTATCAGTGAACTAAACGAGATCTACAAAACGGGAATGCAAAACTGGAACAAGACCATTATAGAAAAAATGGAAAATTATCTTCTTCCTTTAGACATCAATAGAGCTCTAAATTCAAATAATAATCCAATCTACAGAATTCTAAGCCGTCTAGATTTTTCTCCTGAAGAGTGTTTAATTTTTAATACCTGTATGAACAAAACACGAGTTGTCAGCCCTTTAAGAATATAATAAATAAATAAAATAAATCTTAAATTATACAAGATGAAGAAATCTGCAGTGCCTGTAAGCAATATATATTTAACAGTCCACACCATCTTCTTCTCCAGTGTCCATCATCCAATGTATATAGAGAGAGATACCTGAATCCAACGGAACCCCATATGAAAAAGCGCTATTCTTGAGAAATCAAAGTGTGTAAAGTTTGAAAGCTCGATAGTTTGCTTCCTGTTGGGTTTAAAAAAAAAAAAGATAGATAATTTTAAGATTGAATTTTAACATTTTTTATCTATGTCACTTTAAAAATGAGATATTTTAGTTTCTTGTTTTTTATTTCCTAAGTTGGTTCAGGTTGAAAATTTTCCTTTTGAAATTCAGTTTTTCATATCCTCTACTACCATGTTATTTATTTATTATCAAAGATTTTTTTTTCTTTTAGGGAACCCTATTTTTAGATTAGAAAAACTCAGTTGTAGTTCTAATATTTAATCTAACGTGTTTTTATTCAAGTTGGTTATTTTGAAAGAAAATTAGAAGGCGGTTAATTTTTCGTGGAAATTACATAACGAGAAACGTTCCCAAGAAGATTAAAGCAACAGAATTTCTAAAAAGGGCCCCTTGTACCTTTAAGGTTCTTTAGATGTCCGGTGATAAGCAAGGTTCTAAGGATAAATTAACACGAGGAACTGCTTTTTATATTAACAATAATAATAGGATCCTTTAATCAACACGCGCAAATTAAATAGATAAATAGCGAATTATATATATATATATATATATATATATATATATATATATATATATATATATATATATATATATATATATATATATAAGTTAAGCGTCGGCGGACTCTAACAATAAAAAAAAAGAAAGGAAAGGGCTTGAAATGCAACACTCACGGTTTCAGAAAAGATACTGCTTTATTCCTTTAGTAATCCTCCTTATATACATTTCATATGTTTATTTACATTCAGGACGGTATTAAGGCTGATATCGCCGGTCTCCGGTCTTTATCTCCCCCCCACCAGTTTACGAATAGGATTTTTCGGAAACTTAGATATTCCTAGATCGGAGCTAACGATTATCAGTCTTAACACCTTACAATTGTTTTTACAAGTATAAAGTTGAAAGAAAGTAAAACTCACTCGAGACATACAATAATACAAAGAAATAAAAAAAACAGAACTAAACACAACACTTGCTTCCAAAAACAGAACTCTTAAAATCCTAAAAAAAACAGAGAAGAAAAAAAAAATAATACACTTTCCTCTACTGTATTGCTATGATTCTATTTACACATAAAAAAAAAATACACCATATTTTTGCTTAGACAACCAAAAAAAACATATTTGTTATAACGTGGTGAGGGTACTACGAATCCGTTAGTTTATGTTCCGGTTCTATCATTGGGAGCTTCAATTGTTCAATGTGAACCGTTCTCCTCTTTCTAGGTTCATTAACGCTTTCGATCGTTAGTAGATTATGCTCCCTAATAGCAATCACTCTGAATGGACCCTCGTATCGTAACAATTGTTTCCCTCTGTTGGTCCCTACTCTACGGTACACTATTGTCCCGATCTTTAGATCACCCATTTGGTCACGTACGCGAACATTCTGCCTCTCTACCCGCTTCTCCTTTTCCCGCTTAATTTTCGCCGTTACTCTTCCCCACGTCTTTTCCATCTCCACCCTATTGCTCTGGATTTGCTCGACTAATGGTTCATTAACCGTTGTTTCCCCGCAATCTCGCCTTGGCCTGCGCATCCCGAATAGTACTTCCACGGGCGAAAATCCCGTGACGGAGTGAATCGAGTGGTTGTAGGCTGTTACCGCTTTCTTCATTGCAACATCCGGCTCCAACCCTTTTTCCCCCTGATACACCCGGATGTGATCACTCAGCGTGCTGTGCAACCGCTCAATGCCGCCTCTACCCTTAGGATGTCCCGGGGTGTTATAATGCCAACGAATCCCTAGTCGTTTCACCTCCTCCCTAATCGCGGCATTGTCAAACTCCCTACCACCGTCCGATGTGATCCTCTCGGGGACCCCGTAGAACTGCACCCAGGTTTGTAGGGCTTCCGCAACTGCGTTGGCAGACTTGTCCATGACCTGGTGTGCCATAGCTACCTTGCTAAAGACGTCGATGACCGTGACCCACTTGAACCCTCTCCAGGTAAATGTATCAATCTGGAGGTCCTGTAGTGGCATATTCCCCGTCGGTGTCTCTTCCTGAATCCCTCTGGGGGGGTGTCGATCATATTTCGTGCGCATACACACCTCGCATTTCCCTATGACCTCTTGGATGGATTTTTTCATGCCCCACCAGAAATACTTTCGACGTAATGCCTGCAGTGTCTCGTTCACGCCTCGGTGGTTGGTTTTCCCCTGGTGATAAGCTAATGTGACTGCCTGTTGCTGTTCCTCATCCTGTATAGTTTCCACTGCGTACTTACAACGGATGAGTGTTCTGTCCACACCAATTCGCTCGGATCTCCACATCCGCTTTATTTTATCCCATACCGTGTTATTCCCCACATAAAGATGGTGCGTCTTTCCAGGTTCCGTGGCGTCCTTCAGTGCCGTACAAATTTGCTCTTCACTCACCCCGGGTTGCGACCAGATGACGCGAATCTTGCTTTTCCCATATCTTCGATAATCTATTTTCATCATCCCTGCTACTCTCGTTTTCCAGATTACCTGACGATGCTTGTCATTGATGATGTCGTCTATCTCCTCCATTTCCACTGCTCTTTCCTCCGCTGAGCTCTCCTCTTCCGGGGACTCTCCCCTGTCATCTATACCGACGATATCCTCCGCTCCTTCGCCGTCGGGAGTCCATTCACTCAAGAATTGGCGCACGTCTCGCGATGGTCCTCCCCCGTCCTCTTCTACCGCGTTGATCATGATGGCCCTCGAGAGCCAGTCCGCCACCACGTTCTCCTTTCCCGGCTTATACACCACCTCTATATTGTATTGACTAAGGACTTCCTTCCATCGCGTGACCCTAGCTGAGGTTTCTTTAAGTTTCCCTACCCACTGCAGGGGTTTGTGGTCGGTGTGGACTCGAAACTTCCTCCCAAATACGTATGGCCTGAAATGGTCGATAGCCCACACTATCGCGAGTAGCTCCCTCTCCAAAGCGCTGTATCGCGATTCCGCACCCGTAAGCCGACGGCTCGCGTATGCTATCGGTCGTTCACCCTCACTCCCCCCCTGGGACAAAACGGCCCCTAACGCGTATTCGCTCGCATCGGTGGTTATATTAAAGAGCTTCTCAAAATCCGGGAACGCTAACACCGGCTCTGTCAGCAACCTATTCATACATTTTCGGATATTATTCTCCATCTCTGGTGTCACCACAATCTTCGCGCCTTTCTTCAGCAAATTGTTAATGGGTACCAAATACTCTGCCATCTCAGGTACGAATCTCCGGTAGTAGTTCAGCGTCCCAAGAAGCCTACGGATCCCCTTCACGTCCCGTGGTACCGCCATCCTTGTGATCGCCTCCACCTTTGCCGCATCCGGTCTGACCCCCTCGCTAGAGATAGTGTGGCCTAAAAAATTAATCCGCGTTTGTCCCAGCAGAGACTTCTCGCTTGATAATTTCAGCCCGAATTTCCGGAGCCTCTCGAATACTGACCTCAGATGTCCCACGTGTTCGGTTTCCGTTCTGCTAAAAATCAGCAGGTCATCCATATATACCTGACATACCGAGTCATCGATACCCCTCAAAAATTCGTCCATCAGACGCTGAAATGTTATGGGCGCATTCTTCAGACCAAACGGCATTCTTGTGAATTCATAATGCCCCCTTTCGAATGTGAACGCTGTTTTGTGTTGGTCTTCCGGGTGCATCCGTATTTGGTGATATCCCGCCTTAAGGTCCAACGTGCTAAAGACCACGGCTCCACTCAACCTATCCAGTATATCTTCGAATCTGGGGATCGGGTACTTCTCGTCTACCGTGTTATCGTTCAATTTACGATAGTCTACTACCACCCTGTATTTTTCCTTATTATCCCCCGGTGCTGCCTTCTTCTTCACCGCCCACAGGGGACTATTGAATGGTGAGGTGCTATCAACTATGATCCCTTGTTCTTTTAGACTATCTAGCTCCTCTCGAATATGCTGCCTCAACGCCTGCGGGTATCTTCTCTCTTTCACGTAAGTTACCCTATCCTGCTTCAGTGGGATTTCATGCACCGTCCTCCCTGTTACCCCTAATACCTCACCTTCCCTGAAGAAAATGTCCCTAAACTCCTCCTGTAGCAACTTCCTCCAGTCCTCCACTCTGTTCACCGCCCCTATCCGCACCCTTCTTTCTCTCGCGACCCCTATACATCCGAACTTCCTCTTTCCCAACCTAACACTCCAGGCTCCTCTACGATTCCTAATGCTCGCCCCTACCTGCCCCAACAAATCGCACCCCACTATGACCTGGTATTCCCGAGTCATGTTTTTTACTACGTGTACCTTCAGTTCGCCCTCTTTTCCTGCCCACCGATCAAGTCTTATTGTCGCTTCTCCCTCTACGCTACAGGGGCCACCCAGAGTGATTAGTTGGCAATCGCATTTTTGGATCCGGAGTGCCCTCTCACTCCCGCACACTTTCCCTAACGCCCCTCTGGTCATAATAGTGCTCGAGCTCCCGGTATCCACGAGGCACTTTACTCCCCCGTCTACCTCGATAATTGGCAACCAGCATGGCTTACCTCGGATGTTGTTGCATGTTGCTGTGCGGTCGCCTCTCTGCTGCCACACTCCTCAGATGCCGCCCAGCTTCCTCCTCCCCGCCGCCGTTCGTCGCTGCTCGGTCCGTTGGCTGCTCCTGCCTCCTTCGCCTCCACTGCTACCTGGTTCGTCCGTCTCTGTCCCCGAAGTTCCCGACTCCTCGGTTGCCTCTCCCGAAGATCCGTCCTTCCGCTGCATCCTAGCCCGTCTTGTCAGCTTCTGCGTGTTTACTTCCATGGGCTCGTCTTGAGTTCTTTCTCTCCTCCGGAATATGTACGGGCACTGCCTAGCAATATGCCCTTCGGTACCGCACTCGAAACATCTAGTGCGCGGACATTGTGCAACTAAATGTCCTGGCTTTCCGCACCCATGACATTTCCTGTCTTCCCTGCGGGGTCCATTCCTCGGCCTCACTTGTCCGGATCTTTTTTCACCCATCCTGACCTTTTCTCCGCTCGGCTGTACCGTTTCTCTCCTCTTCCAACCCATCGGGGCTGTCCGGGGTCGTCTGTCATTCACCCGGATCCACCCTGGTTCTTCCACGTCCATCCGAGTCTCTTCTTCCCTTGCGCTTAGGTCGATCATTTCCTGGGCACACTCGAGGAATGATCTCTCCCTGGGCAATCCGTCTCTCCTTCCCGTTTCCTTCGCCAACTGGACCTTGAGTATCGTCGAGAGGAACTCCATCCTGGCTTCCACCTCTCCCACACTCATTGTTTCGCGCATTTTCTCCGTTATGCGGTTGTACTTTGCCACTAGTACCCCCGCATACTGGCCCCTCGTCTGACGTTGGGACCGGCGCTCCCTAAACATTTGGAAGATGTCTTCCTCCGGCGTCCATCTGCCTCCTCCGAAGGCCTTCTTCAGTCGCTCCTTAATCACCGGCCATGGTGTCTCCTCGTCCGCCTGAATTTGGTTCAGGATGCTCCTCCTTACTCGGCACACCAGAGCCGCTTTCAACGCTTCCGCGTCCCCTAGGTTTACCAGGTCCTCCGCCACCTTTACCTCTATTCTAGACATGAGGCGGTCTCCGCCTTTCAGGAAATGGTTGAGCTCACCTACCTCGCCACCGAAGCGTTCCAGGTCCGCAATGGCTCTTCGAAGGTCCTGCGTGGTCGCCGCTCTTATTTTCATCCATTCCAGCGCGTTAGCGTGCGCTTCTGCCAATGTGTCCCTCGGTAAGGGAGGGATCTCCTGGATCTGCGGAATCTGCGGTACCTGAGGTATTTGAGGTATCTGAGGCACCTGAGGGGCCTGCGCGATCTGAGGTATCTGCGGAATTTCTTGAGGTTGAGGGATTTCCGGGGCGCTCAACACTCCCGGCCTGATTAAGCCCTCTGTTGGCATTTCACTCTTTCCTTATGACTAGGAGAAGAAAAAAAAACCAAGAGAAAAAAAAATGACTTTAAAAAAAAATTACTTCTCTGTTCTCCTGTCGTAGTCCCG
The DNA here is from genome assembly GCA_928085145.1 of Nezara viridula. NCBI lineage: Eukaryota > Metazoa > Arthropoda > Insecta > Hemiptera > Pentatomidae > Nezara > Nezara viridula. The sequence goes on from OV725078.1 coordinate 52,682,801, forward strand.
GGTTTCGGCACCAGTTAAGCGTCGGCGGACTCTAACAATAAAAAAAAAGAAAGGAAAGGGCTTGAAATGCAACACTCACGGTTTCAGAAAAGATACTGCTTTATTCCTTTAGTAATCCTCCTTATATACATTTCATATGTTTATTTACATTCAGGACGGTATTAAGGCTGATATCGCCGGTCTCCGGTCTTTATCTTATATATATATATATATATATATATATATATATATATATATATATATATATATATAAATTAAATGAAATAGATAATTATATATATATATATATATATATATATATATATATATATATATATATATATATATATATAATTATCTATTTAATTTGCACGTGTTGATAAAGGGATCCTATTATTATTGTTAATATAAAAAACAGTATGTATATATATATATATATATATATATATATATATATATATATATAAATTATGAAAGTATTATTTATACAAATAAAGAAGTATAAAGCTATCCTAAAATTCATCATATTTCATCATTCAGAATATTCATATCCTAAAAATCATATGATATTTAAAAAAATAAAAAGAAGTTAGTTATCGAACAATAACTAATGAATCAAAATTAGTTTTTTTTAATTGTTAATTTCTATACATTTTATTTTAAAATTTTCATTCAGGTTAAATGTATTTTTATTATAGACAGATTCCAAAAAAATGTCTTATTTTATTATCTTCAGCACTATTTAAAATTGCTATTTTATCGTAACCAAAAATATGATTATTCATGATAATATGCCTGGCTAAAGCTGTGACATTGATATTTTTCGGGTTTTTAGTATTTATTTTATGTTGATTTATTCTATTATGCAAATATAAACCCAAAATGAACAATATTCAAGATAAGCACACGCACATGCTAATAATCAAATAATTATTGGTATAAAAAAACATAAGAAGAAAAGGTTATTATGTTATTTTCAAGGCTATCCATATTAGATCTTCATCAATACTGCCAAATTTGGTCACAGAGGTAAAAAATCATAATAATCATAAATTTTCGAAATTATTACTTTCTTTATTGAATATTAATACATTCTGCCACATTGAAGGGCATTAATATTAAGGCTACATGATTCATTCACACAATATGTACATAAAATTAATATCAATAATAAAGAAAAATAAATAATCATAAATAAAATACATTTATTTTTTATAACAGAAATTACAAATAAATTGTATTGTTATTTTTTCTGGGAGTGGTTAGCGTATTCTTGCCTTCCCTTCTTTCATACCCTATCCCAATCAATAAAATATTAGCTAATACATTTCATAACAAATTTCATCCCTTAATAAGATAAAATCATTGAATGAATTGAATAGAAATTCATTCCCCCCTCCTAAATTCTGCTACATAAGTGCCTCTTTTACCCCTCTCTAATTTCCGGCCCTGGTTATTAACATCCATGGAATATTCCATCACAATAAGTGAAAAGAGGCAAATTAAGCTTAGTAAATTGCAATTAATTAGCATAAATTTTGATATAGATTTTTTTTTTTTTAATACAGAACCACTGCTTGTTTGATCAATGGCTTATTCGTCATGGTTGGTATACTAGCATACAAAATATACCTCTATCAGAAAGACAAATAGTTTATTGCTTTGATATGGCAAAGTGCAGTATACATTTTAAATTTATTGACAAAAAAATTAAAGTTCATGAGCATTATTACAGTCCTATAATCAATATATCTGGATGGAAAAAAGTTTAAACAATCTAACAGAGCAGACATTTAGATTACCAGATTGTATTAGAGCTGATAAATTTTGGATGTATTTTTTATTTTAAATTTAAGTCGAAAATTTCGTAAAATTACTTGTCCACGTCAGTTCAAATTAACAAATATTTAACCGTGTTGCGAACTTTGCACTGAGTATTTGAATTCACCATCGCATTGCACAAAATTGGAAACATCGATGCGTTGAATAAGATATGAATGACTTACGAAACATTGTTGGGTCTGTGTACATTGATGCAACCTCAATGAAGGTTTTCAAATGGCCAAACAACTATTTTATATTTCAGACGCAACGAGCGAATCGATCCGGAATAATAAATCGCTAGTGTGTCAAGTTTATCAGATTCATGTGTTGGAAAAAACAAAGCAAAAACATTATTATGTTTAAACATGTTTCGAGCTATAAAATTAGCATTAATGTTACATCAGTAATGCGAATGAGACGTAATCCTGGAGTTTGTTTTGATTAATTGCATGTTATAAATTCCAGAAATAGAGTCTTGATTTTAATTTATAATAAATTATTCCAACCCAACTCTGTCACCAACAATGATACGTAAATCCTATAGGTTAATAACAGCCCATCAATTGCATCCCAGACTCTTCAGTCACACATCACAAGTCTTGAAGAATAGTATCAAAACAGGAGGATTAAAATAAATTCCATCAACATACCTTTACCCTCCTGTCCTACAGTAACCTTTAACAATTTCCCCCTTATCCCAGTCGAAAAAATCCTAGGACTCACATGGAATCCTTATACCAGATTGAAACGACTAGAAACAGCTCGACGTTTCCGACTACTACAGCATTTACTAGACAAACGCTCTAATCTTCCAGTTATTTACAAAAGGCTCATATATATTACTATAATAAGACCTATCTGGACCATCAAATTCCTCTCGTATCCAATCCTTACAATCCAAAATCCATAGTGAAATCCTTAATGCACCTCACAAATAAAATCATCCATAACTACCTTAATGTGCCATATGTTTTCGATTTAGCTCATTCTAGATACATGTCCTTCCATAATAATCTTCTGATCAATCCGAACCCTCTTGTTTCTAACCTTGCTTCCTTCTATTCCTGATAACCGAGGCGTCTGAAAAGAAGATGGCCTCGGGACCTTCTAATATAGAACTATAATTGGAGTGCTACCAATGGGTACTTTCTCATCATGTTGTACATGTCATGTTACTGTTTTCAGATTTACTTGTTGTATATTTGTCATGTAATAGAGTTGTAAATTTCAATAAATAAAATTTTAAAAATGATTACAATGATTAGACGCCTAGGAGAATTGTCAGGAATAGAAGAGGATGCAAGGTTAGAACCTAGTGGGTTTATGTTTAGTTCATTAAGGAAGGACAGTTATCTGAATTTATCTATTATTGGATTATAAGGATTGGTTGAGAAATGAATTTGATGGATTAGTGGAGCCGCGTAGCCCAACTCCCTAAGCCCTAATAGCCCTTACTATTATTATAGTCGAGTATATGAGTCTTTTTGGAAACTTAGAGCGTTTGTCTAATAAGTGATAAATTAGCCGAAAACGTCTAAAAGACGTTGGTCCAGATGGAGTCATGGTTATCGGTTTTGTTTAACAGAAATGAGTGGAATATTGCTAAAGGAAACTATATAACAGAAATTCATTAGTTTAAGCGAAACATAAAGGTAATTTGATGGATTTTGTTGAAGTTTATTTTAATCCTCCAAATTCGACACTATTCTTCAATATTCGCGATAGGTGACTGAGGAATTGCGCCATCGACCTTATGGGGGGGGAGGGGCACCCCAGCCTATAGAGTTCCAACTGATAAAATGGCAAATATTGATTCGTGAGCTCTTAACACATACAGAGTTCTGGTGAGGAAAGGAACGAATGTTTTTTAACTCTTTTGAAGAGACCAAGTTCCTTAACCTCGACAAAGAGGGAGAGCACTGTATACGAAGTTCCAATGTCAATGCGTGCTTTGAAGTGAAAAATAAAGCTGTTTAAGGAAAGCAGAATTGTTATTGTTGGTTACAGAAGAATATTATAAGTATGGTTGAAGGAGATCCGCCCACATCCAACAAATCCCATAAAAAAAAAAAAAAAATTGAAAAATGAATTCAATGAAGTAAAATAATGAAATAAGCCAAAACATATAATTATTTTGCAAGACAGGTGTCTAAATAAAAAAAAACATTACTATATAAGTTTGATTAAAAATGAAATTAAATGTTTCTGAACCTTTTTTACTTGGCTCCAAACAACTATAGGATGTACCTCACCCTCTCAAAAAAAGAAAAATTATGGTTATAAGTTATGGTTGTTGCCGTTATTGTTTTCAAAATCTATCATTAAAGTTAAGGAAGGAAGTGTTTAAAAGTATATACAAATTTTATAATTTGTATGCAATGCATGAACTTGGCTTATTTATATACTCTATACATTGTAAGTAAAGTATTTGATCGGCTAATACGTCCTTTCGGTATTTCAGTATTACATAAAATCGGCATATTATAGACATAATAATATTAACATTTTTATCTAAAATGTATTGGCCATTATTTAGTTTGAACTGTTCTCATTTCTCCACAAACCGTATAAAGTCCCATTCATTGGAATTTTTTGCCAAAATCCTGATCGAAATGTTTTTTGATATCATACGGAAGTCGGAATTAGTGGCATTCGCTTGGAGCTTGGTTTGAAGGTAAGGAAGGTGGGGGCAAAAGTTTCTATTTAAAACGTAATAATTGATTAAAGCCAAGTTGACTTTGTTAAAGAGTGGGAGATCAGATTATCAAGCTTGGAAACGTAGCCGAATTTGTGCTAATGGTTTTTTACGTTTGCGTGGGACACATCTAGGACCATAGGAATTTCCCGCACTGATTGGGCGGGATTTTGGTCAACAATGACCAAGAACTGTTTCTAGTGGAAGACCAGATCTTTATGTCTCATTGATGTCCAAATTTTCTAAAGAATTTTAGAATAAACGTTAGGCTATGGCATCAGCCCCATAAACATTACAATTTTTTTATGAGTTTCTGCAACACGCTTACATACAAAAAACAGAAAAAAGTGCCGATGATGAATGACATATTCTTCCATATTCACAATAAAATAGCAAACACAATACTAATAAAATTTTAATAAGAGTTCAAAGAAATGGTTTTTGATATTTTACAAGGAGCGTATGATTGTGACACAAAAATAAACAGAAAGGATTTATTAGTCAGTGGAACAGAACACTTTTTATCAAATTATTAACATCCACCTAAAACTTCGTGAATAGCTTCATCTCATCCTAAAACTTTTATATTTATGAGAATTCTCGGAATTAGGGCGTTTTCAATCTGGAGATCGGCAAACTTTGTATATTTAATTAGGTACTAAAACGTCATGAACACCCATTTGATTTCCAATTGAATTATAAGATAATTTGATTACAAAATCGAGGAAAAAGGTGACCTAAAAAAACATTGGGCCATTTTCCGTGACTTCCACCCCCGTCATGTCGGTAATTGGGCTGGAAAAGTAATCCTTTCGGTTTTCTGTTTACTTTTATGTCACAATGATACACTTCTTATCTGATGAAATAATCCCTAAGGTGGATTGTTTATCCAGTTTGTTATATGTTAACAACAATATCTGTTAACACTTGTTGAAAATAGCTTAGTAATGTGTTTGCTATTGCACTGTGAATATGGAATAAAATATCATTCACTATCGGCATATTTTGTTGAATTATTTTAAAAAAAGGTAAGCGTGCTGCAGAAGCTCAGAAAAATTTGCAGTTTTTATAGGGATGCTGCCTTAACCGAACGCATCTGTCAAAATTTGTTTGCCAACGATGCTCAACGGTCTGGTCGCCCACATGAAATTGAAACGAGCAATGTTAAAGCCATTTTTGATCAAAATCCCACCCAATCAGTGAGAGAGATTGCTCTGGTCCTAAACGTGTCGCACACAAACGTAGAAAACCATTTGCACAAGCTCGACTATGTTTCTAGGATTAATTTTTGGGTCCCTCACACAAAGAATGTTATAAACTCAATACGACTTTAGCTATCTACAAGAAATTTAGCAGGAATTTAGGACCACATAAACTACACAAAATGACGTCAACAGGATCTTCGTAAACAAACTCGAAATGGAGATAAAAAATAAAAACCTATAAGGACTTTTTGTTTATTTCTTCCTTATTCAGGAATTAAATCAAAAAAGCATTTATAGGGTTTTGAAGAGCAATAATTCAGCTTTTCAACAGATATAGTAACATCGAATTTGGATAATATCCTGAAGAGTTATGAATGATCGGAAGGGTGTTTTGTTCCACCAAGACAACGCTTGGCCCCACACCTCATTGGTCACTTGCAATAAATTATTGAGCCTTGGATGGGACCTTTTCCCTCACCCTCCATATTCACCGGACCTTACTCTAAGTGACTACCAATTATTCCAGTCTTTGCAAAACTCCATGAATGAAAAGAAATTCCAAAAGGAAGATGACATCAGAAAACACTTGGATCAGGTTTTTAACAATAAACTCCGGACATGAACATGGTATTATGCAGTTAGTGGAAATATGGAAAAAAGTCGTATTAAATAATGGTCAATATATTGTAGATTAAAATAAATTATTTTTCTATAATACATTGAGTTTTATTTCATGCTGAAAACCCTTAAGGACTTATTTGCCAACCCAATAAAAAAATTGTAGGTTACGATAAGATGAAGTTATAGGTGGATGTTAATTATTTGATAAAAAAAGGTCTGTACCGAGAAATGTGTTTGCCAACCCATCAAACGTTAATCACACGTCGTAGATTTAGTGAATATAATAATAGTGAAAATAAACTATTTTTGTTTGATAGAATAAAATATACTTTTCATTGACTTTCATTCTATACTGCTGAGCTCTAGTTAGCTGAAGAAAGAAAAAAAAAAAGAATCAGCTAACGAACTCAAATTTATTCGAGTCATTAATTCAACAAACTCTCAGACAAACGAAATGTTTGAGAGTATAATTATTAAAATATATACAAATAAGGAGTAGGGAAGACGGGCTGAGTAAAAAGATTCCAATGGAGTCAGTAATTGTAGCTGCGCGCCCTTGACTCGGAGCGCCCAATTCACTCTCTGTTCGTCAGGTAACCCCATTGCATATTAAGCACCTCCTCTTAATGCTACACTTCCCTCCACAACTGGGAGAAAAGCTTTTTCATTACCTTCCCTAAAAATCCACCTGTTTGTAAACTCTGATTTCCCTAAACAGACAAGCTGTCGGAGTGAATGGGTTGATTGTATTTTTAAAACACTTTTGTTATTTTTCAACTATTATAGAGTAGCATCTCAGCACATCGAACAATAAAGCCCCTCGACAAAAAAATGCAAAATATCGCAACTTTTAAAATCTTTTTCTGAAAATACCGAAGGCAATTTTTTATACATTTTTTTCAGGGTTAAGTGGCCAAACTGAAAAAATGAACTAAGGGCTCCGAAACAAGAAAACAAAAATTCTCTGAAGGTATGTCCGCAAACGCTTTGCTTTGGAGATATTCATACCTAAAGATTTTCATTGTTATGAATTATTTACGTCATATGAAATAAATAAAACCTATTTATTTTTTTTAACTACTTTATTGTTTTTTTTTTTATTTAAACTTATTTATTGAAAAATATTACAATCTGTCTCTAGGACATTTATAATAGAGTTCACAGATCACATTCACACTCTATGTACAATAAATAAAATAAATTATACAGAAAAATAATATATATACAATAAATAAGAATAAAATAACCTAAAAATAAATAAATAAAAAGAACACATACACACCTATATACAATATTTACAATTTGGCGAGAGAAATCTAAACCATACTTGTCCCTCCAACTGTGGAGGGAAAAGTATAACTCCAGGAGTTCCCTACACTCCTCTCTCAACCGCGTCACTAGGGCTAAACTCAGTGGAGATTGAGCAAGAATGCTTTAGCCACATACACTCATGTGGTGAGTGGAGAATCTGGCCATTGCCAGAACTCCAATATTTACAAACTATAAAAGATCGCAGGGGATTATATGGATGGGTGGTGCTGGATAGAGATTGTGCAAAGGGATTTGGATGATGGGTAAGGTTCTGTTGGAATTTGGATAATTTTGCTGGGATGAGGTCTAGGACAAATGAGATATTAGGTCATGGTGTAGGGTTTTGTTGGTTACATAGAAAGGAGCATTGACTATTGTTTAAATGTAAACATTAACATTCATATTAAATGTTGTTAAATGTCATCAAACGCTTTGTTTAGGAGATGGATTAGATAGAATACTAATATGGTCTTTAATTCCTAAATGTATAAAAACTATTGGCAACACAAGGTTTAATAATATTTGGAATTAGCATTGGGGACTCTAAATAACATTTATCAGTTTTTAAGAGGCTTTCGAAGAGTACTCATCATTATGCCTTCCATTTATACTAATGGTGAATATGCCGTTATGGTGTTTGTATACGGTTTTTGCAATTGTAATGATAATGCTCTCCGTCGTGAATATGTAAGTGCTGTCAATGACCTTAATCCCTTACGAAGAAGAATAAATGAATCTTGTGAAACAATAACACATATCCAGTGCCGTTCTGCGTCTGCTGCTGTTGAAGAAAGATGCCGAGCCTGTCTATATGCATAAGGAAATCACTTTGAACAACATTTAATATGAATTTAATGTTTACGTTTAATTAGTAAAGTAGTCGACACAAATAAATAAGTTTTATTTATTTCATATAACGTAAATAATTCATAATAACGAAAATCTTTAGGTGTGATTATCTCTTAAAAAAAAAAAAATTGTTGAAATACCTTCATAGGATTTTGTTTTCTTGTTTTGAGTTCCTTTATTAATATTTTCAGTTTGGCCAATTAACCCTGAAATCGCACCAACTCAATGAAATGGGTATATGATCCTACTTGTTTTTAGTAATAATATGGAACACAACCAAAATTTTTCGGAAAATTTGAGTCGTGCCTCTTGATATTTTTGTACAGGCGGATCTACGGAGTAAACTTGAAACCCCCAAATGGTAAAATATAACCATGCTTTATAAAATAAACATCAATTCATTTTATTTTATACATTCAATGAAATTTACAACTGTATACAAACACAAACAGTAAATATGCACGAATTAAAAATAATGACATGAACAGACTTGAAGATATACTACCCAGTGATAGCACTCCCTAAATAGTTCTAGGTAAGAAGATCACGAGGCCATCTCCTCCTCAGACGCCTCGGAGGATTATCAGGAATCGAGGAAGAAGCAAGGGTGGAAACAAGTGGATTCGGATGGGACTGCAGTTTATAATGAAAGGATAGATACCTGGCTCGGGCTAAATCAGCGAAGTATCATAATTAAGTTAGAGATGGTCGTGTACGGCGGTCATAAATAGACTAAATAGTGGCAAAAATATTTTATTGAAAGCCAACGTTTCGACCCAACTTTGCAGGTCTTCTTCTGGGAGGTGTGTTCAGCAAGGAGTTTCAATTAGAACTCAACTGTTGAGTTAGTCTATTTAGTCAATTTATGACCGCCACCCCGGACCATCTCCTTCCTTAATTATACCAGGGCCAACTATGAAGTATTCAATATAAAATTATTATTGTTTGTGTAATTACTTTTAGTAGGACTTTTAGAATCATTTAAACACAATTTCATATAGGTAGATACTTTCTTTTTCTTCCAATGTAATAATCGTTATGTACATAAAAAAAAAAAATAAATCGGGCTGAAGTCTCCTAAAAAAAAATTACATCCTGGATCCGTTACTGTTGTTGAGTACTTTTTTTTGGAGTCTATTGTCCTGTTATTCCAGGTAACGGTAATCATAAAAAAAAACTGCACTAAGGAATGAAATTAGTAAAAGCGATAATAAAAATTATGAATAATAAATACAGAGAATATTGCATGTTTCATTAACATAGTTCTAATATTTTTCAAAGAGTTTTTATTCTGGATTTTGTTTTCTCCTCATCGTAAAAGAAAATATGAAAATGTCTCAATCAAAAGGGATTCTTCATAAGAACTAAATGTTTACTTAGAAGCCATGTTCATAGCATGTGAAACAAATTTAAACTGAATTTAAAATAAATTAAAATCGAGGCATTCCTCGAATACCTTTGTTGTTGTTGTTGTTTTCATGTTTAATTACCAAACAAGAATGGTTTATAATTAAACTCTCCTTTGATTTAAACAAGATGAAATATCTCTGATATTAATTTTAGCTGTAAAAATTAAAAAAAACAATACATATGAATTCTCATTCATTTCAATCAATGGATGTTGTGCATGTATGTTTAGATATATTTAATTAAGAAAAATTCAAAATTCAGTTGGTTATATAAGTTTTACGAATAAGAAAAATCTGATGGAGTGAAGATTTCCCATCCACTATTACTACTGTTCACACACACACATACATACTTGACACTGTTTTGATAGATCGAGGTTAAACAAACTACTTGTAATAATTGCGCCGCGTTTCTCATTAAAGGACAACAAAATGATAATGACAGTTTTGATAATTTAACTAGTATCTCCTATTATTTATTATTCAAAAGTTTTATACTGTCTCCATTAGTTCTTCAGTTTATTGAAAATATTTAATCATGATTAAAAGTTTTTAAAACTGCTAACATTTTATACGATCAAAAAAAAAAATCTAAAAGTCCTAATACATTTTTAGTAATTTTCAGTAAATTAATAAAATATAATTTAGTTTCGTAAATGTTTATAAATCAATATAGGTTAATATTGATCTTTTCAATAATAATAATCCAAAATAAACGAACCCATCCATTTTTACTTTACATTGACTATCATCACCGATTGCTTCTCTTAAGTTTTTCTTTGATTTTTGAATGTTTTATTCAAAAAGTTTATTCGTTAACGAGGAATACTAATAAAAAATAAATCACCGATAGCGCCTAGATTTTTAGTTTTAATTTGTTTGAAGTGAATAACAAAAAATAATACAATGATTAACCGTTATATGTTATTCGTGACTAACTACTAAAAAATATTAATAAAGTTAAAATTAGTCTACTGAGTCTATGCATATTGTGAACTCAAGTCTGTAAAAGTTACAATAATAAAAATAACAATACAAAGTAATATAATTTGTGTATTTTAACATATAGTCAGTCAACAGCTAAAAGTATGTCATTCACGAACAACTTAGCAAAACAATAAACGAAAAATGTTTTTAAAACAGCGTGGGATGATTACATTATTCAATTATAATGTTGATTTTTTAAGATTAAAGTTATATTCCATAACCAAGCCATCAGAACTCAGCGACCTTCCTATATTTTTCACAGCCTACAATTTAAATATTCCATTCAACCCCGTCCCACTAGATCCCGTACTTCTGACCTCTATCCACCTCCTCACCGAACTGCTGCGTTTGACAAATAATTTATAATTCCTTTATAATTCAAGCTGTCTCCATCTGGAATACCTTCCCTCCCGATATCCGACATGCAAAATCAGTTTCCTCATTTAAATCTCTCCTGTTTAAGCACCTACTTATTTTCCAACCCGATTGATCATTAAAGGTAGATAAGAGAACTTTTTAAGTTCCCTCAAAAATGATTTTGTTTACTTATGTTATTTTATTTTCACATTTTTGTATTATATATATCTGTACGTATTTAGTGTTTTTGTTTTATTTTTCTTCCAATATTTCATTTTTTAATGAGAATCGTAAATATTTAATTTAATTTTATGTCCACACAGGCATTTCCTCTTCTGTAACTATAATTTGTCCTAAAGGGACAACAATCCTAGGATAATAAAAATCTATTTTAATTTCATTTCATTCATACTTATTTCGATTAAAGTTTATAAAATTATGTTTTTTTGATATAATGTATTTTTTTTTATTTTACATTAGTTTTATAGATAAAATAAAAACGAATATATCATATTCTGGTATTTTTTTGTCTGTGTGTGTTTTTAATGGTACTGACCCAGGTAGTATCAACTACTGATATTATACAATTCTATTATTTATGTTCAATTATTTTCTAATTACTAAGAAAATAAATACATTAAAAAGGAAATACCTCGACTGAATGGTTAACCTAGTTTAAGCAATCGAACTGCAACCACTGTTCCGTAGAAAGTTTGATGCAACTGCCCTAGATTTTCACAATTGCATTTATTGTTACGTACTCAACTTCCTCTCATTGAGCTAGTTTAATCAAGGGACATTATCTTTAATATATAAGCATTATGTTTGAAAACAATTAACCTTTCATATGGGTTCAACTGATATATCTACTAATTCATTTTTATAGTGCATTTCTTGTGTGGTAATTATAATTTTTAAAAATAAAATACCCTTTTCTGACGTGTGACAGATTTAAATATTTTTATAAAAAAAAATAACATAAGATCATAATTTAAAATTAATGCATTATCGAAATTTTCTTAGCCAGTTTTTAAATATATTTATATAAGTATATGAATGGATAAATGTTTTTTATCTTATTCCAGTTTTATTCACGGTTCGGTGAAAAATATTTATAACATGTGAGTGCACATGCTAGGAATGTGCTACATCAAATATGTTATATAAGAGATGACTGTGAAGTAAACACCTGTCACATAAAGTTGCATACATTATAGAATCATTAAAATGTAACAGAAATATATTACTTGACTCATAAAAAAAATAAATAAAAATAATTGTTATTAAAGTTGCTTTAAAATGAAATTATTTAAAGTCCTTTATGCATATGCGGAAACAATTGCAATTAAATATATTCTATTATCTGAGCCGATGATTTTAATCGAATTTATTATCTCTTGAAATGAAAACAGTATGAGAAGTTTTTAATTGAAAATATTTCATTCAATAAAGCGAATGGAAATGGTTTATATATAAATAAATAAATAAAACAACATTTTTTTTCATCTACAGGCATAATTCAGTATTATTGCAGGTTTTTAAATATATGTATGTAAATAAATCGGAAAATATGCATGTGATTTGTGTATAATCACTTTATTATAATGCTGTGTATGTTTGTAATGTATGTTGTAGTGTGTAATCTTTTGGCTATTATCGATTCTGGCATATGTGATGATCCACGACAATATGGTGATATGTGTCTTTGATGTATATTTCATTTCTTTGGAATTCGAGGAAGATGGTTGAAAAAATATATTTTAGCGATATTATAGGAATTCAGTCTGATCCTAAAGAATCTCATGTTTTAGGATTTTTCACTGAAATAACATAAACTTCGGAGAGGAAATGGTGTACTGCCGTTAACAGGCTTAGCTAATATATAACTCCAGTACAAAATTGAAAATTTTTTTTTTTTTTTCTCTGTAAATGTATTGGAAATAATGGTTAACGTTATAATATAGGTCAATTATCTGCTCAATTTAATTTTTAACAAATAATTCTGGCATCTATTTTCAAATCAAAGTACTCCCGATACTTTCAAGACCGCCAAAAACAGTTAAATTTAAATATCAACATTATACCAAAACCACATGAATTTGTGGTATTAAAAACAAATTTATTGAATAATTATTTGAACTTGACAGCAATCCGACGATATATTTATTTTTTTTATTTATTTATAAATGTTTTGTGCACTTTAAAAACCTGATCCATTTTCGCCCTATATTACAATGGAGTCAACTACTACATAACAAAACTACAACTAACAAATATAATTTAAAGTTTAGAAAGTTAGTAATAGTTACAGATGAATATGATAGTAGAATTAAATTAAAGTTATAAAATTTTAAAGTTAAAAATTAAAAGAAGATAAGTTAACAAAGACAATTAAAATAAAGGTTAATGCTTTTAAGAACAAAAGCTAAAAATACGTTTTTAAAAAAATAAAAATTAATATTAATAGAAGAGGAGTTAAAGAGTAAATTTTAAATATTAAAAAGTACAAGAAGAAAAGCTGATAAAAATCAATACAATTTAATATTAAGATTAAAAGAAAAAAAAATAACAGGTATATTTACAATTTGAAGAGGAACCTAAAAACTTAACAGGTATATTTACAAATACAAGATGTGATTAAATTTTGTACAAATTTGTAGATGTGATTAAAATTTTGTGATTAAATTTAGTGAAATATTTTGATTTCATTAAGGAACAATATTAGGTTTTTAATAGCATTGGGATACTTTCGGAGTGATTCTTCAAGGCTATTTCTGAAAAGATGTTGATCCCTAAGAGATTGGAATGCATAACATTCGTTTAAGGTATGGTTCACTGTGAGAGGTACTCCTTCAAGAAATAAATTGAGTAGGAGAATATTTGCTCATTAAATACTCGTGGGTAAGAAGAACTAAAAAATATGTAATTATACTTGTTTACAATGAAAATATTAGGATATGGATGTATTCAGCAGTTGCTGATGATAATATTTTCTTCAGGTAATATTTTCACGTAGAATTTCTCCCAAATGGTCAAAAAGAAATACTCATAATACGGAAATTTCTTGTTTAAATACCCAAACGGACATAAATTCGAGTTTGAGAACCACACGGGATTCGAAACGGGTTTTTTCAAATAAAAAAATTATGATATGAAAGGATCACTTTTTGTACCTTCAAAAATTTTATTGTTAAAGTACCAGAAATCCGTATCACTTTTGATTGACTAATTGTTTCATAACATTTGACAAAATAAGATTTTATACACAAATCACACGGAGATGATCAAGATGTTTTAGTTAAAAGACAAGGGAAATGACTAGATATCTGAGATTATTTAGTTCATTTAACACCTTGGAGGCTTAATTGAAATGAGGAAAGGGCAAAAGCAGCGGGGGAAGACAGAGACATATATGCGAAGATTCCACTCTTAATCAAGCCTTAATCTGGTTGATTATTAGAAGAGGCGGGCGAGGGTGTAGCCAGGGGGTGGGGGGGGGGGCAATTGCTTAAAAGGGAGGAGAATTAATTTAAGGGTAAGGGGATTTAGCCTTTATTTCATCATTAGTTTCTTTCAGAATGTTCAAATATTAACAACCAACCTGTTGCTGTTAATACGATTTTCATAAATTCATTTTATTTTTAATGTTTATTGGTACTTTATTTTTTTTCACGTTTTAAGGGGTGTCAGATGTCACAACTAGCCCCCTATTTTTACTTTCAATTACCTATATATGCAATATATAGTAAGGGTAATTATTACGATCGTAAAAATTTTCCAATATGTGTTTTTAGTCCCGCAAAATGGTCTCTGAGTGTGTGTTCATGTATGCGGTCAGTCTAGCTCAAAAACGAGAAGCCGTATGAAAGTGAAATTGCATATTTAACTTTTTTATAAGCCTTAGATGTTACAGCAACATTTTCGTCAAAATCGGCAAACTGGAAGTGGTATTTTATATAATCGATTTAACACATTTTCTCAAAAACGGCTAAAAATATTTTGATTAAACTCAGTATATCATTATATTATTAAGCAGTTTTTAACATATTGTAGGTTTTATTCTCATTGATGTTCTCTAACAGGACTTAAAAGGCTAATTTTCAATATCAGCTTTCTCTAAAGTACCTTTAAATATTTTTATTTGAAATCAATAACTATTTCACATTAATCTTTATTATAAAAAATAATTAAATATAAAATATGACAGAATTTCCTAATTGAATAAAGGAGAAATAAGAGATCGTAACGAATAATAGTTGTTATAGAGAAATCAAAGGAAACGCGCTTGCCCAAGCTCACCCGATCTCGTCCGAAAGACTACAACAGGCTTCCATACATAACATGAGCTTCATATAATACGGACTCCGACAATATTATGTTCATATACATATGCGGTTTTCATAAATGATATCGTGGTATTATTTAATATTTAATTGTATAGAATACAGCGATATAAAAATTAAAATTTGTATTTATAAGGGTATTTAAACAAATAAAAATACTCAAGATAAATTGTAAATAAATATAGCTTCAATAACTTTTACTTTCACTTTCCTTTTGTCTAAAAATACTTATTTCTGCCTAGGAGAGGGTGGTAAATGAAATCGTGTGATGAGCGCACCAGATTTTTTCACTTGATTGGGGAGCCGCTGTTGATATCAGTACTTCCTTACAAATTACAGAACCAAAGACTCTTCAAGGGTTGTATGAAATTAATATTTATGAACTCCAATCTTGAATATGTCATATGCAATATAACCATGCGTTGAATCTCTTCTTTGCGATAATTTAGCAATAAAAACGTTGAACAATCAGTTATTTCGTACATAAACATCCAGTTAACAATTAACTCGTAACATCCAGAGGGTTGACAAGGCTCTGGGATTATTAAACTAATTATTTTGCAACAGAAAACCAATCCCCTTTGAGAGATATTATTCTCTTTTAAAAATAAGTGTAACAATCACATCTAACAACCTAAATGGGTTTCGCTTCTCTTGAAACGTCTTAGGAAAATCTGTGGAGTCTTTGTAAGGAAGCAAAGTTGCTTTGGCTTGGATTGTGGTGCCGAGAAAATCGGCTTATTGGCATACCCTACTTCACAATATCCGATGCTTTCCACCCTTCCCTATAAACTGATCTTGCGTTTTCCTTTATATTTTTTGAGAATAGCGTGTTTCAATTTTAAGCGAATTTGCCAAGTGGATAGCCATTGATTAAATTAAATTTTAGTTTAATTTAATTTAACGAAATTTTACAACATTAGGCATATGTAGTCAAGAAATATAAGTTTTTGCCATCTTCTTGTGTCCTGACAACCTCCTTCACGCATACACCTGTTCATCATTCCTTCCCTTACACTCTCGTACCAGTTTTCTTCTCGGCGATCTTTCTTCCGCCTTCTTTCCTGTTTCCAATCGTCGAACATCGTCCATCATCCAAATCGTGTCCATACCATCTCAACCTCATAGTTTCAACGGTTTAAAAAATGTCATTAATTTGTTCTACTTGTTTCCTAATTTCGCTATTTAGAACTTTTTGAAGGCGAGAGACACCGCATGATGATTTAATAAATTTATTTCTCACTTTTGTGTCAGCTATAAATTAATTAAGAAAGAAAAACAGGGATCTCGGCGAAATCACCATCTTACACAACCGTTTGCCTAGAAACTGTACTTCCTTACATAGTACTGAACCCAAGAAACATCATGGTTTATTATTTATATTTAAATATAAAAATATGGAGAAGTTAAAAAGAACTTAACGAAGTTTTTTATCACCTAATAGTATTAAACGTGATTGTAATAAGTATGGTAGTTGGTTAATGTGAATCAGAATATAATGACATCATGGAATATAATAAATTAAACACAGCTATACTAAATGAATCCCTAACTTTATACTAATTTCATATTATGAATTATTAGAAATTCAAATCAACCTAATAAGGTAAAACCCCCCAGTTTTCGGCATCTTTAAGGAAACTTTAAAATGTGTTCATCCGTTTTCAATCTCCTGGGCACTTGATTCAACAATTTAATTTCGTTTCTGTTGAGTCAGTAAAGATCTTTAGTTTTAAAATATAACACTGTGAAACAGTGTCGTCCATTTATTTTTCTTTTATTTAAACGAAAAATTGCAAAGTTATCAGTTTTTCGGAATCATTTTTCAAATTTTAGGCACGCTGAAGTACCAGTTTTCGGCACCCCTTAATTTTCAATATATATATATATATATATATATATATATATATATATACATTTTTTTTTTCATTGATCCACATTACTTCATGTGGATGATCTAAGTTTACTTAAATTACTTAGATAATAAGAATATATTCTATTTTTAAACTATAATACACATATAGCTACTAAATAACGTAAGAACGTGTAAAAATGATATTTGAAATTTATTTCTAAAAACATTATCATGCCTGTAGTTACCACTGTGGTTTGTTTTTATAAATCTTTTCGTATAGGTTGTAAAATTTAAAAAAAGAGACTTAAAACTTTATATAAAAATTAAGATTCCGTTCATACTGAAATCTATTAAAATTAAAAGTTAAAACTTCATTTCAAGTCCTAATTTTATGTAATACTCATCAGGTTTATTATTTTTTTACAGAAAGTAGGGGTTGTAAGTGAAAACTGTGTGATACATTGCGCCAGATTATTATTTTTTTTTTTATATTAGTCTTCTTTTTGTTTTTAAATTTAATTTGTTCATGTAAAAAATAAATTGAGGTCAATTGAATAATTTATAAAAGCCATTTCACTAAATTTTCTCTTGTATCTCGCCCATCGGTGCTTTATCACAGATAGAAGTGGATACCGGATTTAATTTGTGAGGGAGGGGACTTAATTATCTTTTTTCATTTAAGATAATTGCTATGGAAGAAACCATATAAAGGCTTGAAAAAAATTATAATTATAAATTAAAAATAAATTACCTGTGTTTACGGGAACGATAATGCTTTTGGGGATAAATTTTTAATATATATTTTTCGGACACGTTCTTACATTTAGAGGGTTAAATACATTATAAATATAATTATAATGGCGTTATAATTAAAAAAATAGAACACATTTTGATCGTTTAAGTAGGGGAAAATATGTACGGTTATGACAACTTTCATTTAATCGTTCTCAATTTTGTTAGTGTACCAATTAGATAGAAGAAAGATTTTTTTTTTTATTAAAGTGTACACTTGACTACGTATAAATACTAACATTTTTTCCGTAAGTACAATGGGTATTTCATAGGAGCAAATTAGTAAAAAAAAAAAAAAAAAAAAAAAAAATAATAATAAAATAAAAAAAAGGGAAATGTCACAACCGATCCCACTACTCCAAGGACGGTTTTTAAATTAAAAAATAAACCAAAATATTCTAAATTTACATTTATTGTGTTATATAACATTATAGAACAACTTGATCGCTTATAACAAATAAAGCATACAAATTTATGTAAGAATAAACTTTCGTTTCCTCATGCTTTTTCTGGATATCTAAAAAAAAAAAAATAATAATCATGTCCCAACCTAACCCAAATTATGTCAAAACCGTGGCCAACACACTTCTTAAAAAAAAAAAAAAAAAAAAAATCGCCACGGCAATATAGAGTTATATACATACTTTAATCACTTATAATTAATACTCAAAACATTCATTAATCTATATGGAAATATGTAACAACAATTATTCATAGAAATGGAATAAAAACAGTTACTTTTGCCTGTTAAAAAGTACTGAATGCCTCTATTAGCGTTAATGTCCGATGCGTTAGCAATACTTCTAAATACGTTCAGTGAGGTACAACCAGGGGTGTCCAGAAGGGGGTTTCATGGTTTCAAATTTTTGAGGGGGGGAGGCATGTTTTGACGGGTTTTTGAGTTTTTGAGGGGGGAAAATTTTGACAGGGTTATGAAGTTTCGGAATGAAAAGTTCCATACTAAGGGAGAATGATAAAATATGGAATAGATCCCAGCAAGTGTAATTGTTTATGATATACGATATTTCTAATTCTATCGTCGCTTACGCTGTTTTTAAGAAAATACGAGCAATAAAATATTTTGTGATTGGGAGGAGGGGGGTAGGTCCTTGAGACATCCTTGGGGGGATGGGTACCCCTGGGTACAACGTCCCTTTCTTTCTAATAAACCTATCGACAATTCGTCAAAGTTTCGCTAATATGAGTCCTGTCAAACCGTCCCCTGGTATCCAGTCTCCTCTATTTAGCTTAAATCACTGTCAGAAACAAATATTGAGTAATAAAAAAATGTACTTCCATTTAAGGAGGGGGGGGGGTTGGGCTCTAGTCATCCTTCTCCTCTCCATGGATTTTCCAATGATTACATGTGTGTTGATATCATCTCTGCTTTCAGTGAAATAAATCGATTACTAAAAAAACAGGTTTGGGATATGATAAACATCGTTAGACTAGATAAAAGAGGCCGTAGTTTTGGCTAGCTAATGGATAGGCAAGACGGAGGCCTAGATGTTCCAAACGGAATTAGCTCTGCAGACCGCCCGTTATTTTTAGTTGTATATCTCACCTTTCCTTAACTTAACGCTCCCCACCCTTTCAACGTTCCCTTTATTTTTGACGAGACTCTGTCGTCATTGGCATGTTAACTACATCGAATTTTTTTTTCTTCTTTTCTTTCCCTCTCACACGGGAATCTGAAAATAAAAGCGATGACTTGGAAATAAGAAATTATTAAGGTCACTTATAACCCATTGCCCGGCAATCGAGCCATGCTCGGAATTTATTTTAATCAGATATAAAAACAAATAAAATTGCTACATGTTGTAATCATGTATTTTAGAATTTACTAATAGTTAAGCTTACTGGGAATTTCGGGCTATAAAATACCCCATCTCCCATAAAATAGACAAATATATATTTTTTATAATTGGTCTATCTTTGCTTTTATGAGTTATGTAAGCTAAATACCAACATAATCACAATATGTTCTGATTTAAAATTTAAAATTTAAATTAAAATCTTTTTTTAAAAATTATTTTCATGGAATTTACAACTGTATTACATAGAAAATACAATAAGTAAATGTGAAATTGATAACATGACATGTACAACATGAAGAGAAACTACACATTGGTAGAACTCAAATTAAAGTTCTATATTAGAAGATCCCGAGGCCATCTTCTTTTCAGACACCTCGGAGGGTTATCAGGGATCGAGGAGGAAGCAAGGTTTGAAACGAGAGGATTCGGATGGTTCTGCAGTTTGTTATGGAAGGACAGGTATCTGGATTGGGCCAAATCGGAAACATATGGAACATTAAGGTCTTTATGGATGATTTTATTTGTGACAAAGTAAGGAGCGTTGAGGATTTTACGAAGGATTTTGGATTGTAAGGATTGGATACGAGAGGAATTCGATGGTTTAGTGGAGCCCCAAAGCTCAATTCCGTAATTCCAAATAGGTCTTATTATTGTCATATATAAGAGTCGTTTATAATTGATTGTAAGCTTAGATCGTTTGTCTAAGTTTAAATTCCTATACAACTACTAAATTTAACCAAAGCAAAATTTTATACCTGAAAGCATTATTAATGTTTCTCTAATTACGGTTTTTTTAAACATGTATTCAATGATGACTTAAACAGAGTAATTACCGTTATATATATATATATATATATATATATATATATATATATATATATATATATATATATATATATATAAACATATACATAAAATCCCGCCTCTCCCGAAAAAAATTATTGCTGAATCCACCACTGGTTAAGCTTACAAGAATATGTAAAAATACAACAAAACGTTTATAATATGTAATATTGATTTTATCGTTCGAGAGGAACAAAGAACTATTGCTTTTCTAATATTGAATTCCCTTCATCATTTATTGAAGTTTATTTTAACGAATTTTCATTTGACGGTTTTTCAGTAGGTGCGTTATTCAGTTATTGAAACTGTAGTACACAAAACATAACTCAAATAATTGCAAAATATAAAATAAATCATTGCAATGATCTTTGTTTTATTAACTAAAAAATCACGATTTCCTGTTATAACATTGTTAAAAAAAAAAAAAGTAAAAATGCAGATACAATAAACAGGAAAATAAAATTATTTGTTTTACTGCTCGTTATTTCCTTTTAATGTCACACGTTTCGCTTTTTGTATTGAGGTTTTATCCACCGGACTTTTGTTTACCGAATTAATTGGTGAGACCTCGTTATCCGTTTCGTTGAATTACAGATAATGCTTGAATGGGTCTTATTCGATTCAGCATAATATGGGTAAACAATAAAAATAAGTTGCTAAACAAATACTTTATAAATAATACAGAATAATGAAAATGTATGAAATATAAAAACCTTTGTCTCTGCTACCAAAACAGTACAAATTGGAATTTGAATACCAGGAAAATAATACATTTAATCAATTAAGAATTTAATCACATATAGTCTATCATATAACGAAATAGGGATCGCTTAAATTTATAAAAAAAATATATAATAAAAAATTTGCACTAATACAAATTTTGGAGGAATGGGCAAGCTCCTAAACTCAACACTGAGCTCATCGAACGCATCGTTTTCCCCAGTTTAGAGACGCATCCGATATCGTCCTTAAGTTCAGCGCTGAGCTTAGGAATTTGCACAATTCGTTTGAGACATGAACAAAATGCGCCTGTGACGGCACATGGGAGCATCTTTAGTCTTTCTATGTTTTTTTGTTGTTTTTTTTACAGCAAACCAGATGTAAAATAAAAATCTGCTACTGGTACAAACCACAGATGTTCTCGAGTCAAAACAAGTCTTCAGGATTGTGAAACCTATGATTTAGTGCAAGATCAGAAATAGGCAACAATATATTTCTGGAAATAAATATAAAAATGTAAGGAATTTGTAGTTTTTAGCTACGTCAAACTCACCAAATCACGAAATCAAAATAATTTTATTTTTGGCCTTTAAGCCATTTTATAGGTCAATATAAATAAATACATATTTAAAATAATTAATTACTCTTAAAAATACAATGCAGGAATTTAAATCTTCTGAAACATATCAGACAGAGAGGAAAAAAAAAGAATGAAGATAAAGAAACAAAATTAATAAAATAAAATTTGAATTTTAATAAGTTATATTACATGACAATCCATTCATACTTTAGTTGAATATTTCGGTCAATTCAAGCCAGCATCAGGTTTATCATGCTTTTTAAAACATTCTGGCAGATTCAAGAATAAGAAGGTTCCTTCACATTAGAAAATTAACAGGTAATGTTTTGATTAATTAAAATTAAAATCCTTTTGGATTAATTTATAATTTGGATTATTTTATTATAAGAAACAATAAAATTATTGTGTTTTACAACTGAAGGAAAGCATTTTTGAAACGATGGATATGTTTCCTCTAGCAACTAATAAATGCTTTCACCGTGACATCAACCCCAACCCCCTCTTTTTTTTAACGAGGGTATCATATTGATTCTGTAGGGAATATATCCAGGGCTAATAAGGTATAAGAAGAGAGCCATCATTAGAGGTTGAGTAACCATGAAAGAAAAAAATTGTTATAAAGAATGACTGTGCAGATAACGACATACGGTAATTTCAAGAAGCAATATCTTGCGGATAGGAATTTGAGATGAAGCGGTCATAAAAACGCATTAAATCATTTCTTTATGGTACAAGTCATGTGACGTTTCAGCCCAGAGTATACTCTCTCTTGGAGACCTTTAAGCCCTCTTTCTTCAATAGTACGAAAATAACATATATGAATAATCAATCAGACATATAAAAAGTGTCAAGATATAAAAAGAATATATATCGAATTTTTTATAGAAATTTGACATAAGTAATAAGAAAACATATTGGCGTCAAGATATAAAAATAATATATTATGGAATTCGTTTAGAGATATTTGACATAACTGAAATAGAATATCGAAATATATAGTCAGAAACATATAGATAGATATATATTATTTTAAATGTTGAAATTAGATTTAATGACAAGAGGCAAGTATGAATTTGAGTTGAAATTGTGGATAAGAACAGATCGGAATGTAATTATTGAATTAATAAAAAAGAATAATCATACATAAAAAGTAAATATAAGTCCATATATGTCTTTTTATAGTTATGTAGATGAGTTTTTTGTAATTTATTGAAAGTTTAGAGAGTTTGTCTAGTAAGGGTTGGAGCAGTCGGAGATGTCGAACAGTTTCTTGTCTTTTCAGTCTAGTATGCGGATTTCAAGTAAGACGTTTATAAGAAGTGGAGTCCTAGAGAACGGATTTGCTCAGCAGTAATAAGTGGAATATTATTGAAGGATGCTGTAGAACAGGAAGTCATAGGTTTACGACGGAGGGTACAGGTGATTTCATGGAATTTATTTTTATTCTCCAATTTTTAAACCATTTTCAAGGCTTGTGATATGTGATTGGAGAGTTTGGCGTGCAATCAATGGATCATTATTAACAGATAGCAAACATGTGACATCGGCGAGCGTGGTGATGACAGTGTCAGGATGGAGTTGGGATGTCAGCTGTATAAATTATGTAGAGGAAGGGACCGAGGGTTCTACCTTATGGAACTCCTGCGGACTGAGCAAAGAGGGATGAGGAGACATTATTGTGGTTTACTTTGAAGTATCTATCAGCAAGGTAGGAACGGATAATGAGGAAGTATTTAGAGAGTAGGAATTTACGCTGTTTGTGCAGAAGTCCCGGGTTCCAGACTCTATCAAACGCCTGTACAACGTCGAGAAAGATCCCCGTGCAGCACATTCCACGTTCCAATGCAGAGGGGACTACATCAACCACACAATGACATTGTTGGGTAGTGGAATGCTATGTGCAGAAACCAAATTGGTGGTCAGGGATAATGTAATTAGAGTCTAGGATGGGGTACAGACGTTAATACCAATTTAAAAAGCTGAATAAAAGCGTCAAGAAATATAAATGCAATTGTATTGTATTGTAAAATTTAGGTAAAAATAAAATAAACAAATCGAATGAAACGAGAAATCAAAGCGTTTTATACTTACAAGATTACGTAACCTTCGATATAACAATCAATATATCATAGATTAAACTAGACCTCTCTGAATCCCCCAAAAAGATTAATTAGATAAAACATTACCAATTGTTGGATAAATTACATTATAGTGGGAACAATATGCTGATTTATACCAATCTTTGGAAGCATCTGTTTAATATCTGAATAATTATCTTGTTTCAGAAAACAATTCTGTTAAGGATATGGTAAAATAGTAAAATAAAACAAACAATACTAAAAATCTATAACAGAATATTTATTAAAACAGAATTAACTATTGAAATTATACTAAAATAAGATTATATATTAGCAATATTCATTTTTTTCCACTTATGTTAAAATATTTAAGCCTGGAAAGTGATTAAGCACTTTTTTTATATAATTAACTACTCAATTTTCCTCGGAGCTTTACAAAGGACTGAACTACAGTACAATTAAAATAT
The DNA here is from genome assembly GCA_928085145.1 of Nezara viridula. Lineage (NCBI taxonomy): Eukaryota > Metazoa > Arthropoda > Insecta > Hemiptera > Pentatomidae > Nezara > Nezara viridula. Next base: position 52,707,533 of record OV725078.1, read on the forward strand.
ACAAAATGACTTTGAAGCAATATCCCAAATGAAATATTTTAAAATATGTTACAAATTAAAATTAATTTTTTACATTTCAAGAAGTAAAATGTAAAATACATAGTTTTTAATTGTGATTAATTTTTTTAATATATAAAAAAATAAATTTGTATTTTCTTTCTAAGATTCAAGAATACGAAATCTGTATTTTCTTTTTAATACATGAAATTTATTACCCAGTAGGTTCCAGTAATAATGGGAATACAAAGCAACTTTTGGTATTTTGTATTTTAAATAAATTTTCTTCAAATAATTTAAATAATTGTTAGTTGAAGCTTTGTATGGTAGGATTCTTTGCCAGTAAAAAAGTATGAAATATTACTATTTTTAAAACAAATTTACAATTCATGGTATTAATTATCAATACTAATTTTATAAATACAATTCTGTTTTTAAGAAAAAATTTATATCAATGTGATATCGATACATTGTACTTTTAATTCATCGGTATATATCTACCCATACCTTGATAGGCATCGAGTAAGTATTGAAATCTATTCCTAGACGAATAATTGAAAGTCATAAAAATCCATGTACACGCCTTGAGACCTTTTACATTTTATAAGTAGACTCGAAATTACATTTGTATTACTGAGAAATGATTCGAAGTCCAAGGAAGAAGTTGTTGACATTCCTACCATGGTTTCCTATGCAACCACAATATTAAATATGAAATTATGCGACCGGCTCCATGCTCCTTTAGTTGGAATTCATAGAAGTTAGGCTGGGCTTATAATAATAATTAAACAAACAATAAATATTAACTAATTTAATAAGATACGAGGTTTAGATTATTGATTAAGAACTCTGGACCACGCAACTTCAATTATAGCTGATCACGACTTGAGGTATTATAGGCGTATCAAGAAATAGATTTTTTCTTTTCTTATTTATTTATCAATACTAACATATAAAACTATTTATTTCAATTCAAAAAGCCATCCAAATTAACAGAAAAAAAAAATACTCAAGATCTTAATCGAAAATGTTTCTTAACCGACGAAGTTTTCTTCGATATAATAAATTTATATTGACAATTGATGGACCCTTTGAAATATAATGTTATGAATTTCAGTAAATTTATGAGACTCGTTTTCGGCACCACGTATGTGAATCAGGATTGGACATTGATGAAGAGATAAGCATTGCTAATAGTAAAATCATAATATAACAAAATTTCATATACACAACCCGTCTCAACTTGCTAAAGATAAGTTGATTGCAAAATGCATTCTATCGTTTTCGATTTTCTCATCTAGCAACAAAGTAGAAATGAAATTCATAATTTATAGCCATTCTGAAGGGTTATCAGTAATTACTTAAGGGATCAAGGATGGTATATACAGTAATGGAGGGACGTGGAGCTCAAAAATTAAATTACAGAAGAGATACTTTTTACTTTTATGTTAGCCTTATTGTATATTCCCGATCAACAGTGTAGTATCCGAAAACGAAACATCCCCATTGGAAGTTGAGCTTATCGCCAATTGTGTATTTACAATAATAGCATTATTTAAGCCAGTAAGAATTATGTCCTTTTGAAAGATTCATATAACCGAAACATAAAGAAACACCGAAGAAAAAATAGTTATTGCTCATCTACTTAATATTAATTATTCATTGAAATATTAGAATTTCAGGAAAGAATGGCTTTTAATTTCACTTACTTATGTATTAACTATGTAGTAAGGAAAAGTACTGCAATAGTCAAAATAATTCGAATATTTTCGACGGAAATTTAAGTTTTAAGTTCCCATACGTCAAGTAGCGCAAAAAGGTTTATGGATGTGCCAAATAACAAAATATGAAGAAATACTGTTGTTAATAATTTTTACCTTTAAGTTATTAAAAATCCGCAAAATTAAGTGGAAACTTTTAATATTATTTTCAGCTTAATATTATAAAGCCTTTTTTTTTTTTTTCTTAATGATATTTACATCTAAACTTTCTGGTGAAAACAAATTACTGATCTACAAGACAATACTGAAACCCATCTGGACTTACGGACTAGAACTATGGGGAACAGCCAAATTTTCTAACATCAAACGCATTCAATCCTTTCAGTCTAAAGTCCTCCGTACAATAGTCAATGCTCCCTTCTATGTAACCAATAAAACCCTACATCATGACCTTAATATCCCATTTATTCTTGATCTTATCCCAGCCAAATTTTCCAAATTTCACCAGAACCTTTCTCATCACCCAAATCCCGTTGTACAATCCCTATCAAGCACCACCCATCCCTACAATCCCCTTCGTAGGTTAAAGCGGCAGTGGCCACGAGACCTTTTGTAAATATGGATATTTTGGAGTTCTAGCAATGGCCAGATTCTCCACTCAAGTCATGAGTGTCTGTGGCTGTAGCGCTCTTACTCATCCTCCGCTGGTTTAAAATACCAGTGAAGTGGCTGAGGGAGAAGCGTAGGGATCTCCTAAGCCTCCCTTTTCCCTCCACATGTGGAGGGGACAGGATTGGTTCGGAGATCACCTGGCAAATTGTAAATAATGTATGTTTTATATAAGGTGTTTGTTTTACTTTTATTTCTATTTTTATTTACTTATGTGTATATATATTATTTTTTTTTCTTTACTCTTTTGTTCTTTCTTCTTATTCTTTTGTTATTACTTTATTTATTTATATTTTTGTATATACGGTATGAATGCAATCTCTGAACTCTATTATAAGTGTCCTTAACTGTGACAAATTGTAATATTTCTAAAAAAAAAAAAAAAAAAATGATATTTACAACTGTATTAAAGAAATACATTTAGTAAATTTGTACATATGGATATAATGACGTGAAACACTTGTGAGAACTACCCAATGGTAGCACTCTAATGATTCTACATTAGGAGATCACGGGCCATCTTCTTTTCAGACGCCTCGGAGTGTTATCAGGAATTGAAGAGGAAGCAAGGTTAGAAACGAGAGGGTTGGGATGATTCTGAAGTTTATTATGGAAGGATAGGTATCTGGATTGGGCCAGATCTGAAACATAAGAAACATTAAGATCATTATGGATGGTTTTATTTGTAACAAAGTAGGGAGCATTGAGGATTTTACGAAGGATTTTGGATTGTAAGGATTGGATACGAGAGGAATTCGTTGGTTTAGTGGAGCCCCATAGCTCAACTCCTTAAGTCCAAATAGGCCTTATTATAGTCATGTATATGAGTCTTTTGTAATTAATTGGAAGTTTAGAGCGTTTGTCTAGTAAGTGCTGAAGTAATCGGAAACTTCGAGCGGTTTCTAGTCGTTTGGTATGAGGATTGCAAGTCAAACGTTTGTACAGGTGGAGTCCTAGGTAGCGGATTTGCTCAACAGGGATATATTATAAAGGAAATAAAAGCAAAAGATTATTGCATTTTATATTAATTATCTTAAGTTTTATATTTAATTTAATATTTTTATCGTCTATTAGTTTAATTAAAACTTCCACTGAAATTATGTCGGTAAGCGAATGTGTGATGCGCGCACTACATCAATTTTTAATGGAATTTGTTTCACTATTTTGTGTTTTTATTGATAAAAAAATAAAATTACACACTAGGAATATTTAATACTTTTTCGGCAGTCTGATAATATAGTTATTTTAGGAATTCAGTGTCGGGAGTAGTGTTTTAGAAGTAAGGTAGTATGAATTCTTACTAGTGAATTTAAAAAATATATTTTTTTAATTATTCAATTGCATGTAATTAGCCAGTTTCTATAATTGATAATAAATACTTTTAAAAATATACAGATTGTTATCAAATAAATTGTACAAAATTTAGTTGTTGAAATTTTCCATTGAAGCATAAGAATCAATAATATTATGCAAAAATAATATTTCTGAAGTTGAGGTAGGATTTCTCCTGATACTAATACCTAATGACTCGGGGTAAGTTTTAAGTACGGCGGCTTATTAAAAGGGACTCCACTCAAAGCACAAAGTCAAACAACTCCTTGACCATATTGCGGTCCGTTTAAAATGTTGTTCCAAGTAGCGAATGAATAAATGTTCAAACTGTAAAATCTATTATTCTAGAGGATATTATTTTCTCGTAACTAGGAACAAATCTCCCGTTGAACCCAAATAGGCTGTAATAACTTCGGAGGTAGAACTGCTGTTTCTGACAATGTATCTCAGTTTGACATTTTATTTTCGTTAAGTAATGTTACAAAAGTTCTAGCTTGGGGTAATAATAAACTAAATTTGTGCCCGGCATAACTCAAAGCGGTGAAATATTGGAAATGGTTTGGCGAGCGATACACAAGCCATGTAAATAAGTCAAAGGAGCAATTTCTGGCGAGATAATTTTTAATAATTATTTTAAAACGAAAAAAAACTATAATATAACGAATAATTATTCAAAATGACAATGATTGTCTTAAAACATATTTTTTTTTTTTAAAGTATCAGGTTTCGTCGTTGTGGGCACCGAAAAAATACGAATATTTTCTATTGAAATTTTTACTAAAAAAATACTTACTCTCATAAAATCTATGAAGTTTCTTTGGCTCACTAGTTATTAAATTAGTAATGTTTGTTCAAGGCAGTAGTGGATTTTTTTTTTTTTTTTTTTTTTTTTGTTTCCTCGAATGACCCCTCAGCCAAATACTTGAAAAAACAATGTTAGTCCCCAAAATTTAGTTTGGCTCCGCTAATGGTACACATGGGTAATAAGGTCAGTATCAAACAACAGCCTGGCTATTTAGTCAAACCAATGTAACTAGATAATTATTATTAAGTAGTTACTATTTTTTTTTTTATTCATGCTATATTAAAAACAAAAATACATCTAGTAAATATAAACTCAAGGATATAATGTCATGTAAACAGTTGTTGAGAAACTACCCACTAGTAGCACTCTAAAAATATATTTGCAACAGGATATCAAGAGGCCATCTTCTTTTCAGACACCTCGGAGGGTTATCATAAATCGAAGAGGAAGCAAGGTTTGAAACGAGAGGTTTCGGATGGTTTTGAAGTTGGCAATGGAAGGACATATCATTTGGATTGTGCCAAATCGGAAACATGTGGAGCGTTAAGGTATTTATGGAAGATTTTATTTCGATGGTTTGATGGAGCTCCAATGATCAGTCATATGAAATAAGTAACTTGACAAATACAACATGAAGAGAAACTATCCATTGGTAGCACTCCAATAACTTAACTTAAACTTAACATAAACCTACTAGGTTCTAACCTTGCATCCTCTGCTATTCCTGACAATCCTCCTAGGCGTCTAATCATTGTAATCATTTTTTAAAATTTTATTTATTGAAATTTAAATCTGTATTACATGACAAAAACAACAAGTAAATCTGAAAACAGTTACATGGCAAGTACAACATGAAGAGAAACTACCCATTGGTAGCACTCCAATTATAGTTCTATATTAGAAGGTCCCGAGGCCATCTTCTTTTCAGACGCCTCAGACGGTTATCAGGAATAGCAGAGAAAGCAAGGTTAGAAACAAGAGAGTTCGGATGGTTTAGAAATTCATTATGGAAGGACATGTATTTGGAATGAGCTAAAACGGAAACATATGATATATCAAGTTAGTTATGGATGATTTTATTTGTAACCAAGTAAGGTGCATTAAGGATTTTACGAAGCGTTTTGTATTGTAAGGATTGGATACGAGAGGAATTTTATGGTTTAGTAGAGCCCCAAAGCTTGATACTTAAGTCCAGATAGGTCTTATTATAGTAATATATATATATATATATATATATATATATATATATATATATATATATATATGAGTCTTTTGTAATTAATTGGCAGCTTTGAGCGTTTGTATAGTAAGTGTTGGAGTAGTCGGAAACATCAAGCGGTTTCCAGTCGTTTCAGTCGTGTATGAGAATTTTAGATGATACGTTTGTCCAAGTGGAGTCCTATGTATTGGATTTGTTCAACAGGGTGCTATGTATTGAATAATTTTGGTATGTAGCAAATAATTTTTTTAAATTGTTATGAAGAATGCCGAAAGTTGGAATATGCTGATACCAAACAAATCTGCTAACATCAAAGACAGCTTCAAAAGGTGGAGATCAGGTACCTGCATGGACACTGCAAGGACCGATGACTCTGGGGAAAGCCTGTTAGCCCTGGAGCCTGGGCCCAAAAATCAACCTGATCGCAGGTGAAGGTTTGATTGTAAATTACGAAAGTGTATGTTATTCTGAGTAAAAAAAACCTTGTCTGCCGTTCCGGAGCCGCTGCTTTCAAAAATGGCGGCTGATTTAAAGAATATTAGGTCAATAGTTAGAGGATCGAAACGGGAAATGCATTGCGAAAAATGTGAGAAAAGTTTCTATTTTTTTAACTTGTATATATGGGTTTAGACATGTAAAAAACAAAATTGCTGACGCAGGCCACCAAGGGAAAACTTTTTACAGCCAAAAAAGTCAGATTTTTTCGATATTTTTTGGGTTTTTCATCTATAACTCCTAAACAATGCATCAAAGCGAAAAATGTGTTCTTTAATAAATTAAAGAGCGTTAAATTTTGCGTCAAACGAGTACATATACTTTAAAATTTGGTTTCGCGGTAAGGTATAAAACCACGGTCAACCAACTCCGAATTTTCCCAAATTTGCCAAAAACTGGGACAAATTACTATAAATGGCCCTGTAACTTGGAAATGAGTTCCCTAAGAGGAAAAACCCATAGAGTCAAAGTTGTAGAGCATCAAATTTCGCATATACTCAGTATCAACTAATTTAATGTAGGTCACTTGCTGCGAACAAAATCGGTAATCTCCCGATGGCTAGAAATTGGTAATGAAGGTAAACGTGATTTTCAATATTATGGGTGTCTATTCTACTGAGTTAGTTTTGTTTAAAGTCTGTTACATGCAGTATAAGCCTCTTTTCCACCTCTCAATAGCAAAAGATTTTGGTAAACGATGTGCCGAAATATACCGAATTTTATAAAGGAATAACGAATCCCGATTCGAGATATACAATTGGCCAACAATAAAAATGTCAGTACCCAGTATACGCAAAATTTGATGCTCTACAACTTTGATTCTATGGGTTTTTCCTCTTAGGGAACTCATTTCCAAGTTACAGGGCCATTTATAGTAATTTGTCTCAGTTTTTGGCAAATTTGGGAAAATTCGGAGTTGGTTGACCGTGGTTTTATACCTTACCGCGAAACCAAATTTTAAAGTATATGTACTCGTTTGACGCAAAATTTAACGCTCTTTAATTTATTAAAGAACACATTTTTCGCTTTGATGCATTGTTTAGGAGTTATAGATGAAAAACCCAAAAAATATCGAAAAAATCTGACTTTTTTGGCTGTAAAAAGTTTTCCTTGGTGGCCTGCGTTAGCAATTTTGTTTTTTACATGTTTAAACCCATATATACAAGTTAAAAAAATAGAAACTTTTCTCACATTTTTCGCAGTGGATTTCCCGTTTCGATCCTCTATTGGACTAATATTCTTTAAATCAGCCGCCATTTTTGAAAGCAGCAGCTCCGGAACGGCAGACAAGGTTTTTTTTTACTCAGAATAACATACACTTTCGTAATTTACAATCAAACCTTCGCCTGCGGTCAGGTCGATTTTTGGGCCCTGGCTCCAGGGCTATGTGCTCAGAATAACTGGTAACTAGTAACGTGTTAAGTAACTGGTTTCCTTTAGGGTGTGGTCAGTTAAAATCATTGTATACCCGTCGAAGTTAAGAACCAATCAAAACCGTCCTTGCCCCACCCTGGATATTTGTATAAAATCTCGCAAGAAGTAAGAAAAGGAGGTCTTATGTCTTTTTCGGGCATTGGGGATTGAAGAGGCAGCACGGCCTACACAGAGCGGAGAGATGGGCGTTAAGTTACTATTTAAATACACATTTCAGAATAAATAAAGGGACAGTAAAAATGAAAATCAAATAATCAATAATGAATGGGACATTTAAAAAAATATCTTTGACTGAACTTTGAATGGAATCAATAAGAAATTTTTTTAAAAAATAAATAAAAAATTTTCAGTATTAGAGGAATATGTCATTCGACGTAATAACCCAATTCAATACCACTTTTGCGGATCTGAGGAAAATATGACAGACGCCATCAAAAGAAATGGTAACAAGCATCTTGACGTAACAGCTGATTCTTGAACAACAAAAGAAAAAGATACAGACCGTGTTGGAGACCTTGATTCACATTAGCTTGAAAAACCGTATATTGCGGACTTGTAATATACTATCGACTTAAAAGAAAAAAAAAAACAAAACAATCCTTACAGATTGAACACCTACAATTATAACTGAGAAGAAGAACCTATTTTTAAAGAACATATCATATAATAATACAACATATATAGTTAAACAAATAAGATCCAGACGGTATAGATTGGATGACATAATAACCATATAGAGGAATATAATATAAAATCATATAATACTGGGCAAAAGATCAAATAGGGAGAGCTTAATCTAAGGACCAAGAAAGCTATAAGAGAAAACATGTCTCACTCGAATCTATTCAGGCCACAAGGAAAACAGATATTTTCCTCAACGTCCAATAATCAACAAATAGATTGAATACAAAAATGTTATTATTCCATGTTTACTTCGTATTTAAACAACCTTATCGGTAAACATTACGGTCGGTCTGGAATAAGGATAATTAAAATAAACTTATAATAATAATAGGCACAAAAAATTCAATTAAGAAATAAAAATAAATAAAACTATTTTTTTCACCAATAAATACAATTTTGTTATTAGACATAGCGGTTTTGAAAAAAAAAAAAAAATATATATATATATATATATATATATATATATCATCAAACTGCATAGGATATAGTTTAAGATGTGATTTTTGATCTAATTAAAACAAAAGCTGAACCACTAATATCCTTGAAGGGTATTGGCTTCAGGGCTATTTAGGGAGAGTACTTTTTCTTGGTCAACGTTTGTGCAAGGAAATGATTTGACCGAGATCACGCTCAACCGCCAGATTTTTCCCGTTGATTAATTATTTAATCTAGGATACCCTCTTTATAAAGCCACAGTGTCCCCTAGGAGGGTGTCCCTACCCCAGGGGCGATCTAAGGCTGATGAAAAATATTAAAGCTTTTTTCTGCCATAAACCGGGATTCGAACCTAGAACCGTGACTATTGTAAGCTCAGCGCTCTACCACTGATATATCCTACTCCCTAATTTTTATCTATCATAATTGTTAATTAAAAAAAAAATATATGAGAACCGTGCATTTTGTTAACTTTTGTATATAAAAACCCTCATACAGTATAGACATGGAAAAATTAAAATTTTATTAATCTTTCATTCCATTCCTGTTAATCGACTCTTCCTCATCTCGGATCACCTTCAATAACTGGTCAAAATAAATTAGAAATTATATTATTTAGTTAGTTAAGTGGGAACCACAAAATAGTGAATGAATCAATGGCTGCGTGATATGTAGTCACGAACTTTACTCTAATTTTATTATGTAATTTATCAAACGCACGATAACATCAAGATAATAAATAGGTAAAAAATGTTATAATAAATTTATAACAGATGATATTTATGGAAGTTCAAAGCAGAAATTATCTTCCTCTGCTCGATTGTTTAAAGTTCAATGAAGGGACAATAAAATTTAAAATAAATATCCATTGATGAATAGTTTATTCTCTGAAAAAATCTAATGAGAATAAATATAGAATAAATACACTTTTTTTTCTTTAAAAAAAAATAAATATGTGCTTTTCTAGAGTAAACGAATGTACCTAACGATGAATTAGGCAAAAAAAAAAGTATTTAACAATTAAAAGCAACCGCATTCGATGAGGTCTCGCAATCAATTTCGCGGACAGATAGAAATTGCACTATTGGTGTATAAGTATATATTATTTCATCTTATATTACTATATATATCTGTATTGGATGAAAAACAAAAATACACAGAAGTGCTTATAACATCCTGCACCCTTCCGAGGTCGATGACCAAAAATATTTCTATATGATAACAGTAACATTTATTTGTAAACAAAATATAAAAAAATATATACATAAACTTTACAATTTGAGTTATACCTAATATTCAATTTTATAAAAAATCAACATTTTAGTTTAGTTTTTGAGTTAGATTGTTGCTACCACTCTTTTAACCATAATAAGGAGTGTACTTGTACCATCCGTTTCCACTCTTTCCTCTCCATTGCTACTCTCTTCTTGGGTTCTCCCCCGCACTATTTCTTCATCTCCTTGACCCAATCTGTCGGTATGCGTCCTCTCTTCCTTTCGTGCTCTTTTGGAAATCAGTCCATAAACTGCCTGGTACATGTGATAACATTCCTCCTGTTGACATGTCTGGTCTAGGTCCACTATATTTCTAAAATATTTTTCCGAATCGCAGCCCCACAAAAATATGATTATCACAAAAAATTCATTAACTCGTAAAAATGTGCTCTCCACTAATCGGAATATGTTTGGAAAGAAGTGAGGTGACAAATATAATAAGGTTGAGAACCAATGATGGGAATACAAATAAATTCTTGAGTTTGATAAAAATAAAGGAGACACCAAATTGTGAGCTATATGATGAAGTCGAGGATCCACTACATTTAGTGATAAACTGAAAGCGGTTTAGCAACGAAAGGAGGAAGTATATCGATAGGCCAGCACTCAACATTATTAAAATAGCAAAATCTAATAGGACATTAGCAACTTAAAAAAATGTATAAGAAAAACCAAATTCTGGGTTTAATAATTGAAAATCAATATACGATCAATGTTCAGGTGTGCCATCACCTGACACACACTTCCATACAAAGATTTCTGTATATATGGTGCGAAAGTGTTCATATATCAATATAGTTGTTGCCACGTGAAAGATTATTTTATTTCTAAAGAAATAAATAAAAAAAAATTATTCAAAAAAACATAAATTAATGAAAAAATAGGATTTTGCGTAAATAAGACCATAAAGAAAGTACTTTACAAAATCTTTGAAATATTTCATTATTTTGTGAAAAATTATACTTTTTGGAATACAACTCACGAGATGTGTTTGGTTCAATATTTGGTGAGGATGTACTCTTAAAAAATTTGTACTCGAAACCGAATCTAGTCTTTTGAAAATGATAGTGCCTCTGAGGCTTTCGGTTATTACGGTTAAATATTTATATATACTAAATAATTATTCGTATCCAACTAATTTTATATCCGTTTGAAATTTTAATTTAATAACTAAAATTTGATTCTAATTTACAGTTGGTTTTTTTTTTATCGTTTGAAAGGTTAACCATTTTGAATTAAATTTTATACGTGATTAAAAATCCCGACTAAAATATTGGTAGTTTTTCAAATTTTGTCGGATAAACTTCCTACCGAAAAACGGTCCGACTCTTCCTACGTGCTAATGAAAACATTTTAGCTTGAACAAGTCGAAAAATACTTCATGATGAAGTAGGAATGAGTCGGTGCAGTTACATTTAAGGACACAGAAATTCAATTGTTCAAAAGGTAGTGGGCAGCTGAGTGAGGTCAGCGAGCAAAATTATTCTCACCTTCTAACCTTTCCCGAAATGCCTGAGACAATGGATCATGCTATTTCCCACACTTCCTGTTGTTGAAATGTGTATTCTCAATTTGAATATATAAAATAGAATATATATATATATATATATATATATATATATATATATATATTAAACTTCTCTTATTTCTGCATAGTTCGTATCTAATTTAGTTCATTGTGAGCTGTATTAAATATATATATGGTAAAAAAAAAAAAAATATCCTTGAATATGCAACTGATATAGCTTCACTTGGGAACAATTAAGAGGACATTGAGGGACTAAGACTCTGACAAGAGAAGCAGAGAAAAGAGGGTTACAAGTCAATGAAGATAAAGCAAAATATATGATAATAAGCCTATAATTAAACCCCCAATAACTGGATCTGCACAGAAGAGAAATCGTTCCTGAGGGTACACAAATTCAAATACCTTCAAATTCAAATGATTCCACAACAATAACTTCAATGAATTACCAAGGATCAAAATTATAACTGAGTATACCAAGTGCAAACAGAGATTTCTTCTCTCTTTCAAAGGTATTGAAACCCCGAAAAATATCAAGAAATATCAAATGAAGGCTGTAAAATGGTAAAAACAGTTTTGACATGAGGCACCGAGACATGGACACTAACCAGCACTACAGAAGTATTAAGTATCAGAGTATTAACGGATGGAGGAGAAGGACCAAGTAAGGACTGCTGACAGAAACTGGTCAATCGATATCTCAGGATATGAAGGCGTGTTGGTTAAGATGGGCGGGGTATATAGTTCGGTGTAATCCATCAAGAAGACTCTTTACAACAATCAATGCCTCAATAGTAGGTAATAGAATACATGGAAGGCCAAAAAGCAGATGGATAGATCGAACCAACAAAGATGCTATAAAGCTATATGCAGATATCTGGAAAGAAATAGTCCAAGATATGCAGAGGTGGGAAAGACTGGCTGAGGCGGTAAAATATCTGCAAGTTATATAATGCCAACAGAACTTATTTTTTTCCTAAAACACGTAAAAATATATAAAATGCGAAACCTCAAATGAAATATCAAATTAAGGATGTAAAATTCAATTTCGAAGCCAGTTCTAATATACGGATGCGAGAATTATACACCAACCAAGCCTTTAGAAAGAAGAATTGAAAGATTTCAGAAAAAAATCCTCCGATAGATAACCGGAGTGAATTAGGGTGAGTGTAAGTTAGGAGAAGAAGTATATAAAGAATGAGCTTTTTTTTTTTTTTTTTTTTTTTTTTTGTTTCTTCCTTTGAAAAATGTTTTATAATTTTTTGTTTTGTGTATTAGTTCATTTCTGTCATATTTTCATCAGTATTACGGAATACGACACGTTTTTTATTTTATTCGTTATTTTGGGTTCCATTTCGAATCGGAACATGAAATAATCTATTTATTTTTGAGTAGTATTTAATAATTATTTTAAATGATTTTTAAATCGTATCAAGATGGATGTATAAGTGTAGTTTTATTGATACTCAACCTCTTACACTTGGAGTATTTAATTTGTCCCTTGTGTAGAAGTAGAAATGGACCAATGTACTGGAAACCTATTTAGCACCAAGGACCACAATGCTTCTTGCATTCCTACACTTGTCCTGTTAAGAATTACAACTGTCTAAAGAGGCTGAGGTTAAGCTGACGCTGTGGTATCTCTTTATGGACTTGTGGAGCTGGTAACGACCCCACGAACAGCATTCCTCGTACCTCGATCTATCGGTCCGAAGGACGAGGGATCGCGTATCGGACTGATTATGGGAAACTTTAAACAGATAGACATGCTGGTAATGGATATCTCGGCAATAGTAAACTTTACCGGGTGATCCCAGATTACATTCATGATACAATGTTAATAATTTTGGCTGAACTCAGTTTTTATTTTAAATGCTAAATATTATAACTTTCATAAGGATTCAAACGACTCAAATAAAACCATTTAGGCTAATTTTCTAACACCGAATTTCTTATTACCATCCCACCTATAATAAGTAAGGAAAGTATTACAATCGGATCAAATTTCCGACATGCGTTTTTTGACGACTCTATACGTTTCTGATCCACCTGATTTTTTTGAAAGGTTACAAAATTCCCTACAAAAATATATAAAAATAGTTCATTTCGGACATCTATTAACGAAGTTACAGCTATTAAATTTTGTGTGTAAGAATACGGGTCTAAGTGGTGAATGAGAGAAAAAAAAAAGAAAAGTAAGTGAAAGTATAAAAATCTGTAGCCCGTTACATCACACAAGTTTCCTCTCTACTTTTAACAGAAATTATTGTTTTAAAAAATTGGCCCAAGGTGAAAAACTTTTAGATTAACAATATTTGAGTGTATTGAATTTTTTAAGCTGATTTTCCACAAGCCGGTTTACTTTGCTTTAGTTTATTTAAGAAATCGTACTTTTTTCAGGAAAATAAATCTAATTTAATTTTTTTTAAATTCAAAACATTACTTTTTCAAAAATTAATTTTTTAAAAAAAAGTAATGAAATTACTCTTAGAAGTGTTTCAACTGCCTCCCGCAGTGCTACATCCTACGCCCTGATGAAGACCTACAAAGTGGGTCGAAACGTCGGCAAAAATTAAATAATTCTACTTATTTAATTTAGTATTAATTTGACCGCACCCCCAGATCAACTCCTTCTCATAATTTTTTTTTTTTTGGTTCTTAATTGACATATTTAAAGATTTAAAAAATATTCTTGTGAGTGGACGCACCAGATTTTTTTTATAATGTAACAGTGAAACCTCTTCCCATAAGGTATCAAAATATTATTTATTTTCGTTTATTTAAAAAAAAGCTATTAAAATTATATTATAGAGTTCTCCCAATAGATATAGCATGGATAAAATAATGCTTCTAGAATAACTTTGTACATATTGTACAAAATACAAGCCGTAAACTAACTATATTGTATATTACTGTGACATTTTAAACCAGAATTAGTGTATATGATATAGTTCCACGTATATATAATGGAGTTTTAAATTGTTTTCATCGTTGATATTTCTGGCTGATAAACTATTATTTTAATATTCAATAAAATTTATTGAAGATTAAAAAAAAAAAGGACACATGCAGTAGAAAATAAAAAGAAATGTGTGTGTTGAAATTGAGCTGGATATCACACTGTGACTGTATACCCCCTACGTGTCTGATTGCAGTCTCGAAAGCCAAGTATCAGGAAGATTTACTTCTTCTAGCAATGCAGCCAGAATGGTTGATGTGTAATTGCTCTAACACTTTCTCTCAATGGATACTGCATGAGCTCATTCCATTCCAGTCATTTTCATTCCAGACAGGAACATTGTTTCTCCAATCTTGTTGAAAAAAAAAATAATAAACGGAAGTTTTAAATAACAAAAGTATTCTCGATAAAATTCTTGAATTTCCATATATGTTTTTATTTTTAATAGATATTATGGAAATAAGGGATTGTGCTATTCGTATTTTAAACTAATATATTTAATTTTTATATATTTTATATTTATATAAATTAGGCCAATTATCACCAAACATTTTATTGATACGCTATTTAATTCGACGTTTCGACCATACTAAGGATCATTTTCAAGTCTGGAAAGTTGTAATATCATTATTAGTTAATATTCATAATTACATAAAGAATTTCTTATTACACTTAATTAACTTGTCTAACGATCTATTTTCGATACACATAAATTTATCCAAAAATATACATGAAAGTATATTTTTTCTTATAAAAAACCTTACATGTACGTAACTTTAAACATTAAAAACAATTGACTATTACCCTTGATGAGCCCTCCGTTATATATTCATCATTAATGTCGCAAATAATATGTTCATTGAACATTAAATTGTCATGGTCTATAGGGGTTTCACCTACGTCATTTCAGGATTTTTATCAGGATTTTATATCAATAAAATATAAAACCTCAAGACACCAAAATTAGGATAAATGAATAGAAGAAATTTTTATATAAATTAGGCCATTATACACCAACATTTTATTTATTAATTATTTTATTTCGACAAAGTTCCGACCATCACTAGGGCCATTTTCAAGCCTTATTGAGTCCTCCATTAAATTTCCATTATTCACAGTCATATTAATTTTTCCGAGAAATTAATTAATTGTTTTCCTCAAATATCCTATTAAGGTTTGTCATGGCTTAGAGGAAATATGGTAATTATCATTTAAAACCTTTACCAACTTGGAATATTAATGAACCATCTGTGGAAGAATCGTTCTTATTTATTCGGTGGCACAAACTCCCGAATGGATTCAGCGTTATATATTTCTTTCCTTAAGCTGTTACTATTGTTCCGGGTCAGGTATTCCCTCTTGTATTGTAAACATGTAAAACCTTTGTTAATATAAGATATGGAGGGCGTATAGAATGAATTTGCACATCATATATTTTTAAGGTAGGTTTACTCTTGGTATAATATTGTTTATAATACGATTTACGAAAGATACTCTTGCAGGTTCGACAGGTCTTTGGAATGCTTTTTGTTATAGAAAGACCAGTTGGCAACAATACGGTCTGCAATCACTCAGCAACATTGGGATCAGTGTAAATTAGCAGCATTGGACTCTGATAGATTTCAATTGTATAGGGAATTGAGTCATGATTTTAAAATTTTGAAATTCGTGGATGGCTGCTGTTGGGATTTGATTGCGAGTTGAGTTTGTTGTTCAAGCTCAGGTGTGAACTCCTTTACTTGAATTACATCCCATGGCTTGACTGGGAATAAACGGATTGTCCACTCTGTAACCAACAAGTAAAGTAGGACCTGTTCCATTTTTTGAGTGAGTGTTCAATGCTTGGTCAAATTCGTATCGAATTTCGTGGAACTAGCCCGGTCTGAAATCATATCCTAATTTCCCTTCTAAATGCCCCCTCTGTGAACGAATGTCGTAAAATAGTCGGTTTCGCTCGACATGAGTGAAAACACCGTTTTAATTTGCTACATCCAGCTTCAACAATGATCCGTCTAATTTATTTGTGGCCAGTTTTATTCATGTTATTATTTATGATTTCCATTATTTTCCTTTATTATTATTTCTTAGACATAAATTATTCAAAATATTTATTATTATATATTGTGTTAGTTGTTTTATTATTTATCAGTCATTCATGTATATGAAATTGTTATAAAGTCTTCATTTGTACTGTACCTGTAAAACATATAAAATTTCCGGCAGACGAATAATCATGCCGTATAAATGTTCTGTGTATTTTGGAAATTTATAATTTATGCATATTTAATAAAGCATTTCTCATTTAATACGAGTTATGAACATGTTTTAAACCTTTTTCAAAGATTGTAACTGATAATATTTGAACCAGTGACGTGGTTGGGAGAAATATACTGTGATCTCCTGGAGTTCTGCTTTACCCTCTGCATGTGGAGGACAATGCTTGGCTCGGAGTTACTCGGGCGAATGAAGTATTGTACGCATGTATGAAAGCTTATGAAAACCTATTTTTTTCAACAATTTTATTTCTGAAGTTTAAATTTTGATTTTCCATTATCTTACTATAATTTCTTCTTATTAACTTATTTTTTAATTATCTATATTTATTTATTTTTTGTACGTATGGTATGGATGATGCCCTTTTAGTGTGCCATTATTATTCAATAAGCTTCTATATCAATATATATATATATATATATATATATATATATATATATATATATATATATATTTGAAGGGTTCAGGGAAAAAGATGTATAGTTTCATTTTTTTTTCAATTGTGTTTGATTCGATTTGAGATAGAATAATAATTTGTTTTCATCTTTTTTTTTATCCGACCAATTTTGGCATAGGAGAAAGGGGGTTATTCTAGAAGTATGACCAAACATATCCTTCCCAGAGATAGAAAATCGAGATTCATCGCGTGGATCTACCAGAAAATAAATTTCGTAGACTGGATTCGAAGCGTCACCGCTAGACTCGAGAATGATAAAGTAGACAACACTTTAACACATTTGACCACCATGGCCTCTTATCTTTTCCAGAACTGTACGTAAAATCTTTACGTGTCCTAGTACTAAAGATGGAAAAATATGATTTAAAAAAAAAAATGATCAATTTGTTTTTCCAATGAAATTTTGGAAATTTCCAATGAAGGAATAATACAAATATGGGACAGATTTAACGCTGAGTCACCTGCACACGTCAACACTTGTACGTTCTCTCATATCTTCTAAGGTAAGAAAAGCCTAAAATAATCCTTTACCATATTATATTTAAAAATAAATAAATAAAAAATATTTATTAGTCGATTCTAACATGATAATGAAGAAAATGAATATCTGGTTTGTATTGTAATATAACTTACATATAAAATATCTTGAGCTTTTTGTGGAAAATTATTGTATAGATCATTCAAGAGCAATCATATCTGTAAACCTAGTATACTTACTGATCATTTATCCATTTAATATTAAAACATTTTTAAGATCAATCAAAAATTTTTCACAAGTAGCTAAAAAATTTTAATTTAAATCATTTTTGTATGTTCCTTCGACATTTTTAAAATGAAAAAAAAAAATAACTCGAAAAACCTATAAATACCGCAATTGTTTTCTCTTTTTAAACAGTGAAAATAAATTTATAACTGGCATTTTTATAAAAGAACAAATATTGTGAAATATTTGTTACCTTGTTAAATTTTAATTAGGTAAATTGATTTTATTTTATTTATTTTTTAAAAATTCAAATTAATGATAAAACATTAAAATTAAAATTTCGTTCTTTTCATACACCTTAAAGAACTTTTTTTTTTTTTTTAATTTTGAATCTGTTTTTTCTTGTTTCATCATTTGCTGATATTTGATTAAATTTACTAAAATATCTTTAAAATTTTAATGATAATTCTCTTTTAACCGGTATAAAAAGTAGTCACCGACGTTTCAATAACAAGTTATTGCTAACATTTTTGTTGGATTCATAGAATTATAGAAATGTTAATAACATCTAGCGTTTTCAACCGTGTGTAAAAAATAAGGCATTAAAATGGTTATAACAATAATGTTTTTAATATTTATGTCAAATATTAATGATCCCATTTCGGTGTTAACCCTTCCTAAGAGATCTAAAGTTAGATCGTTTCTTTATTTATATTGAATAAATAAAGAAACAATAGTCAAATAAAGAAAATTGGAATAAAAAATTCCAAGTTAAAGACAAATAAAAACGCCATGATCATATTTTTGTTTTTTAAAATGAAGTATTTATGGACGAGTATAAAATTATATACAGCACTATTAGAGGGCATATATATATAGAGACTTTTAAATACAAGTACGATAATAAAGCTAAAACCATAAAAATATTTATTAGTGTGATATTACGCATTGTTTTATAGCCTTTCGGTTTAATAGTTTATATGGCATCAATAAAAAATAATGTATTATTTAAAAACCAATGTCTATTTTAGTGTTTTGTATCGATGATAACTTTAATATTATCTTCCAAAGATCATGTAATAAGTTTTAACTAGCTTTAAAAAATATCTGAAGTGTATCTACCGTTAATGCTAGGGAATAAAATGAAAATTTCATTGGCCCTTTTTTCTTGGGGATTAGTTGTTGATGTTCTAGCACAAGGACATACATAAGTACACCTAGGTAAGTCCTGGGGGGCGGGGTGGCCAAATGGGCTAAAGCGTGTGCACAGCGAGTTGCCCGGCAACCAGATATATGAAGTTTTGAGAGACAAAAATAAGTAAAATAAGAGTTCGCGTCCCAGTGTCGGAGGGGATTTTAAATTCTCTGCCCTCACCCTCCGGCCCGGGGAAATCCCGTATGGCCTAAACGGCGAGGTAGGGAAGAACAAAAAAAAAAAAATAAATAAAAAAAATAAAAACCTAGGTAAGTCCTAAAGGAGCAAAAAGCCAAATCGACCACGTGCTAACAGACAAGAGACATCAAAGCTACTTACAAGACATAAGGAGCTATCGCAGATTGTGGGACCAAGTGGAAAGAAAAAGGTACATAGTCCATAATTTGAGAAACCCTATAGTACAGACTGAATTTCAAATTAAGCTGAAAAATAAATTCAAACCCTTGAACGAGGAAGGTCTCACGATTGACCAGCATTGGGTGGCACTAGAGTCAGGGCTAAAGCAAACAGCTAAGAAAGCAGTAAGGATTCAGAAATAAAGAAAAGCCAAGAAATGGTCCACAAAAGCATGCGAAAAGGCGGAACGGATACCAGAACACAGAGTATAACACATGAAGGAGAAAGAACAATAAAGAACTGATAAAAGAAACTGGTCAGTCAATATCTCATGATATGAAGCCAAGGAGGGTAAGATGGGCGTGGCATGTAGTTCGAAGCAATCCATCAGGAAGCCTATACACAACAGTGGAAACCAGAGCAGCAGGCAAGAGACCACGTGGGAGGCCATAAACCAGATGGATAGATAAGATAAACAAAGTTACAGCTGAACTGAGATAGACAGATGTGGAGAAGGCTGGTTATATACATAATTTATATTATATATTATTAAAATTGATCCAAACTATAAAGTCATGAGTCCCTAACATACCCTAACACTTGCCAACGTTTATATAAAAAGAATCAAACTTGCAAACGTTTCTTCAATTCAGGTATCATCTGAAAAAAGAAAGAAAGAAACAACAAACAATAGAGAAACAAAACATATCATCAAGCCACCAAAAAAAAAAAAAAAAAAAAATTGATCGTAACTTCTTTTACGTTCATACATCAAATGAACTTTTTTTCTTGGAAATTTCGTCTAGAATCATTCCTCCGAGTCTGACTATTAAAAACTAAGACACCCCTGGCATTTCTGTTATAATAAAGTGAATATAAATTTCAACATTAAAAAAAAAAAATTATTACATCGTTGAAAACTCGGAAACGATTTATTTTTCCACCCAAGCTGTCAATTTTATACCAATATTTAATACATCGACTGAAATGTGAAATCCAAAAGCATACATTCCTTTCACACTTGCATTAAGGATCAGTGAACACTTACCGGCCTGTTTCATATCTTCCTTCACCTGAAAAAGAAAATATTTATATAAGTAAATAATTGTATTCAATAATATTATTCATTCAGTTGTATAATATTTTACAAAGGTATTTTTTTATTTTTAATAATAACTATATCTACAGAAACTTTTAAAAATTTTATTATCATCTTTTCTTGCCTTTCGGCTTTTGCAAAATCAGACTTTGTTTGCCTTGGACCACATCAAACCGCCCTAATCGTAGAGAGGAGGACCAGGTTAAGAATAGGACACAAGAACTTAACCCATGTACATCTTACCACTAAGCAGCCACCACCAAATTGTCAACACTGCAATAGCCCTTTCACAACCAATCATATTTTTCAAGAATGCCCTTATTATCCTTCAAACCTAAATCGATTATTTCTAAAACAGTATATATCAGCATTATTAAGCAACAACGAATTAAACATAAAAACAGTGATGAAATTTCTTAAAATCCATAGGCCATAGGCCATCCATCTAATATATTTCATTTTTTATATGTTATTATATATCTTTTTCATTTATTACTCTATCTATCTATTATTAATGTTTGATTATTCATTCTTTTTTTTATTTCTTCTCTAAAGAGTTTACAAGTATAACCGGCTCAAAGGCGTTCATGCTCCTAGAGTTTTACGCCTTAAAGCCTAAATAAACCAACTAACTACTGATTTTTGGAAGAACCAGCACAATACTTCTACCACTTGTTCTCTTTCTTCGTTCTTCTCTCCTCTTTATTAGTGAAGGCTGAAATGATCAACCTCCCAACTAATTCCTTCCACCCGCACACGAAAGCTTCGTAGTACACCCATTCTATCATCGCGGAGGACGATTTCCCTCACTAGTTTGGCCCTTATTGACTCAAAAACAGTACAAGTTACGGTATGTTCAGCAGTTTCCGGAACACCACAACGGGGACATAGGGGTTTATTTCCTTTCCTAAGGCATGAGGCATGACGAGAAATCCTCCATGTCCTGTGAGGAATTGTGACGCCCAATAATGAGGGAGAACTCATTTCGCTTCTAATCTTGAATGGACGGTAGGAAAGCATTTTCTCAAGATAGAGCCTTCATGAGTAATTACCCACCGTTGATTATGTCCTCCCGTATTATTCTCTTCAATTCAGATGGATCCTTTCTTGGAGATTTTCTGGAAGATCTGCTGAGACTTCTGTCTTTGCTGAGAAACAATAATGTGTTTAGGAGTTAATGCTTTTGGAAAAAAAAAAAAGTTATATTTCTCTTTGGCAGGTAATTACATTTAGTTACAGAAGCACATGCGTTATAATGTAAAAATATAAAATATTGAGATTTTCCGATTATTCATAAAAACAAATGAGCACTAATTGGAATAAAAATATTTTTTATTTTTTTGGGGGTAGGAAGGTTGGTGGACTTCTTTATTTTGGATGCCCCTTGCACTTGAATAGAACTAGAAGCAAGACTCATAAATTTCATAAAAATAATATAGGTAATAAGGTTGTAATATTAAAGTAATATTCAAACAATTTATAATACTCGTAGCGGGGTTCGTTTAAATAAAATAAAATAAAAACCCACAGCTCACATGTCAGCGGTATAGACCTAATGTCAGCTGAGGTCGTAAGAGTACTGTGACATTTCAGCTAAAGTGCACACTGTGGCTTCGCTGAGAAATTTGTGTCAACTCATGGTCTTTAATTATCATTTTATTTCAAACTTTAAATCATATTATTAAGCATAATTTAAAGTATTTTAATTGAATATGTTACATATATCAACTACTATATTTGCCATGTTTTATATTTGACAAATCAATAATACAATTATTATTTATTTTGTTTGAATTTAAAATTTATCTCCTCTTCGAGTAAATTTGATTTTGATATGGAAAATCTCGTGCAGTGCGCGTATCACAATACTTTAAATTATTTTACCAATCAATATACTTTATTCTTAGTTATTTGGCAATAATTACTTCCAATTGGTAACAATTGAATATATTTCTATTATTAACGTTACATGTTGATAATAGAAATATATTCAACATGTAACGTTCAACATATACTAGTTGACGTTTCGGGATATTTATTCTCCATCTTCGGAACTAGAATCCCAAAAATCTTGTGGATGCAAGGCTTAAAAATAATAATAATGTCAAATCTCCATCGTTAAATTTCTAATTCATGTTATAAAATATGTTATCTAGAGCAACATCTTGCTTTTGACCTATAATTGGGTGTCTGACATAGTGAAAAACTAATTTTGATTAGTTAAATTTTAAATTTTCATAAATATTCCATTTAGCTTCAATGGAAACATTTAGTTTTCATCATATAATATAAAAGTGGAAATTAGAACAATTACTATTAATTAGTTTTTCGTCATTAGTAGATGGTGGATTATATTTTTTCTAAATGCTTTATATTTCTTTCAGTATATTAGAAATTCAGATCACAACTCTTATACTCTGAAATTTGTTTTCAAAATAGAAGAAAATATTTTTTTTTTCTCCTTTTTATAACTGTCGAATACTTTCATTCGGAATAAGTTTAAGAACAATATTTATTTCTAAAGCTGGCATTTTTATTTTATTTTTTGGTGATCAGTTTCTGTATTATTTATTGTAATTAGAGTGTGACTGTGCTCTCTTATTATTATTAATATTATAAATGTCCTTAATTGTAACAGAATGTAATATTTCTCAATAAATATATATATAAAAAAATGTTTAGGTTATTAATATTTCTCATCATCATCTCTAATAATAATAATTATAATTATACTTAATTATTTTTTTAACTTATATATATTTGTTATTTATTAATTATTTCTCTTTTGTATGTATTTACTATAGGACACTTTTTGCCTTTCAATGTGACAGATTTTATTATTTTTGCATAAACTTTATATATACATATATATATATATATATATATATATATATATATATATATATATATATATATATATACATATAAACAATTCTTTCATAGTTTGTATTTATTTATTTTTATATCTATTAACAAAGTTTCAAATATGTAATATTAAAAGTACCTACTTAAGAGGAATTAATATTGAAAATTCGCCAATTAGGCCCTGTCAGACTATTTCAATAGGGATATGGCCTCATTAGTATTAATGATCAATTAATTGTACTAATATATAGGGGCTTTAGTCAAAAACTCTAGGGCTGTTTCGGAGAAAATCGTAAAATTCATTAAGTGAAGTGGTACTTATGGTTAGTTGAATATACTTTTTACTGAAACCGAATTTACTGATAAATTAAAATATAAACATCATAGTCATATACCTGTCTAACTGAAATAAGTAATTTCAGTTTATTAAAATTTTTCTGTTTTTACCTAAATTCTTTACACAAAAACTCAGTCCGTGTATTTTATAATCAAAATACCTTAAAAAGTGCATTCTCGCATGAAGACCCAAAATATTATTTTTTACAATCACAATAATTTCCCTTTAAATATACATTAATATATATTAAGGGAAGTTATTGTGATTTTGAAACATTTTAAATCGGAAATGTGCATTTTAAGGGTCCTTCATTCCAATTAACCATACCTCGAAAATTACTTTTTCTGATTACGTTAAGAGCCAACCTCAAAAACGAAAAGTTATAATAAACTTAAATATTAGGTATTTAAGTTAGTTATGTATACCACCCCTTGTTCAATATTTATAACTTTTCACATGTTAAAACTACAAGCAGTTTCACTGTTACTGTGAGGTAAAAGTATCCAATATGTTTTTAAACAATGTGAGTTAAATAATTTAATTTTATTGAGTTTGTACATATTTAAATCGAGGTCATAAATAAATCTGTTGAAAAGATTCTGGTTTTATTAGTTTACTGTAACCATTTAATTTTTTTAGACGTGGGGTATAAATTTCACTGCGAGACATTGAATATATGTAAATAGGAAAAGAAAAAAAAAAAGGTTCATATTTTAAGGTAGAAAATTTTCAACATATAACAAAAAAAAAAAAAAATACGATCGTAGATTAGTTATTTAGATATATTATCCATGTTCATGATATCCGTTCAAGTATGTTTTGATTTTTACTAGTCTATCTTGAGCAAGAAGCCGTAGTTTGGTACCCCGTGGATTTCATACCACTTGAATCAAATAGCATTTATTGCTAATCATACACACATTCATGCAAAATTATCCATGATCTGATTATTATTAATTGTTAAGTATTGTGTTGGTTGCCACAACCTAGGTTTGGATTTGGTAAAAACATAAAAAGTACTAGTTTACCCTGATATTATAAATCAGTCATTAAGGCTTCTAGGCATGTTGAAAATTATTGGAATAAATCTTTGAAGTTATTCGGCTCAGATCTTCATTGATTCTAAAAAAAAAATATTTAGACCAGGCTTAATTCTTGAAATCTTAAAAAAAAAAAACCTTGAAACATTTATCTATATATTCTTGCTCCTGAGAACATGAGAGAACATGTAGATTTGTTTACGATCCATACCAGCGGCCAATTGAGATTTCTAATTGTGAAAATAGTTGGTGATTTAGTTACGAAAGAATGTTTGCTTAACCACGTTACAACAGCGTCCGTGACTAATGGGTTAAGAATTTCTTAAGTTTTTCTGGGCGTAACCATGAACCATTCAAAAACAGGTATCAGTAATACGCGGAAGGAGACGCTAAATAATATACACTTACAAATATACGTCTATTAATAATTTTATGGATCGCTGAATGTTTGTTTTATTAATTATTACATATCGTTTCATTGTAAATAATAAAATTTAATTCAAACATTTTTCCCATACATAAAAATCTATAATAATAATATCAATTATATTTTCGGTAATGAAGTATATATGAAATTTCAGATTGAACTTTACTTCAATACAATATCTTACTATGAGAAGCTATTTGAAACAGTTTTGAAAAAAATCCGAAGAATCTGTCTTTCTTAATTCACACTGAACCAGGGGTGCCCAGAAGAGGGTTTTTGAATTTTTGAGGGGGATAAATTTAGATGGGGTTATGAATTTTTGAATTGAACATTGTATATGATCTACGATTTTTCTCATTCTACCTTACCTTGCTCTGTTTGTTAAGAAAAAGTGAGCAATAAAACATCTTGGGAGGATGAGGGAGGAGGTAGGTTTCTT
The DNA here is from genome assembly GCA_928085145.1 of Nezara viridula. Lineage (NCBI taxonomy): Eukaryota > Metazoa > Arthropoda > Insecta > Hemiptera > Pentatomidae > Nezara > Nezara viridula. The sequence continues at coordinate 52,733,275 of OV725078.1, forward strand.
GCGCAATCGACCTTTAGGGGTGGGGAATGGCCATCCCTGCACTAAGCAGCGTACTCACAAGAAATGTCTAAAACTATCTGAATAGAGATGGTAATGACTGGAGTTGTTTTGATTTGAGAAGAATGAAATGATAGGATATGAACAATATCCATTCACTCACTCATTTAGAACTTTTATAATCCCAACTAAAAGCAAAAAAAATTGTTGTTAAACTCACACTTGGGGCTCCACTAAGCCATCGAATTCCTCTCGTATTCGATCCTTACAATCCAAAATCCTTCGTAAAATCCTCACTGCTCCTTACTTTGTCACAAACAAAATCATCCATAACGACCTTAATGTTCCTTATGTTTCTGACCTGGCCCAATCCAGATACCTATCCTTCCATAACAAACTTCGGAACCATCCAAACCCTCTTGTTTCTAACCTTGCTTCCTCTTCGATCCCTGACAACCCTCAGAGGCGTCTGAAAAGAAGATGGCCTCGAGATCTCCTTTTGTAAATACATTTTTAGAGTGCTACCAATGGGTAGTTTCTCAACATGTGATTTCATGCTATTTTATTCCTTTGTTCACATTTACTGAATGTATTTTTACTTGTAATACAGTTGTAAATATCATCAATATCATAAAAAAAAAAAAAAAAAAAAAAAAAACTCACACTTTAATTCTAGTTGTTCAAAAAGTTTGGGTGAACCTTAAATTTTTGAAGAAAACTATTTATCAAAAGGTATAAAAATAACTTTTTTTACGCGAACATATTCCTAATAAGTATGCTAAATTATTTTAAAAGCACACTTTTTTTAAAAAAATTGTATTAGTCTTTTGACCGTTTTGAAAGTTGGATTAATAACTTTTTAACAGTTATAACAGTTAATGTTAATAGTTATTAACTTTAATAACTACCGTATTGTATAAAGTGTAAATTAATTAAATGTTGTTGTTTTAATTATCTTGTATAGGTATGAATGTGTTTAGAAGTTGTTATTTTATTTTGTTTGTTTATTTATTTTTTTTTTTTATTTTATTTATTTATTTTTTTTTCCTATTGATTACTTTTTTTTCTTCTTTTTTTTTTTTATAAGTATTATTTATTTACTTCTTATATTTATAGTTACTTCTGTATTACTTGTATATACTGTATGAATGAGAACTTCTAGCCTTAATACTTATAGCCCTCCAACAGTGGCTGATTGTATTATTATTCAATAAAAAAAAAATAAAAAAAAATTATCTTGTATATTACTTTATCTTTTTATTTATATATATATACTTTTTTTTTTTCTCCTTTCTTATGTACATATTGTGTGAATGAATACTATAGCACTAGTACCAATGCCCTTCAGTGTGACAGACTGTATTAATACTCAATAAAAGTTTAATAAAAAAAAAAAAAATTAAATGTATCATTTTTTTTTTTTCAAATATGCCTTTCTTCTTGTGCAGTATCCCTTAGAAATATAAAAATTTAATTTCGTTCTTTGAATTAAACTTAACTTTGTGGCAGAACTTTTCCATATAACCTTCGTTTATAATAGGAGGCCTACGTTTTCTTTCCATTGATGTTTTTGGAACATTAGGATTTATAACATTCGTTGAAACTATTCGAAATCTACATTATTACTTAGGACGGACGTTCATTCATCAATCCGAGTGATTCAGCGATTCCCGATTGATCTGCAAATGGTTGACCTCTCCTCTAATTAGGTTTACCTCATCTCACTTAGCCGCAGCAGCAAGAGCGTAGCGGGCGCACCTCCACGGCCTCGACCAGGGATTCCAATGGAGTTGCCAACATACGTGATTCAAGAAGTAATTCCCCGCACGTAGGGGCAGGGAGATGTAGTGGGAATTTTTTGTTCTACCCGAACCCTTGTAAAAGAAACATCGTAAGGTAAATTGAGATTTAGAAATTCTCTGTTTTGGAAAATAAAATAGTCTAATCGGAATTCTATGTCTTGTTTAGAATTTAAGACCGGCACGAGACCTAGGGGAAGAAAATTAATGCTCTATTCAGGAGGATTGGAGCACACCATTCAAGCTGGAGCTAATAAGCTTATTTAATGCGATCAACGTAATTTCAAGCAACATCCTAGTGAACTACTTATTTATACAAGTAGGTAATCAGTTATAATGATAATACTAAAAGATGATAATACTAAAAGAGTGATGCGTTTCTCTTACTGGGGAAAGTAATTGAATTAATAGAAAAAGTATATGAACTATGAGTAAAATTTTATGAATATTTATAAAATTACTTTTTCAATTTTTCAACGAATGTATAACTATTCTCTTCTACAAATGTTTTATTTTATTTTTCTATTGATTTTCATTCTGTTTTTTTTTCCTTACAAGCCTTAAAATGTTTCTATCATACAAGGATTTTTATCCTCATATTTAGTTACACATTTAAATGGAAAAGAATAATACCGAAGGACACCAAGAAGCAGTGGAATCGACGTTGGTTTTTCTTTTTTTTTTTTTTTTTTCCATATTCCCTTTTTATTTATTTTTCACTTTTCAGCCTTTTCATTGTTTTCATAGTAGTCCTTTTACTGCTGGGTAACTACTCGTAAATGCTATATCTTAAAAAAAATAATACTTTTCTGTAGTTCATTGAAGGTTGAAAGAGAAATGGGTTCTTCCTGATTATTGAGTATCACAATTTTTCACAGGGCATGGGGGGAGGGGATGGTTTCGCGCCACGCGTCATTCATTTGGAAAAGAAGTTAACCACTTATGTCCATGACCTCCACCACTTTTGATTTAACAAGGAATGCTAAGACCAGTGTTATTTCCCAACTGCTTACTTCTGATCCCTTTTCCTGTCACAGTCCCGGAATCGCAAATACTCCCCGGAAGGAGTGTTGAGGAAGGATCACGCAAGCCTCCGAAAGTTCTAATGAAGGGAGAGGCCTAGTTGTTGCTAATCCTCAGCTGTAACGAACCTTGTACCAAATGTTCCACAAAAGTAGGAAATGAACTTGGAAATGATTGCTATTCGTACTTTGACTGCTAATCTTCGATAGTTCGAGAAGAGGTTTCTAAATTTTACGCTTTGCAGTTTCCCGCTCTGTTAATGAAACCATACCAAGACATGGAAATATTAAATCACCTTGGTGAAATATTAATATCGATGTGGATATTGATATTTTACTACGAACAAAAAAAATAATCTAACGGAAATAGGATACATCTGAAAGCTACGTAGATTTCCTAGATGCCAACGAAATATTAGTGGGTTTCAGGAGTTCGTAACATCAAATTTGTTTTAATATACTGCTGCTTTGTGGATTACAAAAATGTTATCCAGAATTTTTCATATTGTTACTCATCAGGGTTGAACCTGGTAAGTTTGAGCGTCACTCAATTCCAACAGTTAAATCGATCCCAGAATTTGCTAAAACTTTAACATCGCAGCCATCTTTTCTCAGAGTAAGAAAACAAAGGGAAAAAAACAACAAAAAAAACAATTCACTTAAATCATGGATTTGATTCAGCATTGGCTTACAAAAATTATTATTGAAAAAACTAATGGTGTTTTATATTTATTGAAGATTTTTTATAAATTTCCTCGCATACACCTTATTGGTATATGAAATTTTCTAAACTAATAAATATACAGTTAACTAAGAAACATATTGTTATTCATACCACTATAATTAAAAACCAAACGGAGATAATAAGTGTTAGGATATCTGTATGTGTGAATTAGTGACCACGTTTTTCTCTTTCTCAAACTCAATTATTAACTGATCGTGAAGAATGATAATAGATATTTAGAGAGGATTCGAACAAAAATATATGGGTTCGCTCCAACCAAGGATATCAGCACGTCCAGTCACGTCTGAACCGTATCGGTGCTACTAAAATTAAATCAGCTGACATCGCATCCTAACAGCTCTTATTAACGTTGGTCGGATTTGTAAAAAAAAATAATTCAAATTATCAAAAACCTAAACCTAATTTAAATGTTCGGCATTGTCAAGCGTAATAAAATACCAATAATCATCTAAGTGAGTCACAAAGATAAACCTATAATTACATGTTAAGTTAAAAAAAAAAAACGAAATACAACATGAGAATTTTCTGAGAAAGTAGGGAAGCAGGATCATGCAAACTCCAAAGAAAATATGAACTAATACAAAAGCCAGAAAGGAAGTAGAGTGGAAATTTAGATGAAATATTTTATTAAAAGTAAAGAGAGGTTTTTAGATAAAATTGGATAGAGGGGGTCAGTCTTAGGAAACCGTTGGAAAGAGTCTGGTGGAAGAGTGCGTAGTGGACCGTTTTGGGAAGGTGAAGGAAATAGTTAGTCTAGGAGGTTTTAGAATTATAGTCTCATAGAGGAGAAGAAAATATCTCGAGAACAGAAAGGACAGAGGGGTACAGTCAAGGTGATACGTGAAGGAGAAATGAGAAATGAACAGCGCGGAAATCAGCTGTTTAAGAGAACTTACAAAAATTCTTCGACCGGCTAAAATTGTAACACATAAAATAATAGTAATTAGTAACTTTACACAAAATGCATAGCTGCATTCTGAACTTATAATGTTTCATAATCATAATTTAATGAGATATAACTAGAAAGATTACTTCAATAAAAATATAGTTGGTTCAGAAACACGGAATTGATTAAACCGATGCCACAAACTAGGTTAAGTAAATTGGTAACATGATACTATTGCAAAATATATCCAATGCAAATTCAATTAAATATCCAATTACAATCTAATACATCACAGGGGGTTAGTGGTAAATAGCCAATTTAATGATCTTAAATATATAATAAATATGTCAATAGATCGAATTGACTTGGAATTGTTAAAAATATATAACATGATAGATAATTTGAATATATTCCGTTTCTGAATGTACCACTCACTTTAGAAAACCTGAAAGGCAGAAACTTCAGAAAACGGGTAATCTATGATAAAGCTTTGGACTTTAACCAGCATGCAAGAAAGAATAAATGAAAGATTTTAGATGAAATTCCTTAGCACGATAACCAGAGCGACATAGTCAGTTTATCTGTCATGATATAAATGCGATGGGGTTAATATGGTAGGGCATGCGGCTCAAAGAAATTCACCAGAAAGCCTCCCCATAACAATGAATGTCACAATAGTTGACAAGAGACCACATTGTAGGCTAAAAAGAAGATTGACTGATCGATTCAAGAAATATTGCAGAGCTACAAACAGCAAACTAGAAAACTAGATATGTGTCGATGGAAGTTGGGATGTATGGATGGAAGCTTTTTATGTATAAATGGAAGCTACATAATGTATGAATGGAAGACCAAGATATGTTTGGATGGAAAAAGGTTGGCTTAGAGGCTCAAAAGACCTACATGGTCAGTAAAGCCCAGAGAAAAACGAAAAAAACTATGTTGTGTGTTTAAGACCATACGAAAGAAGTGAAAACATCAACATAATGTGTAAAATATTTTTTTTTTGGTCTATATTCACAAAGTTGTAGCATTTACAATATATACAATCACAATTGTGTATAACCTATTTTTTGTTCTATATTCACTAAGTAATAATATTTACAATTATACTATTTACAATTATATATATAATTATATTTACAATATGAACAATTATAATTGTGTATAAAGTACTTTGGCTAATCGTCATTTGTATCATATTCTAAAATAAAACAATAGGTTTTGCGGTAGCTAAAATATGCTATGAATACTTTTGATTGAAACGTATTTGGTAAATATCTAACATGAAATTCGTCAATCGCAGTTCCATAATTTGTTGTTCTTTCATTTGATTCATTCGACATTTTAACATCTAATGTTGATCTTAAAAAATCAATTAAAAGCTTGATGTGTGTCTACTTAATTTCTTCTTTTTATGGCTAATTAAATATAAAATATCTAAATTGGCTTCTGTAAAATGGTTTCTGAATTCTCCATGGTATTTAAATGTTTAGATATTTTTGTCCAAAAGTTCAAAACAATCGTTATGGTTTGGTTTTTGGACGTTATATTTTTCTCTTTCAGACTCTCTTATTCGGCGTCACTTTTAAATAAAATTTCAAATTATAGCCCATTACAAAGAAGATGAAGTGCTGAAGAATTCTCTTTCTAACATTATGTAGATCTGGATTTTAGTTTTTGAAATATTTTAATCCAAATATTCAAAAAACTATTTGGTTTTTAACACTACCTTCCCTTTTTGCCTCTTTAACAGGGCGTCGCATTAAGATACAATTTTGAATAATAACCCATTACAAAGGAGATGAACATGTCCCTCGCTCACAGTATGCATGTCTGATTTCTGAGATACTTAAATCCAAATGCAAAATTTAGTGACTCGAGATGACTTTGAACGAATGAGCGTTACATAGCCTAGCGTGACGGTTTAGTCTCATTCAATACCCGCAACATAAAGTGCTAAACCACGCCTATTCACTTCAAAAATGGAACTGTCTATGAATTATTTTTGTTCAAAGCGGTGTTGTAATAATTCTGAAATTCTGCATCGAGAGACAGGTCCATTGCCATCGATGAGCCCAGCGCTGAGTTAGAAACTTGCTCTATATGATTACTTTAGGCAGTCTTGAAACTTGTTTTATTCTTCGTATCTAGGTGGAGAATGCTCGTTTAGGAGTCTAAAAGATCTGTAAAGTCTGTAACTGTACTGTAGGTAGTAGGAAGTCAGTAAATATTTAAGGGGTTGATAGAAAACATTAAAATATGCATCATAAAAAGTTGATATAAACAACTGCCCAATTTTCAACATAAAAGTAAGTAAATTTAAGGTTTCTGTTTTTCGAAGCGAGTCACGTTTTTTGTTGAATAGGAAGCGATAACTTATATCAAATATTTGATTTAAATAACTAAACACTGCTCCGTATTAAACAAGTCAAAATTTGTTTTAAACAAACGTAGAATTTGTCATTGTTAAAACTATTCAAATAGGACTATTGGGCAACTATGTTTCGTTTTAAAAAAAGCCACAACGTTTTGTGTGTTTTTTTATCATTCTTCAACTGTACTACATTTACCCCACTTATAGAAAAACTTTCTCATTTACTAAGCTTTAAGTCCATTATATTAAGTCGAGGCTTATTTGGAAAAATTTTGGGATTCACCTCAAGTTGTGTAAAAAAAAAAAATGTGATTTTCTATCCAGCCAGCTGAAACTACCCATGATTTATGCAAAAATGACTACAATTAACAATTTTTATTTCTTTTTTTCCCGTGATATTGGATGTATTTTAATAAACATAATTGTATAAAAATATATATTATTTATAAAAATTAAAAATTGTGATTTTTCAAATATTTTTCATGTAAGGTGGTTATGAAAGTGTGTTTTTCTATCAGATTTCTGTCACAGGAATCGATGCCTATTTATAAAAGACAAAGATAATGTTTCTAGCCATAATATTAATGTTTTCGTGAAAGTAATAGAAGCAATCAGTAGGTTTATTTATTTTAAACGTAAATTTTAGTAAGAAAAATTAAGTTTGTCACTTAGAAATACGGATCAATTCCTATGATAGAATTATGGGAGAAAAACACAATTTCATAACCACCTTACATGAAATATATTTAAAAAATCATTCTTTTAAACTAAATTGATTTATTTTTCTTTACTAGGAGGGAGAGCGAGAGGGGGTTGTACATAGACTTCTCTGAAAATTATCTTAATTGAGAAGTTACCCAATCTTTAACTACACTCTAGCCTTATAAGAAAACTTCAGAATAAATTTATATTATTTAAGTGAATATAGTTCGGAAAAATTTACTGGTAATCTAAATGGAAAGCAAGCAGCTTCATTCTTAGAGGATAGAGGGGGAGGTGTGGGGAGGGGTTGTTCCCACTTAAAATGTTTCGTATTCCCTGGCTGAAGTCTCGTATAAACCTGTGGGGGTGGAAAGACAAGGCTTGGAAAGGTGATTTTGTTTGGGCGGCCACACTTGGATTGGATTGCCAACTCCCACGGTGCCTGCCCCTTCAACGCAGCTTGCCTATAGAACCAACGTTGTGAATATTTCTTACATATTTATTATTTTATTTGAATATTCATCAATATTTGGCCAACATTGGTTTTTCCACACATCTCCTCTGCTGCTCCCAGCAGTATTTGCTTCATTGCTTTTCAGCTTTCCTCTTCATCGTCCGTGATCCCATGGGTATTCTCCGTCAGCTGCTTTTACTTCTGTTGTAGACCTATATACTTCTACAACAGTCTTCTGCTTTAAGTTTATAATTGTTATTTTTGGTAGGTTTTGAGTTTTCTTTCTTTATAGTTTAATCCTCCTTGGTCTTGCTCACTTAGTCTTGATCTTGCGCAACAGTCTTGCAGTTACCTATTAGCCCATTAGTATAGAGATATTACTGTAATCTTTCACATAGTATCTTCATAGTATCACATAGTATCTTTACAAATAGTATCTTCACTGTAATCTTTAACAGTCTTGGACTTGGTCTTGAAACAGTCAAGCGGTCTTGGTCTTGCAACAATTTTTGGTCAACGTTAATGCAAATGGACATTTTAAAAAAGTACACACTTAATACATACGTAAAAATAATACATGAATCTGGTCACCCTGTACATGTTTTATATAACTTTTTTATTTTATTTTTTTAACTTTTATTGAGATTAATACAGTCTGCCACACTGAAGGGCATTGGTACTAGGGCTATAATATTCATTCACACAATATGTACATAAAAAAGGAAATTCACCAGAACCTTACCCATCATCCAAATCCCTTTGCACAATCCCTATTCAGCACCACCCATACCTATAATCCTCCAAGAAGGTTAAAAAGGCAGTTGCCCCGCGACCTTTTATAGTTTGTAAATATTGGAATTCTGGCAATGACCAGATTCTACACTCACGACATGAGTGTATGTGGCTAACGCACTCTCGCTCAATCTACTATGGGTTTAGCCCCAATGAAGCGGAGAGAGAAGTGCAGTGATCTCCTAGAGTCATGCTTTTCCCTCCACAGTTGAAGGTACAAGCCCTCCCCGGAGTTCTCTCGCCTGATTTTAAATAGTGTATATAGGTATGCATGTGTTTTTGCTTAGTTTTAATTTTCTTATTTTTAGGTTATTTTATTTTATTTATTGCATATACTTTTTGATTATTATTTATTTTTCTTCTATTTATTTGATATTTTTTGTGCACATAGTGTGAATGTTATCCTACCTCACTATAACTAATGTACAAGTGACAGATTGTTGTAATACTGAATAGATAAATAAAGGAAAGGGGGGGAAAAAAAAGATAAAACATGTAATCTGGATACAGCATTTTGCATATTTTTGTTATATTGGAGAATCCTCTTCTAACAGTAGGTTTATTATTAATGTCTATATTGTAGATATTATATATCATTGGTATATGTATTATTGGTATATAGTATGGTCCAAGGTTCCTGTCATATATAGCGATTCGCAAGCAGGTGAATATAACTCGTAGTGGATTAGCATAGAAACAAAGTAGGGACCTGACCTTTTATCCCAGCCTAGCGTGATGTCGACGACATCGCCTACCAGAAATAGCTCTCTTGGGCTATCGAACAATTGACCCAATAGCAGGGTATTTTTACATTTGAATACAGAAACTTTTTTGGTGGCCACGTTCCTCAAGATTGCTATGGGATGTTTAAATTTTGGTAAGGATAAAGTTATTAGTAAAAACAGCTTTAGTCCGTCGTATAGACCCCTCTTTATCAAATTATTAACATCCGCCTAAAACTTCTTAAATGGATTAATTTTATCGTAACCTCCAACTTTTTTACTAACGAAAATAATCTGAAACAGTGAGTTTTTATTCTGAAGATCGGGAAACTTTATTAATTTAACGATGCGCTAAAAGCCAACGCCAGAAAAATCGACCTCATCGCAGGCGAATGTTTGATTGTAAATTACGAAAGTGTAAGTTATTCTGAGTAAAAAGAACATTGTCTGCCATTCCAGAGCGCTGCTTTAAAAAATGACTGCTGCTTTAAAGAATATTAGGCCAGTAATTTGAGAATCTGAACGGGGAATCAATTGCGAAAAATGTGAGGATTTTTTTATCTTGTATATATGGGTTTGGACATGTAAAAAACCAAATCGCTAACGCGGACCAGTAAGCGAAAAGTTTTTACAGCCAAATAACTAAGATTTTTTCGATATTTTTTTGTTTTTTCGCCTATAAATCTTAAACGATGTACCAAAGTGAGAAATGCACTAGTTATTAAATTAAACAACTTTAAATTTTTCATTGAACGATTACATACATTTTATAATTTGGTTACGTGGTAAAGAATAAAACCACGGTCAACTAACGCTGATTTTTTCCATATTTGTCAAAAACTGAGACAAATCACTATAAATGGCCCAGTAACTTGGAAATAAGTTACTGGATGGAAATAAGTTGCTTTATTATTGGAAATAATAAAGAAAAATCCATAGAATGGAAGTTTTACAGCATCAAATTGGAAATATAATAAAATCTTCCTATAGCACCGAAAGGGTTCACTTGAATGAATATTAAAACCCTAAGATATATTATTACATATAATTATCTTTGAATATAAACTATAATTTCATTAATAGGAGCACATGGCTTGGAAAAATACTTGCGTACCAACTTCTAGGCTTTAGCTTAACCAACTAGTCGATTTTTCGTAGATTCTAAATTAATTTTAATTTACATATTTTATTCATTCGTGTAGGTTAATTTTATTCATTCGTGTAGGTTAATTTTATTCATTCGTGTAGGTTAATTTTATTGATTTTGAATATATTATAGTTCTTTATTGGAGAAGCGATCGTTCCCCTACCCCTCTCCATCCTCCGAAGTCTTCGCCAATGGTGTATATCATAATTTGTGTTGCCTAAATGCGAGACCGAGACGAGTCTTGGTCTTGCAAACTCAGTCTTGGTCATGGTCTTGGTCTTTTGCAAGAGTCTCGCAACATTCTTGCAGTTACTTATTAGCTGATTACTATAGAGATATTGCTGTAATTATTTAGATAGGAGAAACCTAACTAAGCCAGAATGAAAAATTAGAGGAGTTAAATGCAAAAATATATTGCTTATACCAATGCTTTACTTAGAGTAACTGAGATTGTCAAGTATTAGTAACTATTTTGCCTTAATTTTTATTCAAAAAATCGATTTGTTTTCTAGTCCTGGTCTTAGTCTTGCGACAATTTGGAGGCTTTGGTCTTGGTCTTGCACTTTGCAAGACCAAGTACGATGTTGGGCAACATTAATCAGAAATATCCAAACTACGGCCCGCGGCAAGCACTTCGGCAAGCCATCCCGCAAAAGTTTCTTTGATTGCATGGTAAAATTAAAAAAAAATATTTAAAAATGCAAAATTTAGTAAATTACTCACTCACGACGTTATTGCAACATTTACTGCATTGTTTTTATTCTCTTAGAAAGCTCGTTTCATAGCATCAAGTGTAATTTTACAAACTAAAATTATTTTTCATCAAATCTATGGCCAGCGGGGCTTGGTTGGAAGTCTCAATGCGGCCCGCGGACCAACAAGTTTGGAGACCCCTACTGTAGACCATGGGGGAAAAGTATTCATATTTTACGACTGAGTTACTTCTGTAATAAGGAAAACGAGTTCTGTTAGAATAAAAAATAGCAACCCATTTGCTAGAGTGTTCGCTGTTTGACTATAAAACCAGTTCGACAACTAAGAAAAGATCATATTGACATAAGTCCATTATTTATTTAAAACATCCACCGTGTGAGAGGAACCCGATTGCCGAGTTGTGAGATGATCAATAACATTAACGATAATAGAACAAAGAAATTAAAAGGAAAATTGAAGATGTTTATGCAAAAAGAAAATCTATTGAGAGTGCGGTATAATTAATTAAGAATTAATTAACTGATTAATATAATTAAAATTGATTAAAAAGTAATTTAAGACTTAATTAAAAAATCGAAATTAAAATTTTAAACGTGTCGATGATTCGTCCCGATCCAGATACCTACCCTTTCATGATAAACTCCAGACCCATCCGAACCAACTTGCTTCAAGCCTTCCTCCTAGGTGGCTGAAAGGAATATGACGTCGGGATCTTATTTAGAACTATTTAGAGATTGCTATTATTAGGTAGTATCTAGATAAGCCTGTTCAAGTCACTATTCTTGGCTTATTTATTTTGGCTAATTGTATTTTATATAAAACGTATGCAATACTTCCAGTCCAAAGTCCTTCGAACAATAGCCAATGCTCCATATTATGTCATGAACAAGACCCTACACCATGACCTTAACATCCCATGTGTCCGTGACATTATCCCATCCAGATTCTCCAACTTTCACCAGAACCTTATTCATCAACCCAATCCTATAGAGCAATCCCTATACAGCTCCGAGCATCCATACCATCCCCCTCGAAGGTTGAAACGGCAGTGGCCTCGAGATTTTTTGTAAATATGCCTTTGGAGTTCTGTCAATGGCCAGCTTCTCCACTCATGTTCTGAGCGTCTGTGGCTCTAGTGCCCTTTTTCAGTCTCCACTAGCTTCTAATACTAGTAATGCGGCTGGAAAAGTGACACTGGGATCTCCTGGATTCTTGCTTTGCCTTCCAAATGTGGAGAAAAAGGCCTGGCTCGGAGATTCCTGGGCGAATGTATATATTGTATATAGGTATGGATGTGTTAAGAAGTTTTTATTTTATTTTATATGATTATTTTTTCTTTCTATTTACTTTTTTCATCGGTATTATTTATTTACTTTTTATATTTATATTTATTTCTCTATTATTTGTATATATTGTATGAATGAGAACTTTTAGTCCTAATACTTATAGCCCTCCAACAGCGGCTGATTGTATTATTATTCAATAAATTGGTTATTAAAAAAAATTGTATTTATTTAATAAAGTTTTAAATTCAATAAATAAAAAATATTTTAAATTAATTTATATGGAAATCCAATTTATTTTCCATGAAAACGTATACATTATTAAATACAAAAACTAATATTCCTTACTGAAAAATATTAGTAGAAAAACATTTATCTTTTTTTGTTTTGTTTTTTTTATTTAGTCAAATATAAAATTCTCAAGTATTTTATATAGTTATCAAGCGTGTGAATCGGTGAATTATTCCAAGTAAACAAAAATAAAGGTACTTTAAAGAAAATAATTTTTAAGATTCGTCATTTGAGACTGGAAAGACTATTTTAACGAGGATAAGACCTAGATTTTATTATAATCATTAAATCGAGCACTGATGTATATAACGAGTTTAGTCAAAATCGATGGAACGGTTATCAAGAAAATCGTAAAAAACTTTAAAACAATTATATAAAGTGGAACTTGAAATTACAGTTAATAGTACTTAAGAGAATCGCTTAAACTCTATTTCATATAGGTAGTTTGTTTATTTATTATTCTTCCTAACTAAATATCGTTATATATTTTAAAAAATAATCCTTCGGGCTGACCCCCCACCCCCTAAAACTAAATCCTGGATCCGGTAGTGGTTTCGTACAATTTTTGTTTTTGACCTATCTAGCTCAAATTCACACACACGCACACACATAAATACACCATTTTTCGAAACATGGTAATTTAGACCTTTAAAACGTGTACATCTGTTTAAAACATACTGAGAGTAATAAGTAAAGGAATAATAAAAAAAGTAACAAAAATAAAAACAGGATCAGTTACGTTGAATATACTAGAAGAAACTTAGGATATTTTTAATTTTTTTTTTTTTTTTAATTTCTAAGCATTGATTTTAAGGTTACAATATAATTGTCAAAGATTAAAAAAAAAAAGGTTTATGTTTCAACTATTGTTAACAAATTAAATACTTAATTAGTGTTAATGACCACTTGAATATCAATGGCGGGAACGACAAAGGAAAGAATAAATTTAAAATTTAAACTAACGCCAAGGAATTTTTTTCCTTGTTCTTTATTACTTTTTCTTTGAACTGAGATAATTACTAAATTGTCTAGAAACATCGACTATTGTCATTCATAGAATGCAAAATTATGGCGGATTTCGCATTAAAATAGTTCGGTATGTAGGTACTAAATTTAATGATTTTAATTTAAAAAAAAATGAAATTGCCCAAGAGACAAATTGTTGTAATATTCAATAAAGAAAAAAAAAATGAAAAATTTGTGCATTGTTGTTTATAGGTTTAGTAATTTATAAATAAGTCCTGTTTCATAATCAGAGGTTAAGTAGTATGTCTTTTCTTTTTTTTTAAGTCGTCAGGTTTCATTTATTATCATTCCGATTATTAATATGGTGATTTTTTATCAACCTTATAATGTTTATTGCGTATTTAACAGTTCATTAATTTATACCATTTTGGTCTTATTGGTTTATATTATTATTAGTAAATTTTATGTTGATCTTGTACGATTATTTATAAATGTCTCATCCCTATTATCATCAGATAGAACAAGAAAGGCCCTTTCACAATTTTGAAACATTTCGTATTTTACTTGATGTAGGAGATATAATAATTTTTTTTTTTACACTTATGGACATTTTTTTTTTAGAATTCGAACTAAATTAAGGTGATCATGAAATGTGATTCAAATTATTATGATAGTACAAAGTAGATAAATCATAACTTTTTAACTATGTTTTTGTGAAGTATACTATTTATTTTTTTAAATTATACATTACCCATATTGAATAGTTCATAAAATGTTGATAAATTATTTTTTACATTTGTAAATTTCATTTTAAAATTACTTTGATCAGGTAGAAACGTCAAAGAACGAGTTCCCTACTTCTTTTTAGATTTAATAAATTAAAGGCCTTAATAAAAAGTATATTTATATACTTGCCACGTGGCCGATATTGTTTAGACGAATTTGATTTATATTAACATCTGGATGACCTACATAGAACAATGTTGTGAAATGATGATAAAAAATAGCTTCTTCCCTCACATGTGTAGCCGTGGAATGTTTCAGCTCGTTTGGAAAACTGTTTACGATTCTGAGCAGTCATGTTTACAAAGCGAATAAGAAAAAAAATAAATAAAATGTTCAAATATATTATGAATAAGTGTTGGTATTTTGACGTCAGTTGATACGAAAAATTAACGAAACAGCTTGGATAGATCGAATAAACATACTTTTTTTACATATTTTTTTAAATATTTTATCGGTCGAATATGTTCATAAAAAAAATCATGAATGATTTAAAAAAAAACTTAAACAACACACTGTTGACAATGAGAGGGTGGATGTTAGCTTAGGTAAGTCATGAAAATGAATAAATAAATTGACTAAGGCATGGATTTGAAATTCAAAAAATTGTTCTATGATTTACGAACTTTTCACTTTTTTTTTTTTTTTTTTTCCCTCAAATCAGACGACACAAGGTGGGACATCCACCTTCAGAATATATAGGAATTTAACGGCACTCGCGCCTAAGGTTGGCATTTTGCCCAACACCCACGTCAGACCTCAATATTAGATAAAAATAAAATATGAAAGTAAAATTTGTAAAAAAATAATAACAAAACAATAAAAAACAAAATATTGTAGATATCATACGATTTACATACATTCACCTACTTCAATCATCAAAAAAAAAAAAAAAAAAATGTACATATTCTAACAATATCTGAGTAGCTTTGTTTCCTGTAATTTCTCGACGCATGCGTAATAGATCTTAAAATGTTACTTTTGAGACTGTTACTTTCTCACTCATGATCGGTTGAAACATTTTGCGATATGATGTGGTCAGTAAATTTTATGTTGATCGATGAAATATGGTGTTTTCATGTTATGTGAGTTCCAGAATTCAGGGGAATTATGGCTGTTGAGCATGATCTCCATCAAATCACCATCTTGACCAACAGTTGTGCAAGAAAATTTGGAATTTTTTATTGAAGTAAAATGATTGGTGGTATGATGAATTATAAAAAAAAATAAAATGACAACATTGAAATTAAATAATTTTAGATTTTTATTTTTGTTCTGAAATTAATATATTTTATTATTACTATTTTCATTTTTTTTTTTTTTTGTAGAAATTTCACATAACATGAATTAAGGTGATTTATTGTAGCGTGAACTTCATTAATAGTTAAATGACATAAGTACTAAAATTCATTATTATGACAAGCGTTGATTAATAAATGTTGAACTTTAGGATCTCAAAACGTTAGTAAAATTTCTTCACTGAAAATAAATATATATTTATCCGCACGTTTTTTCAATATATTTCGATGTTTTTTTCGATAGTGTCTTAAGTTAACACCTAGACAGCTCTATTTGTTTCTAAAAGTGAATCGTTAGTAATTTCAGGACTGACAGGTTTATTTATGTATGTTTATGTATCTTAAATATGGTGTAGCCAGCTTAAATACATTTTATTTCAGAGGGGTGTCCATTTTTCCTAATTAGTTTCTTTTAAAATGTTGAAATACTAACGATCAACCTGCCGTTGTCGATCAGTTTTTAGTTATTGGTCGTTTATATTTGTGGCTGTTTTTTTTTTATTTGTTTCTAAATTGGAAGAGGAGAGGGGGAGGGGGAGAGAGCATCTTTCCCACCATACCTCCTCTGGTTATGCCTTTGCTTCTAAAATTTCGATGATTTGTAAAAACACTTGGTTGTAAGATTCATTCTTGTTGTTCAATGTTATGGCCTGATAGAACATTGTTGTGAAGAGTTTTTAATACAATAAAATTTACCCCACCATAACCTAAATCGTTCAGCGAATGATGATATGTTTTTGATAAAAGGTACTGACTTCCAATGCTCAAGGTTTCGCGTTCGGGACCGGCTATGAAAGGTAATTATTTATTCTGTTAAATCAGCTCTGAAATCAGGAGACCCTCGTGACGCACACCCAGCCTCTATAAAGTGGGTTCTCTTAATAAAATAATCAATTAAGAGGGAAAATATGTCCGTTGAGCATGATCTCCATCAAATCACTACCTTGACCAACAGTTGTCCAAGGAACTTTGGAATTTTTTATTGAAGAAAAATAATACAATCTACCACAATCTTGGGCATTGTGCTTACATCCATACATTTTATATACAATTTAAAATATAAATTGAGAAAAATTAGAAGAAAACATGTAAGTAAAAATATACACATTCAAATAAAAAATGCTTGTTAAAAGAATAAAAAAGTACATTGAAAGAATAGCAAAGCAGGAAAAAAAAACATTTGTCACACATTAATTCCTATGTACAATATTTACATTTAGCTTAGGGAACTCTGAACCATGCCTCGCCGCTCTCACGTGAAAGGCAAGGCATGGCTCAAAGAGATCCCAGCCGTATCACTGTTTAAACGCCAGTGGAGACTGAGTATGAGCGCTAAATCCACATACGCTCAGGACTTGAGTGAAGAAGCTGACCACTGCCAGAACTCCAATAGAATATTTGTAATAGATCTCGGGGCCATTGCCGTTTCAACCTTCGTGGGTGATTATATGGATGGTTGGAGCTGGAAAAGGATTGTGCTAAAGGGTTATGGATAAGTTTTTGATGAAAGTTTGAGAATTTGGATGGAATTATGTCGAGGTCAAAGAGGACGTTGAGATCATGATGTAAGGTTTTTTTTGTGACGTAGTACGGAGCATTAAATATTGTTCAAAGGACTTTGGATTGAAAGAATTGGATGCGTTCTTGGGTTGTTGTAGTACAGGTTTTATGATGAATATGCATATTTCCATCAGAAATTGAATGACAACTTTATTATAGAGACTTGAAATGGAAAAAAGCAAAAAAGAGTTATTGTGCCAATAAAAACATTTTCGGGAAAAAAATCTAATGCAAAATTGAACACCTTGGTGACAAAACGAAAAATTCTTACATAGAATACCGGTACCCAGGGTAAAACATCTAAAACCGTTTGCAGGAACACTACTAATGAAGAAAAAGGGAAAATAAAACTAAATACCAACGATTCTCTAGAACCTATTCGTCATCTAATAAATACTAACTATCCACTCACATTCGATATATTTTGTCTTCTGATGGATATGGCCCAAGGTGAAAACAGCAGTCATTAATGAACTATTACGGCAATTTACCGACGACTTTGCAGGTTTAAAAACAATGCTCAAAGAACTCAGAAACAATATTGAAAATAGAGGTATGAAAATCAGATTTCCGAAAATCATGAAATCTTTCCAATCTTCTGGATCATCTGAACCTGAAAATACATTTTCTGTAGTTAGGTACAGTAGTTGCGATGAAAGGACAAAGTTAGATAATGGAGAGTATCATACAATGGAACTGTAACGGTTTTTTCCGATACCTTGAAAACCTTCAGAAGCCGATTAGTGAAGAAAGTCCTCCGTGTTGTTGCTTGCAAGAAACACACCTACATGAAAACAACAACATAAAAATAAAGGGATATACAACCTACAGAAGAGACAGAGCGTGAACCGACAGGTCCTGGTGTGGTGTTTCTACATCGGTAAGGGAAGATATTTTCTCTGAAGAGGTGACACAACCCCACATGAAGCCCTGACAGTTAGACTTTACTTGACCGAGCAACTAAGTGGACTTCTTAAAAATTATTGGATTTTATAATAGAATATGAAAAGTATGAGGGAATTTACGATTGCCAATGACTCTAGCGGGTAGAGGCATACAAATAAATAAATACCTTTATTAAATTTAGGTTAAAGCCACATAAAATTAAATTAACAATATACATCTGTATTGGTCATTTTAATCTTCAATGATTATATGGATTAGTGAAAATAAATGAGGAAAGAAGAAGAGAATTCAGATAATTATTGTTAATTCAAGGATATAAGGGATATATAACAATATCGAACATTTAGCATAGTTTTCAGGATTTTGTTTAATGTCTCCCGTAGTTTAATTAGAAAGATCCATATGGATCTGTAAGGACATTTTTATTAATTATAAACTTAACATTCATTGAAAGATATATCCTGCCAAGGTTTTTTTTTATAGTTTCCTAAAACTTCTTTTAAGTTTTAAGTGAGCATTGCTGCTATGTAAGATTTATGGATGTAGTTCATAAAGAATGAATCAAATATCAGTAGTAGGAAATAACATATGGATTGAATAGCACTTATATTCCGAAATTGTGCTCATTGCGCAGTATGTTAGCATAATTCAATAGAGACCTCATCATTTTGAACTTAGGCAGAGCTGCTAAGTACATGGATTCCTCGCTTGGTGCATTTGACATTTGGAAAGCGTTCCAGTGAGGAGAAAAGATGACGCTTATTATTAGGATGGGCGGGTTTATCAGCAGACCTAAAACCGACGTAACGACACCGCGGAAGAAGCCATTTTGCCGACGCAGGGAGCCAAACTGCAAATAGAACGCGCGCGTAGTGTGCGAACAAGGCGACGTCGAGCCAAAACACCGAAATAAATTCCAGATTGCTTACCTCATTGTTTAAGTAGATTTATATCTGAGGTGTCAAGATGTGGGCCCACCAAGTTGGCTCTAGCTAACCCATTGGCAGTCGCTTATTCCATATTAAAATAGAACCGGTAAAGAAAACAAAGGAATCGTAACATACTACTGTACCTGGGTTTATTTTTACGTGAGTCTACCTAAAGATGTGTGCACCCAGGTTTATTTTATTTTTTTTGTTTTAAAATCTCGATTCAAAAGGTCCTAAATAATATATTATAATTTATCAATTTTTGGGTGTGCCCACTGCGTCATTTCTTATTAACCTAGCATTGCGTAATACTTTTTTTACTTCCACTTATCTATATATGAGATATATAGCAACGGAAAGAATTGCGATCGTAAAAGAATTCGAATCCGTGTTCTCAATGGAAATACATGTTTCCAGGTACTCTTATTCCAAATAAATAAGTTTTGCAACATTATCTCAGGAACGAAAAGTCGTACGAAACTGAAATTAAGTATTCAAGGTGGGTATTACAACAAATCAACTAACTAGATACGGCAACATTGATTTATTGTACACAAATGTAAATAACATACAAATGTGTATAGATGATACAAATTCACTAATGGCAAAAACAAATTCATTAACAATATTCCCATCATTATAAAAAATTGTAACTAAAATACTAGCCTTTTGGATGGAAAAGAAAATTATTCGTTTTGGACGGAGTTCTTCTGCAAGAAGAATCCAATATAAGGTAGAAAAAAATAACAAGGTTTTTTGTTTATCAGGGATCGGAACTAAAATTAAACGATTCGCCGAAAAGCTAAGCACGGAAAACAGCAGCCGGTTGAAATATGAAGTCAGAAATGAAAATCGGAATTCACAAGTTAAATGATTAATTGAACTTCATTACATCCACTTCATCTACAAACTGTATTTCACTTTCATACAAAACCTCATTAAATAGGTATTTACGTGCCAGAAAATCCCGATGTATAGCTAGATTTACAGAAAATAATTTATTATATATCATATATATATATATATATATATATATATTATATATATATATATATATATATATATATATATATATATATATATATATATATAACTGAAAAAGAAACCAGTTTCATAGTCACGTAGTCCTTCAGTGGTGTTTCGCGTCAAATAATAAAAATAATATATATATATATATATATATATAAAATAATTATTTCTAAAAGTAATACAAAATACGTAAACCTGTATTTAAATATTTATTTTAATTAGTTTAAGTTTCTTTTTGTAGATCCAATTTGTAACTAACGCGTTCCTTGTTAGCCTTCTCTAATTTTATTCATTCCTTACTGAAATATATTTAAGAATGGTATAGCTAATATAGCTAGGAATAATATATGTATTTAGGAAAGAAAGACTAGATTCAACTTCTTTATCTATATCAAAAGAGTTAGAATAGTAGGAAAGAGAGTTGGCCCTGAGGGTAACTAGTTAAAAGTAGTCACATCGTAAAAGTCACTCCAATACTTTATAATAAATAAAAGTTCTTCTTAATACTTTACCGTTGGCAGAATTATTTAACCAAGGATATTATCTATTCTCGCTTCTTCTTGTTATTTTACTTCTTAGTTCTTTGTCATATACTACACGGAAGTTACTTCTAAAACTCTCGTCTCTCTTAAAAGTTGCGTTGGATTGTATATTTTTTATTTTAATAGAGAGGGTAAGAAGTAAATGGTGTCCCTCCGGGGAAGAAACTGATGTTAGACCTTAAATTGATTTGGGCTTAAAAGAATAAAAATAAAAGAAATTTGGGTTTTTATCCGGTGCCGAAAAAGGAAAGAATTTACAAATTTCTTTATTGAGAAATATTACAATCTGACACATCTAAAGACAATAGTAGTAGTGAAAGCTTAAAAGTTAAAATTGTTTTTCAAGTTTTCGCGTTTTACTTGTGTAATAATAACCCCTTCTAGTTCGAGTCTAGCACCAGGAACTGCTTTACAAACTCAGGAAATTCCAACATCCTACATACTTTCTCATTATCCATTCCTACTGATTATCTATTACTCTTTATTACTGGTAGATGATTCCAAGTAATTGCAATGATGCCTATTCATACCTCTTTCCCTAGCCTGTTGGCGATTCTCAAGGTAATATCCTAGATCTTATTCTTTACACAGTTCATACAGCAGATATCCTAACACAGTCATAACCACAAATGCCGATGATACATGTGTCCGATCAATTAAAAATGATCCATCAATTGCATCCCAAACTATTCTATCACACATCACAAATCTTGAAGCATGGAGTAAAAATAAATCAAACCACTTTTAATTTTGTCGTAAACCCATGACTTCTTGTCTTACAATATTCTTTAATAATACCCCATTTCTCCTTGTTGAACAAATCGGATTCCTTGAAATCCACGAGGACAAAGGTATCACTTAGAAACGTCATTGAAGGCTGAAACGACAAGAACCTGCTCGAAGTTTCCGACTACTCCAAAACTTACAAGTCAAACGCTCTAACCTTTCAATTAATTACAAAAGACTCTTATATATTACTATAATAAGGCCTAAAAGGACTTACGGGATCGAGCTTTGGGGCTCCACTAAACCATCAAATTCCTCTCGTATCCAATCCTTACAATTCAAAATCCTTCGTAAAATCATAAATGCTCCATATTTTATCGCAAATAAAATCATCCTTAACGAGTTTAATGTACCATGTGTTTCCGATTTGGCCGTATCTAGATACATATCCTCCCATAACAAACTTCAGAATCATCCAAACCGTGTCGTTTCTAACCTTGCTTCCTCTTCAAGCCCTAACGTCCCTCCGAGGCGTCTGAAAAGAAGATGGCATTGTGATCTCGTTATGTAGATATATTATTAGAGGGTTAACAGTGGGTAGCTTCTCTAGTAGCGTTTTCATGTCATTTATTCCTGCGTTAGCATTTAATAAATGTATTTTTATTCTTCCTTCGGAAAATCCTCAATGCTCCTTACTTTGTCACCAATAAAATAATCCATAATGACCTTAATGTTCCTTATGTTTCCGATTTGGCCCAATCCAGATACCAATCCTTCCATAATAAACTTTGGAACCATCCGAATCCTCTCTTCTCTAACCTTGCTTCCTCTTCTATTCCTGATAACCCACCGAGGCGTCTGAAAAGAAGTTGGCCTCGAGATCTCTTATTGTAAATACATTTTGTTTTTAGAGTGCTACCAGTGGGTAGTTTCTCAACAAGTCATTTCATGTTATTATTTTCTGTTATCAAATTTACTTAATGTATTTAATTTTTTAATACAGTTGTAAATATCATGAATAAATAAAAAAAGATTAGAGCGAAAAAAAAGATTAGATTTTTATTCTAATACAGATGTAAATTTCATAAATAAATAAAAAAAATAATAATAATTTAATAACTATATAATTTAGATAGTTTCTGATAGAAGCATCGTCAACTAGAGTTGTTTTATTAAAAAAACAAGAAGATTTTTTCTTTGCTAAATTCGAACTATGCTTTTAAGAGGTTAAAATAAATTAAACATTTGTTTTTCATTAAATCTTTCACAATGTTTTTTTTATCAGAAACCTACTCAACTGCAGTTTAATTAAGTTCGATTCCAGGATAACCTGGGAATCGCTCTCAGTTTTGTTTTACGAATTCGTTTAATTGTTCCTCCTGTGTTGTAACATTTTTTGCGAGATTTAGTTCCCCCTTTTTAGCGATGAGTACGGTTTGAAAAAACAACTCATCGTTTTAAATACAGATATAGAATGTTATTCCTAGAAATTCCATTATCCTTCAGTTATTGCCTTTCAAAACCATGTGTGTGTATATGACAAGTAACTAGCGTCATTGCTTCGTGAATGGCATTAAGTTAGATGAATTCTATTTATACATTTCCTGTTTTTGATCAATGTTGCTTTGTCCATTTGTCTGTTTTTGATGTTAAAGTTACAGCAGTTATATAGCAATCCTAACTCGGGCTCGTGGTTATGGATTTTATAAGCCTTTGATTTTCACGAGGTCCTTGTTTTGCGTTTTTAGCATTGCGCACTTCGTGTGTAGAAGGATTTTCGGATCAGATTTTTGGACATATTCTCCTCTCATCTAGAACATCGACAAGTACGAACAAACGTGCAATTAATAGGTAAAAATAGTAAAGCTGAAAATAATACATGATTGCATCTGCTGCTAAACTAAGTTTGTGCAAATTTTATCTAAGGTCAGAAAAATTGTTTTACATTTTTTCTTCTTGTTCATTATATATAACTTTATTTAAATTTCTATATTTCAAACTTATACTATAAATATCACTAAAAAATGTTGAAATTGGAGTTAGTCATTCTGTCAACTGAAAGGCTCATATAATCAGAATATATATATTGTGTGTGTGTAAATATTCTGATTATATGAGCCTTTCAGTTGACAGAATGACTAACTCCAATTTCAACATTTTTTAGTGATATTTATAGTATAAGTTTGAAATATAGAAATTTAAATAAAGTTATAAATTTTCTCACTAGAAATATCACTAGAATCTTTTTAATAATTAAAAAGTAAAATAAAGGAACTTTTTTTGGTTCGGAGTGTATCTCTATTTTTTTTTTTCAATAAATTACATTTGACACATCACAATATCAAATTTCTTATTTATTAGATTTATGAGGTATTAATCTATGTGTTTTGAAAACTCTATTTAAACAAATGAAACAGTGAAGGAAGAAATTGCTAGAATGGATGTATAAATATATAATACTGTAGATATATTATTACTCATTTATTTATTACTATGGATGTATATTTATTATTAATTAAACACAGATCTCAACAGATGGAATTCTCCATTGTCTATGTGTTATTGCTTTTATATATATTACTTTTTATCTATATTTTCTAAAGTATAATACACACGTTTTCATTCATATCAACTTTCATTGTTAACTCTGGTCATACAGCGTAAAAAGAAAATTTAATGAGTATTGATTCTTGCCGTATTAGATGAAGAACTGCAAGTTCTCATTTCCTAATCGTAATTTTAATTTTATAAATTAATGGATGGAAAAATCCAAATTATGAAGCCATGAGTATTTAATATACAAGTGAAAAGTTAAAAAACCAACTTTTCTCCAATTCGGGCATCGTCAGGATAGAAAAGACATGATCACATATCTGCAAAAAGAAAAAAAATTGCACATAACAGACATCTCACATAGCCAACCAAATACATACGCAAGGAAAGAGGAGGTTCTATTAACACAACAAGGGAAGTTTATATTGAACAGCTCTTTAATGTTTAGGTTTTCATGAAAATAATTCCTGAAGTTGGCAGGCTTCATTGTTTTTAGAAAGTTAATTATTAATAAAAAACTATTCCTCGATTACGATCACTTCTGAAATTGAATATCCTATTCCTTGCAAACGTTTCTTAATCAGAAAAAAAACATTCTTCTATGAAACTAGGATTTTCTTCCTTGCATTTCCGAATGTTCCAACGTTGTATCCGATAGCAGATTTCGTAACAAATATATAAAAATAGAACGTCAATCAATACCCATTTAAGATAATAACTCATTATTGTTACTTATCATTTCTAGTAAATAATAAAATAGGCAATTGCTTGAATTATTTTCATGAAAACGTAGATATTATGATTACAAGGTAGGAATATTTAGGTGGTCACGTAATACGATTACTATAATTGAGGTGTTGGTAAAAAAAATACTGGCGCGCTATCAGTTTAAGTGTAAATTTTCTGAATAAGTAGCATTTTTTAATACACTTTATTAGAAATAAAAAGTATATTATTATAATTCATTGGTGTTTTATAATAGCTGCTTTAAAGCCCCCCATGAAATGGTTTTTATGAAGACAGATTTTACTTGCATTGAAAGAAAATTCCATCTATTTTATTACAGACAGTGATAATTATCAAAATAAATACCAGTTATCGCTCCCTATTCAACAAAAACGCGATTTAGATAAAGATAAAACACTAAGCTTAAATTAAATGTTTTTTCCGACTGTGCAATAAATGATTTTTTTTCAGTAGTTGAGGTCTAATATCACCTAAGATCAGTAACGAATCGGTCTTTATCCATGGATTATGGCTGTTCAGGGTCACCAGGCACACGACGACCAATATTTCTTTCCCTGAAGCAGACCGCTCACGTACTTTCTCCAAGCGGTTACTGACCTCTTGGAAAACCGCATCACGATTTTCGATTAAGGTACGCGGGGTAAGGTCATCACTCCTACGCCAATATATATATATATATATATATATTTCTTTTTATATTTCTATAATTTCGTCAACCCACTTATGTTGACATGATCACATAAGTACAGACCAACTTTATTGTAAGCTTAAATGTGTGTACTATATAAATTTAGCTGGTCCATTCTGATGTGGGATCTGCTATCTGGGCTTACGACATATGAGATATTTTTGTTTGAGTCCTGGGGAGGGCGCATTTGGTAAAATCTTACTGGATATTTATTTTCTGCTGTTTCAATAGATTATGTTTTGTTGAAATTGTTCAACACTGGTTCAATCTTTTTTAGTGTTTAATGTATTAGCAGTTTATTTACACAAATGTATTCGTTAATATTTCATATGTATGTATGTATGTATGTATATATTATATATATATATATATATATATATATATATATATATATATATATATATATATATATATATATATATATATATTTGTTTTTTTTCCTTCTTCTTTTTTTTTCATCGGTATAAATATATATTTAGTATTTTTTTAATAGTGCCTAATGCTTTGCTTTAACCAAAAATATATATTGTCCTTGTTTCTAATATTAACACATAGAGTGCTACCAGTGGGTAGTTTCTCAACAAGCGTGTTTCATGTAATAATATTTCTCTGTACAAATTTACTTGATGTATTCATACTAATACAGTTGTAAATATCATAATAAAAGTTAAAAAAAAAATTAACACAGCCTTTAAAAATAGCATTAAAACTATAAAGAACATAAAAAGAGAATAATATTTCAAACAGTTTATACTGATGGAAATAAGGAATAATACGACATTAACTACCAATGTTCAATCTGCCTTAGCCTATAGTGTCATCCATTGTACTTTTTTTATTATAGTTTCCACCAACTCATAACTGCATTAAGTTTAGTAGATTTATGGGTTCATAAAAATTCTGTGTCGGTCTTTTAATCGTTGTTAAAACTGAATTACATCAAGGTAATAGCAAACCGAAGAGTTCTGACTTCTTGTGTATTATTACTACATAAACACTCTGGTTCTTATTTAATAATAATAATAAAAATAAAAGGCTCAGCAATTCCGAATGCCGATACCGCCAATTTTTACACACCTGTCGTGATCAAGCCCAAAAATTTGACACGCCCATTTTATTCACGCAATGTGATTACTTCATTTATATTAAACGGATACAGTTAACGGAATTCGCCATTGTGTAGCAGTCTAAATTCTTCTGACTCATCTTTCTTTAGTCCGAATATTCAACGCAATACTTTTTATATTATTTTCCAAAACCTGAAAGTTGTTGTTTAATTATTGTTTTAAGCAGAAATCGTAAAATAAAACAGATGTTATTTATTAACAATATATATATATATATATATATATATATATATATATATATATATATATATATATATATATATATATATATATATGTATGTATGTATGTATAATGATTATGTAATTATAATATGTTTAACAGCCCAACAAAGATCTTTTGACCGGGAGTGATTTATCGGCAACAAGGTTATAATTTAGGGAGAGTTTCATGAAATTCCAAGACATGGCTAGATTTATTCTTTCGCTTATTATCCTTACTGTGCTCTGGATGGCCAAAGAACTAACAATGCCAGGAAGCGCGTATTTAAAATATATTATTTTGTTCAAATTACATAAAGTAACGAATTCGATAAAGTGTTTTGGATAAGAGTTTATTTATACAGTTTATTGGTGCTCGTAGATGTTGTTGATTGAAGTTGCATGTAGTTTTGCAATCAGTTACAGTAGGCGTAGAACGTATGACTCAGTATAATACAAGGACACTGCTCGGTCGAAGATATTAATCGTATTTCCGGTAACACCATTTATTAATTAAGTTACTTAATAGACTAAAAATACAAATATTTGATGGTAAAATAATTTTCTTTTCAATTATAGCTCTTAATCGTGGCCGCTTGTGAAATCACAAGGTAGGTTGTCGAGATGGATTTTTTGACTGGGTCGGCAAATCTCAAGGACGCAGTGAGTCATAAATGAGACTATCAGAGAAAGGATGTACTGTAGGTGATAGAAGAAAGAAATCTGAAATGGCATAGTCATGTGATCGATAGTAAACGACTCCCCAAAACTGAATTTGAGTGGGACAGCCCAAGGGAGAGGAAGGCCTCGTGTCAGGTGAATGAGGACGGACGAAAGAGAAAGTGTTGAGCAAGAAGGAGTAGAAGAGCCGACTGAGGGAAGAACTTGGCTGAGAGAAACTTCAAATTTATGAAGAAAAGACCATTAAATAAAATACTTTGTGTTTGTTTTTAATATTGGTTTTACGAATCTTGTAGATCTTTGGCCACCTGAACCCCCCTTATCCAACTGTGCCTACCACAGTTTATTGATTCCAGCAGTTGATGCAAGTCTGCAGCATCTTTGTCGATTACATCTATCCATCTGTTTTTTGGCTTCCCCGTGGTGTCATGCCAAATGTAGCATTCAATGTTCGTCATAAACTGCTTTGGTTTATACCCCGTCCATCTTAACATCCTTGCCTTCATATTTGAAACTAACCAGATCTATAAGTTTCGTTCTGTTATTTCTCTTCCATGCTTTAGTACTGTGATCCTAGGTCGCTACAGTTATCGTGAGGAGAAACTTCTTATAAAATCTTCTTTCTAGGGTGTTGATTAAAGTCTAGTTCATGTGACCCAATGTCAGTAATAGCTTTATCATAGCGTTGTCCACCTTTAATTTGAAATGTCTAGAGATGATTTGGGATTTAAATGCCCTTGAAAACGAGAAGAAAGCTCTATTTTAGATTTATCTGGTCATATATTAAGTTTATTGGAGAGCCGAGGTGTTAAAGTCTACTATCGGGAACGATTTTTCATCTACGCAGTTGTTTTAGTTTGCATTTTTGTCTTCATTTACTTGTAAACAGATTTATTTTCAACAAGACGAGTCCGTCAACGTCCTCTAGATTCATTTTTATGTGGCTTTATTATTACATATCCCTTAATTCGTTCCAATGAACACTTCCATTTCCACATGAGAATGTTCTTATCACCTCCTCCCGGTCAAAGCTGAATAGCGTATACGAGAGTTTATTTCTCTTGCTCAAACCTGTTCGAACTGCGAAGGGTTTATATACTTTTTGTATTAGGACTCGGCATTTAGGACCGTTTAAGTCCTTCCAAAGACTTTCTATAATTCAGTCCACGAAATTATAGCCAGTTTTGAAATCGAAAAAATAATAGTCGGATAGTTTTGAAGTAAAGGTTTTACAAAACTTTTGTTTTTAAAAAAACTTTTAATTAAAAATTCTGTCTATTTCGCTAAAAAGTGGCTTTTATTCTTAGCTAATCAAAGATAAGACACGTTAGAATCAAGAAACTCATTTTTGATAAATAATAACTATTGTTGCTCAAAATCGGTCTAGGTCTATATCGATATTGGCTAAGACCAAGGATACCTAACTGTTGCAAGACCAAGACCAGGACTGAAAAAAAAATCGATTTATTAAATAAAAATTAAGGCAAAATAGTTACTGATACTTGACAATTGTAGTTAATATATGTTAATAATTGGTACAACTAATATACTTTTGCATTTAACTCCTCTAATTTTTCATTCGGGATTAATTAGGTTTCTCCAATCTTAAAATATTACAGTAATATCTGTATAGTAATAAGCTAATAAGTTATTGCAAGACTGTTACGAGACTCTTGCGCAAGACCAAGACTGATGACCAAGACTGAGTTTGCAAGACCAAGACTCGTCTAGGTCTCGCATTTAGGCAACACTAGTTTTGTAGTACAAAATCTTTTGTTTTTAAACAATATATAAATGAGGCATTCCTTAGGAGCAAGTAAACTGATTATTATTACCTTCACTCCACTGCATATGAAATATGTAGAACGGGAAAATATTGCGTTAGTGAAAATTTTCATATCTCAGTTTTCAACGAAAATATACATTTTAAAAGGTCCATTGTGATAAAATAACAGTAATTCACAAATCGGTCTCGCATTTAGGCAACACTAATAATAACTGATATCTAAGACCAATTATAGTTTATTTCTCATTTAATGTGACTTTTTTTAAATAACTTTAAATTGAATAAAACTTTAATCATAAACCTATAAATTTATTACAAAAAAGTTCCTTTCACAGAAACTGTTAAAGTGGAAATTTAAAAATAATTCAATACAATTTTCAATTTCTGCTTTTGAGGATTTCTGAGCTTTTAGTGTGTTTAATAAAATGTTTCAATTATATCTTAATAATATTATTTTACTCCTTTCCTTATCTTTTAAGGGCCTATAATAATGGTTGCAATAAAAAAGATTTATGATTCAAATAATTAAATTTCTGAGTATCTTAAAGTAATTGGTCTGATTCTAAATTTAAATATTGGTTAATGATTTAAGATTTTTTTTTTTAAACTAGAAGTTTTTGAAGATACGTACATAGTTTCAGATATATGCCTGACATTCCGGAGTTCAGTTGCATGAAGAAGGCGAACTTGGGTCCAATTATACAATTGGGCGAATACCATTCTAAATAGGACGAGGTTAGCGATTTTTCGTGATGACTTCACCGCTTCCATTAACGTCTGAGACCAATGAGGACGACCGTCTCACTCTTATTTATAGTTTTTCGAAAAAAAAAAAAACGTAAATATATAAATCTTCAATGAGCTGATTCGCTGAGATAAAAATTATAAAATTTACAGCCTGACACATTTTGATTCTTCCGATCTGTGTCCTACAAGGTGTTGAAATGTAATATTCTTGTTTTGAATGTCACATATCCAAATGGGACAAATGCATTCTTTTGGCGGTTTGGGATGCCAAGTGTTACCCAAATGCGAGAACGAGACAAGTCTTGGCCTTGCAAACTCAGTCTTGGTCATGGTATTAGTCTTGCGCATGAGTCTCGCAATAGTCTTGCAGTTAATTATTAGCTTATTACTATAGAGATATTACTGTAATTTTCTAGATAGGAGAATGAAAAATTAGAGGAGTTAAAAACAAAAGTATATGTTATACCAATTATTAACATAGTAACTAAGATTGTCAAGTATTAGTAACTATTTTGCCTTAATTTTTATTTAAAAATCGATTTTTTTTACCAATACTGGTCTTGGTCTTGCAACAGTTAGGCGCCCTTGGTCTTGGTCTTGCAAAGTACTAAACCAAGACCGATTTTGGGCAACACTACGGATGTCCCACTGAATAATTATTTTTGTCCAGTTTATCATTTGGATATTTCACTTTTTGAATGTTCTCATATAATTCCCTAATAAGAATGCAATTTTAATAATTTTGACATTCATTTCAACCGTATTTTTTAATTATACTTAAGTGTAGTGATTCAAAAATACTTTCTACATTTCCAAATGGAACCTCTAATCCGTTACCTATGAAAAAAAGAATTGATAATGTAAAGTTTCGAAACCATCTTTGTGTGACCTGTGTCTTTGACAACATATATAAGAACAATTGAATAAAACAGGAAGAGGAAAAATGGATGCACTAAAGAAGTTTTACATTTTTTTTATATCACATCGCCACTGTTTTATTTTTTTACGTGTTTTTAATTTCTTTTTTTTGGGGGGGGGCATTATAGATCTTGCAAATATTTTACCGCCCTAACCATCCTTTCCCATCTCTGCCTATCTTGGCTTATTTGATGATTCGATCTATCCATCTGGTTTTTTGCCTTCCATGTGTTCTATTACCTAGCATTCATTATTGTACAGATGCTTCCTGATGGATTACGCCGAGCTACATGCCCCGCCCATCTTAATCACCTAGCCTTTATATCATGAGATATTGATTGACCAGTTTCTATAATCTGTCCTTCTCCATCCGTTAATACTCCGATATTTCAATCAATCAATACGCCTTACTGGTATGCTGGTTAATGTCCATCTCTCGCTGCCTTATTTCAGAACTAGTTTTATCGTATAATTTTACACCCTTCATTTGAAATTTCTTGATATTTTTCGTTTTTCAATACCTTTGAAAGGGAAAAGAAAGTTCTGTTTGGACTCTTTACATATTTAAGTTTGGAGTATCTTATACTGTTTTAATTAAAACAGTGTCCGATTATTAACTAATTAATTAAATATTTTTACTTTCTCATTTAATCCATCATTATTTATACTTATATTTTTTAATGATTTTATGTTTTCATTCCATTATTCTTACATATAGTTTTTCGTAACATTGATAAAGGCAAACAAAACCTCGGTACCTAATAATTGAATATTTGTTACAAGTATTTTTTTATTTATTTATTGATTTTATGTGAAATATTTTTAAATTGCTATAAAAACTAACCGCTACAAAAAATAATGGAATATTACTTCCACCCGTAGATATAGCTTTGGAATGTATATTAGAGTGTGTTTACGCTAAATATACCTTATTACACTCAATTGCTGTTGCGTGCACACTGCAACAAAATTGTTCAGATCTAAAGATCCCGATGAACGTTATGATTAAAGAAACGAAGCTATGTGAATCATAATTGTTGAAAACAACAATGACGAAGACTATATTAAAATACCAGTTATAAGTTTAAACAATATTAATAAATGAGAATAACAGAAATATTAAATTGAGTGAAACTATTAATTAGTAATTATTGGAACATTTTAAAACGAAGACTTAATTCAGTGAAATAAAATAATTACCCATGTTTCGCTAGTATAAGTATCATTTAACGTTAAATATATAAAACGATAACAATGAAGACAAGAAACAGCACTTTAAGTTTACAAAAAAGGAAAACCAAACGATAGGAATTCGATGATTTGGTGGAGCCCCAAAGCTCTACTCCGTATGTCTATATAGGTCTTATTATAGTGATATAGATGAGTCTTTTTGTAATTAATTGAAAGTTTAGAGGGTTTTTCAAGTTTGTAAGCGTTGGAGCAGTGGGAAACGTCGAGCAGTTTCTTGTCGTTTCAGTCTAGTATGCAAGTTCCAAGTGAGACGTTTGTCCAAGTAGTGGAGTCCTAGGTAGCTGATTTGTTCAACGGGAATAAGAGGAGTATTATTGAAGGATACTGTAGGACAAGAAGTCATAGGTTTAGGACGGAGGGTAAACCTGATTTGATGGGATTTATTAGAATTTATTTTTATTCTCCAATTTTGACACTATTCTCAAGGCTTGTGATATGTGATTAGAGGGTTTGAGATGAAATTAAAGGGTCATTATTGACAGATATAAAACATGTACCATCGGTGTACGTGGTGATGACATTTTCGGGATAGGTTGGGATCTCAGCTGTATAAACTGTGTAGAAGCTGGGACTGAGGGTACTACCTTGAACAACGCCTGCAGACTATGCAAGGAGGGATGAATAGGCATTATTGTTATTACTTGGAAGTATCAGTAAGGTAGGAATGGATAATTAGAAGGTATGTAGGATGTTGGAATTTACGTTGGAGTTTGTAAAGCAGTCCCAGGTGCCAGACTCTATCAAACGCCTTTTCAACTTCGAGAAAGACTCCCGATCATAAGAACTTAAATGATGAAACAAAATAATAGAAAATTTTAAATTTAGGAAACTACTTTTAATGCCTTCAATATTTTTTTTTTTTATAACAGGTTTATAAAATCAGTTTAAGGAAAGTTTTTATAAAGTAAACCAACTTAACGGGTAGAACGGTTAATTCGTCGAGCAGAAAATTCATTTGACAAATTGTTCAATTTGTCTATTTATAAGTTTAATTTGTTTGGGAAACAGTTATGACGAATGGAATTAATTGAATGAGGCCGAGTGAACCCCTTTTCAGAGTCTTATATTTAGGATCGAACGGGTCTGTAATAAAGCTTCACGGTGTGGACGGTAAATCCATAATGAAGCGATAAATCTAAGTCTCGTAGAAGAGACAAATAAATTGTTCCATTCGGAGTCACCAAGAGCTTCCATCACTCCAGTCGGGATGTCGAATTAAGAACACTTTATCCTGTTTTTCCGACAGGAATAATTCCTAAACGTCTATCATTCCGATCATTCAGAACTAAAAACCCTTGCTACGTTCTTTAAACTCGTGTTCTTCTAACCACTCATTAAATACCCACCCACAAACATCTATACACCTTCACATAGTAGTGCTTCCTTTTGCGAAAATTATTTGTCAAGATTCCGTTTGCAATTTTTAATCGACCTCTGTTCGTGAAACCTCATTTTTCGTATAAAAATTTCAGTCAAAGTTTATTAATACGATTCCGTTTTTTATTTTGAAATTTTTTACTTATTTATTATTAATCATGTTTATATATATATCTAAGAAACTTTGTTAATTTGACCAATGAGGTCACCTATCCAGGGATGTTCTATTTAATCCGTTCAACGGTTGATATATTTTGTCCATATGAATGGGCTCAAGGCAGTTGCCTTAAAAGGTGCGACAAGGCTACGGGCGGAAATTAGAATAACCTGATGTCACTGTTTCTTTTTTAAATTGAATTGACTATGAGAATTAAGAAAATAAAAAACTATAAATTCGATTCCGTTAACAATACACCAACATAAAATTTATCTGAAACATACTTATTTTTTTGGGTAGCATAACATTATGTCATAATAACAACAATGGTTATAGTAAACATAAATTTTATAAAATATTCTAATTTACTGGTGGATTTGACATGAGTATTACATTTACGTCTTATAAATAAAAAAGATCATATAGCTATAATTTTTTTGTTAGTTTTGTATAGTGTTGCCCAAAATCGGTCTTGGTCTTGCACTTTGCAAGGCCAAGACCAAGGCCGCCAAACTGTTGCAAAACCAAGACCAGGACTGGTAAAAAAATATATTTTTTAAATAACAATTAAGGCAAAATAGTTACTAAACTTGATAATCTTAGTTACTATATGTTATTAATTGAAGTAACGAATATACTTCTTTATATTTAATTTAACTCCCCTAATTTTTCATTTGGGCTGAGTTAGGTTTCTCCTATCTAAAAAATTACAGTAATATCTCTATAGTAATAAGCTAATAAGTAACTGCAAGACTGTTGCGAGACTCTTGCGCAAGACCAAGACCCATGACCAAGATTGAGTTTGCAAGACCAAGACTCGTCTCGGTCACGCATTTGGCCAACACTAGTTTTGTAGTACAAAATCTTTTATATTAAACAATATATAAATGAGGCATTCCTTAGGAGCAAGTAAACTGATTATTATTACCTTCACTCCACTGCATATGAAATATGTAGAATGGGAAAGTATTGCGTTAGTGAAAATTTTCATATCTCAGTTTTCAACGAAAATATACATTTTAAAAGGTCCATTGTGATAAAATAACAGTAATTCACAAATTACGTGAATAACAACTAACTCAAAAACAAAATGATATAAACTGAAATTAATTATTTATGGTAAGCATATATCAGATATGTTATTGCAACGTTTTTGATAAAATCGACTTAACCTGAAGTGCCGGATCCTCGAAATTTTTCCCACTAAAGTACCTATAATTTTGTTTATTTAAAGAAATTCACCGTCTCATTGTAAGTAGTTATTTTAATTTTTTTTTTCCTGTTAGCATTAGACCTTGTTGCTCTTATGCCGCCGTTAACCAGTCTTCTCCAATTCTTTATAAGCAGTATTAAAAATGGATAAATTTATAAGAATGTGTTAATTAAATTATGGAGAAAATAAATAGAAATAAATTTCGCAGGTTGAAAACATATACTGAAAATAAGAGTACTATGAAATGTATAATATACCATTGAGGTTATTAGTTTAGATTTTTATTGTAATTAAAAGAAAGTTATAGTTTAGATAAAGTTTCCCAGTTGTACAAAAGAAGTTAAAAAAAAATATTCAGGTAATTAACAAATTGTAAATATTGTTTATTATTATTAATTAATAATTAGTTGTTTTTTTCAACTCCATATGCCGATGACACATGTATCCTATCAGTAAACAATGACCCAGCAATTGCATCCCAAATGCTTCAATCACACATCATAAATCTAGAAGAACGGTGTCAAAACTGGAGAATTAAAATAAACTCCAATAAATTCCACCAAATTACCTTTACCCTTCGTCGTAAACCAACGACTTCCTGTCCTACAGTTTCCTTTAACAATACTCCACTTATCCCTGTTGAGCAAATCCGATACCTAGGACTCCACCTGGACAAACGACTAACTTGGAATCCTCATACTAGACTGAAACGACAAGAAACAGCTCGACGTTTCCGATTACTTCAGCCCTTACTAGACAAACGCTCTAAACTTCCCATTAATTACAAAAGACTCATATACTTGACTATAATAAGACCTATTTGGACTTACGGAGTTGAGCTATGGGGCTCCACTAAACCATCGAATTCCTCTCGCATCCAATCCTTACAATCCAAAATCCTTCGTAAAATCCTCAATGCTCCTTACTTTGTCACAAATAAAATTATCCATAAAGATCTTAATGTTCCTTATGTTTCAGATCTGGCCCAATCCAGATACCCATCCTTCCATAATAAACTTCAGAATCATCCCAACCCTCTCGTTTCTAACCTTGCTTCCTCTTCAATTCCTGATAACCCTCCGAGGCGTCTGAAAAGAAGATGGCCCCGTGATCTCCTAATGTAGTCGTATCATTAGAGTGCTACCATTGGGTAGTTACTCAGCAAGTGTATTCTTAATATTATATCAATTATGTCCAAATTTACTTGATGTATTTATGTAATACAGTTGTAAATGTCATAAAGAAATAAAAAATAAAAAAATGATGAAAAAAAAGTTTCCTCAGTGATAAATAGGCTAAAAGTTTTTCAATTTTCAAACAATCCGTCACCACATTGTATATATATATATATATATATATATATATATAATATTTATTTGTAGATAAATATAAAAAATATGTACATCAACTTTTTATATAGTTTTATACTTAGTATTAACATATGTACAAAATCAACTTTTTAGTTGAAGTTTAGAATATATATATATATATATATATATATATATATATATATATATATATATATATATATATATATATATATATATATATATTGTAGCGACATTAAATAATGTTTGGTGAAATCAAGATTAAAATTAATAACACTCAACTGCGAAATCCCAAAGGCTATATAAAATATGATGACGCATTTCAGGCAGATTATTATGACTCAGAGGTTTGAATATATATGAATGCATTATATCCTTCGAATTTAAAACGAAATTTATTGCCATTTAATGAGAGGAATTCTATACGAGACTGAACGTAACCCAAATGCCAACGGATCTTTACACAATCGGTCAGAGACAAACGGGTGAAGGTTTAGATGGAAGGTTACTAACATTCTAGGGCAATCCAAATGTTGCTCTGTAGGTTACAGCCAAAAAGAAAGAAAGCCATTTTTTATTCGTAAATAATTAATTACAATATATATTTTTATTTCCTTCATAGGATCAATACGAATTCTGAAGACCAAAGGGATAATCCAATCTGAAAATCTCATAGGAAACAGTTGAATGTTTATTTCTCTAGTTTCCCACCTACTATTGACAACTTTTGCGCTACCCACGCGGTCGACACGTGGCAAAAACTTTCCAGATAACACCTAATCTTTAAAACTTTTATGTATAAACTTTAAAAAGTTACACAAATACATTATTGTAACTTAAAAATTGAGACACCATTATAGAATCTTTGATTTTTAACATCGTTATTATTTTATATATATTTATTTATTGAATAATGATATATTATGTCATACCCAAGGGCAATAAGTATTGTTGCTCAAATGCGAGACTAAGATTAGTCTTGGTCTTCCGCAAGAGTCTCGTAACAATCTTGCAGTTATCTATTAGCGTATTACTATATTCTTTATGATAGGGGAAACCTCATTAAGGCTGAATGAAAAATTGGAAGAGTTACATGAAAAAGTAAATTGCTTATACCAATTCTTTGCATATAGTAACTAAAATTATCAAGTATTAGTAACTATTTTGCCTTAATTTTTATTTCGAAAATTAAAATAAATTTTTTGACCAGTCTTGCCGCGGTGAGGCGCAAGACCAAGACCAATTTTGGGCAAAACTACAAATAAGTATCAACGCGGTCTTACTTACTAAGTAAGTAGGTATTCATTCAATATAGATATCTAAAAATATAAATGTATATAATCGGTGATAAATATTCAGGACGCAGTCTTTTTAAAAAAAGATTTTTAATTTTTTATTTGTGCCAACGTTCCAACCCAAATAATTTGGGTCATCTTCAGGGCTTGATTTGAGCACTGAGGGTGTTCAAGTACTCAATGATAAAGGTATATAAATAATTAAGAACTAATTAAAAATAAATAAATACAAAATAAATAAGTAAATAATAAAATAAAATATTAATTTTATTAATTTTTGGTTTTTAATTTCTTTTTTTATAGTTAACCGGCTAATTAAGGACTAGGATAAGCCTCATTGTCCATTTGGGGATTCATTTATTTATTTTTTCTCTCTAGGTCCAAATATGCTCTTCTTGTAGTATGTCCTTGTAAAGTATTTGGCTGTCTTCAATCTGTAGCCAAGTTTTCTTTTTCAAAAGTAAATGTTATGTTGGGTGATAATTATTTAGGACGTAGTCATTATAAAGTTTTTATTTGAGCCAAGGATTCAACCCAAACATATGGGTTATCATCAGGGCTTCCTTCAATAATTCAGTAAATGTTATGTGTTTCTATTTTTCATGATTTAGTGGAATTAATTAGTAAGTAGTGTAAAGTTAGTGGGCATACGAAGGTTCTTGATATTTCGTAATTATTGTTGCTTCGTCAGCATAAGTAGCAGACAAAGTCTTATTATTGACAGATGTGTCGTGAGTATATTGATACTTCCTAAAAAACCAAAAAAAAATCGATAAAATCAGACAATTAGGAGCAAAGACATGGTCTCTAGATATTTTTTATACGTTATATTGCAAAGATTATATCCTTTATGTTGATTTTTGATTTTTTAATGTGCTACTGATAGTGTAGCCCAAATGCGAGACCTAGACTTGGTCTTGCAAACTCAGTCTTGGCCATGGCCTTGTTCTTGCGCAAGAATCTCGCAACAGTCTTGTAGTTACCTATTAGCTTATTACTATAGAGGTATTACTGTATTTTTTTAGATAGGAGAAACCTAACTAGGCCCGAATGAAAAATTATAGGAATTAAATGCAAAAGTGTATTGGTTATACCAATTATTAACATACAGTAACGAAAATTGTCTAGTATTTGTAACGAACCGGGACTGCTGTACATACTCCGAAAATTCCTACCATCTACCTACTTCCTCATTATCCGTTCCTACCTTACTGAAAGATACTTTAAAATAAATCACAACAATGTATATACATCCCGTTTTTCCCAGTCTGCAGGTGTTCCTCAAGGTAGTATCCTAGGTCCTATCCTTTACACAGTTTATACAGCTGACATCCCAACCCATCCCAACACTGTCATCACCACATATGCTGATGACACATGTATCCTATCAGTTAATAACGATCCTTCTCTTGCATCCCAAACCCTTCAATCCCACATCACAAACCTTGAAGAATGGTGTCAGAACTGGAGAATTAAAATAAATTCCAATAAATCCCATCAAATTACCTTCACCCTTCGTCGTAAACCAATGAGTTCTTGTCCTTCAGTATCCTTTAACAACACCTCACTTATTCCTGTTGAACAAATCCGTTACCTAGGACTCCATCTGGACAAACGTCTAACTTGGAATCCTCATACCAGACTGAAACGACAAGAAACAGCTCGACGTTTCCGACTACTTCAACACTTACTAGACAAACGCTCTAAACTTCCAATTAATTATAAAAGACTGATTTATATGGCTATAATAAGGCCTATTTGGACTTACGGAGTTGAGCTATGGGGCTCCACCAAGCCTTCAAATTCCTCTCGCATACAGTCCTTGCAATCCAAAATCCTTCGTAAAATCCTCAATGCTCCTTACTTTGTTACAAATAAAATTATCCATAATGACCTTAATGTTCCTTATGTATCAGATTTGGCCCAATCCAGATATCTGTCCTTCCATAATAAACTTCATAACCATCCCAACCCTCTTGTCTCTAACCTTGCTTCCTATTCGATTCCTGATAACCCTCCGAGGCGTCTGAAAAGAAGATGGCCACGTGATCTTCTAATATAGACATATTATTAGAGTGCTACCAATGGGTAGTTTCTCAACATGTGTTCCATGTCTTTATACCAATGTGCGAATTTACCAGATGTATTTTTTGTATACAGTTGTAAATATCATTTAAAATAAATAAATAAAAAAAAAGTATTTGTAACTATCTTTCCTTAGTCTTTATTTAAAAAACCTATTTTTTTTTTTTACCAGTCCTGGTCTTGGTCTTGCAATAGTGAGGCGGCCTTGGTATTACAAAGTGCAAGACCAAGACCGATTTTGGGCAGCACTAGTCGTGAGCATAGGCGCAGGCCTAGGGAAGGGGGGTAAGAGAGGGTGGTGTTACCCCCTTTTAACTTAAAATTAAAAAAAAAATAATAATAACCCCTTAACTTTTGATAAGCCCATTAACCCTTGAGGTAAGCATAATTTTGGATATCATAATTTCCTATGATTGTGAGTTTATACAATACTGAGTAAGGGTGTAAGTACTGAATCATGAGGTACTCCTAGCAAGACTGGACTAAGAAGTTTCCAAGCCCTTTTGGAAAAGTCGCTTCAAGATATAATTTTTCGAAAAATGAAATGGAAATGCCTGCGCATTTATGAAACACATATCCAGATATCTACCAATATGCTAGAGTATTTGTATTTGTACAAAATTACTCTATAGATGTTCAAGCATACTTGCGTATGCTCATACAAGAATAGTCTCTAGTAGATATACTTGTAATTAGCAATGATATTTATTTTCGGGGAAAAAGTAAAATTTTCTTTACGAAATCTAAACTTTTTGTCCGGTTCATCATATCGGATAAACTTGAACTCTCGAGTTTCAACTAGATAAGTAAAATTTTCAAACAGTAATTCTCTACATATTGGGATAATCTAAATAGCAAGAATATATAATATAGTGTAGAGAGATTGAGATAGTTTGTTTATTTTAATTAAGTTATCAAGCCGAACTGAGTAGTCATTCTAGTGGAGAAGTTGCGGTTGGATAGGGAAAACTGAAATGACCATTGCTTGGAATTGCGCACCGTTAACCACAAACCGCTGTGCCACCGTTTAGCGTCGCTTGTAAATTTTCTATTCCCCCACAAATGTATATTATAATCCTTATTCTAAATATACGGAATAACTTGAGTTATCGATGCGGTATTGTAAAACATTCTTGCAGGTATGTTCTTGGTTTATTTCTTCCATATGACATTGCAGCACAACCCAATGCCAATATGAATCTTTAAACTTAAAAAAAAAAGCTTAGTCTTGAAAAAAAAAAACGGCTTCCAACTGTAACATAGAAAAAAAATTAAATATCAAAAATTATAAATAAAAATGATTGATAGAGCCACTTTGATAGTATGAATACTTCAACCCTTGATATATAATGCACTGTCACTCTTGCCGATTTAGAAAATTAAGCCTCGCTTCCACGACAGTTGCAGTCATGGAAGCAACTATCTTTGCCACATTGCTGAAAATTGTAGGATAGTATGACTATAAGGTTTAATATGATATTAAACAATTCTTTTACCGGGTCCAAAACTATCGCAACGTTTACTGCCACTTGTAGACGCCTACCAGTGCCGCACCTCATCTAACCTATTAAACTGCAATCGTGATAGCGCGGAAAAATTTCATTCTCATATATTGTTGTGTTTGGAGTTTACTCAATAATCGATTTCCAATTAAATTTTAAAATTATTCGATTTCTTTGGAAGGAATATAACTAAGGAACTATATAATTTAGGTATTTAATTTTTTTCTTAAATAGTTATATATTTCTGATTTAAGAATTTATTCTCTACTTCATAGAATCATTTTTTAATTTGGTTTTTATTTCTATTTTTATTAATTTAGTAAACATCATATTGTTTATGGATATTACTTTTTCTAGATTCGCATTATTATTATTTACAAAGTTGTCTTTGTTAAAATAATCACATCAGCTAATGACTACTATCCACTAGTTTTCCAACTGTCACAAGTTTTACTGTCAGTGTGTAGACTAGGGCACTGTCGCGGGCTTATTGTCTTGACAACACTAACAAGGCTTTAACTCTCCAGACCTTACTCGTTACTTTCATTCTTTTTAGGTCCTCCATATCATCAAGCCCTCATTTACGACGATGTCGTTTCTCCCTTCCAATTATTTTTTCAAGGAATATTTTTTTTTTATCATCCGCTACGCATGGCCTAGCAAGCTGATTCTCTGGGACTAAACTGCTGGTAAATCATTTAAATAACCACTTAATTGCGACACATGGCGCGATTACATCCTATAATAATGGCAAAAAGAAAAATCACCTTTCGACATGGTAATAATGAGGAAATTGGTAAAAATAATTAAGATACATACATATATATATATATATATATATATATATATATATATATATATATATATATATATATATATATATATATAATTTCAATATTAAATGTAAAAAAAATATATATAAAATATCGGAAAGAGTGATAAAAGAGTAAATTTTAAATTTCGCTTTAAGTGACACTTTTTTACAATTAAAAAAAATATATTTAGTAAATTTGAACCTATGGATATAATGACGTGAAAACACTTGTTCACAAACTACCCAATGGTATCACTCTAATAATATTTCTACATTAAGAGATCAAGGAGCCATCAGACGCTTCGGAGGGTTATCAGGAATTGAAGAGGAAGCAAGGTTTGTAACAAAGTAGGGAGCATTGAGGATTTTAAGAAGGATTTTGGATTGTAAGGATTGGATACGAGAGGAATTCAATGGTTTAGTAGAGCCCCATAGCTCAACTTCCATATAGTCCAAATAGGCCTTATTATAGTCATGTATATGAATGAGTTTTTTGTAATTAATTGGAAGTTTGGAGCGCTTGTCTGGTAAGTGCTGAAATAATCTGAAACTTCGAGCGGTTTCATGTCGTTTTAGTCTTAAATAAACATTTAAAAAGAAAATATCACATGTCCTTCATAATATATACTTTTAATTTTCTGACCTAGCTAAAAAGAATAAATAAAGCTTCTATTTATGTTGTAGAAGTTTTTTTCCCTCTTAGAGAAATTATATTATTTTTTTAAAAATTTTGTAACGTATTCAACATTTCGGTGCTCTGCCCCATCATTAGGAATTCTCTTTTATTGTGCCTAATCATACAAAATTCACAATATGATATATCATGTTTTTTTCGTTTGTTTTTATACCATTATTTGTTGGAATTTTTCTATTAGAAACATTCTTTAGTGTAGTATTGCAAGGATCTGAAGGAATGTTCTTAATCTGGATGCTCTTAAAATTGAACAAATAATGGTAATATATATTACGGATTTACATTAAAATATTAGGAGAAATAAAAGAGAATTCCTGATAATGTACGGATTCCCAGAACGTTGAGTGTATTAAACAATTAAAGCCAAAAAGGGAAACTTTCACGACATAGAAAGAAAATATTTTTTAAAAAATTGAATTGCTTAAATAATTGTTAACATTTTAGAAATTATAGTAATAATTATATATATATATATATATATATATATATATATATATATATATATATATATATATATATATATTTCTGTGATTAAATAATTTTTCTGAATCGAAAACCCGTA
This sequence comes from Nezara viridula, assembly GCA_928085145.1. Taxonomy (NCBI): domain Eukaryota; kingdom Metazoa; phylum Arthropoda; class Insecta; order Hemiptera; family Pentatomidae; genus Nezara; species Nezara viridula. Next base: position 52,776,668 of record OV725078.1, read on the forward strand.
CCATATTGCATTCATTCTGTAAATATGAAAAATAGATTCCGAAATTATATTGGAACAAAATGAACAGGACGAGACAGCCAGTCACGATATTAATGTTAGCTATTTTTGGAATTCCTGAAATAATCGTTTTTATTTCGCTTCCTGCCATCTGGCTTTCAGCACGGGCGTTATCCCGGTCAGCTGCGAGGATGTGTCGGGTATCTCTATCTATGGGCAGTTTTTATTTCTTCACCGCCACCGAAATAGTTTTCATCTAATCCACCTAGGACAACGAAAATTTTAGTGAGTTATCAGGATGTTGTGCTTTATAAATGTATCCAAAATTCCGAATACGTATCTCTGTAGTCCTAAGGGATTGATTAATTTTCGTATTACGCTCTAACCCCCTACTGAGGAATCCGTGACTAATAAATAATAAGAATATTATTAAGTTTATAGAACTAACAATAATAAATTTATATTACTTCTTTTAGCAATTCAGATGGTATTAAAAACAGAAAAAAGTGTATTTGAGTCAAAGTTGAAAAGGCTGCAAATTGTTTCACATTGGTTTATTATTTCCAAAAAATTATACATCTAAAATAACATTACCTTCTTAGCAACAATAAATACAGAAAAAGAAATAAAAGGTGCTACGAATTATTGCCCTAAACACTTTTCTTTTCATCATTATTAATTTGCTAAAAAAAAAATAAATGAAAATAGCATTACTTCAGTAACTAGTGTTGCCCAAAATCGGTCTTGGTCTTGGTAGACCAAGACCAAGACCAGGATTGGTAAAAAAATCGATTTTTAAAATAAAAATTATGACAAAATAGTTACTAATTCTTGACAATCTTAGTTACTGTATGTTAATAATTGGTATAACCCATTTACTTTTGCATTTAACTCCTCATTTAACTCATTCAGGCTTAGTTAGGTTTCTCCAATCTTAAAATATTACAGTAATATCTCTATAGTAATAAGCTAATAAGTAACTGCAAGTCTGTTGCGAGACTCTTGCCCAAGGCTAAGACCATGACCAAGACTGAGTTTGCAAGACCAAGACTCGTCTCGGTCTCGCATTTCGGCAACACTATCAGTAGCACATTAAAAAATCAAAAATCAAAATAAAGGATATAATCTTTGCAGTATAACATATAAAAATATCTAGAGACCATATCTTTGCTCCCAATTGTCCGATTTTATCGACTTTTTTAAGGAAATATAAACAAAAAAGTGTATACTTTTTGAATTATTCGGAATCTAATTTTACCATCCCTCGTAACATTTTTTCTAGTTTCTTTTCATTGAAGTATGTCATACAGACAAATTTAAAGGGCATCAAGTACACGAGACTTTATCCAAGTTTCATTTAAATCGGTACATTCGTTTAGGAGCTACAGCCTATAGTTACGCAGGTTTTCAGCCGCCATTTTGAGAGTAAAAGGCGGATAGTAATGTCGATGAAGAAGGATCATCCTCGGGTGAACTCTGGTTTTAAATGAAAAATTGAAAAAAACCGGTCGTGTAGTTTCGGAGAAAATGCGCGGACGGCTGACGGACAAAATGATTTTTATTTGTTTTATCGGATCCTACGTATAATTAAATGTAAAACCTCAAATTTTAAGGAGAGGGGGGTATTTTTGGAATTTTTTGTTCGATTACAATGGATCGTTATTGAAAATAATAAACCAAAAAAAACAAGTGTGGTTGCTTTTCTCAAAATTTGGAGTTAAATTCCACGAAGCTTCGAAGATTTATCGCTCAGGAATGTTTTTCTAAAAATGGAAAGCTATAAACGGTTCCTGTCCAGCATAACATCTAACGGAGTGCTGTATCAATCTTGGTGAGCGGATGATCAGTCCGACCAGGTTCCAGTCTCGCTATTGATCAATCAGTGCTAACAATCGTACTACTGGGAATGATAATTATTTATGATATGACATTATTGAGCGAGTTGTTGTTGGTAAGAAACAATCCTACCTTTACATAAATATGTCAAAGAAAAAGACTATATTTTACCTAATATATGGTATGTTTGTGTTTCATACATCCTAAATACTCGATGCACTTGATTGAGGCCAAATGTATTTTTTTTTCTCAATAAAATATTATTAGTTTCAAAAAATATTTTACCTAAACCTGACAAGAAATGAGCAACGGACAATGACGGGTACATTAACCAACCGCTGTTCTACCACATCTCAAGAGCATACAATCGGTAAAAGATTCCAACTGCTGTGTTTAAAGGAATAAGAAAAGAAAGAACATATATATGTACGAAAACGTAAAGCTCTAACTTTTATCTAACACAGTAAATAATTAAACCTGACGATATCACTAGATACAGCCCTAAGAAATTGATGTACTTCGTAAGAAATATTAGATTCCTTTGGGATATAAGGTCCAGTTGGGCCGTCGATAAGAGGATAAGAGGATAAAAGTAAGGCTGATTAGCAGTGTTGCACAAATGCGAGACCGAGACGAGTCTTGGTCTTGGTCTTGCTCGAGAGTCTTGCAGTTACTTATTAGCTCATTACTATAGAGGTATTACTGTAATTGTTTAGATAGTAGAAAATTAACTAAGCCCGAATTAAAAATTAGAGGAGTTAAATGCAAAAGTATATTGGTTACCAATTATTTACATATAGTTACTAAGATTGTCAAGTATTAGTAACTATTTTGCCTTAATTTTTATTACAAAAATTCGATTTTTTTTACCAGTCCTGGTCTTGGTCTTGCAACGGTTAAGCTGTATTTGTCTTGTTAAACTTTATGTTTAACAAGACTGAGTGCGCAAGACCAAGACTCATCTTGGTCTCGCATTTGGGCAACACTGACATTAGCGTATTGCTGAACGGCTACAATGCAGAAGTTCTGAAGCTGACTTCAATGCAAACAAGCCTGGAGCAATTTTCGGTCAAAAGTACCAAGTACCAAAAAAATAAAAAACATTTCTAATGTCATGAATCCTCTCCCACAGATACAAGGAAACCGCCGTGAGTAATATATAGTAACACGTTTCAGAATAGCTCACGCCAGGCTCACTCAGGGGCACCTCTTCGACAGGAGTATAGTACACATAGATGTCGTAGCTGCAACATTGTTTTAACAGCACAACACATCTCTGAAGATTGTCCGAACTTGGGTCCATTCAGGACTTCGTTTCGACTCCTGGAATATCAACAAGCCCTAAAACCAGAAAATCTGAAGAATTCATTCCGATTTCCGAAACAACACAACTATTACAGATATATTTAAACAAAAACGCATTCACAATGTAAAATCAGAAATAACCCATAAATCAGCACAATCTTTACAGCCATATTGGAATGAAATTTCAATAAGGTGCCTCTAATCTTCGTAGTTGCACACGGGATCCAAAATATAATCAAATAAATATTAATATATATATATATATATACATTTGTTATCAACTTAATATGTTTTAAATGTTTTTTCTTAAATATTTATACACTTTGTTTACTTCTCCTGAAGGTTTTACGTTACTATAGACTAATTTGACAAGTAGAAGATTAAGTACCCGGAAATACGACCTTGTGAGACAAGATGGAAAACCAACGAAGGCGGCCTGACCCATTTTTCAAAGTCAGGATCAAGTTACCTTACTTCAATTAGGAAATGGACACATTAGATGAAGCTTTAACAATTTACTACAGGTATAACGGAATGGAATGATATTTAATTATACTTATAATGAAATTTTAATTGTACTTATAATGACATTTTAATTATACTTATAATAAAATTTAAATTATACTTATTTATACAGTATAATTTTATTATCTTCGATTAAGCATGCTGAATCTAGATCATCCTTCCGCATTATGGTATGATTGCTTGATTAATGAATGTTAACAACAAAATAATCTGTGGTGTGACGGGAAACAATAATAATTTGCTGTAAATATAAACTTAAAAAAAAAACTTTTTAAATTAAGCATACAACACATTTTGATTTTATTTGCTTACAACCTTCTTCGCCTATCAGGCTATACGAGGTTTTCCGGGCCATGGATGAGAGTGGGGGATTAATGCCAGAGTTAAAAGCCTCCGCGGCCCTAGGACTCGATCTCATAATTATTTTTATCCAAATTATTTCCCATCCGGTTGGTGGCCAACACCAAAAAATTTTGAGCTAGTGGATTGAACGGACTGCAAGAAATAAAAAATATACATAAAGTTATTCGAAAGGAACGGGCCAGACTCCCAAAGTGGCTTGAACACACGAAAATATCTTTTTTAAACTCACAAGTTCATATTCAATTCTATCATCCTACTTGCACTTTTCTATGGAGCGAGGAGTTGGATTAGAAATGAGAGGCTACTAAGCCATAAGACTGCCTCGGAAATGAAGTTCCGGGAGGTTTGAGTAAAAAATACAGAGAGAATGTGTTCAGAATGACAGGATTAGGGAAGAACTTAATGTACGCCTGGTAACGTGAACCCTAGGGGAGAGGCAACTGAGTTGGTATGGAAATGTCTGTCGTATGGATCACCATAAAAACCCAATCGAAACTATGGAGGTGAGACTTATGGGAAAAAGACTAAGTGGGGGGCCAAGAACCTCCTATATCACACACATGGAACGAATAGGGAGGCACATAGGGGAGACCTTGGGAGAAATGAGGAACCTTGTCAGGAGCAGAAACGTATGGTACCGATTGCTGGAAGCATCCCACCGCTGAAAGGCAAATGGATGGAAGAAAAGAGTAAGAAGTTCTTAGGCGATTTTCATTTGTGTAAATATCATTGGCTAATTATAAATAAACAATATTTCATACATGTATTAGCTTTTCAGTTATGGAAGTCTCATTTTAATAAATGTTGTGAAAATACCTAAATTGACTTTTCAACATTTTCATCTGAGTCCTCAAAGGGTGATAATTGCCTTCCGAATTATTCCATATATTTCTTTAATGACGCCTGCAGGGTTTTAATGAATTGGTGTATTGGTGTATCCCAAATGTCTACTTTTATTTTCTATACTTTATCGTTAAACCAAACTCTTAAAAAATAATATAATATTGCAAGGTCTAGAGATCTTGGAGGCAAACCACCACAACCAATCCTGAAATCTTTCATCTAAATGTTGCCTCACTTCACAAGCGCAATTAACGGGAGCTATGCTGAAAGTACATTTGCATTCTGACGGTTAGAGGAACATCTTCTCACTGTTCTTGTAATCCAAAACGTTAAAATTCTAAGTTGTAGTCTAATGTGAGACGGTTCTTTAAAATGAAACAGTTATTTAAATAACCGTCGAGAATACAACATCACACGTTAACCGAAAACTTGTAACTTGTTTACAATCTGTTGTAAACAAAATCATAATGCTAAAATTAAAATGCTAATACATGTATCGAATATTGTTAGTTGATAAAAATCTGTTTATTTATAATTATCGAAATTTATTATGAAATTTAAACATATTGAAATCGGATAAGAACATATGAGTTTTTATTTATTTAATATTTTTCTGTGTGCAACGCATGCCAAGAGTTTGGCACATTCCTTTCGACTTACCCTTTATAAAGATGACAATAGTTGAAATAAATATACGGTAATGAAAAATAAAATAATATAATAAATTTGATTTTTCTTTAACACTTCTACTTTATATTTAATGTTTTAAGTGTATAAAACGTTAACAAGTAAATGGATAAAAAGGAAGGAAAACGGGTTTTATAGCTAAGTAATATAAGAAAGTTGTTAAGGTATTTATAATTTAACAAAAGAAACACAAATAATATATTTAACGATCACTATAAAGTTTACAATTCTTAATACACCCAATCGGTTTCTATAACAATACTTTTAGAAGCCATGTTTAACAAGAGATTTTATACCGGAATTTCGTGTCAGTAAATAAAATATTTATTTAATAGCAAGCAGGATTTATAGCTTTTCTGTGTTTAACAATTTGAATTTTTGTTGCACTAAATTTTCATTAAAAAATCTTTTAGTAAGAGTGAAAATAACATAACATTATAAAACAGCATTATCGAATATGTATCAAAAACTATATTTATTTTACAAATAGTTGAGTCACTTTATAGATACAAATAAAATAAAATACAATGATACCCCATTGTATCAAAATAAAAAATCAGTATCAAGGTTATGTAAATTTGTGAAAAATTTCATATCCTCTATTTTTATCCTTATGTAATAAAAGAAATGTCTGCTATTGTTTAAAATGCATATATTAAGATAATACTTTAATCGGGAACAATTAAATAAAATTGATTACATATTTATACTAAGCTACTTATTTTGGTCAGTTTTTCCTCTAATATATTAGATCAGTTTTCCTTATGGGTACAACGAGGAAAATTGTATTAATTTTATAAAAGCGCATAAACAAAGGATAATAATAGCTTAAGGGAATGATTTTTTTTTTTGTTGTAAATATTGAAACGAATACATTTATGATCATTATTTACATATTTTCTCACTGCATTGACAAAAAAGGTGCAAATTTGATTAATGAATATAAAATTCTTTCTACGAAAAAGTTACTTTTAACAATTGTCACTAGTGTTGCCCAGATGCGAGACCGAGACGAGTCTTGGTCTTGCATCCTCAGTCTTGGTCATGGTCTTGGTCTTGCGCATAAGTCTCGCAACAGTCTTATAGTTACTTATTAGCTTATTACTATAGAGATATTACTGTATTTTTTTAGATAGGAGAAACTGCCCGAATGAAAAGATAGAGGAGTTAAATGCAAAAGTATATTGGTTGTACCAATTATTAACATATAGTAACTAAAATTGTCGAGTTTGTTTTTTATTTAAAAAATCTATTTTTTTTTACCATTCCTGGTCTTGGTCTTGCAACAGTTAGGCGGCCTTGGTCTTTTGGCAACACTAATTTTCACCCTGATGTGTTCTTGTTTGTTATAAAGTCATAGTGTTTATTTTTTAAAACTTAGTAAAAAAGCTTAATTAACCAGATAAGTTCATTTATGTATATTAACAAAGATAAAATAAAATAATTCAAGATTGAGTTATTACTAGTAAACTGAAGTGAAAGGAAATAAAAACTTCATGTCGGGGTAACTATTGAAGGGGAAGAAACTATGAAAAAAGTATACTTTTATGCAGTATACAACTGATTTTTTTTTTACAATAAATTCGTTGTAAAGCATGATTTAAATCACTTACCTTGTTTGTTTTTTTTTTCTAAATAAGCTTTATTTCATAAGCCTTCCAGTGGAAATTTGTTGGGCATTGAACCATCCGCTTTATCTGAGAGAAATGCCTTCAAGAGTCCTCTCAGTCTCTAATTAAAAAATATGGAAAATAATAGCACTGAAAGATTATTTTTTGTAATCCTATTATGACTAAATAAAAACAAGAAATAATAATTCCTGAAGTGAAATTATTATAACCAGAAATCAATTTCGTATAAGCCAATAATTAACCAAAGAATAAAATAAAATTTTATGATAAGTGTGATATATATATATAAAAAAAAAAACAACCATAAAATGGTTTCATTAACAAAAGGAAACAGAACTTCTTTCCAAATGTCGAGAATCGTGAAGAAAAACACATATAAGGCCTTAACTGCATAGCGTCCGTATTTTTACCGACCCGATGTGGTCCGATAGTTCCCGATCCGACAATAAGAATTGATGGAATACGGCGTTGGGTGACTACAGTTCCCGCAGTACCCAACCACCGTTACATTTAGTCACCCCCTGACATATTGTGCACCCTCATGCCTAATTATTATCATTCTGTCTTAGTCATTAAAATCATAGGCATACCGTCGTTTATAGAAATAGCTGTTGAGAGTATCAAACATTAATATAATTTATATTTACGCGGAGATACGGAAGGACCATTAAATGGACAAGAGCAATCACCACCATTCCTGATATTGTTCAGTGTTTCCGCAAGTAAAAATGGAAATGAGTATACCACATAATAAAAATTAAGAAAAGAAAACTTTGGATTAAGAAAATTATTGTGGCAGCACAAGACATTAATGAATCGAAAATAATGGTATTGGTACAGTATTTGAAATTTAGAGAAGATAATCTGTACACAAGAGAAAATTCTTTTTTTAAAAATTATTTTCTGAAATAAAGGAATTTTAGATTATAAAAAAACTTCAGATGCTATGTGAATTTTCGTTTAATACTGTTATCAATTAATTTATTGTTATATTTTTTCCCCCGTTGGCATTATAGATCTTGTGAATATTTTGCCGCCTTAACCAGTCTTCTCTATCTTTGGCTAGTATTTTTTTTTTCAATTTATCAGAAGCTCTATTGCATCTTTGATGGTTTGATCTATACATCTAGTTTTTAGCCTTCCACTTGGTCACTTTCCAGCTATTGAGGCATTCATTTTTGTGTAGAGTTATCCAGATGGATTGCTTCGAGTTGCACCGTCTATCTTAACCTCCTCGCCTGCATATCATGAGATATCGATAGACCAGTTCCTGTAAGCAGTTCTTTATTGGTCATTTTCCTCCATGCGCTAATAATCTGAGTCTATATCGCTCGAATGTTTGTTAATCCGCTATATATTTCTCGTAGATGTATATCAGGACTGGAAGTTTTATTGTATTGTACATTCTTGATTTGAGGTTTCTTTAGATTTATCGGGATTTTAAAACTCTAGAAAAAGAAAATACAGCTCCTCAAGAGCTAATTTATACTGCATAAACTAGCTGTTTTAAGAAGGATTTGAAAACCACAATTAAAAGAATCAGAATCAAATTGTTTTAAAATCATTTAATGATTTCAGTTAGGAACGATTTTTATTACTTGATCATAAGTAATAAAAATCATATACTGATAATTATTTTCGAGCAAAATTTTCACAATTAACAATAATAATAAATCTTGAGTAATATTTTTTAAAACCAGAAATATAATTTTTTGAGTAGAGATACCCAGATGGATTGCTTCGAAAAATATGCACCGCCTATCTTAACCTCTTCGCTTGCATATCATGAGATATTGAACGACCAGTTTCTGTAAGCAGCGTCATTTTCAGATAATAATGAGTAATGAGATAATAACAGTTTCAATTAACGATACTAATAAATCTTGAGTATAATTTTTAAAATCAGAAATATAATTTTTTGAGTAGAGATATCCAGATGGATTGCTTCGAGTTATATGCACCGCCTATCTTTACCTCCTCGCTTGAATATCATGAGATATTGATCGACCAGTTTCTGTAACCAGCGTCATTTTCCGATAATAATGAGTAATGGGATAATAACAGTGTCAATTAACGGTAATAATAAACCTTGAGTATAGTTTTTTAAATCAGAAATATAATTTGGGTCTTGAGTAGTAAGTGCATCTTTGTTCCCGAAATTCATTAGAAATATTAGCTTACGAACATATATATTACAGGTACCGCGCGTGCACAATTAAAGTGATTTTAATGATACAATATTAAAAAAAAAAGATCTCAATTTCTTCATCATTATTATTTACGTGAATTTGTATCATTAAGTGAGTTGTCATTATTTTTAAATAATGATAAATTATAAAGACCAATTTAAATTTTTATTTATAAATCAGGTGTAACTTTTTAATTAAAATTCAAATATGATAATTATTACATGATTTTGCGGAAAATATATTATAACAGGGTTTTAAACCCAGGTTTCAAATAACAATTATTGACAAAATAATGGATTTATATTATAATTTAAATTTATTTCTTTACTTTTCAAATATTTTATAAGTCTTATGTGCAAGCCCAGGTCTTTCTCTACCCGCTATTTGTCTACCTTACCTGATCCGATCGGATAACCGTTGAATATATTCCGATACCGTAGGTGGGACTCATCCCTTACGACCTGTATCAACAATCCGGTAATTTTTTTTTGTCATCCTCACGGCGTCACGTAGTGAGAGAATAGAGAAGTTGTTTTTCCTGTTTCGAACAACATTTACTTGACATTGCAAACCATCGTCCTCTTGGCTAAGAAGTAAAGCGCCTCTAAGTTAACAAATGAAGATTTAAAGTTCGGGAGCTATCGGAACCTATCGAGGGCTAGGGATCCTGCCTCGTGTAGGGACATAAATATGTTCATGTGTTCGTTCTTCAAAGTTCGTTCGGACATCAGAAGCAATTAGGTGGGATTAGATCGGAAGAGATATGCCAATGTAAGTTCAGTCTGACTTTACCTAAACATACTTTAAAATTTCTGTAATTACATATAGGTTATATTGTTTGGGCATTCAAACAAAATCCTTTGTCTCTCATATAGGCATTAATAATTAACCAGTTAAGGAACGAAAACCAAACAATTTCCTAGATTTAACCTAAAGGGATAGAAGACATCTCACGTCAACACACCAATAAAACTAGTGTTGCTCAAATGCTAGACCAAGACGAGTCTTGGTCTTAGTCTTGCGCAAGAGTCTCGCAACAGTCTTCCATTTTTCCTGTTTGCTTATTACTATAATTTTTTAGATAGGAGAAACCTAACTAAGTTCGATTGAAAAATTAAAGAGTGAAATGCAAATGTATATTAGTTATACCAATTATTTACGTATAATAACTAAAATTGTCAAGTATTAGTAACTATTTTGACTTAATTTTTATTAAAAAAAATCAGCTTTATTTATTAATTATTTATCAACATTCTTGGTCTTGGTCTTGCAACAGTTAGGCAGTCATGGTCTTGGTCTTGCACTTTTGGGCCGATTTTGGGCAACACTAAATAAGACAGATTTAAAATATCACTCGTAAAGGAGTCAACATATAATAATTATGATACACACACACACACACACATATATATGTTTATATATATATATATATATATATATATATATATATATATATATATATATATATATATATATATATATCATGAATATTATATATAAATATATATTTTCTGTTGGCTTAAGAGACTTTGTAGACCTTAACCAGCTTTCTTTATTCTGGAATATTGTTTTCCAGTTTTCTGCCTTTGCCGAATATCTGATGATTATAACTATCCATCTAGTTTTGTTGGCCTTCCACGTGTTCTTTTGCCTATTATTGAAGCATTCATTGGTTTTTGAAGGCTTCCGGGGCTAACCGGGAGACACGCCCTGCCCATCTTAATCTCTTTGCCTTCGCATTATTAGAAACAGATTGACTAATTCCTGTAAGCATTTTTTTATTGGTCCTTCTTCTATAAGCGTTATTGCTCCGACGATGATGCTTTTTCTATTAAATCTTTCAAATACTTTTTTCTTTGATGCTGGTTAGTGCCCTGGTCTCGCAGCCGTATATCAGAAATAGCTTTATCATAGCAATTGTACATACTTAATTTGAGAAGTCTAGACATTTGTCGTGATTCCAAGATAGAATAAATCTATTTTTGCGCTTGTCATCCGTTGATATATATCCGGACCTTTGATCATTTATTGATGTTATTGTAGAGCTGAGGTATTTGATTGTGTTTACTCTCTTAAATATTTCTCTCTTCAGCAATTATACGTATACGTATGATCTTCCGATAGTTACTGTGTTAGATAAAGATTAATACTGGTAATAAAACTATAATATTACTCAATTTACCATATATATTGTTTTTTATAATCTTATTAATTTTTTTACAATATTTACCATCTTCAATTGTTTTTTTTTTTCATCGGGAAAGTTTTGTGGTAAAAAACTGATTTGAATTAAAAAACCTTAACTTAAGAATTTGAAATCCCCTTATTATAATTGAATTAAATTAGTCTTCTTTTTTTCGAGTTCATATCTGATTATTTATAATATTAATATAACCTAAATATATATATATATATATATATATATATATATATATATATATATATATACATTTATTTATTTTATTTTTTTTAAAAAGATTAGGTGCTCAACCTCAAGAGCCTCAAACATAAAAGGAACGAAATGAAATTTTATTATTATTTTTTTTAGCTAACTATAACATGATAAGGATTTAATAAATTCAATCTTTTAATTGAACAAAATTATTTTATTTCAATGAAATGGGCTTATCGTTAATACCTAATGATGTTACGGCATTTGAATTTCAGCACCAATTATGTAAAGGAAATTGCCTCTTAGGTCAATTATATAGCCGTTTCATCAATGTTATTCGTTTCGTAGATATTTTAGCGTAGCTCTGTATACGCAATAGTGAGATTTGATAAATCAATCGAAATTTGGTTTTTTAGGCTTGCAAAATAAAACGAAAATACCTTCTTTGTATGTCAAACTACAATGACATGAAATTTCGATATTTATATTTAAAATTAAGTTGCCATATTATTTTTTTTTTTTTACTTTCATACGTTAATCCAAGTTGCGAAACCCACCAAAAAAATATTGAAAAAAATTTTAGTGACTAGTTTAATATTACTAAATTAACAAAAATAATTCGGAATACCAAGCTTAACAAATACTAATAAAAAAAATATAATATAGTTTTTATTCATTTTCCAAATCTTTAGATAATATTTCAAGTTCAGAAATAGACCAAATACAACATTATATTAGAATAACGTTTTCTAGTTTTTTCAATAATACGGTTGCAGAGAAAAAGTTAGCTGGTAGGCACAGCTATTGACGTATAACACGTGAAACCTCATAGTGGGGCTGTGTTGCCAAAATCCAATTAAATAGAAATATCGATATTTTACTAATGACATATTACCGTAAAATATTTTTAGACTAAACACAGTTTACGGCATCGCCAAAGCTCCTTGACAAAATCTACGCTATTTGACAATAGATAATACATAAGAAAATCTATTTTATAGATTTTTAGAATAATTGGTGGAAATTATTAATACTGTTACAGGAACCCTATTCGATGCAAAGCTACTTACATTGTAAATATGTATTTGTTGAAAATAGATCTGGGAAAAATGTATTTTAAAATACTATGTATTTTGTGTTTTTAAAATATCACGTATTTTGTGTTTTTAAAATACAATGTATTTTAATCGCAAAGCGTTAAAATTATTTTCTGAAAATGTATTTCAAATACAAAATATGAAAATCGTTTTCTATTTTAATTACAAAAAACAAAATAATTTCTGGTAGACTATTTTAATATAATACAGGGAACCTACTATTTTTGATAATGTATTTATAAATAATACATTTTTTGTATTTTTGTGACTTGGAAATAAAATACAAATATTTTTTTGAATTTTTCTAGTATGATGTTTATAATTTATTTAAGGAATAGTTTTTTATTTTATTTTGTATTTTAAAAATAAAATACAGTTAAAATTGATGTATTTAATGTTTTACTTCTTAAAATATAAAAATGTATTTATTTTTTTAAATATTTGAAATGCTGCTCAGGTCTAGTTGAAAAATAGTGATAGGAAATAGTTACTTTATATGAAACGTGGTGAATTAGTAGTGGTTCCTTCCTTTTATCATTACAATATACAAAGTGAGTATTTGAAGCCTTTTTATCCGCGTCCGACAAATAAGCAACTATTCGACGACAATGCTCCACAGACCCATTAAAGAACCGACTTAGAATTTTATCTTATTAAAACTTCAATTCAGGTATTCAGGGTTCGATTCCGTTCAATTCTAACAAAAGTTTTCACCTCCCACGTAAAGACCTTCGAGATACTAAACCTAAAACGGAAAGTCGAAGAGTTCCGTTGATGCGATTCGATACGGATCTTGACGGGCATTGTTGCCCTGCCGGACAAAAACTGCGAGTATCTGGAACTCAGCGATGCCGGTTTAGAGATTAAAACAGTTTTAACTTGACCGGAGAATCGAGGAAAGTATGCAATAATTGAAAAAAAAAAAAAAAAAAAAAAAAAAAAAGAGTCCAACGGTATAGATTTCAAGTTGATGATTTTCAAGGACAGAGATTATTTGGGTGTTGCAATCGTTGCTACAGAGTAATAACAGAACCAATTACGAGTGTGTTTTTTTTTTGTGTTTTTTTTTAACTGAGGTGATTTCGTAAAAGTCTAACCAGCACTTCAGAAAAAATAAATGAATGAATAAAAATGTATTACAATAAAGATAAGAACCACCTTAGATAAAATATTCGAGAATTATTCTGGATAGTACAGAGCGAATTTTTCTCAAAAAATAGTTCCTGTAGTCTTAGAAATATGAATATTCGGCCCACGGCAGATTGAGCCAGGATTGAAACACATCCCGTACATTTTTATTTCATGTTGAGGGTAGGACTGCATGGGTTAGACTTATCTGAGCCCATTATGTGAGGCTGTGGTGGTTTAGTATTTTAAAGGGTTGCCCACTTTATCGTTTTCGAGCCTCACAATAGGGCTAGCGTATAGGGTCCTTGGACATGGCCTCTAAGTTATTCGGAAAATGCAATAAAGTGCTCAAATCTCGCCCACTTAAGTTTTCGTGGGGGTTGAATTTGAATTCAAGCAATTCAGTCGACAAGAAGCATGCAGAGAAAGACAGTATATAAATATTGATTTTTTATATTTATTTATCAATGTTATGAAATATTATATTTACAATAGCAAGCTTCACACTGGTGTTTTTCTTTTTCTTTTTTATAGGGATTTTATGAAACTAATTTTCAATTCACTTTCAGATCTATTTTTCGAGCACGAATTTGTCACTTGCTCTAATATTGTGAATATATCTAAACTATTCATGTCATGAACTTTATATGATGAGATCGGAATTGAATAGCAAATGAGTGTTAAATTGTTAAGAAATTATTGATTATTATTGAAATTATTTAAAATAAGTTCACCCCACCAACTGATAATACCTACTTAACATTTTCTTTGACTATCAACAGGGAAATATTATATTTATTCAAATATGACTCAGTAGTTTCTATTTATAATTTCATGTTAATTAGTAAAGTTTTTCATGTATAAGCATTTACTTAAAATTAGTATCGATAAAATAATCTCGTTAAGTACCGATTGATCGTTTCTGATTCATATCGTAGTCTGTATTTTAAACATTTTATAGTTTAGCTGTAGTATTATTTGTTACCTATTTCAAAAGGACATAGTATAGTAAAATATAAATTTGCATGTATGCAATTATGAAAAAAAAAATATTGTTTAAGTCTTAACGCCTAAATTAGTGATAACTTTATAATGTGGTCAATAAAGTATTTTAAGCTTTCTTTGTAAAAAACTGGATAGATAATAACATGAATAAGTTTGCCAAAAAAAAATTAATAAATATAAAAAATGGTTTTCACCCCAAGTTCAACATTCCTCAGTGTTAAATAATCTAAATATCTTACGATGTAGCAGATTGGGGATAGGTCTGAAAACTATGTTTAGAAGTTCAAATCATTGTTAACAACAGGGCGTATCTAGTTTTTTGGGCGATTACGGGCCATTTGCGAAATGGAATCAAATTCTTTACAATTGGTTGAAGCGTTATAGGGTTTCTATATATTTCAAAAACCTATGTTTTCGCAGTCATAGAACTCACTAGAGGTACCTTGTACTTTGTGCTCAGCACAAATCATTAGGTTCAAGCGAAAAAATACGGGCAAACCACTAAATATAAAAAAGATGATTTTCTTTTCTTTAACTATTATATCATATCAAGGCATTATTAATGCGACAGTTACGTTAAAAAATACTGGGCATAATGGGGTAACGATATTAGTTTATAACTAATGTAGTCTAACATACAAATTGTAAGATCTGTTTTTTCTTCCAATGTCCAACAGAACCATTCGTTCAACACAGTGTGCGCCGGTTCGAATCCGCCTTACGGTGGTTAAAATTTATTCCATGGCGAATCAACAGAATTTATCTCGAAATTACCACTCTGGTTAGAATAGGTTTGGTTGCACCTATGAAACAACCCCTCTCCTTCCACCAAATGCCAGATGAAATATATAAGATACGATTTATAGACACATTGTTGTGGATGAGTTAAAAAAGAAATTATAAGATAAAAAAGAAAAAAAAAATGTTTGCAATAATTATATGACCGTAAGGATAGGAAATGCTCCTCCTAACTCCAATGATGGTGATTCTTGTCCCATTTGTCAAAAGAAACAGAATTTTACAGAGAACAGATAAATCGCTATTCGAGAAGTGTGCTAATTTAAACTGAATTTCATATTATATTGTGGTATTCATTCCAAGAAAATCCCAACTTTCTTTAAGACCTTAAAAAAAAAAAAATCGTTTGGATTCAACTTTCAGGAATCAAAAGTGTAAAAAAACAGTAGTAAAAAATCAAGATTTTTTGGCTATTAAATGTTTTTATGTAGTGATAGAATGTTTGTTTTGTAAATGTATACACACACATATGAGAGTTCTGCCACATTTTTGAATTATAACCCTTGTTTCAATCTTCTTCTGACTAGTCTATTATTTCTGAAATTAGCAAACATTATTTTAAATCATCGTATTTTGAATGACATACATATGAAACAAGTTCATTCCTTTTCAAGAAGAAAGAACTACCAGAATGCTAAAAGTACTCCCCAGTTCCCATATATCTACGAGGCCTAACAGTAGCTAAAATCATTCAAATCTTTGTTGAATCTAGAGTTGTCCAAAATCGGTCTTGATCTTGCACTTTGCAAGACCAAGACCAGGAGTGATAAAAAAAAAATAGATTTTTTGATTAAAAAGTAATGCAATAATAATCACTAATACTTGACAATATTAGTTACTCTATGTTAATAATCGGCATTTAGCTCCTTTAATTTTTCATTTGGGTTTAGTTAGGTTTCTCCTATCTACAAAATTACAGTAATATCTCTATAATAATAAGCTAATAAGTAACGGCAAGACTATTGCGAGAGCCTTGCGCTAGACCAAGACCATGACCAAGACTGAGTTTGCAAGACCAAGACTCGTCTAGGTCTCGCATTTGGGCAACACTAGTTGAATCAAAGTGTACACTTCTTAATATATGTTATAATTGATGGTTATAGATCCGAAATAGTATTCTGAAATTCGATTAGCAACTCTTTTTTTTTATTTATTTGTTAAACTCAGTCTGGGTACTTTGGATAAGGAATGTTTTGGATTCGATCTGGTGTTAAGATAAACTTAACAAAAAAAAAAACAACAACATGACATTACTGCTGTCAAAAATAGAAACGCTAGTCTCTCAGTTTTATCGGCCTGGCAAATTGGTTGAATCGGAGTAAAGCACGGTTTCCCTCAGCTGTTTGTCAGTCGTAAAGATATTTGAGGAGTGGGCGTAAAACCTGTGTTTGCATAACTAGAGAGAGATGAACAATTGCCCAATAAATATTCTCAAGTGGCCTCTACAGACTTCGCCAGTTGATGAATTCAACATGACCTGCGTTCTGAGAAAGTAATTTCATTTAAGATATACCATGAGGACGTTATGTGATGACCGAGGGTGTTGGGACAAATGATCTAGGGTATCCGGTACAGAATTACTATAATATTTATTTCTCGGTGGGTTCGAGAAATTTATTTCCACTATGGTCAGTATGCAGCAATCTGTACGTACCCAGAGATTTGCAAAAAGGACCACACATACTTTTCCCTGTTCACACATACTAATACCCACAAGTATCACTACCACTACCATTACCAGTATAATATATTATGGCTACATCAAACTATATTTTACTATACATTGGAAATTGGCTATGATCATCGTGGAATAGAATTATAACTAGAAATCCACTCGAGTTCTATATTTATTCTGTATAGAAACAGGGCCTCAAATGTCTTGAGAAATAGGTGGTCTCAAAGACGGAGGCGTATAAAAGACAGGATATCGGAGGCAGTACAATTATAAACAAGGCTGCATGAAACAATTTTTAAAAAGCACTCGATGAGATCTTAAGTACTCCATGGTTCTTTAAACGTAGTATCGTATGCAACCGTGGTAGATACAAAGACTGAGTTTATTGATGGGTATTGGCTTAGGGTAACCAATAGGCTAAACATGGTTTTTCTACTATAATTAGTTCTAGAACATATATTTTAATCATTTCTACATAGCCACAGGCGGATCTACTAGGGGGGGGGGGGCGTTTTGACTGAACTCTACCCCCCCAAATGGTGAAATGTATTCATGTTTTATCGACTAAAATATTAAAAAATTATTTATTAAAGTATTATTGTAAGATATCTAAATTCTAGATCCACTAGTGTGCATGGCTACATATATATTATTATAATATATAAATCCCAAGACCTACTGTCACGTGACCACTTATATCAATGCCTAATTTATATATTTTGGATTCGTTTCTAAGATAATACCTGGATCGATTGAAGTACTTCAGTAGTTTAGGAATGATGAATTGTATATCTGTTGATTATCATAACAATCATAAAATATAGATAATATTTTTTATATTAGCTTTTATAAATAATCAGCAATATAATGTATTTCATAGTTAACATAATTCACTTCTTTAATCCGAGCCTGAATGATGTAGTTAAACTACAGTAGTGTGCTTGTCCGGGTAATATAAATTTTTATATTACTTAATAGAAATTTTATGGACTTTCTAGATCACCGACAGTCTGAATTAAACTTGGTTTACAATGCAAATGATTACAACGTATATTTTCGATGGATAAGTTGATATTTTGTTGACAAAACCAAATATTTTGTTGACAAACCGCAATTTCGTTTTTACCATTAGAAAAATATAATCTTCAGTTTATTAAATTTTATTTTATTTTTTATTTATTTAATCCCATCCGGATTAACCGATTTGCTAGAAATAAAGGGATTGACAAGTTATCTAATGAAGTCTTCCAATCATAATTCGTCTACTCTTTAAATTCCGTATCCTAGTTTATCAACGTGTACACCTCTCGGATTTCGAAAGAATATCGATACATCATATTATCGAAATATTGGATTGGCAAATAAGTCCTTTCGATTTTTCTGTTTATTTTTATGTCACTATGATACACTTCTTATCTGATGAATTAATCCCTAAGGTGGATTGTTTATCCTGTTTGTAATGTGTTAACAACTATATCTGTTAACTCTTGTTGAAACTAGCTTAGTATTGTGTTTGCTATTGCACTGTGAATATGGAAGAAAATATCATTCATTATCGGCATATTTTGTTGTATTATTTTAAAAAAGGTAAGCGTGCTGCAGAAGCTCATAGAAAAATTTGCAGTGTTTATGGGATGATGCCTTAACCGAACGCACCTGTCAAAATTGGTTTGCCAAATTTCATTCAGGAAATTTTGACATCAATGATGCTCAACGGTCTGGTCGCCCACATGAAATTGAAACGAGCAATGTTAAGGCCATTGTTGATCAAAATCCCACCCAATCAGTGCGAGAGATTGCTATGGCCCTAAATGTGTCGCACACAAGCGTAGAAAACCATTTGCACAAGCTCGGCTATGTTTCCAGGCTTAATGTTTGGGTCCCTCACATGATTTTTTTTTTCGAAAATCACAAAAATGTTATAACTTCAATACGACTTTAGCTATCTACAAGAAATTTTAGGGTCACATAAACTACACAAAATGACATCAACAGGACCTTCGTAAACAAACTACAAATGGAGATAAAAAATAAAAACCTATAAGGAGTTTTTGTTTATTTATTCCTTATGTAGGCATTAAATCAAAAAACCATTCATATGGCTTTGAAGAGCAATAATTCAGCTTTCCAACGGATATAGTAACATCGAATTTGGAGAACATCCTGAAGAGTTATGAATGATCGGAAGGGTGTTGTGTTCCACCAAGACAACGCTAGGCCCCACACCTCATTGGTCACTCGCAATAAATTATTGAGCCTTGGATGGGACCTTTTGCCCCACCCTCCCTATTCACCAGACCTAGCTCCAAGTGACTACCACTTATTCCGGTCTCTGCAGAACTCCATGAATAGAAAGAAATTCCAAAAGGAAGAGGACATCAAAACCACTTGGATCAGTTTTTTAACAATAAACTCCAGACATTCTATGAACATGGCATTATGCAGTTAGTGGAAAGATGGGAAAAAGTCATATTAAATAATGGTCAATATATTGTAGATTAAAATAAATTTTATGTCTATAGTACATTGAGTTTTATTTCACCCTGAAAAACCGAAAGGACTTATTTGCCAGCCCAATATTTTATGGAACAGCTCTAAAAATGATTTCGAAAGTTATATTAAAATGTAACGATAGAAAAAAGTTATATTAAATATATTCAATATATTGAGTTTTAGTTCACTCTAAAAATCGAAAGGACTTAGTTGTCAATCCAATATTTATTTATAAAATAATTATTAATATTCTATTGGTTGTAATTATTTATAACTAATTACTTTGTATAATATTAGTTATATATAAGAAGAGTACATCATTAGTATATATACATATAGAAGAATACATAGTAGTATATGTATATATATATATATATATATATATAACCCAGAATACAATTTATTTTCTATTTCTATTTCTATATAAAACTACATAGTGGGTATTTATTTTAATACCTCATTATGTTATCGGCCTTATAGCCAGGATTTATTTTCATTTCTGTTATTACTAAGTGACTTAGTCCCAGATAGGTAATGTTAGTTTTTCTATTTTATTCTATGTAATCCCAGCGATAACAACTCATACAATAACTTGAACCTATCAATAAATATTGCTATTCATAGAATATGTGGATCTTGCATGGAGTCCAATATCCAATAACAGTATTAGGAGAACAAGTGCTTACAGGTGCTTGTTTATGGCTGCACTATTATTGGAGTTGGAGTAGGCGGCTTGCAGAAAGCTAAACAAGTTTTATGAGCAAGATGGACTAAAAAGAACAACGATACAATTAATTTAGA
Source organism: Nezara viridula (assembly GCA_928085145.1). NCBI lineage: Eukaryota > Metazoa > Arthropoda > Insecta > Hemiptera > Pentatomidae > Nezara > Nezara viridula. The sequence goes on from OV725078.1 coordinate 52,797,433, forward strand.
ACTATAACATAATCTAAAAGATCTAGTTGTAAACAGGTTTCTGGAATATCTTGCTTTAACGATGATGGAATATAGAGTTTGTCGAAATTTGTTGATATATTAAATGAATGCGGACTAAAATGGATCATGTATTTATAATATTCATGTATTTACTTTGGTCGAGATGTAAAATAAATAATTTTGGATTCTATAAAACATTGATGAATATGCATTTATATTCATAAAGCCATTACTTTATAAAGTCGTTTTATATATTATATATGTATATATATATATATATATATATATATATATATATATATATATATATATATATATATATATATATATATTTCAATGAAATGATTCTATATTCCAATTTTTACTTTCTATGGAATCAAAATGTTTATTCAGTATCACTAGTTCAGTGCCGTTTCTTGCAACACTTTTCTTAGTCTCCGGCTTTTAATTTTTTCAATATTAAGTTTAAAAATGCCTCTTATTGATGAGGATGTTGCGCGTGGTGTGGCACTTATTGATGATGGGCGTTCCATTAGATATGCAGCTAATGCCATCGGAGTTCCATATGAAACTTTACGAGAACTTTACGACAGTTTTCGGGAAACTGGTTCTTACACTAGAAGGCTTGGTTCTGGACGGCCTAGGGTAACAGAACCACGGGATGACCGGTTTTTGACTTTGAGAATTTTACGAAACCGGCACCTTACTGTTGTTCAAGCGATTCATCAGCTCGAAGAAGTTCGAGGTGTGCAAATTTCTGAACGTACCGCTTGGAGAAGATTAAATGAGTATGGATTAATGGCTTTTCGTCCAGTAAGAGGACCAGAGTTGACCAGAACTCACAGAGTAACACGGCTGGCTTTTGCTCGAGAACACAGCCATTGGACTATGGACGAATGGAGTGCTGTACTTTTTACTGATGAGTCAAGATTCGCTCTTCGATCTCCAGACGGGCGTGAAAGGATGTGGAGAAGAAACGAGAAATATGCAGCCTGTAATTTTTCCCAGAGCCAACCTTTCCAACGTGGTTTCTTAATGGTGTGGGCTGGAATTTCAATTTCACAGAATTGGTTGTTGTTTGTCGAGGATCTTTGACAGCCATTCGCTATGTAAATGAGACTTTGGAACCTCATGTGTTGCCTATCCTCAACGAAATCGGCGATCGTTCTATTCTAATGCACGATAACGCACGCCCACATGTGCCTGGCCAGCACGTTCTCCTGATTTGAACCCCATTGAGCATTTATGGGATAACCTCGGAAGACGAATAAGAGGGCGTGCAACACTTCCTGATACACTGCAGGGCCTTGGAAGAGCTCTTCGGGAGGAATGGACTATCCTCCAGCAAAGGGACATTTCTCGACTGGTGGAAAGTATGCCGAGGCGTCTTCAAGAAGTAGAGAAGGCAATAGGAGGAAACACGCGCTACTAAACGATGATGTAATTAATTTCTTTTAGAATAATAATGGTTCGTTTTTCAATTTTTTATTCTCTAATCTTTCTTACCCAATCACATTTTGATTATTAAAGGTAAAAAAGATATTATAAAATTCCATAAATACTAAGTATTATCTACAAATACCATTTATTATATTTAAATACAACTTTTTTTACAAGTGGGTGGAATTTTTTGCCTGTCACTGTATATATATATGTACTTTGAAAATCTTAAAGTTCACTCAATAAATAAATAAGTATGCTCGTATTTTGGCGGCTTTTCGAGACTTTATTGTACTTATATCCTTGTCCAAAAAAAAAAATGTTCATAGAATAATTTTTGAAATATAAAATTATTAATTGATAAAATTACGAACAATTAGAATAGACTTTAGCTATTGATATAGTATGATTAAAACAGGTTCAAGGGAAACCTGTAACGAAATCGAATTTACAATTGGTTAAAATTAGTATTCACCACATTACTATACACGGACTACTAAATAAACAGTAAAATAGACAAGGTTTACCTAGAACTTATGATTTCTTCATCATTATTAAACCAAATTACTTACACTACTATTACATTTCTACCCATTTTTCTCCTGCTGAATGCAATCACATGAGAATAAAAAAAATTCGTACGTCACTTAACTATAGTTTACTGACTGAACCACGAAATCTTAAAAAAAAAAAAGTATATATACGTACTAACATTTTAATATTTAACTTAACATTGTGTGACCTTTAATAATACTAATTGTGAATTAAGAACCGGCATTTATGTGTGTTCACAGTATTTAATAGACTTCTATACGACATATTTCTCTATTGGTACCAAAAGGTAACGAATTTATTTTGAAATGTACTATTTATATATTTAATATGATTAAGAAATATTAGACGAGTTGTAGTTAATATCGGATGACCTTTCCAAGGGAATCGTGTTACCAATTTTCTATTTGACCTAAATGGTGGAATGCAAGAAAAGGGCATTAATTCATGTTCTGATAAAAAAAAATTTCCATTTGTGGTTTGCATTGTGAATATTTGTTATATAGGCAACCATTCTAGCCTTAGTCACTCTACTATTTTTTTATTGCCAACAAAAATTTACACGAGATAGTTTCGAATGAATACCGTTGTAATCTCCCATATTAAAATATTTGGTACTATCGAAGTGGGCTACTTCGGTAAAATGGTTGTTGTGACATAAAATGTTTCGTGTTTCATGCATGTGGCCCACAAATAGTTCCTGAACTAAGTGCTGAGTTCATCGATAGGATCACTACGCCCTGTTTACAGACATGTCATCGATGAGTTCAGCGCAGAATTTAGGTCGTTGGGTTATAAGTCCATTGAAAGTATAAACATAATTTGTCGGATATTTGAATTTCACTTTGCGATATTCTCCATTAGACAACTGTCTCTAAATTATTAAAAATATAATTCAGTATCGTGATATACACTGACAGGCAAAAAATTCTACCAAGTTGATTTTTCGAAGTTTTCATCTAAATATTTCTGTGTAAAGTTGTATTTGTATATAATACATGGTATTTGTAGATAACACTTAGTATTTATGGAATTTTATAATCTTTTTTACCTTTAATAATCAAAATGTGATTGAGTAAGAAAGATTAGAGAAAAAAAATTGAAAAACGATTATTATTCCATTATTATTCTAAAAGAAATTAATTACATCATCGTTTAGTAGCGCGTGTTTCCTCCTCTTGCCTTCACTACTTCTTGAAGACGCCTCGGCATACTTTCCACCAGTCGGGAAATGTCCCTTTGCTGGAGGGTAGCCCATTCCTCCCGAAGAGCCCTTTCAAGTTCCTGCAGAGTATCAGGAAGTGTTGCACGCACTCTTATTCTTCTTTCAAGATTATACCATAAATGCTCAATGGGGTTCAAATCTGGAGAACGTGCTGGCCAGGCTACAACCCCAATATTGTTCTGTTGAACGTCTGCACTATGCGGGCGACATGTGGGCGTGCAGTAGAATAGAACGATCGCCGATTTCATTGAGGATAGGCAACACATGAGGTTCCAAAATCTCATCTACATAACGAATGGCCGTCAAAGACCCTCCACGAACTACAACCAATTCTGTGCGGCGCTCTATTGAAATCCCAGCCCACACCATTAAGGAACCATGTTGGAAAGGATGGCTCTGGGAAAAATTACAGGCTGCATATCTTTCGTTTCTTCTTCTCCACACCCTTTCACGCCCGTCTTGAGATCGAAGAGCGAATATTGATTCATCTGTAAAAAGTACAGCACTCCATTCGTCCATAGTCCAGTGGCTGTGTTCTCGAGCAAAATCCAGCCGTATTACTCTGTGAGTTCTGGTCAACTCTGGTCCTCTTACTTGACGAAAAACCATTATTCCATACTCATTTAATCTTCTCCAAGCTGTACGTTCAGAAATATGCACACCTTGAACTTCTTAGAGCTGATGAATCGCTTGAACAACGGTAAGGTGCCGGTTTCGTAAAATCCTCAAAGTCAAAAACCGGTCATCCCGTGGTTCTGTTACCCTAGGCCGTCCAGAACCGGGCCTTCTATTGTAAGAACCAGTTTCCCGAAAACTTCCGCCTGACGGCGTCTCGTAAAGTTTCATATGAAACTCAGATGGCATTAGCTGCATATCTAATGGAACGCCCATCATCAATAAGTGCCACACCACGCGCAACATCCTCAGCACTAAGAGGCATTTTTAAACTTAATATTGAAAAAATTAAAAGCCGGAGACTAAGAAATGTGCTGCAAGAAACGGCACTGAACTAATGATACTGAATAAACATTTTGATTCCATAGAAAGTAAACATTGGAATCTAGAATCATTTCATTGAATTAAGGATTAAGGTTTATTGTCCTCTATATTAACATTCCTAATTGAAAACAAACATAAAGATTACCTATTTATTTATTAAAAACAATAGACCAATTAAAAGCAGAAATATTTTAAGATGAAAACATGAAAAAATCAAGTGGGTGGAATTTTTATCCTCTCAGTGTATATATTAGGCATCATAATAGAAATTTAAAAATAAAAATACATAATTTTAATTGATTTTGTTCGGAATTTATGTTAAATGAAAATATATGTTTTGTTATATTTCTTTCTCATCTGATTTCAATGAAAATTTTTAATAGCATAAAAACAGGAATTTTCTCGTTTTTTTTTTAAATTATGTTCTAAGTAGATCTTCTTTTTAGTTGAGACAGCTTTAAATCGAAACAGTTTTTGATCCTCAGGGTTTTTAATATTTTTATAAAGTGTTTCAAATTCTTCCAAATGTCATTTCTACAATATATAATCAATTTTTTCAAAAACAGAATAATAATAAACAACACAAATACAACACAGTGTACTCAATGAGGCTTATTTTTTAAAAACGTATTTATGCTTAAAGGGAATTGAGTTTTTAAAATGCAGGCTTATTTAATCATATAAGTGTGTGGGACAAAGTAACACAATATTTTACTAATTATTGTTGTTATTAAATAAAAGTATATAACTATAAATAAATTTAAATGTAAGTTTTTTTCTGATTTAACTTTCATTTTAGAAGATAGATATTTATTCCTTATATTTTTCTCTATCTAAAATTTATTGAAAAAAAAAATTATTTTTAATATATTTGAAGTAAATGGTTGAATATGTAAAATGATCCTTCAATAATGCATTGCAAAACGGTCTGGTGAGTAGGGGGGTTTGGTTGAAATCGTGTAGCTTAATATACACCAGGTTCTTAACACTATTATAGGTATATACAACTGAGGTGTATAATTTCACATCGGCCGGTTTCAAGTCTGGCAGCGGCAACGAGTTTAGCTTCAAGGTTGCGTCTCAGCCACGTTTCGATTTTCCATTGCACAGTAGACGATTACGCTTTGTGATTCAGATATAAGTGTGTTATAACATGAAGAAACAATACAAACAACAACAAAATAAATAAGGACAGTTCGACGTTGAACAAGCAACAATCCGGTTGATTCTTTCCTCAGTAATACTCTGCAACACCAAAAGCTTGTTTATTGTCAACCAAATAAAAACAACATTAGTAAGGATTATATATTTAATAACTACTCGCTATAAACTTGGCATTGAAAAAGGCACTCCTATCGCATTGTTTATTATCATTTTTTTTTTTTTTATATTCATAGAGTTTATAGGAAATTTATCAACTATGGAAATAATCTTGTAAAATCAGATAAATACTCAAATTGATATTTTGACTTGTGCTGTAGTTTATATATTACAAATCAAAGATCAATATGTATCAAATTACAATATGATGACAAATCTCAAAGTGTGCAAAGACTGTCATCATGCATTCTGAAGTGCATATTAATAAAATTCAGTGCTGTTTAATATTATTTTCCATGTTGTGCCAGTTAATATTCCAAAGCCTACTAAAAAAAATTTTAAAAAACAAAAAAAAAAAAAAAAACAAGAAGCAAAAACTAAAGTTACTGAGGAAAAATCAAATTTTAAAAATATTAAAAATAACTAAAATAAATTTTATTGTCATACAGTTCAAATCAAAACAGATAAACACATCAATAATATCTTCGGTCACAACCTGACGATTAATGAGTTAGTTGCAGCATTATGGGTGTCATGTTTTTTTTTTTTCTTTGTTTTTTTTTTCTATGTTACATATATATTATTAAGCAATACTCAATCATGTTAATTTTTTAAACAGACAGTTATTGATGTTGTTCACCGCTCTCACAGGCAAATGAAATTGGTCAACGTACCGTTTAAAAATGTAAATGAACTCTTAGTGATAATAGATAGAGCCTGGTCGATATGTCACTGAGGCGGTGATTCACTTGTCGCTACACTAAGCCCAGGAGGAGCCGATAAAACACAACAGTTACTACTCCTTAAACTTTCAACTGTGATGTGAAACCGGGTAAACGGGCCAGAGGGTTCGGTCGTACTGTCCACAGGCCCTGGTCCCCGGGCCCTAGGTGGGGGTACCCCCACCAGTTTGTAACACTGCCACACCAGCCTCGTACACTATTGTACACCGAGTCCTACACTCCTCCAGGGGTCATTGTAACCATTCTAAAAATAGACTTATACACCATCCTTAAGGATCGTCTGAAGGACTCTGACAGTTGTAGCATAACAACCACTTAGCGACGGGAGTCGTTTTCAATGACGGCTAACTCCGTAAAAAAAAAAAAGTGAATAGAACGTACCAAAGTATTCGCTATGCGCATTGAAGTCGGCTGATGCCATATTGTGAAGATACACCGAAGAATAAATACGCATTAGTATATTCCATAGTCCGCCAACTTATATAGATATGGTTCTTAATGAAAAAAAATCTGGTGCGCGCAACACACAACTTCCACTTACCGATCTACTATCAATAGAAATTATTTTATGGCAATGCTAGGCTATTATAATTTTTTTTGAAGTGCATTTTAAACGGAGCTAAAACTTAAAGCTTACAGATAACAAGTCATTAAGACCATTAAAATTACAAAATATCTATTAAATATATCGTCGACCGGCAATAAAAATCTAGTCACTCCATCTGTTTTTATAAACTACACAACTTTCTTTGCTTTTATAAACCTCAGAATGACTAACTCCAATTTCAACATTTTGAGTGATGTCATTTTAGTGATATTTTAGTTGAAATAATTATCTATGCAGAATATGAGTAAGTTGTTTCCGGAGGTGGTGATTGCAGTGTTGAAATATAGAACTGAGAATAAAGGTAAAATGTTCTCAGGAAAGATATTTATTAAATATCTATAGAAAAAAGGTTATTTTCGTCTCAACAACTAAAAAAGTACATTTTAAATTTGTCCAAATTATCGCCTCTTCAGGGAAAAACAGTAGAGACCATATCTTTCTTCCTAATTGTCCGATCTTAACGATTCTTTTTTTGTTTTTTTTAGGAAATTCCATAAACTTTTAAAAAACCATATACAACATTCTCAAAAAAGTGTATACTTTATGAGTTATTCGGAATTTAATTTTACCATCCCTCGTAATTTTTTTCCCAGCTTCTTTTCGTTGAAGTATGTTATATAAATAAATTTAAAGGGTGTCGAGAAAAGGACTTTAGCGAAGTTTCATTGAAATCGGTACATTCGTTTAGGCGCTACAGTCCATAGCAACGCAGGTTTTTCTGCATTTTTATTTTTTTTCTCCTTTATTAACTTATCAAATTCTTTCAAAAGTTATATTTAGCATTTTTTCGTAACTTGTGAAATGATTAAATTTTTAAAATAAACCATATTAAAGGTACTTTAGAGGAAGACGTATATGAACGTTGGGCATTTAAGCCCTGTAAAGTGACATCAACGGGGATAAGACCTAATTGATATTAAAGACCACTTAATTATACAATGATACGCAGAGTTTAATAAAAATCGTTAGAGCCGTTTTTGAGAACATCGTAAAAATGTGTTTCAGCGTTGATATAAAGTACTCTTTCAGTGGAGTCTTTTTAATTATTCGTTACTTGAAGCTTTCTGTGCCTTGCACCATGTTTATTTATTTCTAATCTGAATTATTCAACCGTTGTTGTATAGTAAAGGCGTAAAACTCGTTGATCATCAAGGCCGTTAATTAAAATTATATATTATTATAATTGTGGGTTGGTGGTTGACTGTCGTGAATAATGAAGTATGGCGATGGTGATCAGTCAGAATTAAAAAGGCAAAATAAATAATAATATTTATTCTAATATTTGCCGACGTTTCGACCTGAAGTTCAGGCCTTCATCAGAGCTACGAAAAGAACCAGATAACAAGGTATGAGAAACATAAAGAATGTCAGTAAAAAAAAAAAATTAAAGTAAAATGAAGTTGGTAGAATAATGACAATAACAAGAACTAAGAGATAAATAATAATAACCGTTACAAAGTGTGGAATAATGAAGTCTTCTTCTTAGTTCTTGTCATTATTCCACCCACTTCATTTTACTTTAATTTTTTACCTACATTGTTTATATTTCTCATACCTTGTTATCTGGTTCTTTTCTTATCCCAGATGAAGGCCTAAACTTCAGGTCGAAACGTAGGCAAATATTATTATTTATCTTGCCTTGTTAATTCTGACTGATCATCCCAACCATCCTTCTCATCACATATTATTATACCTTTTGGCTGTGAATATTAAGAATTAGATAAAATAAAAAAGATGTAAAATTCACTTTAATGTTAAAGTTGTTTACTGTTATTAAAGTTTAGTTATTTAAAGTTAGCACGTTATGTAAAAGAGAGGAAAAAAAATGGGAAACGAAAAAAAAGAGGGTAAAAATGGTATAAGGGAAAAAAGAGATGGGGAGTGATGCGTGAGAGGCTCAGACATTTTTTAAGATCCCTTCTTCAGAGAGAAAACATATGATTTTGCCTAAGGTTTTTTCATCATTCCCCAAAACAGCCGATGTATTTGCTGGTAATGCACTAATGTTTAATTCTCTGATGTAAAACGCACAACTCTCGAAGATATGGACCACTGTCATTCTCTCTCCACACTTCTGGACTAATGGGTGGGTTTTGCTTTCGTAATTAAGTGAAGGTGAGTAAGCCTGGTATGACCTATTCTTAGTCGCGTAAGGATAACTACCTCTCTGTGTATTCTGGGACTGGAACTGCTCCATGGATTCACTTTTTTTTTTTTTTTTATCACCTTTAATTTATTTGGAGGGCTATTGTCCCATAGTGTCTGCCAATCTCGGTACCTCATTCAGAGGTCGTGCCAGTTCGGACGCAGTTAAGAAGCCTTTAACACGTCTTGGAAGGGTAAGAGCTTCTTTTGCTGCTCTGTCAGCCATTTCATTCCCACCAATGCCTACATGACCAATTGTAAATGCTTACATCTACTTATAATGTCGTTATTTCAAAAATTATTTTTTCCTTTTCTTTCCAATCGTTGATAGATTGTCATACTGTTTTGTTAAAAATGTATACTGTTGGGGGGGAGAGGATCTTTTCTATCCAGTAGAGTATGACCCGGTATGGACAGAAAATATATGAATATGACGAGGAACCGAAATATTCGTGTATTAAATAAATAAATAAAAAATATGAAACTGTACTAAAAGGGTATTTTTCAATATTAAAAAAAAAATTGTATTTTCACTATCTTTATCATTTCAAAGATTCATTATTTTATTGAATGCTTTTTTTCTTGAATTTCAATTAAACCTTAAAACTTCTAAAATTACCATTATTTTAAAAATTTATTTAAAAATTGTGACAAAGTATGGAGTATTGAGGATTTTACGAAGGATTTTGGATTGTAAGGATTTGATACGAGAGGAATTCGATGGTTTAGTGGAGCTCCATTGCTCCAGCTCCTTAAGTCCAAATAGGTCTTATTATTGTGATTTATGTGGGTATTTAGTAATTGTTTGTAAGCTTAGAGCGTTTGTCTAGTAAGTGCTGGAGTAGTCGGAAACGTCGAGCAGTTTCTTGTCGTTTCAGTCTTGTATGAGGATTCCAAGTGAGACGTTTGTCCAGTGGATTCCTAGGTACCGGATTTGTTCTACAGGGATAAGTGGGATTTTATTAAAGGATACTGTAGGACAGAAAGTCATAGGTTTAAGACATCAATTAAATTTAAATTCAATAAAATGTAATTACTTTTCATCAATATAATATTGGCTCTATTGACTCCATAAGATTATTTTTTTAAAATTTTATTTCTTTTCATCTAGCTATAACTCTTCTTCATCTAACTATAACTATTTATTTTTACTATCTCAATCCCTTCGAATATCCCTTTTGATGTATTCTATTGTATTATTTTCAGATATTATAATTTAAGTTCCAAAACAATTACCTTCATTTATTCATTTAACCTTTTCAGACATTTTCAAAAATTGCATTTCCTATATTATAGTTTTATTTGCATATTTACACGATTTCCAAAATTAATTTTGGAAAAATATTAACCAGGGGTTGTAGCATTAATGGAACTTTTTTTAAAAGTTCAATTTAAACTGCTTTTGCGAATCTTTTTTTTTTAATATAATAGTTTCAAAAACTTTTTTATCGTAAAGTTCCAGGTTTTTGATAAAGGTTTAACTTTTATTTATTTAAGTTTTTAAAAGGAAGTAACGTTAAATGTGAAATAGACAGTAATTGGCCAGACATTAGGGTTATAACTTATCTTAAATTAATTACTTAGTTTTAATATGACGTTTGCTTAAATGGCTACTAATAAAAGTCATTTTTAGACCGAGTTTTTTAAAAATGAAAGCTGCATCAAACCTTTACTCAAAAAGTTGCAAGAGGAAAAAGTTCAAGTTCCAAAAAAAAAAAAAAAAAAACAGACATAAATTGAAAATTAATTTTTTTTAAAGTAATTTTTTATATATTATATTGCATGGTTTTTTTTTCAGGAATCCCAATTAATCCTTCCATCTTACTAAAATCTACCTTCATTTGTTAATTATTTTCTTTTAGACGTTTAGCACAGAGTACATTTGCATGAGCTACTTTACATAGTGAAACATAACTGGGGGAAAAATTGGAATAATATTTTTCACCATAAAAATCGATATATTTATTTTTATTCTGTAGTTACACCATCTTCAGCCACCATTATAAATAAATAAAATATACAAAAACTTGTTTATTATTAATAATAATGAGGAAAACTGTGCATACCCTCAAATTTGTTAAGCGCATGTAAGTGTAAGTATATCAAAATTAAGATATTACATTAAATAAAATTATTTGATTTTGTTTATGTCAAAAAATCCCATTCATAGCTGACGTAGTCTATCAGATTGGAGGAAATGGTCTTATTTCCTATTTGAAGCTATTGTAGTATAAGAAATGCCTTCATCAACACCATTGGGCCTTATTTCTTCTCTTCTGACTACACTCAATATATTATATAAAATAAGTTCTCCCTACATCTGTCTCTTGTTTACACAATAATTATCTAAAAATTATTATTTATTGTAAATACAAAACATGATATCGTTGCACAACGTTTCGATTAGTTTTTGTGATTTTAGTTTAAAAAAGTGACTCAAATTAAAAACTTTAGATGAACCTGTGGATGAATGTTTATTCAGAACCTGTTAATATCGAGAGGAAAAGTTTAAAATCTAGTTCTTTATATGCTAATGTAATCGATTGTTGTCCCACTACTGAAGTCAATAACATTTTTGTAATTTAAGTTGAAGCGAATTTTAACTAGTATATTTTTCAGCCTCTTTGTAATTTTTTTTAATTGCTTTTGTTTATACATTTTTTGAATCCTATGAAAAAACAACTATTGCATACAAAGTGTGATCCTGGTTTTATAGATTTTATTATTTTCTCTTATCTTCTACCATATGTATACACTGTACCCAGGGGTAAACATCCTCCCTCCCCCCCAAAAAAAAGTCGATGGCGCAAGAATCTACCCCCACCCCTCTCATCCCAAGATATTTTATTGCCCACCTTTCCTTAAAGCAGCACATCAAGGTAGAATTAGAAAAATCGGAAATCATATTCAAGAACACTTGCTGTGCTCTGTTCCATGTCTTCCTCTTGTCCCTTATTCAGAAAATTACCCCACAGAAATTTTCCCCCCTCAAAAATTCAAAAATTTCTTTCTTTTCTTTTGGTTTAAATGAGTTTATAGATTTTTCGCCGCCCTAACCAGCCTTATTCATCTCCTGATTAAGATCTGTCATTCTGTTTTTTGGCCTTCTATGTGACTTCTTACCTTTTATTGAGACACTTATTGTTGTGAAAAAGGCTCCCTGATAGATTTCTCCGAGCAAACAGCCCCGTTTAGATATTAAGTGGACATTTTACTATAAAAAATAAATAATAATAATGATATCAAACCCCTTTGGACAATGTCTCATTAATAATCATCATAGATTGTCTAAGGGTGTGGCAGATTTTAATAATTGGCAAGAAACAAGTTTACTTCATGTTGCTTTCAGGTATATGGAATGGTTAGGATAGCTTTTGTTTGCTTTTAAATGACAAGTTCGTCGTTACTTGCTCAACTGCCTCACTAGTACTGAATGCTGATGTGTTGTGAAAGAGCGCAGTAGCAACTTTAAACTCCGACTCTAATCCTTGCCAAGAATTCTTTATCTACCGTTTCAATCATCGTCAGGAATTATAAAGACGAATATGGCTGAAGAGATTTATTTATTTGAAACGGTGACTTAAAAGTTAAGGGATCAATTATTTATGAAGCACCTATTAAAAAATAAATTCGTAAAATAATGATAGTAATAAACAGTAACAAAAATAAATATAACTGTATAATGATAAAAAAAAATAAATAATTTTTTAATTTTTATTTATGATATTTACAACTGTATTAAGAAAGAATACATTAAGTAAATGTGATAAGAGAAAATAAAAACATGAAAACACTTGTTGAGAAACTACCCATTGGCAGCAATCTAAAATAATATATATTTACAATAGATCTAGAGGCCATCTTCTTTTCAGACACCTCGGAGGGCTATCTGGGATCGAATAGGAAGCAAGGTCAGAAACGAGAGGGTTCTGATGGTTGTGAAGTTTATAATAAAAGGATAGGTATATGGATTGGGCCGATTCGGAAACATAAGGAACATTAAGGTCTTTATGGATGATTTTATTGGTTACAAAGTAAGGAGCATTGAGGATTTTGGATTGTAAGGATTGGATACGAGAGGAATTCGATGATTTAGTGGAGCCCCATAGCTCAATTCCGTAAGTCCAAATTGGTATTGTTATTGTCATACATATGAGTCTTTGGTAATTGTTTGTAAGCTTAGAGCGTTTGTCTATTAAGGAGTAGTCAGAAACGTAGAGCGGTTTCTTATTGTTTCAGTCTGGTATGAAGATTCCAAGTGAGACGATTGTCCAAGTGGAGTCCAAGGTATCCGATTTGTTCAACAGGGATAAGCGGGGTATTATTAAAGGATACTGTAGGACAGGAAGTCTTAGGTCTACGACGAAATATGATAAACATAAAATTATTATATGAACTTCACAGATAAAAGTATGTATACAGATAAATTATAGTAATGGCATTAGAAGTGAAAGAAGTACAGTCAAAGTTTAACTTTTATCTATTTAAATTCTTAAAAAAAGTTCCGTTAAATGAGAAATAAACAGTAATCGGGCATAGATTAGAGTTATAGTTTGTCTAAAATTAATTACATATTATTCTAATGTGTCGTTTGTATGAGTAGCTAAGAATAACAATACTTTTTTAAGAACGACTTTCTATCGAAATCGACAGAACGTATAAATAAGACTTTATAATAATAGAAGGTTTTAATAATAAAAGTTCTGCAAAATCTTTACTGCAACAGTTGCAAAGAAAAAAGTTCTAGATCCCCGCTCCGTTTCAAGCCCTTTTATATATTGTACACAGGTATGACTATGTACTGGCTAACTCAACTTTAACCTATTATTTTATTTTTTTTATTTTAATTATTAATATTTATTTATCTGTTGTATGGTATGTATCGTATGAATGTACAATTGTTGCCCTTCAATGTGATAAACTTGTTTAAAAAAAAAAAGAAAAGAATGTTAACGAAAAACCTTTTTTTCGTTTCTTTTTTGGAAGTCTTACATACAAACGCAATAAATAAATGTTATTTCGGTTTTTGTAGTTGGAAAAATTGACCATAAAATATTAGGAATTTAATGTACCGGAATATAAAATAGTGAAATATATTTTTAAAAAAGCATACATTTCCAAAAATAAAGAATCCTGAATAAAAATTGAAATATTTTCTCAACAGTGATATTACAATAGATTTGGACAGGATTGTTAGCCGAGCCAGGAAGAGGTGTGCCCCTGGATTCGAACCTTGAAGTCTGACATTCACTGTCAATCCATTCTTCAATCTTAATGCTCAAAGTCATTTTATAAATGTCTGACTGAACGCAACACTAATTTACTCTTCGTAAATATTTTAAAAAATTCACAAGCACAAGGGAAAATTTCCTAGTGTGATAAAACCATCTTCTTTCATTATCATTCATTGGTTTAATCCACTGACGAATTGAATGTAAATATACATTAGGGCATTTTTTTTTTATTCATGATATTTACAACTGTATTAATAAATAAAATACATTTAGCAAATTTGACAACATAAAATAATAACATTAAATCACTTGTTGAGAAACTACTCACTGGTAGCACTCTAAAAACAAAATGTATTTACAATAAGAGATCTCGAGGCCATCTTCTTTTCAGACGCCTCGGAGGGTTATCGGGAATAGAAGAGGAAGCAACTTTAGAGACGAGAGGATTCGGATGGTTCTGAAGTTTATTATGGAAGGATTGGTATCTGGATTGGGCCAAATATGAAACATAAGGAATATTAAGGTCATTATGGATTATTTCATTGGTGACAAAGTTAGGAGCATTGAGGATTTTCCGAAGGATTTTGGATTGTAAGGATTGGATACGAGCCCCAAAGCTCAACTCTGTAAGTCCAAATAGGTCTTATTGTAGTCATGTATATAAGTCTTTCATAATTAACTGGAAGCTTAGAGCGTCTGTCTAGTAAGTGTTGGAGTAGTCGGAAACGTCGAGCGGTTTCTTGTCGTTTCAGTCTGGTATGAGGATTCCAAGTTAGACGTTTGTTCAAGGTATCGGATTTGTTCAACAGGGATAAGTGGGGTATTATTAAAGGATACAATGGGGCATGAGGTCATAGGTTTACGTCGAAGGGTAAAGGTGATTTGATGGGATTTATTAGAATTTATTTTAATCCTCCAGTTTTAACACCATTCTTCAAGGCATTAGGACATTTAAAAATATTTTACTCCAACAGACATTTGTTTTGAATTGTCGCCAGTATTGGCATGATTATTGTTGAAATATGCCTTGTAAGTGAATATTAATATTAATTACTGATAATTATTTATATTTTTTAGTTTATTTATTTAAAATTATATTTTAATTCTATTCGATGACCAGAAATCCATGGGCCATGGAGTCACGAAAAAAAGGAAGAATATAATTTACGAATGAGAAAGGCTCACAACTTTAATGGAAAAAAAAGAAATAATTTTTAACCATTATTTCTGTTCAAGTATTTTTTTTTAAACGTCCTTACTTTTATTCATATTTAAATGATAAAATTAATTGGAACCTCATAAGTTTTAACAGCTAATTTGTATTTAAGTTGCTAAATAAAAGAAAACTTTTAGTTGATACAGAAATTCATATTAAAGTCTTACAACTTTTTTATTAATATATGCGTCCATCTTATACAGACAGCACCACATAGATCATATATTCACGATTGTGCCATTAAAAAATATATATAATAGAAAGTATTTGAATGTATAAAAAGACCAGGAAGTATGGACATTAAAGGTTTAAGTGGGAAGAAGGAATGGATGCAATTATCCTAATAACCTTGCTTAAAGCAAACCTAGTAAACATTTAGAGATATTTGTCACTATTTATTTTTAACTGTGTCTCTGATATTTTAATTTACCACACACTGTCCTTCAATAATATTTATTAACCAGCTTCATAAATTCTGAATGTCATGGTAATTTATCATAGTAATAATACACGGGCAGACATGTAATAATAATAAAATAAAAAGGCAGGGGTTTTATATATATATATATATATATATATATTATATTTAAGCCTTTAACCACATTATTATATTAATACATAACTGTATGTATTACCTCGCATAGATCGGGAAAACTATAATTATTATTTATTTTAATAATTATTTCGTTTATTTTGATTGAGAAAAAGTAACGAAATCACTATTTCTTATATTTTTTAATTATTATTTTTTTATATAGTAGTGGTGTGTATATAAAGCTGTGTGAAAAAGTCTTCCAACAAACCAAATGTTTATAAAAATGGATAATGTTTGGATTTAAATCTGTTTTTATCTTATTTAAACCGATTTAACCTTGCAGATTATTTTTTTTTTTTTTTTTTTTTTTTTTTTCTTATGCCATTCGTTGGTCATTTGGCCATCCGACATCTTGCTGCCCAGTATAATTTCGATTTTCTGATATGTATATTTGAAAATTTTTTGTCGCTTATGTCCCTCAAGGCAGGACATGCGTCTAGATGGTCTCCATCCATTGTTCCTAGATGGCACAATTTACAGGTAGGATCCTCAGCGACGCCTATCTTGTAGAGATGACTCTGCAGGTAGTCGTGACCTTGCAGATTATGTAAATGTAATATATATTTAAATTAGCATTAGTTTGAATTACCAACAAGCCAAGGGACCAATCCGTTGTGTTAAAAGTTTTTTAGCCCCTGAATAATGCTATCTAATTGTTTAAATTTCACTACTTTATTATCCATTTCAGTCTTTACACTTTCAACAGTGGTTGGATTTTAGGGCGTCCTGGGCGAAATTTCTCAACATTTTTAACCGAATAAACATAACTGTGTAGTTTGATAAATAAATAAATAGAATAGTAATCACCAAAACACATAGATTAAAACTAAGTGTATGGAGTAGCACCATAAAAAATAAAATCTTATATCATACTCAATAAAATATGATACCTATTTGTACTATGTGGAATGGGATATGGAATATGTCTCTGTTTTCATTAAAAGGAAATAAATAATAAATCATGTATGAAGAAACAATATAAGTAATAATAATTTTTTACAATAATTATTGAATTGAAAAATAAAAATAAATTGGCTGATGATTCCGAGTTTTTTTTTTTTTGTTTAATATAGTCAATTTCTGCTTAAATTTTATCTTTATATCTGAAAGTAAGGGATAGTCATTTCTCTGTGAATAAGGCACTGTACTCTTATTGTAGTAAAATAGCTGCCAAGTTGTGTGAGGTAATTATTTATCTGTCGACCCTGAGCTCGAGAGACCCACCTGGGGAACACCCAGCCTCCATAAAGCGAACGCTCTTAATTAATTTATTAATTAGGTGGGGATAACCAGGTGGTTCAAATCATTTACAATATCCGATAACACTAAGTAAAAAAACAAAAATAATAACCAAGGATCATTAAAAATGTTCCAAATTCGAAGTTTTGAGGCGTAAATACTCACTGGAAGACCTGAATCAATAATATACAAAAAAATTTTTTTTTATTATGTATGAAGGTATAAATTTATCTCTATTATGTATTGCCTTTGAGTGAGGTAGATTTTTATGAATGCTAACGAATAAATACATTTTTTTTTAAAAAGTAACAACTTGAGCAATGTTTATTTTCGCTATTCCTTGTTTGTATTATATTTTTTAAAATCCTTATCTTCATAGCTCAATAAACAGTTACGTCCGTGGTTAAAACGTTAAATTTTTTATCTAGAACCTAAAAAAGATTTATCTTTTCCGTTTTACTAACACGTATTTGCGTATTTTTTTCTCTTTCATTTTGCATGAATAAACTCCAATAAATCCCACAAAATTACCTTTACCCTTCGTCATAAACCAACGACTGCCTGTCCTACAGTTTCCTTTAACAATACTCCACTTATCCCTGTTGAGCAAATCCGATACCTAGGACTCCGCCTGGACAAGCGACTAACTTGGAATTCTCATACTAGACTGAAACGAAAAGAAACCGCTCGACGTTTCCGATTACTTCAGCACTTACTAGACAAACGCTCTATACTTCCCATTAATTACAAAAGACTCATATACTTGACTATAATAAGACCTATTTGGACTTTCGGAGTTGAGCTATGGGGCTAGACTAAACCATCGAATTCCACTCGCATCCAATCCAAAATCCTTCTTAAAATCCTCAATGCTCCTTACTTTGTCACTAATAAAATTATCCATAAAGATCTTAATGTTCCTTATGTTTCAGATCTGGCCCAATCCAGATACCTATCCTTCCATAATAAACTTCAGAATCATCCCAACCCTCTCGTTTCTAATCTTGCTTCCTCTTCAATTCCTGATAACCCTCCGAAGCGTCTGAAAAGAAGATGGCCCCGTGATCTCCTAATGTAGTCATATCATTAGAGTGGTATCATTGGGTAGTTACTCAGCAATTGTATTCATGTCATTATATCTATTATGTCCAAATTTACTAGATGTATTCATGTAATACAGTTGTAAATGTCATTAAGAAATAAAAAAAATTTGCATGATTGAATATTGTATCATTAATATCTCGATGTAATAGTTATTTTAAACACATTACTGGTTTAGGTTATATTTATTAATTTTATTTTATTGATAAAAATTATCGTGAAATTATTATTATTTGTAGAGATGTTTAGGTGAAAGGCGGAAGCCATACTAAGCTTCTAACACCCCACAGCTCGGGAGAAAGAGTAAACATCTGACTTTAGAGATTTGGTGAAATAGGAAACTCTCTTTTTCTTTTTTTACAGTGCCCTTCACAACGGCTGCCCCAATAAACATTTCTCTTTCGCTAAACCTCCGAAATGAAGATGGTAGTAAGTTTTGATACTTAAGTACGAGCACCTTCTACCTCATTGCTCTATAGTTGAGCTTTTTAAGTGACGAATTCAATTTTATTATCATTCAATAGGGTCTAAAATTTATATAATATAAAATTAATTCTTCCTTTTTTTCCTTCTTTCATAAACCTCACATTGTGGAGTCGAATAATTATATCTTAAAATGTATTAATAATTTTTTTTTTGAAAAATTACAAATTTTTTGTATCAAAGTATCAATTCATCCTTAACCTACAAAAAAAAAATTATAGATATTTATTTCACTTTTAAATGCCCATAGACCAATCTCATAAATAATCACACTTGGTTTATTTTATTTATTATTATTTATTTATTTTTATTATTTATTATTTTTTTACCTACATTGTTTATGTTTCTCATACCAATTGTTATCTGCTTCTTTTCTCAGACCTGATGAAGGCCTGAAGGTCGAAACGTCGGCAAATGTTAAAATAAATATTATTATTTATTTTTGCCATTTTTATTTTTGACTGATCACCCCAACTATCCTTCTCTATATTATTCACTACAGTCAACCATCAATTCACAATTTATTAACATTCAATAGGGTCTAAAATTCATATAATATAAAATTAATTCTTCGTTTTTTCTTCTTTCATATACCTTTCATTGTGGAGTAGAATAATTATTCCTTAAAATATATTAATATATATTTTTTTTTAATGATGTAGAGATGGTTGATCGTTGATATAATATGAGAAGGAGTTGATCGGGGGGTGCGGTCAAATTAATACTAAATTAAATAAGTAGAATTATTTAATTTTTGCCTAAAATTAATACTGAATTAAATAAGTAGAATTATTTAATTTTTGCATTAAATAATTCTACATATTTAATTTAGTATTAATTTGACCGCACCCCCCGATCAACTCCTTCTCATATTTTTTTTTGTTGAAACATTACAAATTTTTTGTATCAATTTATCTTAAACCTACAAAAAAAAAAAAAAAAAAAAAAAAGCATATTTATTCCCTTATTAAATGTCAATAGATCAATCTACGAAATAATCACACTTGGTTTATTATTTTTATTATTATTTATTTATTTTTATTATTTATTATTTTTTTACCTACATTGTATACTACATTTATGTTTCTCATACGAATTGTTATCTGGTTCTTTTCTCAGCTCTGATAAACGCCTGATCTTCGTGTCAAAATGTCGGCAAATGTTAAAATAAATATTATTATTTATTTTTGCCATTTTTATTTTTGACTGATCACCCCAACTATCCTTCTCTTCATTATTCACTACAGTCAACCATCAACCCACAATTTCGGTTTATTATTATTATGTATTAATGAACGTTTCGAGAAATCTCTATCCCCGGCTAAAGCATCTAAAACTATATTATAGACTATTTCATGAACAAGACATCTTTAATTTTAAAATAACATCATTTCAATTTATTTTTTGCCTAACTTGATATAAATTATTTTATATATTGGGTTGGCAAATAAGTCCTATCAGTTTTTCTGTTGTTTTTTATTTCATTATGATACACTTCTTATATGATGAATTAATCCCATATTTTGTTGTATTGTTTTAAAAAAGGTGAGGGTGCTGCAGAAACTCATAGAAAATTTGCAGTGTTTATGGGGATGATGCCTTCACAGAACGCACCTGTCAAAATTGGTTTGCCAAATTTAATCAATGATTTTCAACGGTGAAATTCAACATGAAATTTAAACGATCAATGTGTAAAAAAAAATATACTTTTAGAAATAATATATAATTTTATTTTTGATAATAATATTTATATTAATTTTGATTTTAAATATTTAAATTTTATTTTTTTTGTATGGAAAGCATTTATCAAAGGAGGGCACAGTGGGTGTATTTTTAAAAGAATCGATTGAGAAAAAATATTTTATTCAATCAATATATTTTTTAAAAAGAACGATTTGTTATAAAGTTGATAATTGACCAACAAACGAATAAACAGACATAATTTCAAATATATTTTCTTTCGCAATTAGATTTTAATAATACCCGTTCATAAAACAATTTCATTCTGAGTGCAACGAACAAATTAGAGCCAGTTTTATTGCCAAAGATAATTATATTAAAAATTTAGCACCATCGGCCTTAAAAAATTGTCTAGCTCAATCTTCAAGGATGGGTTTTAGTAAGAACGATCAGCTTTATTATATAACTGAAAGTCGCCTCCTCAATTTGATAATGTATTTAAAATACTAAATAAAATACTATTATTATTATTTATTTATATGATATTTACAACTGTATACAAAAAATACATCTGGTAAATTCGCACATTGGTATAAAGACATGGAACACATGTTGAGAAATACCCATTGGTAGCACTCTAATAATATGTCTATATTAGAAGATCACGTGGCCATCTTCTTTTCAGACGCCTCGGAGGGTTATCAGGAATCGAATAGGAAGCAAGGTTAGAGACAAGAGGGTTGGGATGGTTATGAAGTTTATTATGGAAGGACAGATATCTGGATTGGGCCAAATTTGATACATAGGGAACATTAAGGTCATTATGGATAATTTTATTTGTAACAAAGTAAGGAGCATTGAGGATTTTACGAAGGATTTTGGATTGTAAGGATTGTATACGAGAGGAATTTGAAGGTTTGGTGGAGCCCCATAGCTCAACTCCGTAAGTCCAAATAGGCCTTATTATAGTCATGTAAATCAGTCTTTTATAATTGATTGGAAGGTTAGAGCGTTTGTCTAGTAAGTGTTGAAGTAGTCGGAAACGTCGAGCTGTTTCTTGTCGTTTCAGTCTGGTATGAGGATTCCAAGTTAGACGTTTGTCCAGATGGAGTCCTAGGTAACGGATTTGTTCAACAGGAATAAGTGAGGTGTTGTTAAAGGATACTGAAGGACAGGAAGTCATTGGTTTACGACGAAGGGTGAAGGTAATTTGATGGGATTTATTGGAATTTATTTTAATTCTCCAGTTCTGACACCATTCTTCAAGGTTTGTGATGTGGGATTGAAGGGTTTGGGATGCAATAGATGGGTCGTTATTAACTGATAGGATACATGTGTCATCAGCATATGTGGTGATGACAGTGTTGGGATGGGTTGGGATAAATAAAATACATTTTATTTTTTGCGATTATATTGAAAATACGACTATATTCAATTGTATTTTCAAAAGATAAAACACTAACAAACAATGCATTTTATATGTTAATTCTTAAAATATAAAATATAAAAATATTATTTTATTATTTAGAATTTTATTTTAAATACTGCCCAAGTTTGGTATGAGGATCCCAATTAAAACTGAGTGAATTTTTTAAGTATATTATGGGACAAGAAGTCGTAGGTGTAAGATAAAAATTTAAAAGCTGTAACAAATGATAGTTCCCGGAGTTCCTGACCTACTTTTTTTTCTTTTTCTTTTTTTTACAAGTTAGAAAAAGAGAATAGACAGAATTGTGACTTAAAAAATATTGAAATAAGAAATAAGAGCCAATGTATTGAAAGGTTTGACTAGAACCATGGCAGGGCGAAGCTTAAGTCAAGCGGAAATAGACGTTCTTCTTCAATGTCGCTTATTCATCCTTTCCCCAGCTATGATATTGAACAAACGCTATACTTTCAATTCATCAATTTTATCAACACAAAAGACATAAAAATATTGGCAGATCAATTGCTGTTATTTCTGAAATAATCTACTTTCTAGGTAAATGGAAATTATTTCCAAAACATCGTTAGAGTTGATATCTATATTATCCCAAGGAACTGATACCGCCAAAAAACATCAAGATTTATATCTCAATATATTTGTAATAAAAATAAAAAAAGCTCAATGCATAACGACAAACTCAAAATTAACATTAGACATAACTAAAGAAAAATAAATGACAAAACTTTAAAATAAATTTTAAAAGTTTTCTTAATAGATGACTCTTGCAGGCTGGTTGGTTCAAAGTTCATTTATCATCCACCACTCCCTTTTTTTCTAGTGGTCGGGTCATCTTGTGAGGAAATTGTGTCAATAGGACAAATAAAAAATTATATATATATTTCGCAAGCTAAGGTTTAGTTCGTGTATAAACGAATTTTGTATACTGACGAATTTGGAAAAGACGGAAGAAGACGAAATTAAATGTAGAATATAGACTATGAAAATGCTGAGTATTTACAGAACGAAACGTCAGAACTTCACAAAAATATGACAAAAAAAAAAAATAATACCTTCAAAACAAGAACACCTGCTATCTTTAGGGATTGAAATATCCAATAAAAATAACAATTCCCCGGTAGATCCAGTTGCCATTCGGAACAAACACTTCAATATTATTTTTAGTAGGCTTTGAAACGACAAGGGTCCTGTTTATCAGTGCCGAACTGCTAAATCGTCAAATGAACAACGTAAAATAAAATCACGAAAAATATCCAGTAAAATATTTAGCTAGCAGGGAAGCTGGAACATTTTGGCTAAAAAAACTGGAGTTCTTTCTATTTTTACTAAAAAGGAAGTTTAAGTATCTCAGACCAGTAGCAAATCCAGGATTTAATTATGGAAGGGGCTTCATTTTTTTTTTTCATCATGGATTTTTTTCCCTCTACATTTCACTCTAAAAATGAAGTTGGATACTTGAACTTATGACAAAAATATTTAAAAAATATACACACACACATATATATTTTCTTACTTGCTACTATTTTGCATACTAACCTGCTATATAATTCATTGTAATCTCTTGTTAATTTTACATTTCCTGATTGTATTCGTTTTACAATGCACTGAACTACTTCTAATGAATTTAAGAAATATCATAATATGTGTTTAACTCATAATATATTTACCCAATTTTACTACGTACGAACACATACATAGCATAGAAAATATAATTTTTATTATAAACTCTGTAAGTAAAATTTTTAGATTTTATCCTTTTTGTAATTCCCTCAAGGAATGCATAATAAGCTAAATACGGTACATGTTTTTTTTATTTTTCAAAGTATTGTTAATTCGAATCTCTGACTCTACAATGAATAAACGCACCACTTTTAAAAAATCGATAGAAAACATGTGATTATTTAAATAAAAATATAATATGTTTTCGTTTCTTTTCTATGCACTGTGACTCTATCAAAAGTCACCTTTAATAATACTGATATTTATTATATATATATATATATATATATATATATATATATATATATATATATATATATACAGGGTGTTTCGTAATTTCACGGCAATATTTTAGGTATGTGTTCACTAAAAACAAAACAAACAAAAAAGTTGTATTAACATAGTTTCAAGTTTATTTATTTTCAGCCATTTTACACCAATTTTCAAAATTTTTGTCAACTTAATGACAACACATCTGATTACGACGTTTCGGTTCGTTGAGCTATTTTCAAGTCTAAAATACCAATACGTGACTGTCACGAAACTGAAATGAGGCTGATGAGATGTCGGTGACACATTGTAAGGTGGACATGACAAAAATAATTTTTTTTTTACATGAGTAGACGCATGCAATTCGCATAAGTTGAAAAGGACAGGTAGGTACATGATTGGTATTTTAGACTTGAAAATAGCTCAACGAACCGAAAAGTCGTTACCAGATGTGTAGCCATTAAGTTGACAAACATTTTGAAAATTGGTGTAAAATGGCTGAAAATAAATAAACTTGAAAATAAATAGTATGCACCGAAGAAGAATTGGAGAAATATTGTGTATATTAACATATATCTCAAACTCATTTATTAAACAGATATCAAAAGTTAAAGATTTATTATGATGTAGAGATGGTTGATCGTTGATATAATATGAGAAGGAGTTAATCGGGGGATGCGGTCAAATAAATACTAAATTAAACAAATAGTATTATTTAATTTACTATTAAATAATAAGTATAATAATACTAATTAATAAGTATTAAATAATACTATTTGTTTAATTTAGTATTTATTGAACCGCAACCCCCAATCAACTCCTTCTCTTAAAGATTTATTATTTATTTACTACTTTAAGACTGACCGTACGAGTTTAACGTGTTTAATACTAAATAACAGGTTGTAATCACCTGATAAACAAATGAACGATAAGCAATGACAGTAGTTGCTCATATGTTTGTCTAGTTCTGTGTGTTTTAGTTTGAGTGAATACTATGACACAGTTAAATTTATGACTATCATGGGAGATACCATAAATTTATTAACTATTGCAGAACAAAACCCTTATGAAGGCCAACAACCAAGGACGAAACGTAGGCGCAAATTGTTGTATGTTCTTCTTTTGTACATTCTACCAACTTATTAAAAATTTACCAATAGGCTGTATTGGAAAATGGATCATTATCAATCGTCTATCAAGGACATTAATAAAAAATTTAAATATAAATCTAATAAAAAGAAATAAATTCGAAAAAGAAATAGATGTTAAAAAGGAATATACGTAAAGGAGGCTTTAGGGATAAAGTGAGAGGACTTCAAGTAAGAGTAAGTGCCAAGGCAAAAGGATTTTTCAAATAATGTAGGTCTGTGAGAAAGGGTATACAAGCCGATATTGTATTCAAGAAGTGGATGGAGGTACACAGGGTGAGAAGATCAAGAATAAATGAAAGTTATTGGGTTTTTAAAGATATACACACACACACACACATACACACATATATATATATATATATATATATATATATATATATATATATATTTGCCAAAAATAAACTATTAACTATCGTAAACTATTAATTAAAGTTTCTTTTATTATATTTAGGGGAAATAAGTAATAATAATATAAATAGATAGTAGTAAATATTCATACCTTCTTCAGGGACAAAAAAAAATAATGATAAAATAATAATAAAAATAATCAAATAAAAGCTTATTATTTGTATAAAGTAAGGCTTCTTATTTCACCACATTTATTTCCATTTTACATTGGCTGCGTTTCGGCTAGCATGCCATTTTATTTAATCATGCTTCTTACATATAGTCCATGTTTGCATTAAAGTCTCGATAACATAATAATAAAATAATCAAATTAAAACTAATTAATTGTTCTCCTTTTTAAACTTAACCAATAAAGGATTTCGTAATCGTTAGTCCAGTTTTGGGGATTTCTAATGCTGTACTACAAATTTTATTTATTTATTTATTTTTTATAAATTAAATTGTCTGCCACGAGGAGAATAATTATAGTGAGTTATGAACACATTCACACCATATATACCAAAAAAATAAAATTAACAAAAGTAAATTAATAATTAAAAACTATGTACAATAAAAAATGAAATAACCTAAAGATAAGTAAATTAAAAACATAAAACACAGTCATACCTGTATAAAATATATAAAATGAGGCAAGGAACCCCAAGCTTGTCCCTCCAACTAAAGAGGGAAAAGCTGGACTCCAAGAGATCGCTGCGCTACTCTCTCAACCGCCTCACTGGTGCTAAAGCCAGTGAAGATAAATACTACACTAAAGCTTTTTTTTTAGTTATAGTTATAGAATTCAAATATGTCATTAAAATAAAATGATATTACATTTAAAAATATAGAACATAGAAAAAAAAGATTAATTTATAGAACTGATCCATCAATCTGAACAGAATTTAAAAAATTGGTTTAGGATTTATAGGAAAATATCAATATTGCAAAATATCGATTCTTTATATATCCTTTTAAGTATATTTTCATTGTTATTTTTATAATAATTTTAAAATCAGAAAACCGACATTTTTTATTGCAAAAATATCAAACGATTCTGAAAAAAAATTTTAAATGTCTACATGGATAGCCAATATACACAATAATGAGAAATATTGGTTAATTTTTTTTTATCCCTTAATTATACTTCTTTTTCCTCTTCTTAAGTTTATATGTAAATGTAAATTAAATTTGTAGATTTCAGCCATAATTAATTATATCGAGTATTTCAATTCAGTGTTAATCCAGAGGACCTAGCACAGTTTAATTTATAATATATATATATATATATATATATATATATATATATATATATATATATAATATATATATATATATTAATATATATATATATTAAATCTGTAATAGATAAATATATAATTGTTGCTATTAAAGCTATTAAAAATCGAGTACTTCAATTCAGTGTTAATCTAAGTCCTCTTCTTCAAATGAATAACAAGCATTAATATCGAAATATCAATATTTTTATTAATAGTTCGTTATATTTTATAGCTATCGATACTATCTGTATTATTATAAGATATTTATTGGTGTTTAGTTATTCATTTAATATTAATTTACTTCCAACCTTTTAATTAATTTTTCTGCTTCCATTTTTTTTGTTGCGGATTTCTAGTAATATTTTTTTTTTAAACAGGCACAATTTAATATATATATATATATATATATATATTACATCTGTGGTATATAAATATATAATTGTTGCTATTAAAGGTATTACAAATCGAGTACTTCAATTCAGTGTTAATCCAGGACCTCTTATTCAAAAGAATAGCAAACATTTATGAACAAAATATCAATATTTTTATTGATAGTTTGTTATATTATATAACAACGTATGTATGTATTATTCGATACGTATATCCACACACTTTTCAAAAATTAAAAATAAGAAGGCTAAATATAGCAAATTACTATTTCGATATGTTTGTAAAAAATATATGTGATACATATCGATATATTTATCTATATTTAAATGGTTAATGAGGCTAAGAGAGGCCGTAACACGTATTTAAATTATCCTTTGATAACAGTTATCTATAATAGCTATTTATATATACATATATATTATTAATCATAAATTATACACCGTAAGTTGTGCACCTGCTTTTTATTTTTTTCTGATTTCATTATAGACCATGTATATCTTTTGCCGCCTTAACAAGCGTGCTCCATTTCTGCCTGTCTTGGGCTATTTCTTTCTATTTACCTGCACTCAGCTCTGTCGAATCTTTGTTGATTCTATCTATCTATCTGCTTTTTGGCCTTCCACGTGGTCTTTTGTCTTCTATTGAGGCATTAATTGTTACTTAGAGGCTTCCAGATGGATTGCTACGAGCTACATGCCCCGCCCATCTTAACCTCCATGCCTTCATATCATGGGATATTGATTGACCAGTTTCTGTAAGCAGTTCTTTATTGGTCTTTCTTCTCCATGTGTTAGTACTCTGATCCCAGATCGCTCCGGTTATCGTGCGGAGGATTTTCCTCTCAAATCTTTCAACACTTGTCTCGAGGGTGCTGGTTAATGTCCAGACCCCATAGCCATATATTAGAAATGGCTGTATCGTACATTGCACATCCTTAGTTTGAGATTTCTTGAGATTTCTCTGGATTTCAATACCTTTGAGAGGGAGAAGAAAGCTCTGTTTGTGCTAGATATAGGCTGGTCTATTGTGCACCTACTAATAATATTAAATTATCACTTGTTATCATTTGTTATTGATCGTATCAAGCCAATGTTAACGCCTAAAGTAGTTCGGTAACCAAAGGTACACTACCATCACTTATGAATTTTTAATATGTTACCATAGATCTTTAATGATTGTTTTTGTAATAAATAAATGAAATAGATTTCATGGGAATAAATCTCTTGAGCCTCCGTTGGAAAACGGATAATTCGGAAGAATTAATATCAGTGTTTCAAATCGATAATTACTGTTTCCACAAAATCATGTAATAATTTTTATATTAGTTTTTTAAATTTAAAAATCATGCCTAATTTATAAAGAAAAAAATAAATCGATCTTCGATGTTTAATGATTCCATTAAATATAATGATCACTCACCGAGTGATATGATTTTACATAAATAATAATGATTAAATTGAGACAAAAAAAATAAAATTTACCTTTTACACAAAAATTGATCCAGCAATAATATGTCTGTATACGTTATTAATTTACATATTTTTTGATGTTATGTTTATGAAATTGTTTTAATTTTCCAAGCGGAATGTGCCCTACGTACATCACTTTTTTTTTTTTTTTTTGTAAGCCAAAATTTCTAATTGATTTCGGAAATATTCTCTTGCTAATAGTTGACAACAATATTCTCCGACTACGCCCCAGAATCAAAATATATCAGAAAGAAAACATTAAAACTAAATCCACTTCTATAGAGTCGTAGAAAGCATAATATTCTTATAGAATTTATCATGTTATAAATGTTTAGTTTTTTCTTCCTTTTAGCTTATGGACAGTAAAAGTGAATAGAGTAATTTTTCTATAGATAAATATCAGTTCCATTAACCAAGTTTTTTTTTTCTTCTTGAAGGTCATTTTAAAACCCTGTATACCATTATC
The DNA here is from genome assembly GCA_928085145.1 of Nezara viridula. Taxonomy (NCBI): domain Eukaryota; kingdom Metazoa; phylum Arthropoda; class Insecta; order Hemiptera; family Pentatomidae; genus Nezara; species Nezara viridula. The sequence continues at coordinate 52,826,585 of OV725078.1, forward strand.
TACTACTTCACTCATTTAATACAGAGAACTAAATCTTACTATATATTCACTTTTTTTTTCGTATCATATCATCCATTCTTATATCTAGTTTTGGTTTTCTAACAGCCATAAGTCCCATTTCAGTTATTTTAAATTCTCCATTCATAGTTTTACGCCTTCTTACGTAAATGCTATTATTTGACATATGTTCTCTCTTTAAAAAAAAAAAAAAAAAAAAGAACTCAAAGAAAGGAACAAACGTTTTCATCGCCGGAAAGGTTTAATGATGTGAACTGAAACTCTTTCGAAACCGTATTTAGATTCCATTCAAAGAAATGACTCAACCGGTTTGCTGAACAATAGACCAACCTAAAATTCCAAGGGTCATTAGAGCCCAGGGCAAGTCCATCATTCTGTTTTTAAAAGTTTTTAAAGCACCATCTAGCAATAATAGCTTACTACACTACGTTATCATTCCATTTGTCTTAGAGATAGTCAAAAATACGGTCAACTTTAAAACCGAGCCATGTTAGAAAATTATTTTATTTAATTAGTGATTTATAGCATCATATTTGGTAGGCTAAGTTGTTTTCAATAATCGATAAGATAAATATTTAAATTTTATTTTTAGAAATCCTAAGTAATGATAAACGGATGTAAATTAAAACAAATATACGAAACTATTCATTATAAAGATAGTTAAATTCTATTTAAAATTCAGTTTGCAAGGTCAATAATACTATCAATATTTTTTTTACAATATCCCTGGGGCATATTGACAATATATTGGTAGTGGAAATATCGACATCATAAGTGGCTCTCAAAAAAATAAATAAATAAATACAACTCCAACCTATTAAGCGTCAATGGCCAGGATTTCACCTGTATTTAATAAATTAATTAAGTGTCCACTTTATACAATATATATATGCAATATAAACGAACATCCTGGGAAGTATTTCAAAATAAATATTTTTAAATACAATAAATGCAAATTTGCTTTTTAAGTAGTAATATATAAAACACATTGTTTGACTAATAATTGTGCCATGAAATTATTTATTACTTTATATTGTAACTGTATCGTCTTTAACCCACAAATATACTACATATGTACGTACTACCTAAGCGACTTCTCGATTAATCTAAATATACAAGTCATCATATGTTAAGAATATGTGGCGGGAGCTAAGGGGGAGTCGTGTGGAAGATGGAATAAAGGAGACAGGGTTGAGTCGATGGGTAAAACAATAAACTAATAAACAGTAATTGGTAGTGTTGCCCAAAAAATAATTAAGGCAAAATAGTTACTAATACTTGACAATTTTAGTTACTATATGTGAAGAATTGTTATAACCAATTTAACTTCTAATCTTTCATTCGGGCTTAATAATTTATAAAAAAAATTTTTCTCCTATCTAAAAATATTATAGTAATTTCTCTATGGTAATAAGATAATATGTAACTACAAGCCTGAGTGTGCAAGACCAAGACTCAACACTAGTAATTGCCTTGTTTATAATTTAAAACACTAGATATTTTAGACACTAGATATATTTTTTGTAAATAAGCAGACATCAGAGTTCTGGCAATGAACAAATTATGAAGAACTGGGATCTCCTAGAGTCCTACCTTCACTTCTATAAGAGACGAGAAAGGCTTGACTCCGAGTTCTCCTCAGTGAATGAACTCTTTAAATATTGTATAAAAGTATGTGTTTTGTCATTTTGATTAGTTTAGTTTGTTTCTGTTTATATACATTTACCTTTATTATTGTTATTTTACTGTTTAATATAATTTTATTTATTGTACATAGAGTGTGGATGAGCTATTCTGTCACTATTACTAGTGTCCTTGAATGCGACAGAATGTAATATTTGTTAATAATGATATTTTTGTAAGAAAATTGATGCCATATAAAAGTAAAATATCAGGGGTAGGTATATCGGAATAGCTATTGACTATGAATGGCGGCAGTAATTATTTTATAATTTACATCTTATTTTTATATGCATACACATAATATAATTTATAATATAATATTCTATTATGTTATAGTCGAATAAATGTTTAAATATTAAAAAATAGAGATGGGGGTAGGGTGGGTGGTGAGGGAGGAGGAGTGGGAAGGGGAGTGAGAAGGAGGGAGGGGGAGAGGGAATGGTGGGAGGGGGTGAGGGAAAGGGAGGGAGGTTGTGTAAGCTTCGACGATGAGCCGACTTCTGGAAGCTGACTGGAGGAAATATAGCCTGTGATTGTTCTTGGAATCGCTTCAGAAACTCCACTTCATTTAATGATAACACGTGTAACTCAAAACCAATTAAAAGCATCTCTCTTGTTTCTGCTATAGTGAACTTCATACTTTTTCTTACTTCGCCGAACTGAAATTTTCTTTTTATTTATTTATTATTAATAAATAATGTCAGAGCCATCGTTATCAGCTATAGAAATATCATATTTACAAAACCAAATAGCAGAACCTGGAACTTTTATCATCCGTCCGCATTGAAAATTCTAAAACACAAGTATTTCTTCTTTTTCTATTGATATCAGTCAAAGTTAAACCATTCTATGGATCAAAATTGAAATTATAAACTTCTCCGCTAAACCATATTTTTTTCTCTTATTTTTCCACTCTTATGACAAAATCATTTGCTCCTGAGTAATTATAGTTAAGTTTTATACATTAACTAAATATATTATTTTCATTAAGGTATAAAGCACGAAAGCTTTTCTCTTACTTATATGTTTAACAGTGACGCGGCTGAGAGAGAAGCACTGGGATCTCCTGGAGTCCTGCCTTGGCTTCCACCTCGCTGAATAAGGCATGACACAGAGTCCCCTGGGTGAATGTAAATATTGTACATAGGTGTGAATGTGATTTATTTACTTTAATTTCATCTAGCTTTTATCTATTTTTTCATTATTTTTTTTGTACACAGGCATACCAATTTACTTATTTTATTTTTTTTTATATTTATTTTTCTTTATTATTGATATTAATTGTATGTACATATTGTGTGAATGAATTATGTAGCCTTAATATTAATGCCCTTCAATGTGGCAGAATGTATTAATATTCAATAAAGAAAGTTAAAAAAAAAATACTTATATGGCAATTTATTCATAATTCTAATATTTCTTTTTCACTAGTAGAACATCATAACGTTATTAATATTTGCTACATGTTTTTCCTATATTTACATATATTTGTTTAAAATGTATTTACAATTCATTTTTACCTTCTTAATTTTTTTTTTTTTATCTCCTGTTATTCTAATGCATGTTATTAACATTTATCTTTTTTCCCTATTCTATTTAACAATCTTATACCACACTTAATCAATTTTCATCATCACATAGTTGGTCGTTTAAGTGAACTTTGTTCTCATTCTTTCATCCTATCACCCCTCTCCCTTATATCAGTTTCTTTAGTGAGAGATGGGAGAGGGGTGATAGAATAGATAGAAAGTTCACTTAAATAACCAACTATGTGATGATGAAAATCGCTTAAGTGTTTTATAAGATTTCGACCATGAATAAAATTCTCATCGAAGGTTAAAACGGCAGTGGCCACGAGACCACCTGTAAATATGCTTTTGTAGTTCTGACATCGGTCAGCTGCTTCATTCAAGTCATGAGTATCTGTATCTGTAGTGTTCTCCACTATCTTCCAGTAAAGCGGACGTGACAGAGGGAGAAGCGCTCCAGGGATCTCCTGGAGTCCTAGTTTCCTTTTTAAATGTAGAGGACAAAGCTTGATTTGGAGTCCCCTTGACGAATGTAAATATTAAGAGCGTGTTTAAGGAAATTTATTTGAATTACTTTATTTTTCAAATGTCCTTTTAATTTACTTTCTTATATATCATTATTGTAGTTACTTATTATTATTTAATTGTTTAAATATATTTTTTCTTTAACTTTATCTCTGTATATATATTGGGGTAGCGAAGTCCTTTTCTCCCTATGTTCAAGGTCCTGGACTCGAGGTCGGCTGATGGCAGTTAATAATTTATTCTGTCACACCAGCCTTGGGTCGACCCTGAGATCAGGAGACCCTCCTGGGACACACCAAGCCACTATAAAGTGGGTACTCTTAATTAAATAATTATGGGAGAAGCCTGACTGTTGAGCGAGATCTTGACCCGATCTTCTCCCTGAACAACCGTTGGTTTTGAAACAGTACTTCCTTACAAATTATTGAACCCAATACACTTCATAATTACAATAAGTGAAGTAATGTACATGTTGCATGAATGAACACTTCTAGCCCAAAACTTGTTGGTTTCCAAAGTGGATTGCATTATTATTTAATAAGCTTGTAAATAAAGGAATAAAATCTAGCTTGCGGATACGGCAGCCAAACAGGCACTCGCGCTTCCACACCGAGGTACTCCTATCCTGATCCCTCCAGAAATGAGTATTCCTCTCAAAAAATAAATATTGGATAGTTTGCAATCTATGTGGAACGAAAGCTCACCTAACAAATTAAAAGCTGTTAAAAAATCGGTGAAGCCTTGAATCACATCAAACCGCTCTAATCGTAGAGAGGAGGTCGCCGTGGCCAGGTTAAGAATAGGACACACGAACCTAACCCATGTACATCTTATCACTAAGCAACCACCACCAAATTGTCAGCATTGTAATAGCCTTCTCACAGTCAACCATATTTTCCAAGAATGCCCTTATTATACTTCAAGCCTAAATCGATTGTCTCTAAAACCGGATATATCAGCGGTATTAAGCAGCAACGAATCAAATATAAAAACAGTGATACAACTTCTTAAAATACAGAGACTGTTGAATAAAATATAGAAATAAATATAATTTTAATTTCATTGTTCTTTCTTTTTTAATATTTATTTTAGTATATTTCATCTTTTATATGTTTCTAAATTTCTTTTTATTTATTACTATATCTATTGTTAATTATTAACTCTCCTCTAAAGAGTTTACAAATATAACCGATTCAGAGGCGTTGATGACCTTCAGAGGGTTTTGCACCTTATAGCCTAAACAAACAAGGAACAAAATCTTTAAGGCTTCAGTTCCACTTTTATTTTATTAAATATGGGATTAGAATGCCTTTTATATTAAGTTAATTATCAAATCGAAATGGAGTAGGCAAAAAAAAAGTTTTCTTATCCAACGAAGTTATTCGTGGAATTAGTTCCGAGCTCAATATCGTATCGAATAACTTCGGAAGGGCCATAAACTATTAGCGAGTAAATTATTATCTGAGAGACTACTTGACCGAATTTCCACAACAGCCTGACAAGAGGAGGAGATACCTCAAGGGTCTTTAAACTTCCCGGCAGAAATTTCAGTCCCCTTTAACCGGTTTCAACCGGGCACGACAGATATCCTGGAAGCCGGAGAAGCGCTACTTTCCAAATATAATCTCATTTAGTGAAATCCCACGTGGAAAACCCTATTCTCCCTTTCAGGGGAAAAGAAGATTATGCGTGTGCCATTTTAGGGAATTCTCCGATGAACATGTTTACATCATATATTTAAGTAAGGTGCATTTCGAATTCGAATCGCTAACGCACTTAAAAATATGTATCATTCGATTACCAAGATTAATTATAAGGAATTGGAAAGTGGATGAAAAAAAAAACTGTGACAAAGGTAAATGATACCGGGTCCATTTTTTTAAATAAATAATTTAGTAACTAAGAAATAAATTTTAATAGCTAAAAACTATGGAAAAAATTGGTTTGCCATAACAGATACAGGAATGGAAATGGTTTTCTTTTCTTCCCGGGTACAGATAAAAGAGTGGATATTTTAATTGTTATTCAATGAATGAGAAAATTATGAAACAAATCGTGAATGTCATCACTAGATACCGGATTTTCGTGCAGTAAAAATGCGAAAACGTGCAGCAAAAAACTAAAAATGTACATAGAGGAAGGAGATGGTCATACATAGACTAAAATAGTGGCAAAACTATTTTATTAATAACCAACGCAGGTCTTCTTCAGGGAGGTGTGTTCAGCAAGGAGTTTCATTTAAAATTCAGTTTTAAGTGAAACTCCTTGCCGAACACACTTCCCTGAAGAAGACCTGCAAAGTCGGGTCGAAACGTTGGCTTTTCATAAAATAGTGTTGCCACTATTTTAGCCGCGACCCCGGACCATCTCTTTCCTCTATAATACAACTGTCAACTATTAAGTATGCAATAACAATGTGCATAATATTGCAGTAAAAACCCAAAATATGTAAAATTGTCCAATTTATACCTAAAAACGTACAAAAATCATCTATTTCGTTTAATTTATAATTTTAATATATCGAAATCCTATCCAACCTTATGTTACGTTAAAATCTTTGCTATTGATTTTAATTAATAAAATTTTTCTGTGACTGCAGAATCATTTACCTTCCTCATATTTTTCTTTCTTAAATTATAAATTTAATATGGACAAGGTGGAGAAATAAAAAAGTAAATATTTACACACACAAACACACATATATTTATATTTATAAATCATTTTGTACACGGTAGTGTACAAAAATGTTCAATTAATTGCAACAAAAATCCAAAACGCGCAATTTCGTGCAACATTAAATTTAAATATGTTATTCCAAAACTTGGTGATTGGCTTCATCTAATTTTAACCTAAAACTTTTTTGTCTACTAAAATTCTCAGAAATTTGGCGTTTTCTCAATAAATAAATTAATTTAATAAGGCACAAAAATCTATGAATGTCCACTTTCTTTCCTCTCGATTCATGAGACAATTTAATTACAAAATCGAGAAAAAAAGGTGGCCTAAAAAAATATTGAACCGTTTGGTCTATATATTTCGTTACACATATGTTGGGAGTGAGAGTCCCATCAAACGACCCATTATCTTTAGGTCACCTTTTTTTCTCCATTTCGTCATCAAATTATTTCACGATTCAAGAGGAAAGCGAGTGGATGTTCATGAGTTTTCGTAAAAAAAAAAGTTGTATGTTATGATAAGATGAAGTAATTCACGAAATTTTAGACGGATGTTATTAATAATTTGACAAAAAGGTTTCATTACCGCGGGCACTGCTATCTCTCAAACCATTGAAAAACTAGTTTTTTTTTTTAAATTTTAACATTGTATTTAGGTATAACTGAGTTTTTATGTTTTTAATTTACTTATCTTTAGGTTATTTTATTTTTTATCGTACATAGTTGTTTGATTATTATTTAGTTAATATTTTACTTCTGTTAATTTTATGTTTTCTGTATATATGGTGTTAATATGTTCATATCTCACTATAATTATTGTCCACGTGACAGAATATTATATTTCTAAATAAATAAATTATATTGCAATTTTAACATCATTAAGATGGAAAAACTTAAGAAAATAACTTATAAACAATTAGATTTTACCTTAATCGCTAGGGATCTGCAAATCAAGATGTCCCCTGATATATATTTCAAGAATGTAATAAGAGCTACATTTCTAGAATATATCATTTTTATGGCCCGGATATACAAATACTACAAAGACAGTTTAAACTGCTCTTAAAGAAAAGCACTTCTTTACAACTTCCCCTTATGTCTCTTTTATTTCTGCTTGCAACTTTACTTTTCTACTTGTATCTCTTTGCCTATTTGTCTAGATTATTAAATTATATTGTATACTCTTTCTGATTATTTGATGAATTTCTGTCTCAGTTTATATAAGCAACCAGGATTCTCGCTTTTATTTCTCCTATAATTTTATTCTATTTTTCCTTATTGTAAGCTATGAAGGGATTTTACCGTTAACGGATAAACAAAAGACACACACACACACACACACACACACACATATATATATATATATATATATATATATATATATATATATATATATATAACAATTTCAGCCACGTATGGCTATTTTAAATGTATGATCTTTATATGAAAGTCTAGTCTATCATTTGTATAAAAATGTCTTCAAAACGGTAGAAATAGTTAACATTGAAGAATTATAGTCCATTGTATACTATCATTGTTTCCTCAGTACACATCTGAATTTTTTTTTTTTTTTAAATTATTTTAATGGAATTTACAACTGTATTACATAGAGAATACAATAAGTAAATGAGAAATTTGTAACATGGCATGAACAACATGAAGAGAAACTACCCATTGGTAGAACTCAAATTAAAGTTCTATATTAGAAGATCCCGAGGCCATCTTCTTTTCAGACGCCTCGGAGGATTATCAGGGATCCAGGAGGAAGCAAGGTTTGAAACGAGAGGATTCGGATGGTTCTGCAGTTTGTTGTGGAAGGAAAGGTATCTGGATTGGGCCAGATCGGAAACATATGGAACATTAAGGTCTTTATGGATGATTTTATTTGTGACAAAGTAAAGAGCGTTGAGGATTTTACGAAGGATTTTGGATTGTAAGGATTGGATACGAGAGGAATTCGATGGTTTAGTGGAGCCCCAAAGCTCAATTCCGTAAGTCCAGATAGGTCTTATTATTGTCATATACACGACTCGTTTATAATTGATTGAAAGCTTAGATCGTTTGTCTAGTAAGTGCTGCAGTAGTCAAAAACGTCGGGCGGTTTCTAGTCGTTTCAGTCTGGTATGGGGGTTACATCTGAATTAAAATATATTTATCTTTCAATCGAATATGGTTGCAGTTGTTAAATTGTCAAAGGTTTAGAATCAGGTTATGAGACAAAAATAGTAATAATTTGTTTCCATACATTCATTTAATCATGTGTCGAGTCTTGATTCGGTTTAATCTCCTGAGGCTCACCCAGTCCTTATTATAATATAAGTATCCGATCTCCCTAAATCAGGAAAAAAAAAAATCAAGAAATAACTAGTTTCTTATCATGTCAGAGGGATACGTACTATGTCAAATAATATTTTATCTTTTGTGGTTCCGCCTCTATCTTACAAGTAGGGCCCGGATCTGAATGTCTAAAATTACTTAGAAATAGATTATAAAAATCAGTTTTTAGATCTAAAAATGATCTTAAACTATTTATTAAAAATAGTATAAATGGGCATGGTAAAACTGAGTAGCAGCATTAAACCATCATGTTTATAAAAATTAAATTTTAAGAACTAACAATACATAATAACAAAAAGGACATGTTCCTAAATTCAGCGTTAATTTCATAGATGGATCCCATCAATTAAATCCAGCAGCGATAGACAGCTATTTATGCTCAGTTTAGGAATGATCTGATGGGTTCCATCGGAAGGTTGATATTTCTGAAGGGTTACCAAAGACATGGACAGTAAAAAAATGTTTAAAGAAATACCCATCTATTGAACTATTGAATTTCAAAACTATTAATAGGGTGAGTTCCTGAACTCAGCGCTGAGATCAGCGGTGGCATCGTTTCGCTTGGTGTTGCCCAAATGCAAGACCAAGGTCTTGATCAAGAATCTTGCAACAGTCTTGAAGTTACCCATTAGTTTATTGCTATAGAGATATTGCTGTATTTTATTCAGATAGGGGAAACCCAACTAAGTGTAAATGAAGAATTGGAAGAGTTAAATGCAAAAGCATGTTGGTTATACCAATTCTCTACATATAGTAACAAAAATTGTCAAGTATTAGTCAATATGTTGCTTTAATTTTTATTTAAAAAAAACAATTTTTTTTTACAAGTCTTGGTCTTGCAACAGTCAGGCAGTCTTGGTCTTGGTCTTGCACTTGGCAAGTCCAAGACCGATTTTGGGCAATACTAGTTTCGCTCATTCAAGTTCGCAAGATGAAATTAAAGCTCTAAATTCTATCCATTTATGTGCGATATTTCCTAAATATTTATATGTTTGCGAGATATAATATTTTCTAAATTTCTTGAAAATAATGTATAATCTCAGATTTTACCCAAATTTTATAATATCTTAATTATTTTTAAAGTCAATTGTAACATTGCTGATGTACATTTCGTTAAAAAAATAAAAATAAAAAAACTACTATGAGATTTTTCGTTTCCCATAGAATTGAAGATTTTTACTTTTTTTTTCATCAAATTGATGTAACTAAATATTTAGTCGTAAAATCTTACATAATAATTCGTGAATATATTAAATTAAATAAAAATTTAAATAAAGAAGACAGAAGAAAGATCTTTTTTAGTTTGAAAATTAAAAAACATTTTTTTTAGTCGGATAATTGCAAAAAAGATGGATTTTAGTGGAAAATTGCAAAATATATCAAAAAAGTTCCTATACGATTTTGTATTTAAAATCTATAATAATATCGGCATAAATCTTTTGAGATCTCAGTTTTCTCTTAAACAGATTAAAAAAGAAAAATCCCTAAAATCAAGGCCCTAATAGAGTTATAAGTAACTCTTGAAGAATTGCTAACTACACAATACAGAACATGGCTGGTTTAGTATGCCTAAGATCTTTAAGGGATTTGAAGTCACTTGAAGTTCTTTGAAGATTTAATATTTTATTTTAATCTTTACAATGTTGAAAAAGATATTTTATTTTAATATCAAATTAGATATATTCAGAAAAATTATTAGATGACGAGGGTAATTTTTAACACACACTAAAAAAAAAAAAAACTTAAAGCTTAAAACAAATCACTTGAATCGGTCTCGTTTACGTTCATGTTTATTTATCAATAAATGATCCAATACATTCTAAAGCATCCAGAACCTATATATATATGTATATATATATATATATATATATATATATATATATATATATATATATATATATATTATATATATATATATATATATATATATATTTCTTTTTTTTTAACATAAGGTATGTTATATGTCATTCTGAATTTGATATTTTTTAATAAATGTATATTTAGCCTTATAATTCAGATTAGTAATTTACGATAAAATTCAAGAGCGCTTAAAACGGAAATGATTAAGATATCAAGTCTTATCAACTCTCACTACTCCTCCATACAGCTTCAATTTCAATATATTTTATTTCATTTTATTTTTTAAATTTTATTAAAGTTATATATAAATAAAATACAATGGGAAAAATCTGCTTCAAGAATACAAAATATGATAGCAGCTTTTAAACAAACTATCCATGGGTAGTACTTCAATAGTTATTTTAATTTAGGATGTCCTATGCTATGGCCTTCTTCTTTTCAGCCGTCTGAAGTTGTTGTCAAGGATACTTTTGAATGAAAGATTCGGTTGAACAATTTTCAGAAATTTTTTTTTATTTTATTGAAATTTACAACTGTATTACATGAAAAATACAATAAGTAAATGTGACATTGGTAACATGACATGTACAACATGAAGAGAAACTACCCATTGGTAGAACTCAAATTAAAGTTCTATATTAGAAGGTCCCGAGGCCATCTTCTTTTCAGACGCCTCGGAGGATTATCAGGGATCGAGGAGGAAGCAAGGTTTGAAACGAGAGGATTCGGATGGTTCTGCAGTTTGTTATGGAAGGACAGGTATCTGGATTGGGCCAAATCAGAAACATATGGAACATTAAGAAGCGTTGTGAACAAAGTAAGGAGCGTTGAGGATTTTACGAAGGATTTTGGATTGTAAGGATTGGATGCGAGAGGAATTCGAAGGTTTGGTGGAGCCCCATAGCTCAACTCCGTAAGTCCAAATAGGCCTTATTATAGTCATGTATATCGAGTCTTTTATAATTGATTGGAAGCTTAGAGCGTTTGTCTAGTAAGTGTTGAAGTAGTCGGAAACTTCGAGCTTTTTCTTGTCGTTTCAGTCTGGTATGAGGATTCCAAGTTAGACGTTTGTCCAGATGGAGTCTTAGGTAACGGATTTGTTCAACAGGAATAAGTGAGGTGTTGTTAAAGGATACTGAAGGACAGGAAGTCATTGGTTTACGACGAAGGGTGAAGGTAATTTGATGGGATTTATTTTAATTCTCCAGTTCTGACACCATTCCTCAAGGTTTGTAATGTGGGATTGAAGGGTTTGGGATGCAATAGATGGGTCGTTATTTGTCATGGATCAGTTTAGATATCTGGATTGGGCCAAATCGGAAACATATGGAACATTAAGGGCTTTATGGATGATTTTATTTGTGACAAAGTAAGGAGCGTTGAATATTTTACGAAGGATTTTGGATTGTAAGGATTGAATACGAGAGGAATTCGATGATTTAGTGGAGATTTTCAGACATAAAAATCATTATTACTTAGTTGTTCGTTTCATGTGATTAATTTCATGAATGAAAGGCATTTTCAGCGATTAATGTTTTTTACGTTGGCTATAAAAAACATATTTCTAATCAATTTTTTAAAAATTTACTGTTGGAAAGAATAAGTATTTTATTACAAATTTAAAGTAATAAATAATAATATCTTTCGTTACATTTTTTTTTTTGCATTAATCAATATTGCAAAGTAAGGTAAAAAGTCATCACTTACACTTAAGTGAAGCTACTGCATGAAACGTAAAATTAACAGTTAATGATACCAGGGCCGTGTTGAAAAAATATTACATCTTTCGCTTATTGTTACCAGGGATGTATAAATAGGCACCGGTCGGAAATTGATCTAACAGTATTGAATCAATATGAGAAAAATGGATGGTTGCCATCACATTAATACTATAACACTGGTGAATCCAACCGCTTCCTCAACCGATGCTCGCTAAATATTCTATGGGGGTTTTGTGAATGAATATAACAGTGCATTGTTCGGGCAGAGGGTAATAGACCCTTGTACAAATTTTAGACTTTTTCTTATTTTCTTTAGAACTGATATCGATTGATTGTTGCCATGGAATAAGGGAGTTCAACATCACTTTTATAGTCTAGTTGTTTGTAACTTCTTATTTTTATTTCACAATGATTTCTCTTTTCATTTTATTTATTAATAAATCTACCCATGTATGTGTGATTATAGCGCCTCTGCTCAGCCTCTACTGGTCTTTAATACAAGTAGCGCGGCTGAGTGAGGGTCGCTGGGATCTCCTAGAAGTCCTGCCTTTCCTTCCACGAGTGGTGAGAAAGGCTTGGCTCGGAGATCTTGAGTGAATGATTTTTTTTTTTTTTTTTAGTTATTATATAGAAGCATTTATGTATATGAGTTGTTACTTGCATTAGCTTAGTTCTTTTTTGTTTAGTTTAGTTTATATACATTTACTTTTAGTATCATTATTTTTCTGTATTATTTATTGCGAATGGAGTGTGAATGTGCTCTTTGAACACTATTATAAATGTCCTTCATTGTGACAAATTGTAATATCTCTCAATAAATAAATTTAAAAGGGGAAAAAATAAAATAAATCTATATGTAACAAGCACTTTTAGTAGGTTTCATTTTTTTTACCTGTTTTCGACATCATTCAACTAAAAAACTTATCCTCGCACCAAGGCCCTAGTCATCTTCCGATCCTACAAACTATTGTTGCTCAAATGCAAGACCAAGGCGAGACTTAGTCAGTCTTGGTCTCAGCTTTGCGTCAACATCCTAGCCTTGGTATTGCATGCGCTGTCTTGGTCTTGATCTCGATCGTATCTCGCAAGTCTTAGTAGTAGTAAGTCGCAAGCAACCTATTACCCTCTTAAGATATATTAAAAAAGTTAGTCTAGAACTTAGAACAAGGCAATAGAATAGCTACCTTTTGAGGTTATGTTGACATAAACATACTAGAATCGAAAGAAATTGATATAATTACTTTGACAATAATTTAAAAATGTCCTGTTAACTATTTCGCCTTAATTTTTATTTACAATTTTCATTTTATGTTTTCTTTTAATCTCGCTCCGGTCTAGGCAAATGTTTATTTTTTTCTTATTATTTGGTGAGATAAGCTCAGAGACACAATTCAACAAGAAAAAAAAATCGATTTTTTGATTTAATGCGAGGTTAAAACACCGTCTCAATATTTAACAATCAATACAATATCTTCTTATTAATTGTTTCCCTCTCTATACTTTTAAGTTAGCTCTGCAATGTATGTATGTAAATGAAGTTATTTCTATATTTATATTTTACTTTTGCCAATTTTGGGTTTATTCACATTGTACTCTGATCTAGAATCATGAAATACCTCTCACATCTCTCAACTCTATTTTATATGTATATTTATATATTTATAATTTAATATTTCAAATATATAGTATTTTTCCATTGTATCCATCCATATCTTCAAAAATTTTTAGATAGTGTAATTACCTGGGTTTTTCTTAGTTTACTTAGTTAACACATGTTAGCTTCCCCTATACCTGCCATCCTTACCGCTGCCTTTCCAGTTCTAAGTGAAACTCCTAGATGAACACACCTGTAAATATCTAATTTTATTTCTCTCCTGTAGATTTTGTAGAAGTATATTCACATTTTCATTTATTATATATTACACTACAACAATTGTTAGCATCTATTTACTTCAGTTTAGGATCTTGTTACTCAGCTTACTTGGTCCATATTTTATTGTACTTACTGTTTATAATTTTAATAAGCTTATTCACATTGTTTATAAATTATGTCTAAATATCATGTAATTGCCACAATTCTCTATCTTTTTGTATCTTGTCCGTTCTAGCCCTGATGAAGGAAGACCTGCAAAGTCGGGTCGAAACGTTGGCTTTCAATAAAATAGTTTTACCACTATTTATGATCGCAACCCCGGACCATCTCCTTCCTTTAATATCTTCTAGGGTTATAACGTTAAACTCTTTTGTCTGTTGGAAGGAATCGTGGTTTCGATACCAATACTTTGGAAGAAACTACTATTGGAATATTGGAAGGAACCAAAACTTTGTTCAACAGATGGATTATTATTTTATTTATGGTGGAATTAGATCAGCCAAGAAGAAATTCAGTTGGTCATAAGAAACATGATGAGATGTACAGGCTTTTGAATTCACTATGGACTGATGATTGGGAAGGATTTTTCTTTCGACGCGGTGCAGAATTATAAGAGAAATTATAATCCGGGTTTCGTGTGCGTCTGTTTTCAGGATTAATACAGAGAGCAGTGGGTCGTCTGGAAGTTTCTTAGGAATAATCTTAGGATTTGAGACGTTATAGAAAATCTTGATTACATCATGATGTAAAAGTAAACATACTAGAATATGAAATGAGAATAATAAGCTATAATAGGAATCTATTTTATACAGTCTACCCATCTCAGCCACAGTTCGGTACCTTGGATTCCTTTTAGACAAAAGACTAACATGGAACCCACATACCAGACTTAAAATACAAGAACTTAAACGACGATTTGGCCACTACTAAAAAGAAAATATAACCTCTCAATTGGAAACAAACTATTAATATACAAGACCATACTGAAACCCATCTGGACCTATGAACTTTAACTGTGGGGGACAACTAAATTTTCATTTCATCAAACGCATCCAATCTTTCCAGTCCAAAGTCCTTCTTACAATAGTAAATGCTCCCTATTATGTTACAAACAAAACTCTACATGAACTTAACATCCCTAACTAATGATCTTAACATCCCTTATGTCCTTGACGTCATTCCATCCCTTTTCTTAAATTTTCATCAAAACCTAACCCATCAACCTAATCCCTTAACACAATCGTTATCCAACTCCAGCCGTTCCTACAATCCTCCTCGAAGGTTAAAAAGGCAGTGGCCTCGAGATCTTTTGTAAATACATCGTTGGAGTCCTGGAAATGACCAGCTTCTCCACTCTAGTCATGAGCGTAGGTGGCTTTAGTGCCCCTTCTCAGTCTCCAATGGATCCCCATCTCAGTGATGCGGCTGAGAGAGAAGAGCTGGGATCTCTTAAAGTCTTGCCTTATCTTCCACACGTAACTTGGAGCTCCCTCGGCTGTAAATATTGTAAATA
Source organism: Nezara viridula (assembly GCA_928085145.1). NCBI lineage: Eukaryota > Metazoa > Arthropoda > Insecta > Hemiptera > Pentatomidae > Nezara > Nezara viridula. The sequence continues at coordinate 52,842,319 of OV725078.1, forward strand.
AGCATGGATGTTTTATTTTTTTTTAAATTTGTGTTGTATCGTGTTTTATTTCATCTGTTGTACTAAGTTTTCTTTTCTTATTTTTGTTGTAATTTCTATAATTTCTGTAATTGTATATATTTGTATGAATGAGTTTCTCACATCGCAAATACTGAATGCCCTTTATTGAGGCAAAATGTATTTTTTTCTAAAAAAAGAAAATATTATACTGGTCGTGCATTTTACTTGGTGGCTGGCTCTAAAAGTAGAGATGAAAAGGTCAATGCAATTGATGCGGTCTACAATGCTTGATTTGTGAGGAGAGTCAGAGGACAAACTAATTTTGAAGTCGTAGGATATTATTGTATGATGGAAAAAAATATAAAAAAGGGAGAATTCTAATGTAAGATCAAAGCTGACATGAGGTGGGCGTTGTACAATTACATACAGAAGAGAAATCGAATTTCAGAAATTTCTACAAATAGATATCCTAAATGAGGAAAACCGGGAGAGGGAGATTTGAGAAGGATTTTCCCAGTCAATGGGAGGCGGTTATTACTACAGGATAACGAACGAAATTCCGGTTTGGATGAGAATCGGATTTTGATTAGAAGTAATCTATTTATTAAATTGGATCACTTCATCACTAGCTATCAATTTAGCTACTGGAACTAGATAAAACGAAAATTGTCTCGTTATCAATTTACCTCAATTTTATTTGTTCCGCTCAATATAGGTTGCCTTATTTTTCCTTCCCTTCCGTAACGTATAACTCTAGAAAAATATGGCATGATAAATATGTATAAATGGGTCTAATAATAATTTTTCATAACTAGAAACCTGTATTATAAGTCCCATTTCAGGACGTATAAATAAGTGAACGCTTTTAAAAATATTTGTTTTCCTTATGAATCAACACATCTGCAGCATTCAAAACAATGGCTTGTTTTATAAATTTCAAGAAATTTCCTAGAAAAACAAATCGAGAAGAAATAGAGATAATATTAAACTCTAGTTTACGTTAATGGGCTTCCCACGTGCTAATGATAGAGAATGAATCAATCCCCGAGATGATCCTGACAGAACCTCTCTACGATACAAGAAGAAGAGAGAGACCAAAACTAAGATGGCCTGCTTTAAATATCAGTTAGAATTGGGTTGAAATATATCAATACTATTGCAATAATAATTTTAGGTAAATTTAATTGTAAAAATCTTATCGGATACTTTCAATCTCAATCTGATACTACTATCACCGGAATTGGCATATTGTCTCATTTTCGTCTTTCCTTGTTCCTTTAACTGTATTATAACCTTATATAATATTCCTTTAACTGTATTATAACCTTATATAATATTCCTTTAACTGTATTATAACCTTATATAATATTCCTTTAACTGTATTATAACCTTATATAATATTCCTTTAACTGTATTATAATATTCCTTTAACTGTATTATAACCTTATATAATATTCCTTTAACTGTATTATAACCTTTCCTTGTTCCTTTAACTGTATTATAACCTTATATTATAACCTTCTTCATTCCTTCAGGAATTACCGGGTCTTCAAAACAGAGTTTTTCAACCCGTTTTTTTTTTTTTACTAAATTAAAATTTGGGTTTTGTATCTTGTCTTACAAACATGTGATACTCTCATTTCTTACTTCTTTCTTACTTAGAAACGTATATTACTGATAAATGTTGAGTTTAGCGTTTAGTTGAGATTTTTTTTTTATAAATATAATCAATATTTTTTTTGGAATAACATGTTACTGTGATTGATGTAATAAAAGTTGACTAAATATCGGCCTATCTGCTTTCATGTAAATATCAATATGAGCAAATTATTATTACTTAATAACCTTTTAATAGCAAGAAAAATATGCTTACTTTTACTTTTATTATTGAAATTTACAACTGTATTAAGTGATAAATACAACAAGTAGATATGAAATAAATAACATGACATGTACAACATGAAGAGCAACTACCCATTGGTAGCACTACAATTATATTTCTATACATACCACTGTTGGAGGGCTATAAGTATTAAGGCTAGAAGTTCTCATTCATGCAGTATATACAAGTAATACAGAAGTAACTATAAATATAAAAAGTAAATAAATAATACTTATAAAAAAATGTAAATCAATAGGAAAAAAATAAAATAAATAAACAAACAAAATAAAATAAAAACTTCTAACCACATTCATACCTATATATAATATATACATTCGCCCAGGAATCTCCGAGCCAGGTTTTTCTCCCCACATGTGGAAAGCAAAGCAGGACTCCAGAGATCCCAGTGCCACTTTTCCAGCCGCATCACTAGTATTAAAAGCCAGTGGAGGCTGAAGGAGGGCACTAGAGCCACAGATGCTCAGGACTTGAGTGGAGAAGCTGGCCATTGCCAGGACTCCAGAAGCATATTTACAATAGATCTCGCGGCCACTGCCGTTTTAACCTTCGAGGGGGATTGTAGGGATAGTGGGAGCTGGATAGGGATTGAGCTAGAGGATTTGGATGATGGATAAGGTTCTAGTGAAAGTTTGAGAATCTGGATGGGATGATATATTTCTATATTAGAAAGTCCCAAAGCCATCTTCTTTTCAGAGGCCTCGGAGGGTTATCAGGAACAGAAGAGGAAGAAAGGTTGGAAACAAGAGAGTTCAGATGTTTTTTATGGAAGGATAGGTATCTGGATTGAACTAAATCGGAAACATGTGGTACATTAAGGTCGTTTTGAATGATTTTATTTGTGACAAAATAAGGAGCGTTGAGGATTTTACATAGGAATTTTATTGTAAGGATTGGAGACGAGAGGCATTAGATGGTTTTGTAAGTCCCAAAGCTCCATACCGTAAGTCCAAATAGGCCTTATTATAGAAACATATATGAGTCTTTGGTAAACAGTTGGAAGTTTAGAGCGCTTATCTAGTAAGTGCTGCAGTATATGCTTACTCAGAAATTTATTTTGCAACATGTGTCAATGATGATTAAAATTTTTCTAACCTGAAGAATGTATGAATGATAGTAGATGAAAGGGATTGATACGACAAGAACGGGTTTATGAGAAATAATTAAAGAAATTTTGAATGAATAGTAGTTTCATGATATGATATGGTCTGAAGGAGGTATAACTTTTAAAATAAGACAAATCGTATGAAGCTGTTAACAAATTATTTAAGCCTGCTATCGGGGTCCCTTAAGGGAAACAATAGGCATCTATAGTTATTAATTATAATCAAAGTAGAATTTAGAAGACAACTGGAACAAGTGCGTTTTAAACTGAAGTTGAATAAGGTTGTTGTTTGCAAGAAATGGTTTGGAGTCCCTCCTTCAGTTGAGAGACTTGAAATCAGAAAATATTACAATTTTCGCTTTAATTTGTCCCTATGATGACATATAAAAAAAAAGATATGATAAAAATTTCCCTTTTAATTAATCTGCTCTGAGTTAAGATCCAATATGTTAGGGATTCTGGGAGGTAAATTTAAGGGAATTTTTTCAAACTATTTTTTTTCTCGTAAATATGGGACCCCGAGACGTTCTCATGTTTCCCACTACTACGCCGAGTCAGGGTGGCTCTTTCCCTCCTTCAGAAGACAGTACTTCCTAGGTACATTCCTTTACCAAATAATCTATAATCATCGTCCTTCCTACGCATCCAATCTCCTTCAATTCAAGTCATCTATCCACTCCCTCTCCACAAGATCTCGTTCTTCCGACCTTTATACCCCTTTCCACAAATCGGCCTCATTTCAACACTCCTTTATTGTCCGATCCACCACATTTTGGAATTCCATCCCACTTAAAATCCGCCATGCACCATCCTTATCCACATTTAAAACCCTCTTATTCCAATTCCTCCTTACAATTCAAGCAGACGCTGGGTAGCCATTTATAATGTATATCATATATGTATATAATCTCCCCTATATGTATACTATCTTTTCTTTTCTCCAATCAATCAACATCATAGGATTTAGATTATATAGAACTTGTATAATGTTTACAATACTATTATTGTATTCTTCGAACATACTATTATTACTATAACATCTTTATTATTATTTTTTTTTCATTAATACAATGACATGACAACAAAAGTTATTTGTCGCTCATTTATAATTCCATAGCTTATTGTGTATAGCAACTATTTTGCAGTATTAGGACCTTATTGCTCATATTAAGTCTTACTATATCTGTACAGTTATGTAAATACTTCTTTTATCCCTTATTTTTTAGTTTTTTTTTGTTTTTTGTTTGTTTTTGTTTATTGTAATATACATTTTGGCCAGATGTAATGTTAATTTTATGTACAATATTGTTATTCTCAAGGGAAGTTTTCCCAGAATAAAGTTGATTCTTCTATTCTATTCTATTCTAAATATGTAATCAAAGTGGCACCTTGAAACTTTAAACGTAAAAAAAAAAAGGGACGGTTTATTGTTTCAAATAAACAACTTTAAATGATCTTCAGAGAAATCAGACTGATGATTTAAATGATTTACAAAATCAGGATATAAAAATAGGTCCTGTAAAATATCACAATAAGATCAAGACCAAGCAGATATTAAAGATGATTAAATTGGATATTTATTTCAAAATAATTGGAAAAAATAATAAAAAAAACAATGATTTCCAGATGAAAAAGACACGTTTAAACAATCGTAATTCGATTTTAGCAAACTTATTGCTTTAACATTCCTGGCATACCTACCTTAAATCCACAATTTCAGTTTTAAGTGACTTTTTTTTTTTAGCTACTTCGTTCATAAACTCAAGCACAAAGATTGTCTTGATCACAAATCCAATTATTCCTCACTATATTTATGATATGTAAATGAATGAAAGTGAAATTAGATACACCCTAATATATATTATTCAAGTACTCTACTTCGGTAGTAACCGATTAGCACAGACTAATTATTAAAATATATTTTCAAAATTTTTTTTTTTTTTAATTTCTTTATTGAGTATTATAACAATCTGCCTCTTGGACATTACTAGACTTATCTACACTCATCTTTTTTTTATTCCCCTCTACTAATAATAATAATAAACTAATATCACACTGTTTTTTTCTCTTTTTTCTGATTCTTTGGGCACGGGATGACCACTTTGGTCACCTCATCCACTTTTAATTCTTTTTTAAATTATGAATTCGTCAAATTATTATTGTTATTAATGATGTTAAGTAAATATCAATTCCAATTCTATAAGAGGATATTCAATAATAATTAATTTAAACTTTTAAAGATTTTTTTATTAAATGAGCTTGCATTATGTTCATAATAATACCCTCTATAAGTGGCAATAAGCCAATTAGTATTTTTTTCTCTGATTATTGATAACGAAAATATAAATAAATAATTTCTGTGGAGGAGGGAAGAGGTCTTAATACCCCTTCACTGCTAAGACCACCATTATAAGAAAAGCTTCAAGTGCCCTCCCGTCAATTCTCATATACTTATATTAACGATGAATGACTTGGGAAAGAGGATTTGGAATCCAACCTCCTCTTCAAGCCCACTAATAGATTTTATACAGCTTATTTCAATGAATATGGAAGGAGTTTTTGATTCTCCGAAAGCTTAAAAGAATATCAGAGGTTGAATATTCGCCTTAATAATTTAAATATTTGCAGTTGTATTTTTCTCTAAAGTTAGATATTAAAAGAAGTGAAGTTTTTTTTTAAATTAAATTTAATTAATGAAATTTAACCATGTATGACTTTGGTTAGAATGCCTCTGCTCAGCCTCAACTGGTCCTTAATACAAGTAATGTGACTGAGTGAGAGGCGCTGGGATCTCCTAGAGTAATGCCTTTCCTTAAACGAGTGGAAGGCTTGGCTCGGAGTTCTGAGTGAATGAATTTTGTAAATATTGTAGATAAGTATGATTTTATTTTCGTTATTTTAGTCAAGTTTTTTTTTTTGTTTATATAAATTTACCTATAATATTAGTATTATGTTGTTGTTTAATTTATGCTATATAGAGTTTGAATGTGCTCTCTGAATACTGTTTAAATGAGAAAGATTGTAATATTTCTGAATAAATAAGTAAAAGTTTATCAATAGAAAAAAAATCTGGGGCGGGCATTACACGGCTTTCACTTACCACCCTCTTCTTAGCAGATATAAGTATTTTCAAACAAAGGGGAAATGAAAATAAAAATTATTGATGATATATTTATTTACATTTCATTGAGGATATTTGTATTAGTTTAAATACCCTTATGCATACAAATTTTAATCACTTTTTCTGTACAATTAAATATTCAATAATACGTTAAATATTAAATAATTCATGAAAACCGCATATGTGTATGTACACAATATTGTCATATTATATGAAGTTCATGTTACGTATGGAAGCCTGTTGTAATCTTTCGAGCGAGCTCGTATTTCTTGGATTATTCTATTACAACTATTATCCGTTATGATCTATTATTTCTCCTTTATTTAATTAACAAATTATTTCTTATTTTATATTTAACTATTTTTTATATCAAAGATTAATGTGAAATGGTTATTTATTTAAAATAAAAAGAATTAAAGGTACTTTAGAGGAAGCCAGTATTGAAAATTACCAATTTAAGCCCTGATAGAGAAATTCAATGAGAATAAAACCTATATTATATTAAAAACTGCTCAATAATAAATAAAAATACTCAGTTCAATCAAATTCGTTAGATCTGTTTTTGAGGAAATCGTAAAAATGTGTTACATCCATTTTATAAAGTATCACTTCCCTCTTGAGTTCCTCCATCTTTCCCAGTACTGGTACTGGTACCGCTATTATTACGCTGTATTATTTTATCTCTATTATATAAACAACTTTTCAGCGACCGTGTAATATTTTATTTTACATTACATAAGATAGAATGCCCGCAAAGCACCGCCACCCAGCGGGTTTTTCTGATACTGGCCCCTAATCCCACCATCCAGATAAGATGCTTTCCAACTGTTCAGGATGTAAGTTTTCAACTATTGGGTTGGCAAATAAGTCCTTTCGGTATTCTGTTCATTTTTAAGTCACTATGATACACTTATTATCTGATGAATTACTCCCTAAGGTGGATTGTTTATCCTGTTTTTAGTATGTCCACAACTATATCTATTAACTGTTGTTGAAACAAGCTTAGGATTGTGTTTGCTGTTGCACTGTGCATAAGGAAGAAAATATCATCCATTATTGGTAAATTTGGTCGTATTATTTTAAAAAAGCCAAACCTGCTGCAGAAGCTCATATACAAATATGCAGTGTCTATGGGGATGATCAACGGTCTGGTCGCCTACATGAAATTGAAACGAGCAATGTTGAGGCCATTGTTGATCGAAATCCCACCCAATCAGTGCGAGAGATTGCTAAGGCTCTAAATGTGTCGCACACAAGTGTAGAAAACCATTTGCACAAGCTCGGCTATATTTCCAGGCTTAATGTTTGGGTTCCTCACATAATTATTTTTTCAAAAACCACAAAAAATGTTATGGCTTCAATACGACTTCAGCTATCTACAAGAAGTTAAGCAGGAATCTTGTGCCACATAAACTACACAAAATTCCATCAACAAGACCTTCGTTAACTAACTACAAATGGAGATAAAAAATAAAAACCTATAAGGAGTTTTTGTTTATTTATTCCTTTTGTAGGCATTAAATAAAAAAAACATTCATAAGAATTCGAAGAGCAATGATTCAGCTTTCCAATGGATATAGTAACATTGAATTTGGAAAACATCCTGAAGAGTTATGAATGATCAGAAGGGTGTTGTGTTCTACCAAGACAAAGCAAGGCCCCACACCTCAATCGCAATAAATTATTGAGCGCTGGATGGGACCTTTTGCCGCATCTTCTCTATTCACCAGACCTAGCTCCAAGTGACTACCACTTATTCCGGTCTCCGCAGAACTCCATGAATTGAAAGAAGTTCCAAAAGGAAGAGGACAATCAGAAACCACTTGGGCCAGTTTCTAAACAATAAACTCCAGACATTCTTTGAGCATGGCATTATGCAGTTAGTGGAAAGATGGGAAAAAGTCATATTAAATAATAGTCAATATATTTTAGATTAAA